>JANHGO010000012.1:16551355-16640438 GCA_024606505.1 Aquila spilogaster
GTTTGTTTGCAGTCTCAGCTACTCAGCTATGGAGATAGGCTATAAAACATGTATCAGTCTCTCAGGAGCAAAAGAGCTGCAAATGCTGGCACTGGATGGCTGGGAGGGACAAGTCAACCTCCTGGAGTGTACATGTGCCACCAACTCTCCTGTCAGGGGGTTTCTCCTCAGAGCCTGTGATTCTCCCTGACTGTGTGTGGAGAAGAAGCAGGTATGGTTTTGATTTTAGATTCTCAGCCTTTTTCCTAAGATACTGAAGCCTATGCATTCACCTCCAGATCAGTCCCACTACCACACAACCGCAGCCCCACATTGAGAACCGGGGAGGGGGCACAGCTCACTTAAATGAGCAGGAGAATATCCTGATTCTCTGTGCACTTCAGAGAGCAACAGAAACACACACAGCCCAGATTAACATTTGTTTCTCTTCTCACATGCCTGAAAACTGTCTGCCTGCAGTGTGCGTGTCTCTCCATACCCCCCAAACAACTTCTTGATTTTACCCACTGGCCAATTTTCTCCCAGTTTGACAGAGAAACAAAAACCCGAGAGGAACAAAGTTTCTACAGGTTTCATGAAAACCAGCAGCCAGCAAAAGGAGAGCAAACTTATTAGTGCTAAGAGAAAAGCTGCAACATGAAACCAAATCCCATGAGACATGAGAGCAGGCACATCTCTCTGAACATCCAGCTGCAGGAAAACATTCAAACACAGCTCACATACTAATACACTACAAAGAACCCAACTGCACAACACAAGAAGTCAGGCTGCCAAGCTTCCATTGCTTGTGAAACAGTTTGTTTCCATCTCTCCTTTCCCCTTCCTCCCCCTCAAATTACCCTCCCTGAGATAAAGGCCATTCTGAAGCTATGACACACTGAGAAGAGACTCTGCTTGAGTCAGAGTCCAGCTTGACCACCCCCTGTGGTAGCCCCAACTGTAAACCCCTTTGGCCAGCTACCCTAGTGACCGTAAATGGTTCAGGACTCAGGCAAAAGCTAGCTCAGCACTGACCCCACCACACTGTTTTGCGCTAAGTGGGTTGTTACTGGAGCACAGACACCTAAATCAGGAACGGGGCCAACCACGCAATAATCACCACACCACATGGGAAGCTGGTCCCACTAACTTACAGGCAGGGCAGAGGGCTGCTCTTCTTCGGAAGGGTATCAGTCTTAGCATGCTCTGGCCCTGCCTCTCTGAACTTTTTGAGATTTTATTCCTTGTTGAACACTTTAGACTAGTTCCTGGCTTTTGGTGACTATGGCTCTCGGTAGCTAAACATCCTCCACTCCCAAAGCCGTTTTCATATTTAGATACAACAAAGAGAAGCAATCTTTCATCTCTTAGGGCTGCTTATGAGCCCAAAGTCAGAGTCTGCCTTGGGCAGCCAAATGCCTGGGACAGAAACACAGAGTTGGCCCTGCAGCAAAGCCAGCCCCAGCTGGAGCTCCAGAAAGGCAGGGTGACCGCTGCCACTGCCAAGGCAGTGAATGGGTGCAAGTCTAAAAATGCTCCCCCAGAAGCAGCAGACATGGTGCCACCCATCACTGCTTAGCCCAGCTCCCAGGGCTCTCCTCCTTTGCCTCTCCAGGACTATTTCATTCCCAACCTCAAGGCAACCGGGGGAGCCCAGGTCCAGCTCCCAGCCTGCAACGGTGGAGCCTAATTTCACTTATAATGAGGCAGTTCCCAGAAAGATCCACTCTTAACCAGTGCAAGGCTATCTGGCTGACCGCATCACACACAAGGACACTTTTTTCTGACCCGCCTCCCCAAAAAAAAAGAAAAAAAGAAAAGCAAAACGAAAACCAAAAACCAAACACAAACAAAATAACCAACAGCCATGACGGGCTGTGCCTACTTACTAACCAAGGAAATCCAAGTATCTGTACTCTGTGAATCTTTCACTTAGACCACATTTGCTGTGCTGAAAGCTTCCTTTTACCCAACCAGGATTTTAGAGTGACTGTAATCAATATAAAGTCAGAATATTTTACAACTACAAACAGAAACAACTGCCTCCCTTTGTCCCCATCCCACCAAAGAAAACTAAGGACAACAATGAAAGTAAGGAAGTGAACAGAAACTGAGAAAGCATATGGTCTTGCTTCCTAGTGTATTTTCCCAGCCTACAGCAATATCACAGACTTCCTAAATTGAAGATGACACCTTTGTATGCAAGAGCCATCAGTGGGCTTTTAGTTCCATAAATCTGCCTAACCACACAGGGAAATTTTGGCAACTTCATTATCACATGGTAATAAACACCACAACTGTGTGCTATATGAAAAGATGCTCCCTTTTGTTTTAACTTGATAATATAATTCAGAGCCCACTGCTACCACTTAACAAGAATGAAGCCATGGAGCCCCATGCTCCCATTTGTGATTTCACTGATTGTTGTCATATTCCCCACAGATTTTTTTCCAGTCTGAAGACTCCCTGTTTATTTAGCCATTCCTTGTATAACCTATTCATGTCTCTGATCATTCTATGGCTACTCTTTCTAGTCCAATTACATCTTTTGTCATGGTTGCCTCAGGGACCAGTCTTTAACAGGAAGATCTTTCTTGAAAAAAACAACTATCCAAGCATATCAGCAAAAAACAGAGTCTTTAAAATGACCTAAATAAAACCACTTTCTGCCATCATACACAAGATTTTACATTCTCAATACTTCTGGAACCATAAACCATCAGTTCTAGGGGACTTTCAGTTCCACAAACTTTCAAAAGTACCTAAAACCAGAGATCCTACTAGGGAAAAAGAAGTTCAAGCAGATCACAGTTTTGGCAGTTTCTCTTAAAAATTATTTTTTTCCTTTTAGATTAGTTTGCATGTCATCTACACAGCAGAATACCCACCCAAATTTCTATTATGATACCAGCACCCTTCTTCCACCCCCTTTCTTTTTTGATTAATGACAATTCCCATCACCAAACATCTGAAAGACTTGATGATGACCTTTGTTGATAAATTTCAATTTATGATGTACAGTGGAGACTGGCAAGGCAAAATGAGCTGCCATGATGCATTAGTCATTGTGATTTGCAGTTCAAAATGAAGGAGATAGGAGCTAACTAGGAACACTGGCTTCCTCTTTTTTTTTTCTTGCAGACTCTTCTCGTCTTTTTTATTTTTGACAGGAAAGGTATCCTCTCTTGTTTATTCAATACAAGCCTTTGGGAGGACTCTGGATGACTCAGAGGTTGGACAAAAGGATACAGAATATTCTACCTCTGGATTTATGGGCAACAGGAGATGAGAGTATCAGTCCCATTTCTAGTGGCTGATTGCTCATCAGCATTTCATTTGATCACCATCCCACAAGGCAGGGGGACTGTTCACACCAGTTATTGCTTAGTAGAGATGACTACTCAGACGGGCATGAACAGTCTCTGGAGATGCAGTTTTTGTATATTTAGCCTACAGGGATGGTGGCTACTAACTTGAAAGCCATATGTTTGCATCACTTTTGCTGTACTTGTCCTGTGGGAACGCAGTGGTGCTTTGGATATCCCCAGCAATCACTGACTACCCAGAACAATGTGCCATTGGGTGCCTGAATAGCATTCACCATCAGCAAACAGGCTGCCCTTTCTCAGCCTCCTCTCTCTTCTGCACCCCGGCCTTCCCTTACCTCCAGATACACCATTTCTGTGGAAAGGCAAAAGCAGTTTTAGAACTAAAATAATCTGTAGAACCACCCCAACTAGCAAGAGCCTCTTTTGAGACACAAAGAGGTGGGGGGGGGGGGGGGGGGGGCATTACAGGAAATGGGTTTTCCTGCAGGAAAAGAATGGCAAAGAAAGTGAGGGATGCTTGGCAAAGCAGGAATAGGAGTTGCCAGATCAAACCAAAGAACCACTTTGAGCACCAGAGTCTGATGTTCCCTGCTCTAGGACTTTTAGAGGCAGTATACCTCAACTACTGTGGGACACAGATTTGGCTAAAGGCAGATCTGAAGCTGTCTCGCCATTTTGCTTCTGCCAAAGGATGGTAAAATCTTTCCTCTGAAGTAGAGATAAACACAAACCAAACTGACAGATCCTAACACCTCATGGCAGGCAAGAGCCTGAACTATACAAGCCTATGGCAACGTATGCTCTGCTTTTAGAGAACCTGGGATCCTGATCAAAGCAAGCAGGCTGCAGGTGTAGTGGTTACTACGCATCGCTTTATATTCTGCTGCAGAATAGCCCACAATAAGGAGGCACAAAAGCAACAATGATTGGTGCCTCCTACTGTGATACTAAAATAACTCTACTTCCCCAGCTGTAAGACTCCATCTTCTCTACACCATGGCTGTTTATCTCATCTTAAATTTAGCTACCTACAAACTAGTTATTTAGCTCTAGCTCCCAAGCCTGTCCGCATTTTCTCTCTAACTATAGACAGAGACTGTTAACTTCAGAGGATGACTTATTCATCCTAAAATAGGTGAGGATGTGTTGCTCTCTTAAGTTGTCTTCCTCCCCTTCAATGTAAAGGGAGACCAGAGCAACCAGCACACACACTCGACTGTTAGATGGCTAGCACAAGGCAAGGTATATCTCATGCAAAATGGATTAGAAAAGTTCATGCACTGAGCTGGCAGTACAGATGAAGGGAAGGACCTCAGTCATCCTAGCTGAGATCAAAAGTTCATCATTTGTTGTAATGTACCAGTGCTCTATGTTTTAAAAGTTGCTATTCTGTGGGGATATGTGTGAGAATTACTACTAGAAGAAGGTGCCAAATGATACCAGCACTCCACTGTACCTTACACACTCTATAGCATTACAAAGTGAAGAGAGCAGAGATAAGCAGAGAAATGTGATATGGATTTCCCAATGGTTGCTGGCAGAATCAAGAATATAAATAAAGACCTGAGGAAATGTGAAATTGCTTCTCCTCACTTTTGAGGATAAACACTTCTCTTCATTGCATGCTTGCCCCATTACACCATTGATGACCTGCTGGCAATCCTTATCGTAGCCAGGCAAAGTTGATGCCCACTGATAGAAACTGTACCTCACAGAAGCACAAACGTGAAAGCTATACAGGCATCATGTAATATCCTCATCAGCAGCCTCAGCAAGGACATCAGAATTTGAATCATCATCTTACTGCTTCTGACCTGAGACTAGGACACCACATCCCTGCAGACACCATCCCAGACACAGTTCAGTTGCCATGAAACAGGGGCAACCTGGAGCTAAGACAGTCTGGCTTCACAAAGGCCTATCCTTTTTCTGCTCTGGTCATTTCACTACTGAGAAATCTATGTAAAAGCATTACTTTACTTTTGTACAGCTCTGAAGAACTACACCTCATCATTACTCACTTCCCATTTGTACTGTCTAAAAGATCTGACATATTTATCATGTTCTTGATTCTGATGTATTCTAATTTTCCAAAGAGGTGTTTTATGCATCCCTGATAAGGCAGCATACTGATTTGATTCCAAGCGCTTGACTGACTCAGCAAAGCTGGCCTTATCAAGACATATTCAAGAAATTTGGTCTAGAGGACACTTTAATAGCCTGAAAGATAAAAGGCAGCTTTGATGACAAAGCCTCATTAATTAATCAGATATTAATTAGATTATTAATTGGAAACAAGGCCCTTCCCAGGCCCTTTTCTACTTTTATTACTATAGCTAAAAATGCTTCTGTAACAATTCTCTTAAGTAGCTAATCATTTTAATTTGCATTATTTTGTAGCAAAAGGAAAGTGCTTTGAATGTAGGATTTTCTGAAGCAATTGTTGAAGTTCAATTTAACATCCATGCTATTAGGTGCATTTAAACTGGAACTCCCCTTAAATGTGTATTGAACAAAATGTTGAGGGAAGACCATGGAAGTGCCCCATCACTGAACTCTGTATTTCTGTACTAGATGTGGATGACAAAGGAGTCCTTCCAACCACTCAAAGAATAAGTACACAATAGGTCACCTCACCCTTCTAAAAGAGAGAGGACTCAAATCTCAGTTTCCCAGCTATGGATACCAACATCAGTGTCCACTCATGCCCCCTGGGATGATGGCTGTGGCCAGGGTTTACCAGAAACTTTCCTCTGACACTATCTGCCTAATTTTGGGATCAGTGGTAGGCAGTACTGTGGGAACATTAGATGAACCTGAATCATCTCTACTGTAACACAAGGTGTGTTAACTTTTTCAAACTATCAGCAAATCTTTGCAAAACTGATGTAGTTAAAAAAGAGAGCAATGATGGAGACAGTTTAGACCAGTTCCTTAGACACAGATATTAAAAATTGCAGACAATTCCCAAACCAACTTTTACAGTCAGCCTGCAACACATTCCATTCCCTACCACAAGCCTTATGTCTACCTGCAGCTCCCCTACTTGTGGCCCCCAAAGGTTACTGCCGCCAGCACCACACACACACAACCTGAAGATAAATACGACGGAAATCCTGCCTGACCCCAGGAAAGACTCCTCAGCACTCCAGTTTCCCATTTAGTTAACTTACTTAGCTTCCTGGGAAAAGATTGGCTCTTACTGTTCCCCCTAAAAATAAAAAGCTTACGAGATGCAGCCACCTGAGACAGTTGAGGACTGACAATGCAAGAAATCCCTTCTAGGCTTAGGAACACATCTTTACCTCCAGTCACAACATGACTGAGAGCCTCTACATGCCACTTTTCTACAACTAATAAGACAGCACCAGATCCCCAATTAGTTTAAGTCAATGTGACCCTATTACGGTCAAGTGAATGAATAATATTGGCAGATCTACACAAATTTACACAATAAAGGTCAAGACCCACTATACCTATGTATATCTATTAATATACAAATAGCAACATTAACAAGAAGATGCTAGCATTTTGCAAGCATTTCAGTTTTGTATTTGTGAGAATTCTACATTTCTAAAAAACTTTAGAAGTTTAAACCTGCATGGACAAGACAAAGCAAGAGTGCAAGTCTGGTTTTCTTAAGCAGCAAAGAGAATTTGGAACCATAAAAGAACACAAGTAAGTCTCAGGCTAATACAGCTCTGAACAGGTTTTTTGCAATGGCATTTTCCCACCAGAACAGTCTGCAGCACAAGCTCTCTTTCAATACGATAAATAAATAAATAAATAAACCAAAACATAAAATTAGGCCATTCCTGAATCCTTTGAGGCTTATCCATTCCAGTTACCACTGAAATATCCACAACAGGGTCTGCAAACCCTCCCAGCCTTCTGAACCATACACTAACATTTTTGAGCATCTCATAACAGAGACGACATAATTCACAAGACAGAAGGAGCTCTCTGGCTGGATTACACAGCTGACACTGCCTTTCTGTAGGTTGCACCACTTGCTTTGCAGGGGGTGGCCTAATTATACAGCTGGGTCCCTGGGAAGTAAACTAAGGTTGTTCTGAACAGTCCCAAATGACTCCCTCTCATCCTCTCCTAGTTCCTCAGAGCAGAGGATTTTGGTTGAGAAATAGAAGGACAGGGATTAAGTACAAAAATGGAAGAAGCCAGTCATCTGTCACCCAGTTTCTTGGCTTGGGCAACAGTCAGATCAGCAGCTGGATTAAACCTCTCATAATACAGTTAAATCCAGTGCTACATGGCATGGAGATATTTCACACTAGCACTGGTTGAGTGTGAGTCTTACTCATTCCCTGAACATGAGGGTTAACAGCTTTGATTCTAGTTAGCATGCCTTCAAAATGCCAACACTGAGGTCTAAGCTTGTATCTACACAGACTTTCCAAAGAGGTAAGCTTGCTGTTTATTATCAAGGTTAATAAATGATTGTGATCCATACGGCAGATGCTCAACATGGGGATCCCCCTCTTCCCCAGCAACTGCTTGTGAGCTGTGGGCAGCTCAGAAAGCACACAGCTTATCACTCCTGCACTATCATGCCCTAAGACCTCACTGCCTAATATCTTTCAAACCACAGCTGGTTTAAGCTTAATTTTACCCCAGAAAAGCCTCCTTTTTCTGTCATCTTTTGCACTCGGCACTCAGAAGCTCATCTAACACAAAACACTTTGTCTTGGGAGAATAAACCTGTTGGAATTTTTTCAGACAGAAGATCAATAAAGTGGGAACAGCCTGAAAAGTCAATCAGCTTCAGCAAGTCCCCCAGGAGGTGGCTGGGTGATTGTCATTTTAATGAAGGAATAGTAAATGGAGCACAAGGAAATGCCCATCCCCTTCAAACTCATGAGGAAGGATATCGTAGGCTTAGATGCAGGGGAAGAAAAGGAAGCACTAGAAAAGACCAGTCATCTCTCTAGCTTGATAGGCTGTCTCAAGAAGTAGTCAGAAAGAGCCAACTTAAACGTCTTCAAACTGAGAATTAGCTCCAGTACTACAGTACAGAATGATATTTCCTCCAGGTATTAGATGAGGAATATTTTTGCTTAGGCCCTGAAACACAAGGATAAATATGCCCTTATGCCTTTGCTCCTAATAAGTGTGCTGAAAATGCGGTTCTTATTCATGTTAAAGTCATTACTTCTACCTAAATGGAATTTATGAAGAGCTAAGCACCCTGCATATTACCAAGGCAAACGGAAGGGGAAAGTTCTCTGTGACCCAAGATGCTAAAGTTCTTTTTCTAGACACACCATGGATTTTCTTTATGTCTTTGGATTTAATCGTAAGTTAACTACTTATGAAAAGGATCAAACACAAACACCCAAGATACAGACTGTGAGGCTCACTGAAAAAAGAATTCTGTTGTACTAAAAGCATTAGAAGGTATCTTGGGAGATCTGCAAGATTCCTACTTTGCCACAGACTTCTTCTCTGGTTGTGATCTTTTTGCCAGTTACACATGATGACATATTTTGCTGTTGTTCCAACCACCTAGTTTGGAGTATGGCATCTCCCACAAAGGTTCACATAAACGCAGACATTTCAAACTGTAAACTGAGATCCACACTTTCTTAGCCATGACAGATGGATTGGACTTACTGTGTGAGGTCCCGTGCCCTGTGCTATGTCAGAGCTCAGAGTCCATCAACGGTAATTGTCTATGCTAGCTTTCAAGTCTATGACTCGGTATGTTTTGGGCCTTTGGCCACGCTTTCTACTTGAACTTGGGTTCCAGTCCCACTCATGATATCTGCCTGTTGATGAACCAGCTGTTGCTCATGTTTCTGACAGCACTGTCCATGGATCCATGATTCAAGAAAAATTAGAGCAGAACTCATTAAATTGTGCAGTGTATCTTTAATTGTATTCTAACCCAGCATGGCTCACTCACAGCCACTGGACGGTTTCAAAGCAGTGGCACTTAAGTTCTTTCAGTGATATTATTTACAGCAGGAGAGAAATGGCTTTTTTTCTTCACTCTAGTCAACTTGATGCTTCAAAAGCCAATGAGAAGCAATGAAGCATGATACTACATTCCTGGAGGGCACCATTAAGACCCCCAGGGATAATGTCAGCATGAAGGGTTGCCCATCTTTTAGCAGGTAGATTGCAATAGCCTGTGATTAATTAGGAAAGAGCAGCAGCTCATTATTGGCCATTTCCTTATCCTTTTCAGCTGCCTTACCAGAAGGCACGTGGTTTTTTTTAACATCAGCTTTAACATTCTGGGAATGAATCTTCCTGCAGGCTGAATAGTAACCCTCTGAAAACAAGCCCTCTGCAGTCACCAAGGATCTGATCAACCACTCCATGCAGGGGCAGTTCTACTGACATGTCTGTGCACACCTCTACAGGTTTTACTCCGAGGACAGAGAAAATGAATATGGGTACAAAAGAGGAAGGTTCACACAGTGCCACAATTTCTAGCAAAAGCATTTAGTCATGACTGAGACGTTAATGACCAGTGCATGGACATGCTGACCATAAGAACATGTAGGGAAAGTGGTGCATCTCTGCAACTTACTGCAAAGAATAAGGGCAGTGATAAGTGGCCAACGGCTCAGAGCAGATGAACTTTCTTTCCCCACCTCTGTCCCTTCAGAAGGTCCCTGGAAGGGCATCTGGACAGGAAACCTGCTGGATTTGCACCACTGCCTTGAGTATGCTGCTTGATTGCTCATGTTTTAACATTAGACCCTCAGCTAGTCTGTCTGAAAGAAACTACTTATCACATCCAAAACTGGAAGCCTCAGTACAGTACAGCATGCTCCTCAGAACACTCACTCCACACAGCCCCATCACCCACTTTTAACTAAGTACCACAGTGGACCTGCACCATTTAGCTAGTTGAAAATATAAACAAACAGGTGAGAAGTTTCCCACCACAGAAAAATGGCCAAGCTTTAACCAAGCTTCCCCCAATTCATTCGTCCCCCTTCCTCCCCCTCCCAATACCTCTTTAACCCCTCTGGTGTGTGCTTCTATTAATCACAGTCCATGCAGTCAAAAATGCCTTTCCCCAGACTCCATTTTAGACACACACATTTATTTGTGCTTGACCCAGATGTAAAGGAGTACTTCCATGTTAATGAGCTACAGTCACGGATCAATAAAATTCATATTGAGACTTAAGTGCTGTGATTATGGAGAGAGGGAATGCAGAAAGAAATATTACATCATGTACCTATGTATCTATTACACAGCTGCTAAGCTTTAAAACAATGCATTTGTAATAATCAGAGCACTGTGATGAAATAGCAGCTGTCTTTTCAAGCCAACAGTAAATGCACATTGGAAGTGTTATCTGAAGGGGTTATTTCTTTGTCCATACTTTACTACATAACTGATGTTGAAAATGGAGAAAATAAATAATCATGATTTTTTGCTACAAGTCATTATTTTGCGAAGTTACACTTTAATAAATCTCGTACACAAAATATTTTCATGAATTAACTCCCTTCCTCATGGATGAGGGCAAACGATAAACATGGGCTTCTTTAACCCCCACTGTCTTTCTTTCTATTTTTTTTTTTTTTTTTTTTTTAAATCTCATTCTGCCACCACTTATCAGTGTCTCTGCAGCAAAAAAGAGGGAAAAATATTAAATGTATTGCTGGGAATGGGATCTCATCCTTAATGACACCATCAATAATTGCTGTCACAAGCTAACATCAGAGTTGCAACCTTACAAGGAAGATAAAGAGGCAGAGTTTTTCAGATCGTGGTTTCTAGACAGGCTCTAAATGGGATTTTGCTACATGCTTTTAAATGCTGCCTAGATAGCTCATAGGGCAGTGGAAACTAAAAGCAGGTTGAATCCAAACAGGGAGTACTAAACCTAGGGTTGTCCTATGAACCTCCCAGAATGGTGTTGCATCCAGAAAGCAGGATGTAAATACAGCACTGTCCTTACAGCAAGGCTTACACCTTTGATGGCAGTTCCTTGGACACCAAGGATATCCTCAGGCAGCTGCTTGTTCATGCGTCAAACAGATTCCAGTAATTCCCCAATCAGCAGTACCCAGATGCCCTTTGGTCCCTACGCCACCGAAAAGTTACTGTGCAGCTAAGACCTTGTCATCACAATCTAGACACCATTAAGAGAATTTATACTCCAAGACACTTTTAAAGAGAGACTGAATAGCTCCTAGTTGAAACCTGTGGCTGGAGAATTGAGATCAACTTCTCTCCAAATATCAGCAGCTTGGGGGCCGTGACAGTAGCTGCAACGTGCACAGACCCGCCCTCACACCAGTAAGATGCAGACAAGCAACAGTGCTCCCGCTTCCTGAGAACTTCTTGTTAATATGCTGAAGGCCAGACACTGACAATAGTTACGTATTCACACAACATCAAACCAAGAAGAGGCCAGTTGTTTGAGTGCTTCTCTGCACCCTGCTAGTGCAACCAAGCATGTGCTTCAGACTTGAACAGAGAAGGAGACAGGCTTAACACAGTCAGCCCCAACTTCAGCTGGGAGGTAGCAATTCCAGAGCCCGGATGTTTGGGGTCACTATGACTTCTTAGGTGACTGAATTATTAATTCCCCAATAGAATTAGTATATTAATCAATACAAAACAGTGGAGAGGGGAGAAGCATGCTGGGAAATCACCTTTAATTTTGCACATTAGAATCTCCACGTAATTAATATTCAGCATGGCACACTTGCACTTCTTGTTGCAATCCCTGAGAAAACTCCCATCGAGAACTTTGCAAGATAGTGTTTCATTTGTAGTCTAGGAATGAAGACATTCCTTCTGCTTTGTCTTACTGAGGGCCAGCAAACACAGCTCAGACCTTTCCTCCTGAAGAGTCTAGCTATGCAGATCCTTTCCCCAATTTGGATGGAAACCTCACCCTGCTTTCGTCTACTCTATGCTATCAGCCAGAGACACCATTCAGTAAGAAGAGCCCAGAGATGAGTCAGTAGTCATAGACTGTAACACTCCAGTATCATAAACACACTGTGAGACATAAGAAGTCTCTGGATTTGGCAGGAGGAAAGTGGGGCTGAAATCACATCTTTCCACAAAACACAATGCTTTGACTCATCTTTTAAAAAA
Organism: Aquila spilogaster; assembly: GCA_024606505.1. Classification (NCBI taxonomy): domain Eukaryota; kingdom Metazoa; phylum Chordata; class Aves; order Accipitriformes; family Accipitridae; genus Aquila; species Aquila spilogaster. The sequence goes on from JANHGO010000012.1 coordinate 16,563,760, forward strand.
GGTTACGTAGATGAAAGAAAGGGGCAGAGTTAAGGTGACAGCAAAGTCTAAACTACGGATCCCCTCAGTTCCACACACTGAACCTGAGAGCACAGTTTCACTGCTGTCAGAGTTTATTATTCTGGAGCTATTTAGAACTCACCACATGGCAGTTTGGTCCAAGTTCATGTCAGGACAGTCAATTCCAAGACTCACAGCCTCTAAGGAAGAGCACCATCTCAGAAACAAGGAACGATTTGCTCCACGCACATAACTGAGAGACACAACTTGTTCCCAGCTCTGCCCCAGCACTCATCTACCCTGCATACTTTGCACAAGCATTGTGATTTCTGTTCACCAACACCAGATAAACATGGTGAAATCTTTTCTTTCATGGAACAAGAAAGACTTTTGCTGTACTGCAAATGGTGGTTGTCAAGGGCCACTTCCTTGGAGAACAAAGACTAAATATTTGATGAGCCAGGCAGGTCTCCATTTCTGGTTCCAAGACCATCACACAGCTGTACAATAATTTTTCCAATGTCAGTGTCTCACTCTGAGCAGGACAGACAGAGCAGATCATAGAATCATAGAATCATTTAGGTTGGAAAAGACCTTTAAGATCATTGAGCCCAACCATCAACCATGCCCACTAAACCATGTCCTGAAGTGCCTTGTCTACATGCTTTTTGAATACCTCCAGGGATGGTGAATCATCCACTTCCCTGGGCAACCTGTTCCAACACCTGACAACCCTTTCAGTAAAGAAATTTTTCCTAACATCCAATCTAAACCTCCTCTGCCGCAACTTGAGGCCATTTCCTCTCGTCCTATCTCCAGCCACCTGGCAGAAGAGACCAGCACCCACCTCACTACAACCTCTTTTCAGGTAGTTGTAGAGAACGATAAGGTCTCCCCTCAGCCTCCTTTTCTCCAGACTAAACAACCCCAGTTCCCTCAGCCACTCCTCATAAGACTTGTGCTCCAGATCCTATCATTCCAACAAGAAAAGAAGTGGAAAGGTACAGTGCAATAGTTTTATCCAGAATAATATGATTCCTTTGCTTGTGCCTATGCAAGCTAAGCTTTTCTGCACTGCATTACCTCCACCAGACCAGTGCGTATGTAATGCAAATCAGCCGTCGAGCAGTACTTGTACTGCAATAACAACTTGGAAGAACTTGTTTAATATCAGAAGACTTAGTGGAGCAGATGAATGGCTCTGACATGATATCCATGGGATAGAAATTCAATTAAAAACTGCAAGTGGCACAGGAGTGGTAGTTATTGTTCAACATGTACCATGGGGCCTTTGCTGAAATACAGCTATTAGCTGTACTGGTTGAGAAATTCTGTTTTCCTTTATGGCAATCTGTTAGCTTGTAGAAAGTTAAATTAATAAAAACACAGAATCACTCTCACATTACGAGAACACAGCAAAGCCAAGGGCTAGTTGTGTATTTTATAATTATGGATTAAGTGCATTATGCCAAGAAAATTAAAGAGATGCCACAATTATAATAAAAATGAAAGATTGTCTGGCTTTAAAGGCTGATGGTGTGACTATCACATGCAGAGCATGCTGGTTTGCCCATCCTTATCTCCCCCCATCACAGCTCTCCAGGATGTTAACAATTACTCCTAATGCTAGCAGCTACATTCACCATGTGTTCAGCCCTTGGTAGACATACAGTTGCGTGAGAAAGCTACCTCCCCTCCTTTTAGCAGCATCTCAAATTCATCTTCTGCCTTGGAAAGTTAGTTTTGCCCCCAAAGAACAAGGAAAAGAAGGATGGAAAGAGAAATTTTTGGGGGTTTTGGGGGGTTGTTTTTTTTTTTTTTTAGATAGATAGAGGACAGAGCTCAGTGGGAAATAACTCCCCAAGCCCATCCAACTTTTGCCAAGTCCCAAAGATGGGATAGGCAGGGATCCCAGGATGAAAATTTCCTCCTGGGGAGGGAAGAATGAGGCCCAATCAACAAGGAACCAACACTAATGTTTTTCATTAAACCTGCAAGGGACCATCCTCACATCACTGATTTTCAGACATTTGGCTTCAGGCTCCCTACTCCACAAGTGGAGAAAAAGCTAGGTCTGAGTCACCCTGTAACTCTGAGCCCACATCTTTGCAGTCAATGTGGTACCACATCTGAGAGCACTCCAGTATTTAATCTCTTGTAGAACACAGCTTTCCCCACCAACAGAAGTAACAAATAGGACAACTGAGTAACTAAGTAGCCATGACATCTTCTGGACATGGGGTCTTGACTACTTTTTGACTTACCCGTAATTGTCAGGAAGCCTGTAGCATACCAAGAAACTTCCAATGATGTCTGGCTTCCCCAAAAGCAGCCCCAAGTGCCCAGTCAGACTACCACTGCATTTTCTCAGCAGCAATGTCCCTTCCCTTTCATCACTCACCAGCCACCACTTCCAGATCTGAGCCACCCTCTCAACTGTGCTTACAACACACTGTCACACAGGAAAGTGCTATCAGTGGGCCAAAAATAGGTGATCAAGAGGAAAGTGGCCCAGGCAACAACACAGTGCCTTCCTCCCTTTGTTCATCTAAGAGAAGCTTTCTACTCAGGCTACGCTTAAGAGCCATGACTAAATCAGACTGAACAAACTCAGGAGCACAAGCTGTGTCTCTGGGCCCAACAGTTCTGGCAAAACAGCACCACAGGTCTCTTATTCTTTCTAGACTCTCTTAACCAACCCCAGGAACACAGTTTCAACTTCTCCAGTCAGGACCATCTTCTCTCAGTCTACGCAAGCCTTTGGCCTCTCTCTGCAGAGACTGCCAATACATGGCATACCTTAGAGTAGCTTAAAGACTCCCTTAGATCCCTGCTACTAATGGTGAAAATCAAACCGGTCTTCCCAGCAGAAGAAAAAAACCAAAACAGCCAACAACAACAAAAAAAACCACCACCACCCCCAAAAATAACCCAACCAACACTACAAACCAAAAAAACCCAAAACAAACACGAACAAAAAGCCACACTTTTAAAATCTGACTTTGAAATGCTGCATAGTAATGTGACTATTTCAAGTCTCCAGTCACAGGGTTTCCTGACCTCATTTCTAACAGTGGACAGCTAAATCCATGTTCTCAAATATATATCCATCTTACCTCTCCTGAGCAGAAAACATGAATTCTTAATCTCCCTTTTAACTCTTTTCATAGGAACATCGTTGTTGCTCCTGTTGTATGAGCAAGCACAGTTATAAATTCCGTTCTTCAAATGGAATATCAACCCTTGTAGGAATAACCTTTCATGGATGGCAAAGTTCACCGGTATGATGCTATTTTTCCCTGCCAGGAGCTAGAGACATCATGCCACTCAAAATTAAAACCACCTTAACACTCATCTGTAATAACAAGTGACAGCTGCCATGTTTTTAAGACTCCAAATGGAACTAGGGATTACAAACTAGCCACTTGGATCCATCTGGTTTGACAAAACTAGTTCAGGGTACACCTGCCTTGGACTGAACACATCCTAGTTACTGGTAGCAGACATAAGCACAGTGCATGGTGAAGTAATAAGTGGTGTGGGTACCCTGCAAGCAGCTCTTCTGCCTCCAGAGAATTAAGGGGTTATCTTAGTATGCCAGATTGTTTTTTGTTGCCACGTTGAGGATTTTAGCAATGAGTCTTTGAATAGAGATTTTGGTTGCTTCCAAGAGCTGTGTATATTACCTATGCTGTGTAATCACAACACCCTTCGCTCTAGCGAATGACCTAGCAGAGGATGCCGTGTTTCCCTAGTACAGGAACTCTTCAAGTCTAGTGCCTTCAAAGATGCTGCACAGGTCAGAGGATAGGGAGTTAGGGAGAATGAAAGGCTCGCTGCTCCCTGTCCTTCCACACAGCTCAGCAGATGGACTGTGCTGAGTGGGGAAGGATAAGCAGGTTACCAAACAGGCTTTCAAAGGAGAGGTCTCTGGAGGTACCCAGACATATCGGAGACAATGCATGGCAAAGGGCTAGTGCTGAGTTTCAGGGGATCTATTAAAACATAGGGGAAAACAAAGAGCTTCCACATGGGGTTCTGCCAGCAACCATAGGCATCAGACCATGAGCATGTACTCTTTCCCCCCCCCACCCCTCATAAGAGTTATTACCTCTGGCTGGAAGCACTCACTAGGATCACGTAAACATTTTGTTGTCAACTCCTCTGCTTCAGTTTCCCCACTGAAAAGACGAGATGAGCATGGAGATATCTAATTCATCTTTGCAGAAAGCATCTTCTGAGCTTATTTGCATAAATAAAATAGCTGGCATGACCAACAGGACCAAATAAGCACAGAAAAGGAAAATAAAGCCATAACTCAATTCCCTAGGTTACATTCAGATCTGTCTCCAATACAGGCACTTAGCTGAAGAATCATAACTTCCATTTCAAAAACATGAAGAGCTATTTGACCACCTGCTGTCCAAGACTGCCAAGGCCATTGGCCTGTACATAAGCCACAAAGAGAAATCATCACACATCCATTGCAGGTGAGTAACAGTGGTATCATCAGTGTGGCCCTGCATCACCAGAGGGAGAGTTTCCCACTCTCACTGCAACTCCAGGGCCAGCAATAGCACAAGGGTCTGTGCAAGCTGCCTGCTGACAGTGTCACCTGCACTGCCTCAATGCGGTGTATCAGTGTGCGGAACAAACGAGCCAGCAGCCTCGTTTGTCATCATCTGTGCTCACCAGCAACCGCCCTCCACTTTTACCATGTCAGCTAAGCAGCATCCTAACAAAGAAAAAGAGAAATCCTTCCCTTGCTCCTGCCACATGTTCACCTCACCTTCAATCCCCAAACACTGATAGAAAGGATTAAAGAGAGTGCTGCTTAAAATAAAATGGATATAGGATTCAAAACCAATTACCAAAGCATAATCTTGCTCAGATGGGCATGCTAAGAATAATTACTATCCATAAGATGAATGCTTGTTGGAGACACATTACAGAAGACTGCATCATTAAATATAGCAACCGATCCTCATTTATCTACCAAGCAATTCACATTTAAAAGCTCACCTGCATGCATTTGGGCAGAAGCCACTTGGGAGTTTTCACAGCAGTTGAAAGTTTGGGGAACAACAAAAACAGGAAAATAAAAAATAGCAGGAGAAGTAATCAGCTTGTCACAAGAAAAAAGGAGGGGACAGTAAAATCCTGCTCTGAGCATCATTTGCCCTTTAAAATAATATCCTTTGAGAGAAGTGAAAATATCTTTGATGTCAGTTTACACTTGGTCCAAACAAAAATTGTTTCTAGAAAGGAACAAACTGATGCAGAAGCAAGAGGGGGCACTGTGCCAGGTACAGTTTTCTCAAGATGCTGGCTGCAGTGTCTGTGGACTGGAGGAAAACAGCAAAGGCAACCGCTGTCAGCACACCCCAACAGCTCCCTCACATTGCACCAGTCTTGCCTCATCCACTCAGCCAAGAGACAACCGACACCAAGCATAGCTGTGCCACAGTGGTGATCAAATCAAGGATACCTTTAGCTTTCTGTACTCATACTGTTCCATTCCCACGATGAAGATGTTTGCATAAAAAAAAGCCATTTTTTTTCTTGGCTGCTTTGCGGTCTGCAGGGAAACATAATGCCCAGCATGGCACGTGACCCGACAGGTAGCCCGCAACCATGTGCCAAGTACCGCAAGCCCTGCCAGCCCAGCTCCTGAAGTGCAGCACCAAGCTCTTCTTCCCTTGCCACGTGTCATCCAAAGCTAGTTACACCCTGACTCTCCTGCTCCATGGATGCTCTTTCAAAACTTGGCCAAATGGGGTTTTTACAGAAGCATGTTGCCCTGATTCATGATAACTACCATGTTGCCAAACAGGTGAACTAGAATCCAGAGAAGGATCTCCAGAGAGAAGGATCTCCAGCAGCAAAACAAGATGCAGAAACCTACCTTCTTATTGACTGTGGTCCCAGGCAATGACAGATCATCCTTCTAGAGAAACTGTTAATCTCCAAAGACAAGATCACTGTAAGTCTTAATACTATTTTGCAAACATGCATTCCATCTGCAGCAGTCATTTTTCACGTGTTTCAAAGATGCAAGTATGAATGCTTGGTCGGGAGATATTGGCATTAATCAAATACTCCCATGCGAAAAAATATACTGTGTCCCAATCAGAACAGCAATGTTTATTTTATTAACTGATTTATATAAACACAATTAGTAGCTGAACAAGACAAATATCTACTCTATCCCATAAACAAAGTATTTATCTACCTCCTCCCTTAGTGAAGAAAAAAAAAAAAGCTTTACATTTTGGAGGCCAGATGTATTTTTGTGGATAATATTCTCTGTGCAGAAAAACAGGAATGGATATATGTAAAGGGAAAGATTTTTCAAAGCCACCTACCTAATACAGATGTCCAATTAAACTTAATGAGAGTTGATCTTCAGCTTAAATGTGCAGCTTTGACAATCTCAATCTAAACATCCTGTTTTTCTACATCTATCTCCTGAAACATCTTTCTTCTTAAAATCCATTTTACTTTGTCCCCGAGAGATTAATTTTCTCAGCAGCACCTTCCCTCCAGCCCTCCAATCTTGCTACACCAACTGTTGCATGTGACCTCCCAATCAGCCACACAACTTGAGCAATAAACAGTGAACATCAAATATGCAAAAAGATTTTACTTTTGACAATCTGTGAAAGAATCAGAGGCTGTCCTTTGAAAACTGTCCATCAGGGGAGTAAGACAGCATTAAATCCTTGCAGACATTAACTGAAAGAATAATGCTTTCATGCACCCAACTTGGGGTCTGGAAGCAGAGGTGAGGCTTTTGGGGGCTTTTTACAACAAATGCTTTTGATGAGTCCATGTTCAAATTTGTATTGAGAAAAATACAGGTACAGATAAACTTTGTCCTTAAGATACTTATGATGCTTATACTAATAATGCAACACTTTCCCTTTCCGCAATAGTCTGAATGCAATGACTTACACATTCCTCAACTGAGTCAGCACTACCAGCTCCATATTGCCAATGAGAAAAACACAGAAGCCCCAGATTTTTTCCCCAAGCTTTGCCCCCTACCTGAAGAGTCTCCTTAGTCTATGCCAACTGCAGGAGTCCAGGGATGAGGCATTTAGACCCTATTTCCAGTGAACATGTTTCAAAATTGAATATCCAGTGCAAGTAGATGGACACTGAAATGTAGTTTTACATTAAAGTTAGATCTTCAAGTTGCTGGAAAGTGTCCATATCTCCCTCCTGGAGGATTTTGAAAGCACCTGTAACTGGCTTCTGAGCTCCTGTACCCCACAGAGGTTGACCTCTTGGTCCAACTGCAAGAAAGGGGAAGATTCACAGGGTCTTAAAGATTGAAACATGGCTCAAGTCTGTTATAAGAGATTGGTGCCAAGAAAAAAAAAGCGTATTTGCAATATTTGTTTTCAATGGACAGAAAGAAAAACATCTGCACAATTCAATAAATACTCCATTTGACTCACTCTCTTTCATACATGACCTCACGTGAAGAACATTGAAATGACATTATGTGAAGAACATTGTTTAGATTTTGTCTACAAAAAAGGCACTTGAAACCATCTCTACCCCATGACATATTTCTTCTTGTTCTAGATTATCAGAATTTCAACACAAACTAAATAAAAAACATTGAAAGCAGGCTTCTGTTTAATGAAAACCACCATCACCCTGACTGTTGTATAACCAACAGCTTCTGAATAGGAAAATATTAAAATATTGTGTTCCTAAAATCCATCTATATATAGTACTGGGAAAACCATACTTTGACAAACAAATCTGAGTCAGGTCTTAGCTACACTGTGCTAGGGACCTCCAATGAATCCAGCAGATTTATTCTCAATTCACTGACCAAAAATCAGTTTTTAATCACATTGTGTACTGATGAACTAGAATTTGGGCAAAATTCATAGACTAAAAACAATTAAGTGTTCCAGAGTGAAGTGTATTCTTTGCAGGTAAGATTAAAACAATTAGGTATACAATTTGGCAAATTAAGAATGGGGGGCTATATAATAATCATCAGAATGTGAAAGGTGTAAAAGTTTGATACAATTCCTGCTGGATTCAGCCAGGAAAAAAAAAAACCAAACCCTATTTGCTTCTTCAAAATGGATGCAAATATTGGAACTAGGAAAAGGAAATTTTAGGCCAAATGTCAGTGAAATCCTTTAACTTGCAGAATCATCAGTAGTGCTGGTTGGAGATGCTTTATCAAGATGCCTAGATGGACAAAGAAATAGAAACATCACTTTCTTGTCAGATAGAAGATTCAAGTTTGGGCCAGCTCTGGCACTTAAGCCATGGAACTGGCTCCCAAAGAAAGTGACAGAAACCTCATTGCTCAAGTAGAACAAAACCTAATCGGTCACGTTAGACCTATGCAGCAAAAACAGAGCACAAACACACAGGGAAGAGGCTATTCTCTGCAGAGTGATTTGTCAAACTGGCCTCTCATCTGGGCCCTCCCTTAGCATACAGTATCAGACACCAGCCCCAGAGCTTGCTAGCATGCCACAGCAATCAGCTACAGACACTGCAGCATCATCTCTATTATTTCAGCAAAGCGAATGGAAGTGAGGGACATCTCACAATTTGCTTCATAAAAAAAGACTCTGATGGAATAAAGTCATGTTTGCAGAATGTAAACAGAGATTTCATAGCACCAAGTCTTCATTTTTATCACATCAGATAGCTCGCTCTTTCTAAAGGGAACTCTGAGGAAGGATAACTAAAGGTTGTTAAGACTTGCTGCAGCTTTGGATTTATGATGGCAAACCATATTTTTTTTTTTCCTAAACTACTTGCAACAAATGTTGCTAGGCAGAAAAAGCCAATATAAACACTTGTAAATGCTCTACTGAGAGGCAGAAAGGTAGAAGGCGACTAGTGCTGAAATGACTTGATGAGGTTTTAATTTTAAAACCCTATAAACAATGTAGCAAGTATTTAATGGCAGGGAATCAAAGACAGCTTTTTCTCCTTAATGTATGGGGATCTGCAATGCAATACAAATATAAACTGTGCAGTGTGCATCCTACCACTGCACCCAAAAATACATTAGAGAAGTAAATAATACAGTTGCAAAGCTAAAATAAAACATCCTAGTCTAGGAAGAGAAATTAAAACATCTGTACAAAGGGCAGAGAGCTATTTTCAGGTAACTAATAACATGAGGAAACACAAGCCAGTTGTTCCAAAATGCAGAGCCTTTTTTGTTTTGTGTGCCAGAACAGTCAGACCAGTCAAGACCATGCCTTTGCACAACAGTATTTCAGTTCTTCCTGTAGAAAAGCTGCATACTTTATCTGTATACCCACAGCAAATAAAATCCTCCAACATGAATCTACAGTTCACCGTCTCCTATTTCAGTCCATAACTGAGGAACAAGGCCATGGAATTTGCACATTTTGATTTTGTTCCCCTTGAGCCAAGAGGAATTTTTTCAGGAGAAGCAATCAGAGAAGGAGCCGGGCACCTCACCCAATTTTCATAAGCAGTGCTGTGCCTTTAACCCTACAGCTGCCCTTGTCCCTGCCAAGGGAGACAGGATCTTCATCCGCAGGGACCTTCTTATTGCAATGCTGATGCAGTGTCCTGAGCACCTGCCATTCAATGTACTAAGTGTCTTCATTCCTAGCTGGTGATGAGGGGTTGGGGCCACTCAGCACTGTTTGCAGTTTGGTAACAGCTCCCAGGTGTTGAGAAGCCTGATGAAGGCTGCACCCACTTTGCACATGCACCCACATAGCACAGAGGCCAGCAGGCACCACAGTAGTAACAACAAATGGATGCATCTATACTGATGGGTGCAGGTGAACCTTGGCTCCTCTGTTCACCCTTGGGGCTCATTGCATCTGAGGTACCTGCAGGATGGAAGCTTAATAAGCTATTTTACAGCAGCACTGAGCTCAAGTAAAGATTCTCCTTTCCCTCAGGCACCAGCCAACTCTATGCACACCCAGAGAGCTTGAGTCTGTCAGCACCCAGCCAGGGAGATGCTCATCAGCCATGAAGCCTTTGGCAGAGTTGAAAAGGAAGTAAAACCTTCTCAATCCTCAGTCTCAAGGAGGAAAACTCCCTGCTTCCAAGGGTCTTTTAAAGACCAAAAAAAGCAGTTCAGAAAAAAAGAGATCCACATGAATGAGCCAATGCTTTATTTCATCCCCCTGAATTTTATGCTCTCAGCTCTTTTTGCAAATAATTATAATGCCATGAAAGGGAAAGTAAGGAACAAAAGAGCTCCAAGGCTTGGTTTTCATCATCAAGGAATCACGGCTGTAATTTGAAATTTCACACGTGCTGAGGCTCTCAGACATGTAGCAAACCAGCCTGTCTTTCAGCATCACTGAATTTGGCCAACTCAGCCCAGAGTCCATTTGCTAGAGCATCAAAAATGAAATGCAGTTCTAGCAGCAATGCAAATCAGATCACATAATTGAAAGACTATAAGTATTAGTAAAGACTGAATATGTTTCCAGCCAACAAGCAATACTTCAAACCACACTGTGGACTCAATGTAGAAATTATTAAGTAAGATTCTCTGGCCTGCACTACATGACTAGATTATTATCATTACTATAGATTATTCTTCTCTACACGTTAAATCTATGAATCTGAGGATGTGCAGAGCTGCACTTCTATGAAGAGCACCCTCTTGAGACTTCCCTTCCCACACTATAAACAGGAACATGAGAATTTTGAGGACATTGGGTTTGGTGCTATGTGAGAAGAGAAGAATCACCAAGACAATCATTAAAGAGCGAAAAAACCTGCTGCCTTACAAAAAATTTCTGGTGTTTAATCAGGGTGTGAGTACCTGCTTGGGGAAGTAGAGGGCCTTTCCAGCCAGCCCACAAAAGTACAAGAAGAGCCAAAACCTAATAAACTAAGGTTAGACAAGTATGGGTGAAAGGGTATTTTGTTCTATTTTGGGTGTTGGTTTTTTTTAAACAGGAGGGGCAATTGTTCCAGGCAGACTGTACTAATGGCTGAGGTCAATTCTTCATCACCGCTAATTTTTCAATCAAGATGGGATGTTTTCCCAAGAGTTTTGCTCTTGATCAAGCAGGTATTACTCTGAGGAATTAATCTCTGCTTGGTACCTGTGACAAGTGATTTTCTTCTCCTTCATCCTCTTGCACAGTGTCTGAGCACAATGCTCCTTCTGCCTTCATAACATAGGAATTGTTTTAATAGTTTTAATTGTTTTAATAGACACATCAATGAGTCACCAGTGACACAGTTATTACTTCATAGTTTATCCACACAGCTGCTTCTAGACAAACTTTTTTTTATTTAGGATTACACCAAGAGCGTAACCCAGTATTTTCAAAAAGTATCTTCTCTGAGGAAGACTCTAGTGTCAAAAGATTCCTTCTTTAAAGTTTATCTTACCATGATACTATGCCACTCTGCATGCAAGTAATTAATCACTTGATATTTTTACTCCATGAAGCAGGGTGACTACTGGAAAGCAAAGCAACAGTCTGTTCCAGTGAATCAGGTCATACGAGGACTCTCTTTTTAGTGTGATCCCTTCTACCCTAGCACCATGAGGTAAAGAAATCACTATCAAGGTGTCCTTGCCTGTGTTCACCACTTTCCCTAGTCTTATGTCCAAAAATCTTCCATTGCCTAGCTTTACAAATTCAACAGCATTTTGGTTTAAACACCGATTTTGCCACAGCTTCATGCCTCTTTAAGAAAGAAAAGCTAGATTCAGAGCTGCTCAAGATCATTCACTTTTCAAACACATCTTTTTACTCTTCCACCAGCCATTCAGCCAGCACATTGTTGCTACGAACACAGTTGCTCTGATAGCACTTGCATGTTTCTAGTATTGCTCCGACATCAGCTAGCTGATTTTTGCCCTCTGTGGTCTCCATTGTATAATTAGTTGGAGAGGAGGTCAAAGAGGTGAGATCACAATTTTTCATGCTCTCGAGCCATCAGACCCATGCAACCTATCAAACTGCACATCTGCAGTGTAATATTTTCTTGTTGATGGGATCTAAATTGGAACTAATGCACTGCAGAGAGCATGGCCTCAGTCTCAGGTTAACACTTGTTATTGCACATTGTCCAATTTCCACGCCGGCTTCACTATCCCATTTAAATAATATTCTAATGGGGACATTTCAAGACAAGGTAGAATGGGTCACGAGATGCAAAAATGTGCTGAATGCACTCAAGTAAAAATTATTCAACCTCTCAGCTCCTTCCATAGTCAGCTTCTAATATGAAGCCTGTTGTGCTGCTCTTCCCAAGGGATGTGGGTGGAAGGCTCTCCTATCACTGGACCACAGAAATAGGGTTAAGAAAAAGCCTTCAATGTTCTCCCTCCCTCCCAAAGGCAAGACTAACTAGAACAAGACTTCTACCTCAGAAGGCTGTCTAGCATGTACCAAAAGTCTTTTAAAATGGAGACTTCCCACCTTCCCAAGCAATCCATGCTCAGCGTTAAAGAGGTTTTCCCTAAAACCTGCCTCTGCACTGCTGCAAATTACTCACTAACTGGAGAACAGATACTGGGGGGCTGGCAGGGGCGGGGAGGAATGGTTGTGCTGTATATATTTATATACTTACAGGACCGTTGTAAGAACAAAGCCTCCAACTGTTTTTGCCTTAACTGAGCTACTGTAGCCTGGCACCTCTTTCCTAAAATTAGCTCCACTTACAGATGTTACCATAGTATTTGTTGCCATACCAAGGCACACTTCATAAGTGATGTCATTTACCACCAAAGAAAGCATCACTTGTCATACACAGAAAAACGCTGGAGCTATCTACTAGTTCCAAGTCCTGAGTCTTGCATATTTCTTAAAGGGTATCTCTCACCTCCAGAAGACCCCACACAGGTTATGCATTATTGGAGGCTTTGGGAGGAAATCCTTGCCTGAGCTCTGTAGCACCGCATCTGCACCCAGAAGTCAGAGCTCTGCCTTGGCACCCAGCCCAAGCAGCAGCTCTTACCAGCTTCTCCCAAGGCACAGATTTCCACAGGGCTGCCCCAGGGTTTGCTCAGGGGAGTTTCTCAGGCTAAGTACCTGATACATGAAGACATGTTTCCCTTCATTACTTTCACAAGTCCTGACCCAAAGTCTGGAAAAGCACCTGGAAATACTGAGTTCCTTAGAATCATGGAATAGTTTGGGTTAGAAGGGACCTTTAAAGCTCATCTAGTTCAAGTCCCCCCAGATTTGGACCCTACATTAGTGACCTATGTCTAAATAGGTTCCTCCACATATTTCCTCTCTCCGGGTTAAATAATCATTGTATAATCACTAGCCATGCTCAAATTCTTCACATTTCTTCTACCGAGCTTCCTTTATCCTTCTGAGAAGCATTTGCAGATCAAGTGAACCTTAGCCCTCTGCTTTATATCATCAACAACAATGAATCATTGGGCACTAATCCTTAAAGTATGTACACATAGCAATAACCTGCAAGCCTTTTCCCGATATGTGGGCACAGTCTTTACAGCTAAATTTAATAGCAGGCAAGGAAATTTTAGGGGTCTGGATGGCTTATGCTTGCACTCACTTTCTACTACTTCTGGAATCAGATGTATGGGAAAGTAGTTTTTAAACGAAGCCCTTTGCATTGGGCTAATTTTTTGCAAAAGCTGGAGCCAGAGTTGACCTTCTGACATGTCTTTTCTTGTGCCTACTCCCAAGATCCCTTGCAGATTTTTGCCAAGAGCAAAGATGCAAGTTCAGACATACAGAAAGAAAGAAATGTAATTCTGACTTCAGCCAGCCCTGAAGTGTATTCTCAGATATCTGTTGCACAGAAACAAAAAGGTTTTGGGAGGCATCCAGCCTGTAAGATTCTAACCAGATTTTTTTCTGGTTCATTTGCCCACAATGAAAAGTTCCAGAGAATAAGCAGCAGGAGAGAGAGGAAGGTTAAAAACACACTCCAAAATAATCACAACAATACATTTTTCCTTGTCCTAAATAGACAGAGGTCCTGGGCCAACTTCCAAAGGGGAATCAAGCACAACTCACGTTTTTCCTGGTCCTTTCACCTACACAAGTTTCTTTACTCTCAACAGTATCCTGAACTCCCCTTACATTCCAGTGTTGCTGGCGATGTTCCCATTCTATCCAGGTGTATGGAATGCCCTGTGAATTTGCATGCATTGCAGACCATATCTTAAGCAGTCAAAACACAGAATTATAGAAGTGAAGCAACAAACAGCAGAGACCAGTGCATCAGCCCTGATCACGTCCACTCCACACATTCATTTTCCATACAGAGATCTGGAAAATCTTCTCCACACACTGGACTGTAGCCACTATCCTTGCTTGCATGGGCAACACATCACTGCACACCCTCCTGGCCAGGCACAAACAACAGATGGTTTTAGAAGAGATGCATGTGCTGCCCACACTCAAGGTGGGAAGAGGAAAACACTGGCTAGAAAACCATAGCCATTCTGTGCAGCAGTCAGGCCTGCTCCCTCCGTACTCTTAAGCCAGCACAAACAGCAAAGGCTCCACACCTCTGAGTTTCTGAGAGAGCACAAAGCAGTCATAACATTTAGATTCATGAGATTAAGATCACTTTACACAACACTTCTAAAGGGAAATCCTGTGCCTCCCCATATTGTTTGCTACTTCCTTACCTCAAGAGCTACTAACCACGCGAAGAAAAATAAAAACAAGGAAAAAAATACCTTATACTCCAGCTGCCCTTTGGAAAGCTTCTAAGTCATCACGTTAACTGAAATTCATTGAAGCCATTAAACCCGTTTTTCCCCAAAGTCAGCCCTCTCCCTGAACACCCCTACTGTTTAAAATGGCAAGGAGAAGCAGTGGTAGGACCTATTTATGCCTCTGTTTGAAGGTGAGTCTATACTATCTGATTTCTAATTCAGATCCATCCGTCACAATCAGGTACACAACACTGGTCCCACAAAACACACGTTCCCAGCAGCCTGACCACTGTGGTGTTGTCAAATTCCCTCCCTCCACTCACAAAGGCACCTTATGCTAACTTTAGAGCAGCACTTTCCGAGATCAATGATAATTGACTGATTAAGTATGCCTAATGCTGCCAGAATGTGAGCTGATTGTGTAATGGTGCTAATTAGTAACTGCCAGAGCTCATTCCAATTATTAACCTTTATGAATGTCATTTTTAAAGATAAGAGTTTGCAACACAGCCTACTGCAGCATTTGTAATGGTTTTTGTCACACAGGATGAGAGGGAACACAGTGACCACTGAAGCTGAGATAAAGGCAGCACAAGAAAGAAGCCCTAGGAACAAAGGATTTTACCTTTGCTTCCTGCAAGTGATACAAAGACTTTAACAACAGGAAGGTGGAACATCTGTGCTGAAGAATTCAAGAACCCACTCTTCCATGAGACCTGAGCTACTCAGCAATGCCACTGCCAAGCATGCCTCAAAAGCTTCCTAGCAGTGCAAGTACCAAATCAATGACCTGATTTGCCAGGTGGGCATGCTTGCAAAGTGCCATGTCCATTGACACTCTGGAAGCAGAGAGACACAGGAAGAACAAGTTTGCTGTTGCAGTGCTGTTGCATACCAAGGAAAAGCACTGTTCCCATGTCTGCACAGTCACAACTCTGGTTTTTCTGATATATTATGCAATAGAGGACATTTCATGATGAACCACAGTCACCAGGGCGCATGCACCCTGCTTGGATCAGATATAGCTAAACAACCAAGCTAGATCACAGCCTACTTAACTGTACCCTCATCTGTTCCCCAAACAAACCACATGTTCTATCACTATACAAAAGGAGAACTTCCAAAGAGGAAATATGGGCTTCTTGTATATCTCCCACCACACAACAGGGCCATGTCCTGTTACATAGCCAGACTTGTGCTCATTGCCATTAAAATGCCATAGGACAAGATACAAACTTCTCAGGTGGTGTGACTAAAGTGCCTCAGACCCTGTGATGAGGTAGCATTGGTGCGGACCACCCTCCAAGTCCTCAGAGAGGCAGATGCTCCACCATAGCCTCCCCTGCCATGTACTCTTCCAGAAAAAACCTCAAAGCTTGTCTTGCTTTGTTTCCCGTGCCTTGTACAAAATACAAAATGCGCACTTGTGGGTACAAAGCTAAATGTGCTGCGTTAACTCTGTATTCCTCATAGACATCCCTTTTACCTTTATTGGTTACAGATAATAGAACCAATGGGATTTTAATCTTCCATGGGACATTTATTCTCTACTCTGCTAGAGGCACACTGAATGATGTACCATGGTCCGCTGCTTACTCTGTAGCTTTAACTACTCCATGGTAATATAACATTATATCTGAAACCTTACGTTTTAACAGATGATCTTACTGCCTTGGTTTTCCTCAGCCACACTTACAGCTCCAAGTAACCCAAAGAAAGGACAAGCCCTCCCACACACCGCCTTTACAGAGACCTGTGTCTGGGGCACCTCAAGGTCAACAGCTTGTCTGTGATCCCTGAAGTAATTACACAAGACCCATGGATGGATCATAGTCTGCTGAAGTCCTCAGGGAACTCATACATCCCTTGGTGCTGATGGAAGTTGTATGATTCTCCTGTTCCCAAAACCAGGCCCTGGGACCTATTCCCTGTACGCGGGCTACTCTTCCCCACGCGGTTCCTGACTTCTGCTCTGAACCTGCTGCTTGCTCTTGCGCCTCCAGGACCAATAACCAACAACCAGGCTTCCTTCTCAAAGCAAATCACTATTACAATTTCTAACATTTCAGAGAAAGAGATGCAAGAGGACCGACTCTAAGTGCATTTCTCTTTCCATGGGGCTGATTACTCCTTGTGAGCTTCAGACCCCAATAAGGCCTGAACACGTTCCAGTGATGGGTCACTCTTCCTTTCTGCATACCTCTCCCCAGGTGGCTTTTGAACCTCCAAGGGCTTGTGCAAACTGGTAATTGCAGATGGTACTAGTCCCAGCTTATTGCTTGCCTGCCCCACTCCCCTGCACAGCACAGTGTATGAACTCAGACCCCAGGGTTTGTGAGTCCATGCCAAGACCCTGGACTGTAAAGGTGCACAGCTGAGCTGCACACATCCATTCAGCCCAGCTAACTCTGCTATGAAGCCCTGCACTCCTGGCAGTAGTTACAGGGAGCTGGAGACAGTTGCATCTTAAATGCACCAGAACACAGTCAGGAAAGTTCACAGTGCACCTCTCATCCCTGGGCAAAACTACTACGTGACTTTGGGATAAGGCTTGGCAGTAATGGTTGTATTAACAGCCCAGCCATCTTCCTGTAACCAGTCTCCTGTTATCATCTTCCTCACAGATCCTCTGAGCTAGACTACAAATCCATAAGAGAAAATGTAAGAGTCCTGTTACAGATGCCATACAATATTCTTAGATTTATCATGGGGTAATGTCCCTCAACTATTCCAATACAGCACCACATTTCCATCCCTGACCAGACTTGCAGGATGCTGAATGCTGAGCTCCTGCAGATAGCCTATTGCTAGATTCAGGCATCTGGACAGCAGGCTTCAGGGATAACTGGATATAAGCAACTACTAATATTTACAGAGGCAATTCTTTAAAGTAACTGGCCATCAAAGACCCAGAAACAAGTCCTAATAATCTGGTTACAGAATGGCCTCACTACCTTTTACAGTTTTAATTCAGAGGCAGAAATCCTACATGTAAAAATGCACTAGCTTCCCATGATGTAGTAGTTTACAGGAGCTTTCATTTTTACTTGGTCAGGCTTATACTGTAAAAGAACAGGCTGACAGATTTCACAGATGAAGAACATGTGGTAAGTAAATAAAACAAAGACTACGTTCCCGGCTGGGGGACTGTAGCCCTCTGTAAATATTATTTGGAGAAGTGACCGCTTGATACAGGGCACTTATTAACATCATTAGAAGCCTAATGAATATACCACAGAGATAATGAGAGAGACAGACCAGATTAAAAGATAGAAGGATTTGTTGCACTTTTTTTAACAATGTTTCTCCACCCTTCAGATTATTTATAGCCATTATAAAATGGCAGTGCATTTGGGGAAAAAAAAAAAACAAAAAACACCCACAACATAATAAAACACCAATATAAACAGACACAACCCATGTTAAAGTACTAAATTCTACCAGCCACTGTACAAAGCATCAAAGATTTATATGACTTGGTCCCAAGCCTAATTGGAAAGAAAAGTCGAGGGAGGAGGGAGAGGGGCAGAGAAAGGAAAAGAACAGCTCACTCAAAGAGAAACAAATCATGTAAGCTGATGTAAAGCCTAGGTTTACTGTGGATAGGGGAACCACATCTCACAGCAAGCCATGAGGTGGCACCAACACAGAAACTCTTCAGTGCAAGAACCTTCTGGCTCCTGATCCAGCCCTGACTGCCTGGAGAGTAAGCGGCAGTGCCTATCTCTATCTAACTGATCAGAGGCCAGGGGACTTTCTGAGCCACAGGTGAAGTCTTTGCATGTAATGTAATCCTTGATGACAGATTTTTTTTGCTTCTAGAAACTCATCAAGACTACACTTGAACCCATGTGAATTTTACCTACCAAAACATGCTCCAGCAAGGAGATCCACAGATTAACTACATGTTCTCCTAAGAATCAAATTCTTCTACTTGTTCTGAATGTTTGGCCAGTGCTTCTTTATTCTTCACAGAATCACAGAATGGTTGAGGTTGGAAGGGACCTCTGGAGCTCATCTGGTCCAACCCCCTGCTCAAGCGGGGCCACCTAGAGCTGGTTGCCCAGGACCAGTCCAGATAGCTTTTGAATACGTCCAAGGATGGAGACTCCACAACATCCCTGGGCAACCTGTGCCAGTGCTCGGTCACCTACACAGTAAAAAAGGTTTCCTGAAATTCAGAGGGAACCTCCCAAGTTTCAGTTTCTGCCCATTCATTCTCTTGTCCTGTCACTGGGAACCACTGAAAAGAGCCTGGCTCTGCCTTCTTTGCACCCTTCCTTCAGGTATCTGCACACATTGATGAGATCCCCCCCTCCCCGAGCCTTCTCTTCTCCACACTGAACAGTCCCAGCTCTCTCAGCCCTTCCTCATATGAGAGATGCTCCATCCACTTGCTTTAGGAGAGACCCTACCACACCACATAATTTTGTAAGATTTTTACCATATTCTTTTCTGGGCATCTCTTGTCAGGCTTTCCAGGTCCTACTGGATCAGATCTAGTATGAAAGTTCTTATGTAATTTATTATGAAAGTTCTATTTTGCAATTATCTATTTGCATATTTATAAGTGAATTTAATGTGTGGTTTTCATTAATATTGGCACATATCCACGTTGAATGCATCCGCTACTAATCTGTGCCAACAAAACTCCTCTGCACAGTAAAAAGCGATCAGAAAAAGACATTAGTAAGGCCAAAACAAATTCATCTTTAAGTGTGGCTTCCTGCAAAAAGTTTTGCAGTCGGCATCCAAATCTAATTAGAATGTAAGATGAGATAACTCAACAAAAGGAGCAGCTCTCTAATGAGAGCAATGGAATTGCTGCTCCAAATGATAAAGAGATGGAATAGCCAATTCCTATTAACAGATGCAGCTCTGCTGATGCAGCAACAGTCACAACACCCACAGGATCTGCAACAGCAGGTTCTTGGCTACAGACTCCCTCCTGAATGCTGCCTTGCCACTTTTCTAAACAAGTAGGCAAAGCACTACAAACACACTTTACCTGCCATCCCTGAGAAGACTACTTTATAGGGACTGTGATGCTTCAAAAACACATTCACTTTTGGTAAAGCTTCCTCTGATCTTCCCCACCAAAGCCCCAGGAATAAATGCCTGGGAACATGACCTGACCTCAAAATTCATTTCTGATGAGATAGGACATCTCCCTTCTTGAGGAGCTCGTAATCGAAGAAATTCATTAACAAGGACAGAAAAAATATATTAAATACAGCATATATAAGATGCAAAAACAGGTACAAGCATATTCTTACAGCTCCCTAAAACACCTTCTTTTTGTCCATAATAGATTTCATTTCACACTGAGATACTCATGATTGTATCAACACCAGAAACATCTTTTGGCATTAAATTCCCTAAATTTCCCATTCCATCATCTAGTTTTCTGGCATGGAAAGACTAGAGATCTGGACAGGTTTAAGTTTCCATTGTCAGGATGATCAAATCCAGTTGTGTGCCTGAAAGGACTGGCTGGAAAATTAAATTACATCAAAGATAGCCTGGGTTTTTATTGTGGTTTTTTTTTTAACTACAAAGTATACTTTTAGTCCAATAAAATAGCTTTACTGAGAAAATGTGATTGCATCCAAGATAGCCACCAGTTGGGAAACAGATGGAGAACCTACCTGTGGTGTAAAAGACTCAAATCCCTTGGTTGAATAAGACAGCCACCATAGGTCAGATAAAAAATTTGTATTGCCTGCTAATCTGCCACAGAATATTCTGGGAAAAGTATAAGGAAGAGAAAAGACAGCATGATTCTTCCCATGGTCTACTTCCCCAGCTCTCTTGACTTAGGGATCTCCAAATCCCAAACCACTAAAATACTGTGGTGTATCATGTTTCCAGCACAATCCCAGCTATTCCATTAGAACACCTAAAGCATGAATAGCTCATTGCTGAAGAACAGTTAACAAAAAATGGATGACATTTCTGCAACACTGATCCAAAAAACTGTAGACCTGTCTGTTCCTTGAATGTCATATCATAAAATAATTAATGTAAGCCACAGGCTACTGCCACACTATCACATTTAACAGCCACCTGCAGAAATATCCTCCATTAATTCATTGAATCCCCTTTTGAAATCCATTTACACTTTTATTATTTCTGCCTCACAACATCCTGTAGCAATGAGTTACACAATTTAATTACTTGTGGAATAAAAAAGCACTTCCCTTTCTACTTATTCAGAGCAAGGGCTTGAACTTGGATCTTCCACACAAGAGATTAGTATCAGTCTCTCCCTGGAGAGATTCTCAGTCTCTCCTGTTGGAGCTCTTTTGCTGAGTATAAATAATTCAACAGTTATGAGGGAGAGAGGAAAAGACAGATGGCTGGAGCTCTTACCTGAAACATGGAAAATTAAAACAAAACACAGCTCATTTTTGCCCTCTGTACATTTTATTTGGAATTCCACCTTTTTCCTAAGAACATTCCCTCAAAAAGTTTGGAATTTGATAAATTGCCTTTTCTTCTTGCCTCCCTGTCTCCAGCCAGAAAACAAGATGTATCCAAAAATACCCAGGCCTACTTATTAACAGGAGCATTCCAATAACCCAGTTATCTATGAGATCAGAACTGATGTACAACCACATGAGCTTTCTGGACCTATTTAATGAACACATTCCTCACACAAACATATCTGCAGCATCCATCATTAGTGACCAGTCCAGTCCTCCCACAGCCACATGTCTGAAGGTCAACAACTTCAGCAAAGCAGCCCCACTTTCAAGCTGCAAAAGATCTGTGAATGAAGCACAGAGCGGGGATGTGTAGCACATGTCGAACAGTGAGTTACACGCACACGTAAATGTGAACCTCTGTGCCACCACCATGCAACACCTTCACCAAATCGAGATTCTGGGGTAGAACATAGTCAAAGCCAAGACTTATCTCTGTCTTCAGAGAATCACAGATATGAATAAAGCACTCTGAATACGGGTAAAATTTTTTAATTAACAGCCTAGCTAGAACACCACTACATCTGCAGTTCTGTTTTTATTAATTCTCTCCAATTCAGCAGGAATTCCACCAAGGAATAGGGATGAGCAGATGCAGGGGGAAGCACATTAATAAATCATAAGTGTCATTAAAATTTGTAAACTAATATCTTCTGGGAAGTCTTGGCAATTAGTCTCAGAGCTTTCTTGGCAAACAAAAAATTAATAAATCCAAAAGGTCCCCTGTCTGATGATATCCCCGCCCCCACAGAAAGGTCATTGATGGAGCAATTAAGAGACACAACAAATGGACCAGCCAGAAGGCTGGTTCACAAAAGACAAATGAGCTCCATGAAACAAGATGACTAAGGCATCTTAATAAGCAAAGGTGGGACTTCGATCTACACACCACCCCAAGACACGTAAAAAGGCTTTTAGACTCATATTTGCTGGGCTACTACTTTTCACATGATTTTGCATTGCCCCCCTTGGTCCCCAACAAGGCAATCTCTGAGGCAACATTAACATGATCGATTGTTAAAGCAAGGAACCATCAGAAAGTAGACATGTGAACCTTAGTATTCCCTTGTGGAAAATCCTGTGGGATATAATAGAACTAGGGAAGCAAAAGGAAGGAGACAAATGAAACCTCTCCAGAAGTTAGTCATATACTTAAAGAATGAAATACAGAATTAAAGAATGAGGTCTTATTTTTATTATCATTACTGAGTTTACCTAACTCTAAAACATAGCCCTGAATTTAAGATAAGCCTATTAATTTTCATGATTGGTTCCCAAAACAAACATTTAAAACAGTTTTAACTCACATTATCCATTTGTTGCAATGACAGCATCTCCTTCTGTTTTGAACTGCAAAGAATGTATGCTCTGGACACCACCTGGGACTGTCTGGAACATTCAAGGAGGGCTAAACCTATGGTTCATTCTGTTCCACTCCTTGAATTTTCTTTCTTCTTTTTTTCTTCTTTTCTTTTTCTTTTTTTTTTTTTTATTAATTCCCATGGATCTTCATATTCAGCCACACACAGACCAAGCAAATCCAAACAATCCCTTATGTACATTTCCTGAAGTCCACAATAAAAGATTTGTTTAGGTGTTTGGAAAGCGACAACTGGAAGGGTAATGAATTACCTCAAACCAGAAAAGCATTTTTAATCAGGTCATAAATAGTTACTTCAAATGGCTTGATTTGTACAGTGGGATAAGGTGATCAATTGTTATCACTGTCTGATAACCAGCAACTTCTAACGTTCTTGTTAGATAACCCCCCCTAAACCAGAAAACATGAAGAAACTAAGCCACCCCCTTATCGCTTTTAACAGTTATGAAAAGAGCACAGAATAGCCATTGTATGTATAGCCTTTTGTGAACACCTAGCATCCATATAGTGTAACTTAATGCAATGCCCTTTAGCCATTAATTTCTCTCCTTGCTGATACTCAACAACTATTCTCACCTGTAAAGCTCACTCTCTTGCTCCTGTTTATTAACTAGGACCACCTTCTGATGTCTGTTGCAACACATGTGCAGCTGGACAAATACAGATGTCAGGAGCCTCTGCCAAACCTGGTATGTCAGCCTGAGCAAGAGAACAAGACTTGTTTCTCTTAAATATGCAGGAATTTAGCCATGAGAGCAAAGAAGAAATTTTCACTTGGCTCAAGAATGCTGCATTTTCTATTCTTCACAGCTAGGGACTACCTAGTTCTTGGGGTCAAAGAACTTCTCTTTATTAAATGGCCACTATCTTCATTTGGCAGCAGCTAGCTCAGGAATGGGCCAACATGCAGCTACCGTTCATCTCCCAAATAGTTCAAGTCTGGCTCCCATGTCAGGATGGCATCTATGACTGACAGCCAGACTGTGCTGAGCCAGGATAAACTGAATCACCCACTGTGGGGAAAAGACAAATCAGCAAGAATACTAGAGGTTAAGAACTGCATTATTCTGAGATGCTGCTGAAGGCCCACACTAACCGCAACTCAGGGTGTTGGGAGCCCTGAGGAACAGCTCTCATCTCACACTGCAGTCATCTGCTGCAGTTCCCTATTCCCTTGGTTCTTCAGCAAACATAGTCTGCACCTAGCAGCTCTCAGCCACAAAGATTGTGATAGGTGGCTCCCATAGCCTGAAAAAAACTAGCCATCATCAAGCTAGGCTATTTAGACACTCTAACAAATGACAACAGTGGAGATGCCAAACTTTTGGGCACCCTGGTTTTCAAATCCAAGAGAGGTCAGGGATGTGCTTGCACACCCAGCTGGCTCCTTCCCTCCATGCTCTGATGACTAATTGCAGATATAAGAAACCCTTCTCCTCATCAGCACAGGATTTCTGCACTTTGCAGTGTTGCTAAAAAATGCCAAATAAGATGTGATAATGGGAAGCATTACTACTTTGAAAACCAGCTGAATACAGTCCTCCAGAAAATAACATGTATCTAAGATGCATGTTGTCAGCATAAAAGGGAAAAACAATAAGTGTAATCAAATTTGACAGTCCTGCAGGGAGATATCAGCTGGTCATGGTGGCTGTCTGGAGACTGCTTTTCAATACAGCAAATTCCAGAAAAACTACAATGCCCCATTGCAAAAAGTGTGGAGCCTGACCAGTACTAAGCAAGAGGTTGTGGCACAAACAAGGTGCCATTCTCAGCACCACAGTCTAAATAATGCATTGCCACTGAGGATAGAAACATTCTTTTAAGGAAGCTCTGGCCATGTCGTGACCTATTTCAGGTTTAGCTTGTTTCACAAAGGATGATATGGAAATTTGAGTCAGGCTTATTGAATCTCCTGATCCCTGCCTTCTTACTCACCCGTCTTAGAGGCTGCTACATTTGGAGCAAGGAGACTAAGCCCCAGTTCCCAAAGGGGAGACATGGCATTTCACACAGCATTCACCGTTTCACACCTACAGAGCCGCCCTATCTGAAGCCAGCTCCATGTGCAACACGCGAACCTAGGGCACAGAAATCAGTGTGAGCTGTGAAACTTTGCAAAGGCAACAAATGCTAGAGCTAGACATGCTAGACCATGCTGATGGTCTCCGGAGACTGTGGGAGGCTTAAGAGGCAAGGACATAGGAGGAAACAGAGTGAAGCCCTTTGGTAATTCAAACAGAACTGAATGAAAGAGCAAGGCAAGACATAAGGCAGCTTGCAACCAAACTGAGAAGTTTTACTCCTCTCAGCTCCAAGCGAGGAGTTGCAGCTGTTGTGTTTTGCAGCTGTGTCTATTAAAAAGTTTAAAGTTTGGGTTTTGTTTTTTTTAACTCAACATGGAGGCTAAGACAACAGACAAACCTCTTCGGGCACAGCAGCCACAAGAGTAAAAAAATGCTTGGGGATTTTTGACTGCTGCCATGGAAACATAATTTCTTGGTTAATAAACAAGAAAACATGAAGGACTGTATGTAAAAATTCCTTCATCAGCATTTTAGCCTCTTAAGAGAAAGATTCAGTCATGGTTTTGAGTATGGGTTAATGCATGGGCCAGCATTATGTACCATCAGATAATTTAGCTGGGACAACAGCCAGAGGAGGGGAACTCCAGGGGACCCATCAAAGGTGGGTAAAATGGTAGCAGGGACTCAGAGCTGACACATGCAAGTGCTTGCACTTTGGAAGAAAATCTGAACTACTCCCCACTGCCTAATTAGCTGATGTGTTGCAGTCATGGCTATCGCATTGATCATAAATACCGCCCTGCTAACTCGCGCTTCTCCTGTCTGCTGGATCACCCTGTTGTCTCTTTGTCTTCATCTGAGATTGAAAGCTCCCTTGGGATACAGGCTATCTTTTTAGCTACTGCAATCCAAATAAATATAACTGTTCCTGGATACTAAAAAAGGCAACAGTGGAAAAACTTTTATTCCAGTTACCTTAGCAGAAGTAACTGATCAACCCACGCTGGCTGAAACAGTTGAAAACATTTTAAATATTACAATAGCAACATTAAATACTTATCTAGAATGTCACGTTCACATAACCCTATCTCAATACTGTACAGCTTAAAAAGGAGACAGGATTAGCAACAAGCAAGAAAACATTCACAAGGCTCTTCCTTTGCTTCTAAAACCTGTGAAATCAAAAAGGCCCATAGAATAAGAAAAGGAGCTTGATAGATTCCTCCTGTTTATTCATACTCACAACACAAGAGGGAAACAACTGGACAGCAACAAGATTAACTAATGAAAGGACTTACTGCCTACCATACAACCTACAGAACTCCCCATATATTTGAACACAACATACACCTGAAACCAAAACCCATTTATCACAATCACAATTTCTATGGTCAGACCTGGAAGTATTATGAACATACACATTTGAAGAAATAAGCCATTGAATAGACTTTCTCTTCCCTCCTCCTCCCAATAAAATTTGCATGAGACTTTCAACAGAAAAATAGGCCAAAAAAAAAACCCAACTTCAACTCTTGGTTGTGAATGGTGCCTTTTAGACATCATATTTTGCATATCTAACCCTCTCATTCTCCTCTGTTCAACAGATACCTTCTTGGACTACAATGCCTGTGAAGCAGCCTGGCCCCTACTCTTTACAAAGAAAGTTCATATTTCATGACAGATCATTCCTGTGTGCTTACAGTTCATCATGGGCAATGAAGTTTGACGCAGGGACCCTGGCCTACAGAGGGTTTGTGCATTAGAGGTGCTCCAACAGCACTTCAAATCAAAACCATATAAGTTTACACATTAAGAGGGAGAACTGTTTTCCTTTTGTTGATGGAGAAGTTGGTGGGGGTGGGGGCGCTGGTTGAATTCTACAGAAAGCATATGTCCAACCCTTAATCCAATTTTTACTTAAAGCAGGCAGGATGTAGCTAGATTCTCAACTACCCAATTAGACATTTTGCTAGGCGCTGAGAACTGACGAAGGGTTTGCATGCCTGAAAAGCTTAAATAATTTTTAAGATTATATTTGCTGACCTATGAAAAGACCTCTTTCCACAAATTCTGATGTCTCACACCATCACTACTACAAACGCAGTAAAGTAGCTTCCTTTCACAGGAGGAAAACGATGACCTCCGCTCAACTTGGTGGGAAAAACAAAACTCCAAACCACAACTGACAGGTATCTCTTGTGACCAAGAAGAGACGTGGCATTCACATGGGGGAGGGGTGTGGCTGGGTGAGTGGGTGGGTGTGGGTGTCTTTTCCTTGAAGCTGGCTACTTCAAAGCTGGCTGCTTCAGTAGCAATAGAGGTCTTCTCTGTGATTCTTTGGGCCCCAGAAGCATAGATTCACTTATCAGAGCAATGTCTGTGTTCCTGCATTCAAATGCTGACTAGCATTTCCTCTGACTAAACTCACAGCAGCCTGATATAGGAGCAGCTTCCAACATAACTTTTAATTCTCCTCTCTCCCTCTCTTGCTCTCACTCCCTTTTTTAATTACATTCAGGATGTTTTCTTATTGATTTACTTGTCTTTGTATTTAGATGCAGGAATTAGAAGTTTCTCTTATATGGCAATTCAGTTTTCCATTAAAAGAAGCCTCTCATGCTATAACCCAAGGGGAACTGAGAAGAAGCTTTTGATGCATGAAGCAGGCTGAGGCAAGATGATATTTGGAGACTGCATTGCACTCTGCTCTGTCTTAGCATCCTTTGAAGCACTGCTCTGTGATTCATTGCTCTCTGCCACAAAAGCCACTCCTCTCTTGTGGAAGCAACTGTGTTTGCCAAGTGTTCAGAATAGATATCACGCAGCACCACTGCTCGGATGGACAGGGCTCCTGGTTAGCAGAAAGGATGTGTCATATTCCCAGAAAACAGGAAGAGAAAGAAAAAAAAAAAACAACCAAAAAAAAACTTCCTGGAAATGTCCAGACCTCATTCTGATAATTACTTGATAGTTGCATTCAGTTTGTGTCACATCAGTTCTGGGGGCTCAGAGATGGCTTTGAGAGTCTACAAAAAGTAACTAAGGAAAGAAAACCTATTGCCAGAAGGCTTAAATTCACTCTGCAGAGACAGATCCTCCTTTTAAAATTTTCAGGGTCTCAAAAATTAAAAGAAAATATTGAAAAGTATCAATTTAAATAATGCAAAGATTCAGAGGCCTTAATGGGCAAATAGAACAGCAAATCCTGAGAAAAGGAGTCTTTCTCTTGGCTTATTGCTTCCACTTAGTATGTTTGCATTTCTACAATGTCCTTTTCAAAGAAACTCATAGCGGCTCTCTGAGACTCCACACTCCCCTCTGAAGTACAACATGGCTTAATCCTGAATTTTCCAAGTGAAAAACTAAGGTTTAGAGCCCAGGAGCTCTACCTACTAGATCTTACCCTGAGGTTTCCCCCCAGACCTTGGAAGACAACCCAGGAGGTTCTGAGTTCTCAACATCTCTGAGTCTCTAGGCCCCACACTGGCCCCTATTTCACTGCAGAAAAGATGCAGAAGTGTCCCAGAACACAGTGAAACACTCACAAACGAGTGTGTTTCCCCAGCTGACCAAGTACTGGATGCCTTCAGTTGTACTGATAATGAACTACATTTCTGTCAATCTGGGAAAACTCCAAAAGGGGTGCTGCTATTACCTTTCTGCAGAGCTCAGGTGATGCTGTGAGTTCAGTATTAGGACATGATTTGCCTGCTTGTTACATTATTTATGCAGAGCAGATTGCTTGGCAATTACGTTTAAAGTACAATCACAGTGCCATTTGTACTTTTTAGGTAAAGAAGCAAAAGTTTTTTAAGGCTTTAATACCTTGAAAAGTACCAGGGTAAGTGAAAATCACTGTGTTCTCTCTTATTAGCTGCACAGTTATTTATACTTTTGCAGATTACCATGGTACAGCGCAATTAGGCTTTGGAAATGCTGTTCAAGTTGAGAAGTTTTAAGAGCTCTACTGAACAATTAACCCTTAAATACATTAACAGGAATAAATTTGCAGCCCGTGCCCAAAGTCTGCTCTAAACAGGGGCTTTTAAATTAGCTGGGAAGAAAGAAGTTCAAGACACCATCTGCAAGAAGCTCCTCACGCCTGGAACAATGACTACAACGCACTGACAGTTCCACCAACTACACTTTCAGCAGGTTGCGCAGTACCTGTAATGCACCAGGTAAACCTGACACAAGGCACTTGGTCTCCCCCAACCCCTGGCTGCCTTTTTTTTTTTTTTTTTTTTTTTTTGTCCTTAGGGTAAAAAAAACCATCTAATAACAATTCTGTTAAAGGCATACCCTTTCCACACCACACACAGCATGTTAGAAGGAAGAGCAATTCCCAGCAGGTAGAAACTATCGGTGATTTCAGACATCAAGGAACTGGACTGTTTATAGGGGTGAGTTGGAGGGGGTGGGGTTTATTATTATTTATTTGTTTTAAACGCACACACATACTTAAAAACATGCACTCTGTCCAGCAGTGTGCTTCCCCAGGCCAGGACACTCCATCTCCCACGCCAGACTAGGAGCATGGCAGGTACATGACACCATCCAAATCTATCTACAGCGGAGAAGACACCAGTACCTCACCATAATATCTCTAGTCCTTTAGTGGCTACTGTCCTTACAGCCCAAGGCAACACAGATTCACTGCCAAGATGACCATCTCGGCTCACGGGACTGAGGAACGTGGCTAAGATCAGCTAAGATTATATCATGCACTGTTGTATACCATCTTGGACACTGTTCTAGCAAGCATGTACCATCTGTAGAGACCATTCTCATTGCCAGCCTCACAGCAGAGACCCTGAGGAATGAAGAGACTTGTCTAAGGACACTCAAAAGTGAGAATGAAATCAAGCTCCTCTGTGTACGAGGGAAGTGCCCGTACATCAAGAAACCCTCTTGTTGCAGACCCCACTTCATTAAAGCAATGTGTTCTTAATCACATGTCCCTTTTCCAAAAAGCAACTCTAGTTATCTCAGATTCCCTCCTACCTCCTCCCCTGATCAACTCAGATACACACCTTGCTCAGCCTCCAGTTTTACAAGGGACACAGTGCAACCCCTCCATGCCAGTTGCTGTGATTTCTACAATCCACTTACCTCCACAGTGAGCTCTCTGTAACACTCCCCAAGTTGAAGTCGTAGAGCTTTGTCAGAATGAGAATCACCTACGGGGGGGTGGGGAAGAGAAAGGGAAAAGAAAGAGAAAAAAAAGAGTTTTCCTTTAGACTGTATAACAATACAGAAGGCATCTGAAATAACCCAAAGGAGAGCTTAGCATTTATCCATTAAAGTTGCGGTATTATAGGATCAAGTTAGTTTAAAAAAAAAACCAAAACATTAGCTTAATGCATCATGTAAGCAGTAACATTTATTTTAATCTCAAAATGTTTTGCATTTGAAATAAAACATGCTAACAGGAATAAATCAAACATTGTGAGCTGCCCTCCCTACAACTATGGTTATTCAAGGTCAGGGATGGAATCAGATGCACCCTTGTTAACTCAACAGCCCAATCGGAAATTACAGTCGACTTTTCGTGTTTCTCAAAGCGCTACCACAAATTGGTGAGTCTACATGGAAAGAATTGGCAATTTTGTTTATGAAGATCCCCATCCAGCAAAACAGTCCATTTTGCCCAGAATGAGCTTTGCTGTTCTCTATCTGCTGTCACTGACTCCAGGAGCATGGGAATTTCCACATGTCATCTATCACCTTTCTGCCGCAGTAAAAGAGAGGGATGCAGAGCGTGACATTCAGCTTAGACACTGAGCAAGACAAAACTTCAGCTGTATCTTTAGTGCTCAAGGAGAGTCATAGCCTTCAGGACCCACTGACTGACTTTCTGGCGAGCCATGAACACTCCCAAGTCATGCCCTTGCAAAACTGAGGTAGGAGGAGAGAGGAGTTAAGCAGTACATGGGGGACCACAGGGGAATATAACTTCCCTCCGATATCCTTGGTGCTCTGATCTCAGATTTCACAGGTAAATGTAATCGTCCTAGTTACCAGCTACATTGCCCAATGCCCTTCTCTCCCAGAAAGGCAGCTCTGTGCTCCAATAACCTGTGAGCCTCTGTGCAAACTCCCAGGCTCAGATGGGACGGGAACTTCTGCAGAAAGAATAGAGGTTCCTCAGTGGAAGTTAAGAGCATTTGAGCATCTGATCCTTGCTTTTTTAGCATAACTAATGTCACACAGTTCATTCCCTCGGATTCTTATGGGATGAGCCTCATCACAGTTTGGCTAAAAGATAGGTCCAAATGAGAGATGTGACACAAAGGGTTGAGTTCATTAATGTTTTCCTATGCAACAAGAATCTTTTCTACTACAAAGCCACATCTCCCTCCCTTTTTCTCCTCCCACAGCGGTGGGACCCACCACACCTTTCATTTGGTTTTCCCAGCTGAAAGGCTGCTGAGTGAGGAGTTTAAAGCTTTGCAGAAAAATGCCAAAGGATTAATCAATATCACAATGGCTGCAGCAGTCAGCTACTGTCAGCATAACACCGGGAAGAGACCTGTTCAAATTGTAAGGGACCTTGGTACGTGACTATGCAGTCAGTGCCCAACTTAATGGCTTTAGAATAGATGCTCTGAGCATTCCTCTCTCTACTGGATTCACTTTCCTTGTCCCCGATTGCATTTTGTCCCTTTATTTCCCCACGCAGAGACCTTTAGGAGGAAGATAAAAGCCAAGCTGCTTCCAGCAGGGTGTGAAAAGAAACCTGCCAGGCAGATTTGAGTCAGCATATGTGAGCCCATGTCAGCCTAAACTGATGCTGTGCAGTGCAGAAATAAGGACAATATCCTTTTTATCGCAACTTAAACTCTGTGCACACCTTCCCACACAAAAGGGGAAGAGCCAGCTGCAAGTTGCAGTAACCAAGGTTTGTATATCTCCTCCCCTTACGCCAACTGAGGGAAGCAGTGCAGCCTGCTCCCAGCTAAAACCCGATGAGAGTGACATTTTTAGGATGTTCCCTATATTCGCACAGGGGCTCAGACAGGACATATCTCAAGCATCTCTAGGAAGCCATGCACCACAGCACAAGCCCTGTCCTGCCAGAAATGACACCCTTCTTATTGCTCACAACTATGGTGACGTTTCACAAAGTTAGTTTTCCAGTTTCAGAGCCTAATCATACTGAATACAGCAGGATGACTTCTGCTGAGTTCAGTGGATCCTGGATCCAGCCCTAAACGTATTAAATAAAATCTCCGTGTCCTGGTCAAATTTCAACAGAGTAATTTGACCTTAAGCTGCAATTACAACTAAAGGCAGCATCCATACCCTCCCAGCTCTTTGTGTGCCTCTCCCCAGATCTCCTATGCCCTATATTTTTGAAAATGTCACTTATCTATTATAAACCCTGCAAACCACAGGATAACACCAGCTTTACAGGAGTGGGTTGAATCCTACTCAGCTCCTGGGTATAAATCCAAAGTAAAAGCATGTTGTTTAGTATGGCTTTTCTGGATTTTCGCCCAGGATGACTAACAAAAATCCAGCTCTGCCTGTTGTTAATGCATGGAAAGCAAAAGCATGAGCTTCTCTGTGCAGTGAAATCTCACAAAGGGTCCCAGGAAATAGCAGGAGTTGCCTGAGGCAATGGTAATATGCAGTACAGTCACCTACAGCAACCTGTCCATAAAAATCACTCACCGTGTAGGCCCAGGCCAGGCAACACTCTTGCACCACAACCCCAGGTGGCCTCCACCCTGTCCCTGCTTGGTTTTGAGACAAGACACTTCAGATTCAATAAAGGCAACTCTTGCAATGGTTTGGGAGTTTGAAAAGCAGAGAGGATCGGAGAGGCTGAACACACAACCTTCCTAAGAAAAGCTGCGAAAGCGCATTCCCCCACAACGCTGCCTCGTGAGACTGCGGAGCAAATGTAACTACTAAGGAAGTGTCACATGCAGTTAAGACACAAATCAAAGCCCGAAAGGCACAGCTGGTTCCCGAGTTGTTTTCATGGGGTGCTTTTGACACAGCGTTGCACAAGAAACTTCAAAGCATTTCAAGAGGCTATTCTAAGGCCTCCACATCATGTTGCCCCAATCGTGCTAAGAAGAAACTAGAAGCAAGGCTATCAGGGGCAGATGTGGGCAAGTACCAGATTTTCTAAGACATTCTGTTATTTGAATGCTTTTGTTGAAAAAGAATGGAACAAAACATAAGGAAAATTGGACATATTTTCCAAAACTGAATTCTGACGGGAGGAAAAAAAAAAAAAACAACAACATAAAAAACAACGAAAGAGAAAAAACCTTTATTGATTCAAGCTGAGACATTTGATTCCGATTTCTACTTTGTAGTTGAAGAAGCTTAGCTTGTTTTTGTCAACACTAACAAATAACCGTGGCTTTTCTGTGCCAGAGTAATTTTGTATGAAAATCTTGACAGTTTTCATTTTAAAAGCTGAATTCAATTGAAAATTGGAGATTTCACATTTAATGTGCTATTTCAAAACAAAAATAAACATTTTCTTCCCCTGAACTGAGGGAAATCTAGACTTGCCACCCCATAGAAAATGCCTGCTCTTCAACCTAAATTAAGATGAAAACATTTTGCTCTGGGGAAAAGAAATAAAACCAAAAAAGTTCCAAGTGATATTGATTCAGAAACAGCAAAAACTTACACTTAGGCATTCTTTAATCAAAATAAAGAAAACACCCTTATAGTGCCAAATTAAACTGTTTCTGTTCATCAAACCAATCTCCCCAAAATTAATTTCAAGTCAGCTCAATGCTGAACTCATTTTTGTCCGGGGTCATACTGCTTACTCCAGGGAATACAGCTCAGATGTGAAATTTCCCCCTGTCTCCTATGGGCCAGGCTCCACACAGCTACACTGTGCTTCCCAGGACACCCCACAGGCAGGTGTCCCTCAGGGCACCAAGCAGCTAATCTGGTTGAGAATGAAAAAAGGGAAAACCTGCCTCTAGGACAGAGTGAGGAAATAGGCCAGGCTGAATTACTACTCCTTTAAGGCAATACAAACCCTCTGGAAAATGCAATTTCAAGCTGAGCTTACACAAAACTAAATGACCTGAATAATTCAATAAACTGTTTTGGTTTTCTGGACAGAAGTGCGGATGGAGAAAGCATAATCAGAAAAAATATATTTCCTTTGGAAACAAGTGATGCTCCAGTCCTGCAAGAATTTTGTTATGCACTTTTACACACACACCTCTCCACAGTCCATATGTTTTTGTTTTGCAGAAACTACACTGTCTGCTGAATACCCTGCTATAAGGCTTGCATGACAAAAATGCCAATCCCTGCCAATTATTTATCTTCAATGCCTTTATACTACACTACGGATTAAGAATCTCTGGTGAGAAATCCCACCATCATGCTGTATAGTATACTGAACCACTAAATCCAGATTTAATATGATGGACAGCTTCTCTAAAATCAGGCCAGCAAGTCTCCAAGACTGCCCAATCCAGCAGCCTTGAGTCTTGACATAACTTGGCTGGCACGAAAGCAGAAAAAAAAAAAATATAACCAGAAACAGTAGCCCAGGTTTCATTCCATCTTGAAAGCACATCCCTGAAGGGATCCTTATTGTTCAGCCAATTATTAGGAATCTCTGAGTCCATAAATCACAAAAGTGCTCAGAAGTTCTTCAGAGTATTTGGTGGCGTAACAATCTTTTATGCCCATAAAATCTTACTCTGAAGGAAAATTACTTTAGTTCATTAAACCCTTCTCCAGATCTTGCCAATTCTAAACTGGCAAAGTGCTTTGCATATACCCCACAATGGAATATATAACTCTGTTTCCCACAAATTAGAGTGTAAAGGCATTGCAGTTCCTTCAGCAAGTTGACAATGAACTTCAGAACAACCAAAATGTGCCACATCAAAGGCAGTCATGCTCCTGTATCCGGCAACGGTCATATTAGAGACAGGAGAGAGAAGAGCACAGCAGCCAAAGAGGGTAGGTGATCATTTCAGGTAGACATCTGAAAGGCCAGCACTGATTCACTTCATGAGATTCATCTCCTCTCTAAGCAATCCTGCTATATCAGCACAGAGATTAACACAACTCATCAGTAGCCCTGTCCACATATTTACCAAGTGTAATTAATAATGAGCAAAGGGATGAGCGCTGGGTAGTGCACAGCACAACAAAGAGATCACAGACAGATTTACATGTGAAAAATGAGAGCTTTCCGCTCACTTGCTCTGGCACGCTGGGGTCTCCATTTCCTGCCTACAGACCGATTTCTGGGATGTTTGCAACCTTTTCTCCCCGCCACACCAGCCACAGGAAGCTTGTCTGCAATTTTCATCTGCCTTTCCCCAATCCATATGAGAGCAACAGCACCTAACAAGTAAATTTAAAATGTGAACAACCACAGGCTACTGAGAACCAGTATCAGTAAATTGCTCACAGCTGAAGGTAAATTGGCTTAAAATGCTCTGGGACCTAAAAGCCAGCAGCACTGCTCTATGGAGGTCCCTAGCTGTTTCTTTTGGGGTTTTTTTTGTTTGGTTGGTTTTGGTTTTTTGGTTGGTTGTTTTTTTTCTTTTTTCTTTTTTTTTTTTTTTGTGGTGGTGTTTTTTAAGTGACAAAGTTAATAATTAAAGATGAACTGATCAACAAACTCATGGAGCTATTCAGGGTGACAAATTTGCTAAGTAAGGTGGTCTTTCATATAATCTCAGCATTCAAAGCTAATTCAGGCAAAAGCCACCGATATCAGCCTAATTTTCCCCACATAAACACTCAGAAGATGGGAAGAGGACCATTAACATGCTCAATATACATTTGTGCTCAAGTGTGTGGTGGGTTGACCCCAGCCAGCAACTAAGCATCCACCCAGACACCCGCGCTCTCTCCCCACCCCAGGGGGATGGGGGAGAGAACCAGAAGAGCAAAAGTGAGAAAAACTTGTAATTCCAGACAAAGACGGTTTAATAAGTGAAGGAAAAAGGAAAAAGAAACAAAAAACCAAGCAATGCAAAGGCAGTCACTGACTGCCTCCCACAGCAGACCAATGCAAAGCCAGTCTCTGAACAACAGCTACTTTGGAAAGATTACTCCACAGTTGTTATTGCAGAGGATGATATTATATGGGATGGAATACCTCTTTGGCCAGTTCAGGTCTGCTCTCCCAGCTATGCCCCCTCCCAAGTTCTTGACTGCCCCCACCCTACTCCTAGGGCAGATAGAGTGAGAAACAGAAAACCCGACACCGTGAAGCACTGTTCGGCTATACCTAAAACATTGGTGTGTTATCAACACTGGTTTAGTGAAAAATTCAAAACACAGCATGACATGGGCTGCTCTGAAGAAAATTAACTCCACTCCAGTACAAGTATTTTCCTAGATCAAGGTACAGTGGTCTCAAAAACAATCACTACATAACCCTTGTCCCACCAAAATCACTTCACACAAATACAGCCTCAAAAACGTACACATGCATATATGTGATCACACCACACAACATCACCATTCTCATTTACCCTGGAGGTCTAAGTGCAGTTGCCAATACCCAAGAGTGCCATCTCTAGTTGTGAGAAGCATACAGCATTATTACAAAGGTCCCAGATGAGGAATTTAAATTCCACAGGTGTTAACAGATTCTGCAAGCTTCACCACTGTGAAGCAAGGCAAGTAATGTCATCATTGTTTTCCTGATGAGGAACCAGAGGCAGAGAGAGATTAAGTGTTTCCCTACATGGGAACACTCAGGAAAAAGAATCCAAATCAACTTCTAAGAGTTTGGTTCAACTCACTTTGCAAATACATCAGAAAAATCAAATTAAAGACCACTTTATGCTGAAAAAGAGTCTCCATCCAGGAATTTAACAATAGCTGAAATAATCTACTTCAATACATTTAGTTAATTCAAGCTAAGAAGCATCACCTGGAAGATAAAGTGCCAATCCAAGTTCACCCACAGTAACAGAACAATTAGCAAAAAAAAGAACACGTACACCTTAAATACCAATCTACCTTCTTTTCCCCTGCCTGGTGAGCGTAGCTGAAGAAAACATATCTCCAGATACTAGCAGTTAAGGAATAGCACATCCTAAGACACGAGAAGAAAACAACAGAGGTACTGACAACAAGCAGAGGCCAAATCCTGCCCGCTGGAAATCAGAGCAACACTTGTGCAAGAGTAAAGTGATGCCAACTTAAGCAGCAGCAAAGGACTTTTTTTTTTTTTTTTTTTTTTTTTTTTAAATCTCTAGAGAGATAAAAATGATCTGTGGGTGGCTTCAGGCAGTGCAGGCAAAAGAACCCTCTGAAATTGAAAGAGACAAGTCCCAAGATCACACACAAAAGCAAAACATGTTCCAGTGAACTTGTGATCTCCGAACAGCTGAGACTGTCAAATTTGTCCTCAAAACAAGAACCAGTAACTAAAAGAAAAATATTCTCCTTTAATCCTCCTTTGCCTGTGTTGTTTTTCACTTTCCAGTATGAAAACTACTACAGTATGCTCTTTCTGTCCCCTGTCTTCCTCCCTTTCAATGTAAATGAGGCAGCAGAATAAGTAGGAGCCAGAGCTGGAGAAGTCTTCCCATGGAATCCCCTGGGACCCTGGAGACGGGTCCCATTATCTTCACAAAAGAACCCTCCTGATGTAAGCAGCAGTTTGAAATTCCCTGAAATTCATTTACAGCGCTTGTAGTGAATGAACAGAATCTGAGGGGGGGAAAAACCAAAACCATTATGGTGCTCTGCAGAAAGAGCCAGGTCTGGAAAGCCCAACTCCCTCCTCCCACACAATTACTAGCAGGAGCAGGGCAGGGTTCTTGAATATTGGTTCTCTGCTTTGGGAATTCAAGGGCAAGCCCACCCTGTCAGAGGAAAAGTACCCAGTGGCATCAACACTAAGACAGACACCTCTTCCAGTGTCATGGATTTACCTTTCTGGGCTGACACAAATCTAGAAAGAATTTTGAATTGAACCCAACAGGGTCTCTCATGCTTTTTGGTTTTAAACATATTTGGTGCAGGGACTGTAATTTAGGATATGTTCAGAGGTGCCTTGCACATAGATGTCCATGCCATGGTTGTGAATGCAGCTGAATAACACCACTACCAAAGCAATGACTAATGCCTCCAGGACTCAGAAAAGGAATCTGACTATGTTTTACAATAACATGAGAAAAGAAATCAGATTCTCCTCCCCTCAAAGCACAGATTCCAATTATCACCCAAATGAGGGATATTCATAGCCTCTAGGTGTGTAGCGTCTGCAAGTCAGCCACATTGCTCTTCCATCTCCCCCTACATATTAAAAATTTGACAATATCTATCACGTAACATTTTTTCCAAGGAAATAGAAAAAAAAAAAGTAAATCCTGCCTCAGTTTCAGCAAATATAACTCCTGCACACCTACATGCTTACCTTTAGTACCCACACAAAAAAAATTACAACCACATTCTTAACACCTCCTTCTTAAAGAAACAAAAGAAAGGCCTCCAGCAATGTTATCAGCTCTTAAAGAGCAGCTGCATTCTGCCCCAGAGGCTGCAGTAGAGCCCTAAACAGAGCTACCAGGTCAGATCATAAAGCTTTGTCCACTCTGAAGGGGGGGGCAGGGAATCACTCTGTAAAAGCTAAGTATTATTAGAATTATTAGCCACACAGCATGAGGAGATAGTGCCTGGGAAAGGTGTGGTGAATTAGTCACCTTTTTAAGGACAGCAATAAAACACAGGAGACATTTAAGTAGAATTCCAGACCATTACAAATAAACAGTGTGGAGGGGAGGGTGGACACACCAATACTATCAGCAGCTTGTGAGTAGCACTGGTAAGAGAAGTCAGAGACAGAAAAGACCCCCAGGTTATCTGACCCACCTCCCTGAGAAGGCACAGTGTTCTCCACAGAATCTTTCCCAGCTCTTCAGGATGGCCTTGCTGCACATAAACACACATTCCCACCAGAAAAAAAAAAGACATCTAGATTGCTTAAAATAACAGAAGCCTCAGCTTTATCTCTGTGTAACTCAGTTAAACATAAATACAATCTCTCCTGGCAGGTAGTGATATGATTTAAGGGTCCCCTATCATACATTATAAGAGGTGATAGCAAAGAACTCATAATTTATTTTTATTGATTCAGCAACCCATGCTGGATCATATCTCCCAATTCTTCCCTTTGCTAAGAAGGCTCCACCAAAGCCTTGAGAAATTTAATTTTATCTTTTTTTCCCATTCTCTGTCTTCCTTTTAAAGCTGCTGTGTGCACATCTCTACCTAAGTTCAAGAAGAAAATGAAAAAAGGCCCCAGTTACTTTGCTAGCTCAGTTCTTGTTCCAATTATCTCCTGATACCATCTGCGAACCAGCAGATTTTGTGCAGCAATTTAAGTCTGTGGAGTCACATACCTGCTGAAGGGCCATTTAAAGCTTCTGACATGGAGACCTGAAAAGAAGGAATGACTTGAACTCTTAAGCGTGGGTACACTGCCTTCACAGAATAGTACTCAATTAAAAAAAAAAAAAAAAAAAAAAAAGTTTGACAGAAGGTGAGACAGCACAGCCCTTTGAGATGTTATAAACTGCCAGGACAGGTAAGGGCTTTCCTTGAGGACTGAAGGCAAGACTGACTGGTTCCATAAAGGAAACTAAACTATGTGGGGAATTTTGTGTCTAAGCCATTTCTGAAAGGAAAAGAGAAAAAAGTTCCCATAAAGCTGATTTTTCAAGAAAATTCAGGCTGCTTATTGTTCTTCCATTTCAGACTCCAGGCTCTACTCTGGAACTCTCACTCCTCTCTCACACACACACCATCTCCCTTCCCCTCCCCCACATATGTCCATATACATATAGAAATATTACTGATCTTCCTCAGATTCCAATTAACAACTCAAATAATTGGTGTTGAACAGAGCATGGGCAAAAGATTTTCTCTCTCCCCAGGAACAGGAGATGGACTAGATAACCTGTTCAAGCCCTGTCCAGCCTCATGTGTATGACCCAAAGATTTACTTGTTCCTGTGAAAATGTCTCACTGCTATCTCAGGAGAACAGCAGCAGGACATTAGGTGCCATGCCACGGAAACACGTGCCTGTTGTGCTCCCTAAAACACAGGGCCTTGCCTTCAACATGACAGCAGGGTGGCAACGTGATGGGTGCTGGAGAAGCCACTGTGTCAGCAGTGCAGTCTGGTCACTGGCCTGGCACTCAGAGTGGGGAAGGACATCAGAGCCTCCTCACTCTATTCCCAGCTTTGATGCCAGCTCACCCACCTGCAGGGAGATTAATATTGTCTCAGAATAACATTGCCATCATAAATTATTCAATTTTGAACAATATTACTCTGAGAAAACGTCCTTCTCCCTCCAGGGGAACCAGTCCAAAAGTTGGAGTTTCACAGATGTTATCACAAAAGGAAAGGATGTACCTGTTGGGAGACAAGCCCTTGCATCTGCTTTTAACAGCCAGTTAAAAGACCTTCCACTCCTGACACTGGATCCTTATTATCAACAAATCCAAGTACCTTAGACTTTGGCTTATTCCCTTCCTCACAACAGCCCAGGGAAATAAGGATTGTTGCAGTTTGCCAGGTGACAAGTGGAGGCACAGAGGGAAAAAGGGCAAAATGCACAAATTGTTCTGTTACAGTTACTGCAGGTACCAAAGTCCATAACTAGATTTTCCCCCATATTTACTACCTGACCTTGAATGACTGTAACATCATTAGTATAAACCCATGATTTAATCATAATTCTTTAAATACGCCTAGGTAGAGTATTTATAAATATAATTAAATAGTAGGGAATGTGAAATATAAGAATCATCACAGAAATAATAAAGTAAAAATGTAAGTGATAGTTTAGAATATATGAGTAACTATCACAGGCAACTTGGGTCAGTCAGGCTCAGTGGGACACGTAGGATTGGAAAGTGCTGGAGGTAAGAGACAAGCACAAGTCAGGGCTCTCCACAGACAAAAGGTCAGAAGCAATAGTTTGAGTGTTAACTAGCCAATTAACATATTTTTTACATTATTATAGATTCAACAAAGATTAAATGATCTGATTATCTTATATATTAAGGTAATAAAAACGTGGTCTGTCCAATTGACTGCACTCTTCTGACCTTGAACCTATGTTTATGCAGCAGTTCCTTCCTATCTGCAGATGCCCAAACCTACTTTGAAACTTAGTGGCTCAGCTGTAGTAAGGTCAAACTCGGCCCTAGCAGCTCCTTTTCCTACTGGCATTCCTTTGAACCAATCTTTACTCTTGATTTTAATCTTTGTTGTTATATTTATTTTCATTTTTATTCTGTATTCATCATGTGCATGCATTTCATCCTCACTACAGTGCCTGAACTCCTTGTGCCATAGCTACATAGCTTTTTTTTTTATTTTTCTTTGTGTTGTATCATTAAGTAGTTAAACAAAATTATTTTCATCTGTTGCTCTGAAAACACACTCTCTCTGGGCAATTTCCTTTCTTTGTTCCTGTGCAGAGCAGCTCCTTGCTTGTGCCAAACAGCCCTGGAGCCCTGACGTTATCTCCTTTGAAGGGCCTAATCAAGCAGACTTTCATGAAATCTGGCTCACTAGGTATTTCCAGAAACTGGGCTGGGAATGATTCCTCTCTGTACATCCACCACATTGAACCAGCCAGATGTAACATCCTCCTTCATCTAAGGGCACTAAAACTACTTCTGTTCCTCCTACGGAGTCCAGAGGAACAGGTATGCTAACAGCAAACGGGCCTATGCAAGACACTAGCAACAGCTTCCATGATATGCAGCAGAACCGCAGATAGAGAATTCTTAAGTTCAAGATACAGCTTCTCCCTTCTTTATGAGGCATCCAAGCTTGCACAACATCCCCTCCAGAGAGCAGCCCGAAGCACCACAGGGCCAGAGCTATTTGGATTCTGCCTGCTACCCCAAAGAACTATATGGGCCAGTTGATGAACATTCACAGTAGACAGGTGCCATGGGGTTCAGCTCTGCCTCCAACTGACATTTAACTATTTCAGATTGCAGCTACATCAGCAAGAAAGAATGAACATGATCTGTATCACAACAGCCTGTAAATAGCCTCACCCAGAGATAAAGCAGCCTCCTAGCAAGTGGGACAGGAAACATCAGCAGGTGCTGTACTGCCTGCCTAACAGAAGGAACACACTGTGGTTTCTCCTCCTTCATGCTTGGCCACAGAAAGACTTCAAAACTGTGAATTCAAGGGACTGATGAGATGTGTCCCTCCATGTCAGCTGAAAGAGCAGGCCCCTAAGATGTCCTACCATGAGAACGTAACTTTGAGCTAAGGATTCCTCCAGGCAGCAAGAGGCTACAACAGCCACACCGCGTGGACTTAGCCCTGGGATATACCCAGGACCTGAGAGGGAGAGTAAAGGCAGAAGAGGGACCTGAATGCCCCATTCAGAGCTCTGGTTTGTCACTCAAGCCAGACGACCCATCTTCCAAAGCAGCCAGTTACCAGTTCTGTGCCTGCCAAGGAAATAAAGCTTTGGAAGAAAGATACAGATAACGCAGAGTGAACATTTTCCCCCATGTATTTCCTAAAGACAGGTAAAATATATTTGCTTAAAGTCTGACCCTGTAGGAAGGAAAAAAAAAGAAAAAAAAACAACTTTTTTTTTCCCCAAAAAAATATTGTACTCTGAAGGGCTGGCACCAACTTCAGGTTGGGGGGAAGCATGAGGGAATGTGTCAGGAACCACAATAAAATCATAAGTTTTGGTGTCAGCCCAATATTGCAATTTTGGGGGGCAAATTAAGAAAAAAATCCATTCATCTGTTTTTGAGCTCTGTAAGAAAGAAAATATATTTTTCCCGCTTTAGAAATACCTTGTGCTAATGCCTACATGGGGAGATGTGGAACAGCGCAGTTAAAGCTGTCAAGGGCAATTTTTCTTACAGACTTAAGTGTTCCGTTACTTAAAAAAAAAGAAGCTGAGAAAAATAGAGGAACTTGAATTCAAATCTCCTTTAATGCAACATTATAGATGAGAATTTCAAAGCTGTAAAAGTAGGAAACTCAGAAGTACGGATTCTACATTATGCACATGGATTGTATAAAAGAAAAGAGGCAAATCACCACTGCAGAAATCCAAAGCACTATTGACTTTTGCAAGTCTTTTAGGGGGGTTGGGGCCCAGGGGCAGTTGGTCAGATGAAAATACCTACTCGCTCCATACTGCAACCCTCACTGCAGTAGAAAACTTTCAGAACGTTTGACCTTGTGAAATCACTCTCCTTCTCTTACCTAGGGACCTAAAAAATTCTTTGTTTGGACCTGAAAAATTCTTGCCCTCTAGCTGACAGAGAAATTGAAGCACAGTCTTCATTTCAAGCCACTGTCTATATCCTTCCTTGTAAGAACCATGGTTATGACAGCTGGGACTGCTGAGTGACATTTAAACTGGGAGTGCTTTTAAGATCAGGATTTGGGATGCTATAATCCAGGAGATAGATCCCTTTCACTCTTGCATGACACAGGATAGATTTAAACAGAAGGCTCAGTGCTTTGCTCTGCCAGCACCTGCATTGGCTCTGTTTGCCATCACAAGAACATCTGGGACCCAAAACCCAGAGGCAGAAAAGGGAGAAGAGACAGAGCCTCATATTTTATGAAAATACTCTGTAGCTCTGCAGGGTCTCCAGATGACCGTCAGGGAACTTCACATACATGGTCTGTAGGGTTGTCTTGCACATTGCACTGAGATATCAAAAATTGCCCACCACTGCAGAAGGGCTCTAAACAACATGAACAGTCCCACTGACTATTCCTGCATTGACATGTTCTCAGTTGAGCACCAGAAGTTTCTCAAAACTTCCAAAAATCCTTCTGCCCCTCGAGGAACATAACAGGGAATGGCTGTGCAGTGAGACAAAGGAAGAATGCAAATTGACTAAACAAGATCTGTAATGGCTATTATGCAAGGTGCGATAGCTTCATTCTCCACTTTACTATCTCAAGAGCCCTGGATTTCCATTGGAATAAT
This sequence comes from Aquila spilogaster, assembly GCA_024606505.1. Taxonomy (NCBI): domain Eukaryota; kingdom Metazoa; phylum Chordata; class Aves; order Accipitriformes; family Accipitridae; genus Aquila; species Aquila spilogaster. The sequence continues at coordinate 16,607,298 of JANHGO010000012.1, forward strand.
CTCTTCTCCTCTCCCTCACCAGTCAGACAGCAAGGTCCTGTCTTCACGAATGCCATAAAGTCACAGGAGCAGGACTTCAGACACTCACCACCCTCTTCTCACTCCTTGCCATACAGTCTCTCTAGCAACTGTTATGACTATGCAATAAAACCTAAGATTGGCACCTGCTCCAAAACAAAAACATGGGCTGGAGATGGACCAGGCACACCAGCTTGTCCTGTTTTATTAGAGGCTAGACTAGAAAGGAGCAATAGTCTCTAGTTGTCTCTGGATGGCAGTAAGGACAGAGAAAGGTGAGAAGGCTTATCTGAAGGTGAAATTCAATCCCATTCTCACATGACATATGAGCACAAAATCTTAAATAGGGCAGTAGGGAATAAATTTGCCAATTCCTCTTCAGGTAAAGCTAGGTCATCTCCACAAGTTCCAGTGCGAGTTCTCTCTCTGTGCTGTGATACTTCAGTGAACAAACCCACCCCTCACTCCAAATTTCATGATATGATGGCTGCAAACCCATCATTAAGAATAATTCTCATAACCACAACAGCCTGCAGAATAGAGGACTACAACATAAGCTAGATCCAAAAGTCTCCTGTTCTGCCTTTGTGACTGTGCAGAAGTTCATCATGACAAGAACCTGCTCCAACAGGAGAATGAAGTTCAAAGACAAACAGCAACAGGCTTTTCATGAGTAAATGTTGAACTGGCAAAGGATTAGAGCTCCAAATGTTACCAGGAGCTGAAGCATGGTGTGGACCAGAGAATTGATTCAAGCTGATGGTGTCAGGGTATCAACTCTTCACAGATTCTTTGTCTTACCTGGCAAGATGCACACATAGGAAAAGGTAAGCAGCAAGTCTTCTAAGTAGCTGTGACAGACTAAAGAACAAATCCAAAGGCCCATTTTGCCTTTGCTGTTTTATGATTGTCCTTTCACAAAGGCGATCATCTACAAACTACTTCTTATAAAGCACCTCCCAAAACAGAACTATTTCTGTGGGCCTTTTTACAACAGGACCGACAGCAAGATCTCCAAAGGTCATCTTCAGCAAACCTAGTTATTGGAACAGTGTAACCTGTTGTAAATTCACATATACAACACAGCAGAATGAAGGTACTCTCCACTCCAGCCTTTCAAAAGATAATTGATACAGGTCCCTCCACTAGCTACACCAGCACAAGACTGATTCCAACAGCTCCATGGACCCCCCACGAGACTACTGCAGTCAGAGCAGCTCTCATTAGAAAATTGATGCTACAACAAACAGGCATCAGAGGCTCAGCCTTGAACCAGGCTGTCAGAGCACCAGAGTCCTCCACTGCATCAAAGAGCTCAAGACAACTCTCATGGATTGTTGCATTTTGTTTTTCTTAAAGCCCTAGCTCTTGGAGGCCAGTGATGACTTAAAACAACAAAACAAAACAAACCCAATCTCAGTTCCTACTTCTCTGAGTTCAGAGGGTGACTTTCAAAATACACTCAAAACTCCATTTAAAGTCTTTGACTTCTACTTCCCAAAACACTGCACCTCTCTTTTATTTTTTTCACATATGTAGAGACAACCGTCGAGCTACATATCTGTTTCTAACTATAGATGCAGCTACAAAATGGTTTTAAACTCCATTGCGTTATTTTCCCCCCACACCCCAAGCAAGAAAACAGAAAATTGACTCAGGATGTTTTAGATGCCTCAGATTAGCAATGCTACAGTCAGAATAGCACAGAGCACTCTTGAACAGCTATTGCTAGTACTTGCAGGTGCATGAGCCCTTCACATTCAAGAATACTGGATTTACATTCAAACATAAAGGAAAAATAAAACCAACTTGATTCACGCACTCTTACATCAAGAGAACAAAGGGTATTTTTAGAGCAACAGCTTAGCATTCACAGCACGCATGGCATTCTTGATTAAACAAGAGATCCGCACGAACATAATAAACCTGTAATTTTATTGGCCAAGCACTATGGAAACAATTTAGAATACACGGATTGCAATGTTAAGCAAACTGCAGCCCATGTATAACACCCATGAATTATAGCAGTTTGGCAATGAGCTGACCAGTTGCTTCTCACGGCCTTTAATAACAATCATCCACATCTTCACAGCACAATAGAAATTAGAGATGCAAGAGGCCTATTAGCTCATCCAGAAAATACAGGATTGTTCCCTGCGGGATAATTGCTAATACTCTGTCCAAAGTAGATTTATAGCTGTAAAGAAAGGTAGCCTCTTTAGCAAGATTACTCAGAGTGGCTGAGAACTCAGTTCCACAAAGCTTTTTCTAGACATTAAATTTAAATGTTTCCTCTCTTTAAAAAGGTTAAAGCCAGTCCAAGGAACCTGGTCTCCTTTGGATTCCCCTCTAGTCAGTCAAGGCAGGGGAGAGTTGGTCCTTTTTTGCTACAAAGCAGCAACATATAGAGACTGACCTTCTTTGGCTAACAGCCTTCACAAACAGTTCTCCCCTCCACCCAGCTAGTCCTTGCCAGCTCTTGTCCATAGCAGTACCCTCAGCACCACTTCTTCCCTTTGCTCGCTACACAGGTATGTGGACTCCTGCCCCCATTTCCACCTCAGAAGTCCTTTGGCCATATATGCATATATGGATTTCACTCTAAATATTCATCCAGTAAATCAGATCATCCAACTCACTAAACACTCCCACCGCATGTCTGTGCATTACATCCACTTCAGCCACACCTCAATGGGGACATGTGGCAACACCGCTAACCCAAGGACTGGCAGCTCATGTGTTCTGTACTAGGGCAGAGGCTCTGGCACAAGGCTGTGTCTAGTTAAATGTCCTTGCTGCAAATGGTGTCAGGCTCCAAATACCAAGCTGTATTTCCACCGCTCAGGAAATCTCCATGCGCTGCATCAGCCCCTTGGAGAGTCCAGAATTAACAGAGAATTAATACGTGTACAAGAAGAACTCTGATGTGCCTGAGAGGGAGGGAGGAAGGCAACTAGGAGATTTGCAGAAATAAGAATCGTAACAAGTATACCACAATCCAGGCTAAATCCAAAGTCTTACAGGTATCACAGTCCAGTACCCAACAAAATAGCATCTTTCTTCATGCCCGGGAGAGTCAGTAACGCCGTCATGAGAAATTTGTGTGTAAGGCTGGAAACAGCAACATTTAGCAGTAATTAGAACTTCAACAGATCCAAAGTGATGAAACCAAAAGTCTTCAGTTTGTACATATTAGTCAGTAAATACTATCATCTGCTTTTTAAAAACACAAGAGATGAGAAGGGGAAATTATTTTTCACATGACAAGACAGAGCTGGAACTCAGGAGAAGGTGCCCCTTAACCCCAAGCATTCCATGAAAAGCCCTTTCAAACTGTAAAAGTTACCAGCACATGGGTAATGACCCCAGTAACAGCTCTGGGAAGTTTTCCAAGCCAGGGACAAATGAGAAGAGCATGTAGAATCAAGCTTCTTGGGTTTTGCACCTTTAACTTTATTACCCTGAGAGAATTTTCTTCTGACATTGCTTCCACCACTCTTCCAAAACTTCTAGAAAAAACTAACATGCCCCTGACTGAGAAACCTGCTGGGATTTCCAGCCACTTGATCCCCACTCTTACACCGACTCCAAAATTCCCTGCTATTAAATGAATTGTTGTTAATGTCGGTCATGTTCTTGTTTAGTATAAGCATTCAATGAGTGCCCTAACCACTTTTCTAAAATAAGCCCTGATCTCTACTATCTTTGATATCCACAGACATTTGCAAGCAGCATTTCAACCAGTCACCTGCATACACTCACTCCAAGAGCTCATTACACTACCATAGGAAGGCAGGACTAGAAGGGACAATATTTTGTCTAGACCAATCCACAGAACCTCATGTGTCCCCACCCTGAAAATCCCAAGACACTTCTCAACTCCTCTGAACAAACTTCAGACCTTCGCTGCAAAAGCTAAAACAAAACAAAACAAACAAAATCCCACAAAAAAATCTTGTGATATACCATAGGAAGACAGGAAAGAAAAGTCAAGGGCACTGCCACTGTCCTCCATCCTTGCAATAATGAGGAATATGAGAAATGCCAAGATGATTGTCTGAAGTGGACCACAGAGAGCAGTAAACCGTGTCAGATACACAGCATGTCTCTGCTCCCTAGCTGAATGAGGAGACACCTTTTAAACATTCTGCTATTTTAACACGCTTTCCAAAACACATTTTCAGAATAAGAATTGTCAAGTGTTTGGCTTGTATTAGCATTTTCAGGCAGACATCAGGGCACCCAAAGAAATAAGATGTATAAAGAACAAGAGCAGAACTAACAGTTCTCTATTATAGACCTCCCCTGTTCCACTCAGAAAGTGACCATGTTACAGTGAAGAGTGATGCTTATATATCTAACACAGTACTATAAAATCCTTCAGGATGAAAATCGCAAAGAAGCAGCGATTGATTATTTCTGCCACAAGAAAAAAATTATAGTTTGAGGATGTAAGAGAAAGTTCTTTTTAACCTGAAGAATTACCTTCCTTTTGGGAAAGATGAACCACCCATAATGACAGAGGAAAATCTTTGGAAGTAGTAGCAGAAAAAGACATTAGAAGTGGCAATCACCATGTCAGACACACTACACTGCAGGGAAAGGGAAGAATGGCCAGATAATGAAATTACAGAGCATTGAAAATGTCAAAGAGCGACAGTGTTCTACCATCATTCACAGGTTATATGAGGCATTAACATGCTGATATCCCATTCCAATGACAAAGATGGCAACAAGAACAGTAAATAGTCCAAAATGAATCTGGTGCTGAGACCAGGAATTTAATGAAACAGGGAGACGGGGAGAAAATGAATCTTACTTTCACTGTGCAGCCTTCAAGCTGGAAGCTGCTGGCCCTGTTCAGAAATAGTAATAGCTCAGGGATGCATTATTTGGCTTCCTTTATCTATGATCCCCCTATACTCATGAGTCATCATCACAAAAAGGGGTGTCAAGTCTCTCTGCTTGGCAGGCAATGACACACAAGTTGCACCAAGGGAATTTCCAGTGAGATATAAAGGAGGGCAAAAAAGTCCTTCACAATTAAGGTGATTGACTGCTACATCAGGGGCCCGGGGAGGTTGGGGGATCTCTGTTCTTGGAGGTATTCAGAACTTGACTGGACAAGGCTCTGAGCAACTTGGTCTAACATCACAGTTTGATCCAGCTTTGAAGCTGATCTGAGCAGGAGCTGGACCAGAAGACTTGCAAAGGCCCCCTCCCCCACTCCAATCTAAATCACTCTATGATTTAATGAGTTTGCTCCCTTCAAATAAAGCCACCATTGATCAATATGAGTAGCACAAGCAATCACACAGCAATGAAGCCAGAGGACCCTGTGTCTATCATGCAATGCACTTTTTTTAACTTGCTTAAGATAGTTGGTCGTTATTAAAAAAAAAATCAAAAAATCTTCTACCACCATTCCTCCTATAAAAAGGAAAAAAAGACAACCCAAGGTGAGTCAAAAATGTACAGTCTGTTTATGGAAACCCACTTCTGGAGACAGTCTAGTGGGTTGTAACACAGCTTGAGACAAACGCAAATGAACTGTCAGATCCCAGACAGCTCCACGTGGAACCAACATGTATACCTCTACACACCCTCTCCAGATATGGCAACCCAGCAGGGCAGGGCAGCACCATCCCAGCAGTACCACACAAAGCAGCCAAGGTTGTGCTAGGACCATTTCCTCTGCAGAGTTAGACTGCAGCAGAAATTCTTCACTGTACCTCAAAACTCCAAATTCTAATGTTCTTCCTAGGTCTGGTACAGAAGTGGTCCTATTTTCAGCCCAAACTAATAAACTCTCCTATTGGAGGGCTGGGAGCAACATGGCTTCAAAAGGTCTGATAAGGTCAGAGCTAAAGAGCAGTTGATAAGGCTATCTGGCCTCTACACTGGTTTCTTACAGAGCTTGGATTTTCTGTTTCAAAATTGTATTTCAGAACCAAGTTCACCTAAATTTAATCGGGAACATGTCTTTGAAATATAAAAAGCAAAATGAACAAAAAACCCATTCACTTTATTTAATCTGGAAAACATAAATAAAGTGGTTCCCTCATTCCATCAAGCAGATGCAAATTTAATTTCAGATCATTCAATTCTTTTTCTGTAAACAAACAAGAAAAAAAATTAAGCATGGGAAAAAAACCCTTGGAAAAACTACCTCTTACCACATACAGTATGTGCCTCTCTCTCCCTGCTGGCCCATATCACATTTAATACCATAGTTTTCAAAGGCTGCTGGAATTCAATCTGGTAAAGGTGTGCAATAAATGAGGCTTTGCAAAGTGCATATGTTCAGTAAGTGCGAGTATCTGGACATCTGTGCACAGGGGTGATTCATTGAGAGGTGTGTGTAAGACAAAAGACCCATCCCTACCAATTTCAGGAAGGCCAAGTTTTCACCACAGTTTATTGGCAGCCAACCTGCCAGACAACAAACTTAACCAGCCTGTGAATCAAAAAAATCTTTCCACCCACAAGACCATTCCTTCCCTGCTACACAAGTGGATTTTGCATTATGCCCAGAAAGTAAAGTTCACCGGTTGCCCAGTTAAGGTGTGGATAAGATCTATCACCTCAGGGCATTCTTAAATATGACCATCTTGTTCATTACAAGAGCATAATGTTCTTCTCTCTCCACTGAGCAGGAGCCATGGATCACGTGGCAATAGGCAGCCTTGGAGGTAGGTAGATAGATGTCCAACTGTTGCAAGTTTCATGGTCATATAACCAATGCCTTATGGAGATCTATGGACAGACAGTACAGACCTTGGCAATGTCTTTGTGACTCAAAGTCCACCTGCCACAGCAGCAAAACAAATGAACAATAGCCAGCTTTGAACCGCATCCTACTTTCCTAATTATATCCGAAGTCACTCCCAGCAACATCCAGGTCTGGCTGAGATAGCACTTACCTGTTAAAACACATCTGAAACAGCGAACTATATCTTTCGAACTTAGAAGCAGTTTCACATTCCACCTATTGCAACTCACTGCCCCCTCTACAAGAATACGTAGATCTGGACAACACACAGATTTGTTTGTGTGCCTTGCATTTATAGAGGCCATGAACTGACTGTCCATGGGCACTACGTTGGAAGAGGAATCTGTGTTGAGATTGAATAAGATAAGTGAGTTTGCTTTAAAGTCAGACCACGCCTGCTTTGCCACTGTGTATTTAAATTCATCAATATGCTGCACAACTCAAGATTACTCTGGGGCTACCCTATAAGGAATGTAGCACCTAGAGATGCAGAGTCTGGACACTTCAAACATATGCATAAAGACAACACAGTGCATTGACAATTTCAAGTTGTTTCTAAAAGTTGTCATTAGAGGGGGAATTTGAAGTCCCCTCTGTCTCGCCCATGTCTGATTTCTTACACAGAAGTTCTCAATCATCTTCCAAATGAACACCTGAGGTGCAGCATCCATCTCCTCGTAGTTAGTAGTATTGCTATCCTGCACAAAGCTGTTGGATGGCCATCCCAGTGGGGCTGTAGTGGCTGGCTGACTTCACAGGCACATCAGAGAGCAATAACACAACCTGGACAGTGTGCAGCTACAGCCTTAGTTGGAGGGGATGTTTGGGAGAACACCAAAAATAAGCAGAACTCACAAAGAAGGGAGGATTTCACAGTGCACTGCCACTGTTCCAGCTTCTTTACATTTGAACGTCAGGAATGAGCTTTGGCAACAGGCACTTGAGCAAAACTGAGTCTAGCAGCTTACAGAGTTACCTCCAAGAGCTGTACACTGTTACAGTTCAGACATGTTAAGTGTCTTTTTCTTGGCCAGTTGCAAGGTAGTAAAATGAGTTAACCTTCTTTACCAAGCCTGGACTAGGACACTACTCTCCCAACAAAGTGGAAATACCAGCAGATCCAGCAGACATCTAGGAATTACCTTACCTGGAACAGAAGCAGGGACCACTGGGAAGGCATAAAGCAGAACCCCATCTGACTCCATCTCTGAGCTGTGCTCCACTCAGATCAGCTGAAGTCCCTCACTGCTCTCCCACCTCTTGCTGGCTTGACATTGCTCAGCTCTCCTCCCCAGCTGGAAATACAGTCTCCTGCCTCTGCCCCCCCCCACAGGCCTTGTTGGCACTTAGTACCACACAAGAGCAGTCTCCATTTCTCTCCCTGCTCTATGTAGCTTAATCCAGTCCTCACTGCAGGTTTTCTTGCACAGCCTGCTTAAGCTTGTTTTTCTTATCATTCTTCCCACAGTCTGAAGTAAAGATGTAATCACCATAGCTGCGGTGTTATCCTCCAGAAATTACTTTGTCACAGGGAAAAGTGCAAAAATACAATTACTTGCTTTAGCTACAGTGGCTTAGAGGGACCCAGTTTTGAAGTGCTTCCTATTTTCCAGGAAAAGACTGAAAACTTGTACCTATATGTATAGCAATCAGAAAGACTTGTACGTTTCCTTAAAGAAAACCCATGAAAATGATACCAGGTCTTATCTGCCAGAATTATATAGTATTTCTGTCTCAAAAGCCTACATGTAGTTGTATCAGAAAAAATGTGACAAGCCACCCCAAAGGTTCTTGTTATTTAACAAGCCCAAAGGAAAGGCTAAGCTACACACCAATTCTTGCAAATCAAGATGTCATCAACACTGAAAGAGAGATGCAACTAGAACCAAAACCTGCTGCCACTACTTCAACAAGTAACAAACCTGGAGGATCATTCAGGTTTGGAAGTGTAGAACAATTGAACTAGTGAGGCCTGGAGAGGCTATGTAACCAACCTCCATTCCCCAGGCGGGATCTACTTTCTCTGAATCACTCCCAAGAGATAATTGCCTAGTCTGTTTTTAAACATCTCTCATACCAGAAACACTACAACCTCCAGAGGATCTATACCAGGCTTTACTCAATTTACCATTATAAACTTTTTCATATGAACTAACCTTCTCTTTCTTGCTGTATTTTAAGCATATGATTTCTCTTCCAATCCTTCACAGATATAGGGAAAAGATTATTACCTTTAACAACTGCCTTTTACATTAATTTTATCATCCCTATTCAGTCTCCTCTTCTTTAGCTAAACAACTCCCATCCATTCAAGGTTTCCTGGTAAGTCAGGTTACCCTGTGTTTGAGCATCTTCATTCTTCTCTTTCAGGTTCTCTCAAAATGATCTTTATATTTCTTTAAGTGAATTTAGACTAGCCACAGAGCTAATGCTGAGGCCTTACTTGCACTGAGTGCACAGCAAGGATTACTTTGTGTATTTTGCAGACTATATATAATACTGCTCATTGAAGCAGCAGGTTATTTGCTTCCTGGAAACACTCTCCCCTCTGCAAGATCTGTCCTCAGTGCACTGCAGAATTTAGTTGCTAAAGGATAGACCGACAAGAGTGAGAACAAGCTAGGGGAAGGGAAAAGTTGGAGTAATTGTGTATTTGCTGGCAGGCCAGAGAAGGTAACATTGTCAGGACTGTCATGCAGAGGGAGAGAGATTTTCAGGCGCTAATCTCTTCCCTTAAAATAAAAGATGAACACACCTCTGGGATGGGACAAAGAAAAGAACCAGTTTAGTAAGAGGCAGGTGGGTGAAGCAAGGCAATAGTAGTCAAATAGTATGAGTGAGAATCAAATCCAGTCTGGCTTTGTGCACTAAGTACATAGGAGGAACAAGTCTTCCAAGACTACATGCCATGTGACAGTGCACTAAGGAAAAGGAGACTCAAGTCCATTGTACACACAATGCAAAAGGGCCTGACTCACAAACTTCAAAGCAGGAAGCCCACTTCCTAGCATTCAGGGTATTAAATAGGGTTCTGTCATCGACCCCTTTCTAATAGAATGAGGCTTGATAAGTGTCTGACCTGCTTTGTTTCAGAAGATGACACAGTGAAGTCTGCTGGTCTAAGTGGCCCAAATGAAAAGCCAGAGGACACAGCAGAGAAGCTTACAGGTTCACATGCAACCGAGAGCCCAGACTAGACTTATCTTCCTCTTTTCCCTCCTCCAGCCCAACCTGACTCCCTTTCAGTCCTCAACGAATATTTTAGTGAACAAATTCAGTGCTACATAGTTGTACAGATATTTCAGCAATGGGATTAAAAGAATCCCTGCCAAATATGGCAGGCATCAAAAATCACTGTCACCCTGTCCTCACATAGAAAGGAAGCAAGAAGGCAGGAAGTAACAGGAAAACTCGGCCACTGGGCAAACAAAAAAAATCAAGACAAGATGACAATGCTGGAGAAAGAGCGGAGAAATAGCTGGATTATGCTCCAGTATGCCAAGCTCTGGAAAGGCCAAAGCAACTTTGTCATTAGCAGAGAAGACAGTGCTTCCTGATATACAGCCCTAACAAATCTGTGTGATATAAATGCAATTTATGTGGACTATAATGTAGTTAATTTATCCCCATAAAGGAAGGCAACATTGTAACTCACTAGACAGGTTCTGGTTCGTACCATCACTTGTGGTGATAAATTTAGCCCAAGTTTCTGTACCTGACTTTTCATTTCTGGGTAGCTTAAGCTATTCAGACACTAACCTTAATGTGACAGTCTCTGTAGCAATCCAGAAATGACACATATCAAGCCATATTTTTTTAATTGTGATTCTCCTTTTTTTTTTCCTCCTCTCTGGTCCTCATGAAAACTGTCAGATTGACAAGAGTAGAGAACAAGTCATTTATTTGCCGTCACAACAGATATGCAGCACAGGGCAAGCTGCCTATGCATCATTCCCTGCCAGTGTGCATCAGCCTTGGCTCAGGGGGACCCATCTCCAAGAGTAAGAGCACAAATTAATTTTTCATGACCGTTCAGAGAGTCGGCTTCTCTGTCAACACCAACCATTTCTACCAACTGCGCTGGTAGGTTCTGTCACATGGAACACTAGGAAATGGACCCGAACTATGCATATCAGCCGATCTAAGGCACTCCCTCATTTCCATTTCCACAAACCCCCTTGCTTTCATCAGCAAAACATCTGAAGCTGGTATTTTTTTTCTTTCCACATGGATGCTCTGTCCATTCTTTGACCCCCCCTAGGCTGCAATTACCCAGGGCACACAAGACAGGCACACAGAAAGAACAACAGTAGAGGTAGACAAGAACTTTTAACTTACACTAATTTCCATGCACACATCAGGGCTTTTTTAAGTATTTGATTATAACAAGAATATTTCTATTATAGCTTTACAAATACACATCCATCTAGTGGAAGAACCTGGGGTACATACAACTGCCTAACAGTATTTGTTGTTGTTTTAAACATGTATTTACTTATGTATCTGCCAAATAAGGCTGTTCAGAAGAAAAGAAAAAAACGTGTCAGTAGACTCAGAAAAGAGGAGAAAGGAAAGTAATGTAAGAAAGGAATCCAAAGGAATACTTCATAGTTATCTTTTTCCAGGCTTTACAAAGTATTAAAGTTCCAATGCAGGCATTTCTTTTTCTTGACAAAAAAATATAATGAAAGTAGAAAATGGCATCACATAAATCCATAATGGTAACAAGCCTGAAAAAATGGTATCATTGTAACTGATTCTCAATACATATTTAAGAGTGTAATTCCATAGGATACTTCTTGCACTCTCCTTTTCTCCCTATGCTGCAACTTTCCCAGAGGCATATAATAGCATAGCTGATGGTTTAGCAAAAGCCCCTGCTTTACCAGCTAGCTGAATTTTGACCTGCACAGAAGGCAATCACATCTAAAACCATGGGGGATAAACTCCAGTTTTCACCGTGTGAATGTATGTAGCTTCAAGCAAAAGGAAATTGCAGTCTCTGAGCAGCAAAGGGCCACTGTAAATAGAGGACCCGTAACAGTTACTAAAGGTCTCATTTTTAACATGTGACTTTGTGTAGAGGAACGTGCAGAACAGATTTACTAATAGATCAAGCTGCTCAAAATCCTGAGGCTGGCAAGTCCACATGTATGCATTAAATTCAGTGTATATGTGGCATTTATTTGCTGTCCTGGCTGGTAAGAAATGGCTTAAAATAGAGGGAGTTCACCTTAATCCTTCCTGCTTCTTTATACACTTCTTTGCTTCACATTATGGAAAGAGATAAATCTTACCAAGTTTAGCAGTCTGAGTTCCCCAAAAAGCTCTTCCTGCTGAGAGCAAGAGCATGTTTTCAGAACGACAACAGGCTGGTGGGCAACAGGCAGCAATACAACAGGTATTTTGCAACAGCAGTGCCAGGTAGTGGGAAGAAGTTTTGCAGTTTCCCTGTGGGGCACTCTGAACTGTTTTGCCCTTCATTCCTGTTATTGGTCCTTCTCTACTTTGTCAACAGTGCCTGTTTTCCCTTATTCTCAGCATCTGCTGCTTCCACTCATGTACTCCCTTCACTTCTGGCAGAAGTCCTGGAGGACTTACATTGCCTGTCACGATCCCCTCTCTCTTTGCAGCTGTTTAAACTAAATGTCTGCACCCTCATTCTAAAGGCTTCCAACCCTGAAATCCTACGTGTCTTTTGTATTTTGCACTTTGAAAGAACCCTCTGTGAGCTTCTGCACAATATATTCTTTTAAGTTTCTTCTAAGCCTCTCCTTTACCATGATGTCTCCAGAAGACCTTACAACAGAAAGTGTAAACTAGTAAACCCCTGGATCTTGCCTGCTAAGCATTAACTGTGCCATTCTTTTCCCTGTATTTTCCTAGTTGACATTGTTTCTATTATACCTAAGCTACAAGCCCCTTGAGACAACAACCAACCTCTCAGTCTCTCTTTGCACCATCTCTTGAGCAATTGTTCAGGCAAAAATTAATATCCCATATATGACTTCCAAAGTGAATGTGAAGATGGAAAGAGACAAGCTAAAAGGAACACTGCACTGCCATAAATCTAGGTAGTAACACATCAGACATTATTGTGCGAGTATTTTTTGCTAATGGCACATGACAGGCAATGGAAGCTGCTGCTGTTGCACAAGCTTCGTAACTAATTCCTTCCCAGGCCCCAATACTGCGGGTGGCTGAGGCTGTGCAGTTACCACTGAAAAGAAGGTGCAGCCGTGACCATGCTGTTTGTTCTACTAAGTAAGGAGCAAGCCCATCTCCTGGACCACCAGAGTGCCAGGTGTTATGTGGTCCTATTTCACATATGCATACACAACCTGTGCCTTCCAATAGGCCAAAGAAAGAATTAGTTGCTGAACCAATTGCTCTGACTCCTTCCAAAGAATTTAATTTTACCTTGATGGTAATTAATTAATTTCAGCAGCAATGGGTCCTCCTTGACCATGCTGAATCTGGCCTGTGATATATTTAGCGTATCAGCTTCGCTAGCCAAATTTCTAGTGGCAATTAAAGGACAAGTACTGCTTAGTTGCCTACATTGGGTGCAAAACCAAACTCCTCAACCCTTCACACCGCCACGTGGTGTCATCCTGTCCCACTGACAACCAGGACAAAATTCTGACTGCAAGGGGCCAGGAATGCAAGGTGGCATTATCTTTGGCCACCCTTACTCATCTGGAAGTGTTTGCAATAGAAGAGATAAACTGGATCTTTCCAGGCTTATGACTCTCTTTACTGTTTCTCTCTGCTCAGAAAACAAAGCAAACATTTTAAGAACCGGCTTTCCAATTGCTTTGATAGCAGAGGTATCTGCTCCAGGACAGGTGAGGGAAGAGACAAAAATACAAGAATACCTGCAATCAAGCAATCCTATACAATCCGCTAGGAACATGAATAAAGGCAGCTTTGCAACACATTTAGGATTTAGCCAACACTCAATCCATCTGATCATGAAACTGAGGAAGGCCAATGATCCAGAAAGTTACAGATCCCATTCATTCCCCCGTCTCCAGACTGAAAACCTCCAGGGAGCAGTTAGCAACCTCAGAGCTTTGACATTAAGCCTGGATTCAGCATTTTCTTCTGGACAGCTTTTTCCCAGCTGTTTTGACATAATGGACTACTAGCTCTTGGATAATGGGTGTGTAAATCTTCATTTAAATGTCCTGTTCCCTTTTGCCTCCAAACACAGAAAGGAAGAGGAAAACTCCTCTTTCAAATAGCTACTTATAGCACTACACCAGAGTAAATCCTCTCCATCCCTGTACAAAAAGATAAACACACTCCATCATAACACATTTAGAGAGTTACTCCCCTAAATAAAATGTTCAGCTGTGTCCAAGATATCCGACATCTTCGGTCAGTAGTTTAAAAACACGCCTAGAATAAGGAGGGGATTGTCAGCAAATTCGACTCACAGCCACTAAGTTCATAATTGTTTCTGTCCTCCCTGACTGACATGATCTGTAGCAAACTCTTCCTACCTCCTAGCTTAGGCCTCCCTTTCAATTTTGTTACAGACTCAGAGCCATACTTTCTTCCTGGCAGTTAAAATAATCTTGCTGGGAGGAAGGAGAAAGCAGGAGAGTCTTCCTTTTCCATTCTCAGTATTAAGTTATACTTTCCGGTCCCTCAAAACAGTAATTTGCCAGGCCTTACCGTAACGTGGGCCTTGGGCGGTACCAGTAGGCCATCTCTGACTGGCCTTGGATGATACCATGGGGCTGTCGTACAGCAGACGAGAACTTACCATCTCTATGTGAGGTGGTACTCACCCACCTAGCACTTCGCTTTGCACATGAAGACACATAACCTTCAATCAACAGACTACAAGTCAGCAAATCTTTCTAGTGCAGCCAGGCCTGAGTTAGACATTTATTGTCTAACTATTAGACAATATTAGATAGGTCTGGTCCAGTCTTAATTATAACAGAGTTGGGGGACAGGGACTGTGGCAAGGCTTGTTCACCCTCAAACGACCACACACATGTGAACAAGGCAAGCCTATCAACAGATGAACAATTCAGAGCAGAGGTTTCCATGCAATACATTATTTCACATCCTAGAGCAAGACAGACTAACACTGTGACAAAAGCCCTGGACTCTCTTACATATTATCCAATTAATTCAAATCCCATCTAACTAGGTAAATTAAGACCATGAATGATCATCACTATTTGTATTCACAGTGTTCTGCATGGGCTTTATTTTTCCCTAAACGTTCTGTTTTCACTGTACCAAACATACACGTAAAGATTAGAAAGAAGTAGCCAAAGACTTCTACGTTGTGCTACACAGGGCTTCCAACAGGATGAGTTCATGACTAGACAAATTAGCTAGGTGGTTTTGCTAAAACCATCACTTGTGAGTCATTACGGGTGCTTAATTGGTCATCTGCAAATTCCAGGGTTAACACCTCACTTAATGAACAAGCTTGTTCAAACCTCTGAAAATTATTCATTCTGGCTGTCTGAACTCCTGGGGAGACAGCTAATGCTTCAGTTCACATTCTGACATTTTCTGCATAACTATAAAGGCTAGGAAGATGTATATTTGTGTATGTGGGCAAGTGAATAAAAATGCATATAAAATGAGAAAGAGAGAGAGCTCAAGCACACACTCAGATTCAGGAACACAAGCTTTGTGGCAAGTGATGAATGTATAGGACCTTGGCTATTAAGTGAATGCTGTATCCAAGGTAATGCATTTCTTGTCAGGCTTTCTCCCCAAAAAGTATCACTCAGGCATGAACTTTTAGAAGCATCTGCCACAGACACTATTACCTAAATTCCAGCCAGTGCGATATCAGCATCCTCAGATTAATAGGAAGAGTAGCTCTGTTGCCAGTGTAGCTAATGTAATAACCTTAGTATTTGCCTTCTGTAAGCAAGATATGGGCTTGTTTCTCACTTAATCCAAGCTTGTAGCACTGCCTCCTGAACTTCTCCATCTGCCATGCTCAAAAATGGATTTCTGCCCCTCCATATTTTTTTTATTTTTTTTCCCCTTTCTTTCTCCTTCCTTAGGGTATTTTACTCCCCTTTGTATAACTCACTTTTTAGAAAAGCCAGCTCTCTTCCTACACTCTTCTTTTAGAAAAGGTCACCATTTGGAGAATAGAAAGCTTCAAATAATGGATAAGGAGCTGACAGGTAGATTGAAAACCCAAAAGGATGAATAGACTAGGCACTAGAAATAGCATCCAATACAAAGCTCATCAGAAAATTCCTAACCTGCTCTAATCACAGCAACACAATCCCCCTAAGCAGAAACAGAATTGCTCCAGCTATTAAAACAGTAAGGGCCATGGGGGGTGGCAAAAAAAAGTTAAATTCCCAGCTGTTCTTCAACCACATTGCCAAGGATTACTTTAAAGATGCATCTCAGGTCTTTCTGGATATCCCAAAGGAATCTGGATCTACCTGCAGTGCTACATGCCTTCCCCCCTTCCTTTTGCTAGTACTTCAACCTCTGCAAAAGACCTAGAGGTAGAACTCCATCCTATGTGTCAAGGAACACAAGACACTGGGATACTATGGCCAGAA
Organism: Aquila spilogaster; assembly: GCA_024606505.1. Classification (NCBI taxonomy): domain Eukaryota; kingdom Metazoa; phylum Chordata; class Aves; order Accipitriformes; family Accipitridae; genus Aquila; species Aquila spilogaster. The sequence goes on from JANHGO010000012.1 coordinate 16,623,657, forward strand.
AAGAACTCTAAGCAGTTCTAAAGCAGGAGGACACAACAGTTAGTTGCATGTATTCATGACACCACAAGCAGGATGCAACCACTATGAAAAGACTGCTGGTTCCTAATCGTTCTGCACAATAGCAGGGAGGGACACCACCCTGAACTGGAGTGCATGAAGGATCTTCATGCGTGGAAGAATCCATACCAGGTCTGTTAGATGCCCTTCCATTATTGCCAGGTGGTACTATGGACACTCATCACCCCGAAAACCAGACCTTTTAGCATATGTTTGACTGTCTCCCAAACAAAATAATAGGTACATACAAAGTACTATAGCTAAATCACATTGCAAACCTACCTGGTACTACAGTGATTTGGCACAAGAAGAATATAACCTTGGCTACAGATAATGGCAGAGAAGATGGAAAGAGTTGTTCCCTTGATCATACTCTTTTCTTTTCTTTCTTCTTCTATATCTCAGAGTGACCTTTGCAATTCAAGCCACGACATGGTCATTAAAATAATAAAAGTACATTTTATTACTTCTACTCCTACTTGTAAGAAAACTCAGCTTGAGTTCCACCTTAATGTCCAATTCTCCTTAATGTTTTGTATCTTACTGGGTTTGAGGCCTTTCATCCTGCTAGATGAAGCTGACCAACCCCCATCTGTTCTCCTACAAGCAAACAGTAGCTTGAATGAGGTTAATATATCTGTCAAACTCTGCTGGAATAAATGACATGTTAATGATGTGCATGGAGTTAAATAATTCACTATCATAACAATAAGGTGACTCAGTTCTTGCACCATTCATTTTTGCTTTTCATGGAAGGAACTTGATGTTCCTGCACATGCTCTTGTCTAGGTCAAGAGTGGGCGTGTGTGCCCGGAGAAGAGGTAGCAGAATGAAATGTTTGCTGGGAAAATCTACAAGTGCAAGGAGAGCTGTGTAAATGCAAGACCCACTCATAAGGAGATCAGGTTAGGAGTCTCAAGTATTTTAGTCCTCAAGAGTGACAATACTGGAATTTCATGCACACACGTAAATACAACAGCTGCTCTGGCAAACCTTGCATCCCATATACAGTCACCTGTCAACTCATATAAGCCAGTGTTACCTCAGCAAAATAAAACCAAAGAGACTTACAGCTAGCTACTAGAGACCTGTGCCAGCCAACCTTCTGAAGTTTGCTGGCCTGAAGGAACAACGAGTTGGTAACCCTACATTACCAACAGAATTGCAAGTCCAAGCTGACTGTGACTATGGAAGTGATGCTTCTCTCTGCAACCCAAAAACAGGGCCTGGGGCAGCAGACTGCCCGATTTGCCTTTGCTACAAGAGGGGGGATAAAATACACAGCCAGAACAGAGGATGCTCTCTCCTGACTTCACAGCCCTCACTGCTGGCAACCAGGAGAGGAGCTAATATATACCAAAACAGGAGCTTCTTTTCCTTAAAAGTCTCAGTGAACAAAACCTCAACCTAAAGGCCATAAGCAGGGACTGCTTTCCCTCACAGAGTGCCGTGCCACAACACACTTCAATATCCTAAATTAGGTGATATTACCTAGAGCCAGATCCCTTTTTCCACAACAAGCAGGAGGCAGAGTGGCTTGGCGGCTGCCTGCCGCATCCATTTGATCCACCTACATACTTCTAGTAAAACCTACCAGCACAGCATCTGTGCACCCAGCCCCAGGGGAAAGATTCCTGTGGAAGATCAATGTAATAGGATTCACTTGTCCAAAACTGACTTCCAAAACTCAACAACATTTTCTATGTGGATCCTGCTTGGTATCTTCAGTTAGGAGACAGGAAGGGGTTTCCTTCTTTCATGCCCTTCTAAGAATAAGGTAGCATCTTTCACACCTAGACACAATTAAGGCATGTGTTCTCATCCCATTCCCACTTGGGAAAAAACAAATAGGGCTTATTAATATCAGAAAGCCAGCCCAAGATGTGGTTCAACTCTGCATTATTCGCTAGCGTCAGGAGACATGAAAAATTTACATCCTTTGAAACTGGGTCACACATTGCTCTGCCACAACAAAAATTAGCTCATCTGTCCAAAAGGCATATAATGCTCATGAGGTCTGAAGTTGTTTACTTCTGCTCCAAGGGAGAATTAGGGCCTTGATTCTGCTGTGATGAAGGCTATAAAGTGGTCTCCAGCATGGTTTTAATACATGTACTATTATAGCACAGGGCTTATGATTTTTTACATTTTTGCCTTCCAGTGACCACAGTAAAGCAAAGAGTCTGGTGCCCAGGGAACAGCACTACTGATTTAACGTGGCAGTGGGTCAGCAGAGGTGAGACAGAACAGCACTGAAAACTACTCTCTTTGCATGACCTCTTGCAAAAAATGTCTTGGACATCCACAGCCCACAGCAAGCTTTTGTTGGTCCACAACATCAGCTTTATCCCATTTACTGGAACAATAAATCCTGTCAGAAGAGGATGCCAGCTACCCTCAGAGAGAGCTTCAGCATAGTCTTTAGATACCTTTGCCCTTCCAGTTCATGGAGGAGAACTGAGTTCCCAACTCCCTGGAAAGCCTGTAGTCAAAGATAGCAAATGAAGCTGTTTGTGGCTAGCGTCCCCATCCTCAAAATGGGAAGTTTCACTAAATCTAACCAAAATGCAAACAGCTAATCTCTACAGTTTTCCCAGGCTCTCCAGACCCTATGGATTGCTGTTCAGTGGTGGTGGTGCATAATAGTCACTGCTTTCCAACCCAGAGACAGCTGTTTTTCTCCAGCTGGACAGAGTAAGTTGTTATTCCTCACAACACAGAAGGAACACAAACTCACCCGCCTTAGAGAGATGGACTCCAAAAAGGTCAAAGTAAATTACTCTATGATAATAATTACTTCATCAATAATTAAAAGTGATAATAATCACATTTGGGATGAGCCAAAGGAATACTTTGAACACGATCAGCACATCAGGCACAAGGAGAGGGGATTATACAAAGCAGACAAAATGCAGACCTAAATTTATTATCCCAGCCTAAATTCCTCATTGGGCTCAGAGGAAAGACAACAGAAAAAACAATGTCTGTCCTTTTTTTGTTGTTGTTGTGGAGGGAGCTCTTCTCTAAGTCACCAACTCCTCAAAAGAAAATGATATCGGAAACCTTCAAGGATAACAGATCTTTAGGGCACCAGTTCTGTAGCACCAAGGTGAACATATCTTTCTCAAATGTGGACCCACCAGACAAATTATACAGGTCATACTACACCAAAAAGAAAAAAGAGCAGGAGTGTGGGGTGTCACCCCCCCCATTCCCCCCCCACCCCCCTGCTTTTTTTTTTTTTTTTTTAGAAAGCTCTAATATGTCACTTCAAGGGCTGATCTAAAAAAGCTTCTCCAGCCCGGGGTCATCAGCACAAGGAGCTCACCACCCACATAAAGTACTTCATACCATGTCTCAATAGAGGTGACTCTGCACAGGTTTGTCAATGGAAGGGCAGTGGTGCGGTGCTGGTAGGCAAAATGTGAAACAATGTGTGGGGTTGAAAAGAGGAAAATGTTTTCAGGTTTTTTTATTATTGTTATCTTAAGTGATTGCAAACCATTAAAATGAAAGAGATGACAATGTGAAAAGCACCAAATGCTAATATAATGTCCCACAAATCTGATCCATTCCAGCTGATATGACAAACATTCAAAGCCCAGAAAAAAGACAACCAGGTGCTGCCTTCTTTAGTGACATAATGAGTTTATTAGCTCAAAACTAGACCCACTTGTACAGGTAAATAACTGCTCAAGCTACACCTGTTTACACATGTGTATGCAGTTTCACATCTGTCTTCTGGGAAGATGGTATCTAATATTTCAAACACTGTAGTTATTTCTACTCTGACTGAAAGAGGAATGCCTGATCTGTCCAGGAACACTGATTTGGGCATTTCATGATCTTCCATCATCATCATATCTGGATTCCTCCTTCATATTAATACAGTTGTTCTCAACTTTTCCAGGTGTCCTGAAAAGTATGTTCATTCCTGTTTTACCAGTGAGGAGCTGAAATATTCAGAAACCCACAGGATAGAGCCTGAGACGACTGAAATTGCTACCCACTACTCTGTTTTGTAAATGCCAAGTCCCTTTTGAACACCTGCCCTGAAATCACATGGGAAGTGAGCAGCTGAGCCAGGACCTGGACTCACATCTCCTGAATCCCACAGGATAAGATAACTTCTGAGTACTGCTCAAGTACAATTGCCAGGTTTTGGACTAACTGGATTTCACCTCACATCCCTCAGTACCTCTTCAACACACATCTCCAAATCGTCAAGCCCTTCACCCTCCCAGGTGCATCCATTGTGGCTAATACTACTGACTCTTGCTGGAGCCAGCCACCAGCACAGACTGTGCCAGGCCTCCTGACTGAGGTGAAAGGAGTATTTATATGCCATGACTTGTCAAATCATCTTTTTTCTTTATTAACAGGGAGAATGTTTCCCTGGCGGAGCCCCCTCTGAATCCAGGATCCAACTCTGAAAGCTGCCAAGTAGGTGCTGAGTGTTTCCCAGTTCTCTGTAGAAGTGAGACCGGCAAAAGGCATTTATTCACTCCTTTCCTCAAGAACTTTGTCCATTAAAAATGCACACCTTGCAGGCTTTTGGCACAATGCCACAAATATGGCCTCAAGCACTCTGCTAGCAGAGTAAGCATCTACTAACAGCCAATATATCAGCTGCAGCTCAGAGTTGTCCAGCAGCATTACATCTTCACTATGCATTTTAGCGTTGTGTAGCCCAAACAATAACGCTGCCTCTGAAGATAGAGGACAGTTCAGAGTCCAAGACTTGCAAACCTCAGCTGTTCTTCAGTCTCCAGCGCCAGCTTTAACAGAGTCCAGTAAGCCATGCCCCCAGAGAAGCTAATGCAAGGAAAAATACTTGCTGGTATTGGCAGTTCAATCTGCAGCATTTTGCTAAGGAGTAAAAGATCTAGAAAGTTAGCTACAAGGGGTTTTCAGAAACTTTGTCTTTCAACTCCCTTTTAGATATTAAGTTTAAAGACTCTTACAGTATCTACATTTATTTCTTCCGAGTGCTGGATTTGGCTACACCAGGCATACAGGCTGATGCTCCAGAACACAGCAAGAGGGGCTGGAAGAAATTGTTCTGGAGCAATTGGTTCCCCTTGTGTGATCAGAGCTAAGCAGCTCAGCACAAGAGGACAGATTCTGGGCTGTACCTTTGCAAGTAATTGCTCACATAGAAATAGCACTTCAAGATCCAAACAGTATCAAACCTATGGACAGTTGGGTCTTTTGTAAGAACATTGCCAAACTCTGCCCCCAGAAGATCTTATGATCTGAGAAAAATGATGGACAATATTATAGCTATTTTACAGGTGGAGAATTAAACTGCAGAGTGACCTTGGGCTGTCTGCAAAGGGAAACTGATTGGTGCAAGAAATGCACTCTTAAAGAAGTGTAGCAACACCCCACAGGAACAAGCTTATTCTGGAATCATCAAGTCCAACGAAGATGTTTTCACAAATAACTGCAGCTTCTTTGAACACCACCTCTGCTTTATACTGAGCAACTTTCCTGGGGCCTGAGATAGGTTCACGCAGCTCCAACTCCTACCCCAGCACTTGGCAGGCACTGAAATGAAGCTGGCATCAGGCACATAAATCCCCTTGAGGATTTGAGCCTAGTGTCTTGCTGTGTGGCACAGAGGAAGTCTTGGCAAAACCAGGGTTTAGAGGAAAATCTTCTTTATCTCCCCTTAATGAAACTGGTCCTGCAACCCAATAAAAAGTTGATCCTTCCTCTTTATCACTTGCATTGCAGTTCCTTTCCAAATAATAGCACTCAGACTGAGCAGCTCTTAACATTTATAGCAATCCTGAGCAGACAAGGAGGTCCTTCCAATACCTGGTACTAGTATTATACTCCTAAAGCACCCCAACAACCCAGACTCCACAACCCTCAGACTTCACAGCCTTCAGCAAACTCAAACTGACCCACTTGCTAGACAATTTGAAACTATATTCAAACTTATCCATGAACTTGTAAGGTCAGGAATATCTTAGTCTCCTGTTTCTCTTTCTCTTGAGGTGGAGAGATGCAGTTTTACAAAGCTTTGGCACTCTAAGAGCTTGATAGAGCAAAGATGACTATACCATCCAACCGAAGTTTGCTTCTTTGATTTGATACAGTACAAACAATTGCCCATGTTGAAGTCTGACCGGTACCAAGAGCCCACTGCTAACAACCATGGCACATTTCATGTGTGTTGACGTAACATTAAGGCCAGCCAAGTAACAACAGATAGCCCTCTTAGTCTTTTGGAGTTTAAAAGTATACCTAATGGTACATAAGTGCCACAAGATAGACACAGTAAGCACAGGGTTCACCATAATACACAGAATTTCAGCTAGGTATATTTGTGTGTTAAGACCACAGCCAAGACACACAAACTAAACCACAGTCTAGACATCAGATCCAAAAGAGGATATCTTCAGCATCAAAACTCGCTGCTGACTTCAAAAGGGAAGTCTCCCTCTCTTAATTGCCACCACTTTCTCCTGCTTTAATCTAGCACTTTGTCTGCACACTCTTAGAAAATAATTACCCTGAACCCAGCTTAAACAGAATCAAAGCAGGAACTTCTCAACTTTGATATCAGTATTTCTATGCTAAATTGGAGGGGCCTGACTTTACAAAGCAACTTTACCACCTGGGGGCATGACGTTCTCACAACAACACACAGCATGCCAAGCGCGTGAGCAAATGCTGACTTGGTACCTGATGGTTTTCTGTCGTATGCAATCAGCCACTTTTGCTCACATGACAGCAGCAAGCATACACACAAATGCAATGCCCAGCTGCGCTGGGTGTTTGGGAAATCATGTCTGAGTGAAGATCCGAGCAGAAATCCAACCTGCTACCCACTTCTGATGCCACTGCCTCACACATCAGTGAAAGGTGACCCCATTAAACGGCCAGTGTATTCAGAACAAGTCTAGGCTTTAAAAAGAGCTGGTTAATTTTGCTGTCAATAATTGCAGCAGCTAAGATAACAGTAATCAAATTTCATGCTTCAGAATGCGAATTAACTGCCTTCAGGGTCAGAAAGATACCTACTACTTTGCCTCTGGATATCACTGAAGAACTAGCATAGAGGATTATATGACTCAAACATAACACCCATTTATTGCTTGGTGCTGTAAGCAGGATACTGCATTTAACAGGTAAAATGATCCAGTACAGCCAAATCTCTGCCACAACTTATTAACATCAACTTTTACTTCCTAGTCTCCCACTGACTCCATCCTTCTTTGTAACATGATTTTGTTCTGCAGAAGGTCAAATTTTGTTTTCCTAGCTGCTCTCCAACAAACGCATGCAGAATTACCTAAGGGCACTTCAAACACGCTTTGATAATTTTTGTTTTAATTGGGCCAGCTATCTATTATCAACATTAACACTGAGAGAATATTGAAAACTACAGCTAAAACACTGATTAGCTGCTGTTTGGGTCCTTAATTCCCTAGGAATAGCCAATAGAGCTGGCATTTCCTCCACACACAGCTTTCCTGCTGTGCCCCAATGCAACAGAAGACCCAGGCAAAGGGAAATTAAGCAATTAATTGGTTCTTAAAAAAAAAAAAAAAAAAGGTAGTTGAGTAAATCATTTAGTACATGGGAAAATTAATAGCAGTAGCCAAAAGACAGGCACAAGGGAAGAAGCATCCACTCCCTCCTGAAGCTGTCTGTTGCCTTCTGCTGTTTTCTGGGTCGGCTCCCTACACAGCTTGGTCAATGCCCCTCACTCAAGATCCTCTGTTCTCACCCACTGCCAGCCTTGAGCTCCACAGCAGTTCAGTCAGGACTGTACATAACCCTCTCCCATGCACCTGGAGGAGAGATACAGCCTGGCACAGTTTTCTTAATTTTATTGCCCAAGGCATTGGTAAACTGTGAAAGACCTGTCTTGCCTTGCAAGACCCCTAAGGATTGTTAGTTTGTGGAGTGCTTGCACACTGCAGCAAGGGAGCCAAAAACTATTGCTGATAAACACAAGTGCAGCCTACTTCATGGGCACAAATATGAGATTCAGTCAGCTCTGACTACACGAGATAGATGTCATGCCTTATCAGCTGGTTTTCCTCTACAGGGGGGACACTATGCTGTCCTGGTATCGGTCAATTAGTGACAACATATGCTACTGGGAAAAATCTGCTTCCAGCTGCAGGAAGAGCAGACGACAGGTGGCAACATAGCTAAGAGGACAAGCCCAAGGATGCTCTCCCATTGTCTCCTCAAGATTAAAGCAGTAACCAAGGTAAAATGGTCAGTGCCAAACCCCTTAAGTCAGACATTGTGAAAATGTCACCATGCACAGAGCTGGTGAAGTACTGACACAATTTACCCTGGAGCAAAACACACAACCTTAGAAGAATCTAAGAGAATGCTAGAGATGTTTATCTGGGAGAGTTTGGAGGAAATTGAGCATACCTCAACAGATCAGCTCCCCAAATGCTCCTTTCTATAGTATTCAGATCAGGAAATCTGGCAGTTTGCCCCATTTCTGATTTTTCACTGATCTGTGAGTATACCAGTAAGACACTTAATCTTTCTGTCACAGAGTCTCCTCATCTGTAACACAGTGATCATGACACATAACAGCTGGGTTTGGACACCTGTAGAGAGAGAGAGAAAGCACAAGGCAGAAGCCAGGCTATGATATTTTTACTGCTACTGGGGTAACAGAGACATTAGCAGTTATTTTCAAGCACATTAGGACATGAAAATGAGGACAATAATGAATGCCTCACAGTCCTCTCAAAAAGAGAGTCGAGTTTTCAGTTCCAGCCCAAACTCGCGGTCTGACCCCAAACAAGTCACTAAATATGCCTTGGTTCCTAGCAAAACGGAGATACCCATTCCTGACCTCACTGGTATATCGGAAGGGTGAAAGCCCACTGTGAGGTGCCCAAAGGGCTGTGCAGCCACAAAGACAGAAAAACACTTAGAGCAACAGACTGCAGCCACAAAGTTTGGAAAGGTGGAGAGGAGAAGAGAACACTGCACTCAAACCAGCTGTCATGACTGACTACAAAAAAATGGCAGCATGAGATTGCTCTCACCTTAATAAAGCCCTCCTGATCTTGTTTGCTCACTGTCATTAAAACAACCATACTCCCACACTGCACAACCTCCTCCCCTCTCCCATCTTCACCACACACAACCTGCTAGTATCCACACAGAAACTGCCATGCATTCATAGGTCAGACACTGCTGCAAGTCAGTAATAATGCAGAGCACTTCCAATTATGCAAAGAAAATGGACACTGAAACTTCTCTTAGAAGACATCAGAGTATGAGTCTGAATTAAGATTTATTTCCATTGCTTAATAACAATGACAAATACATGCTGCCCCTGGAAACATATTTAGATGCATACAAAAAGGGATGGAAAGAGGGGATGAGGAGTCTCCAGTATTAGCTCATCAGCCACAGAAAAAGTTCACAGGGATTTCTTGGAGCGCTTACCTTCAGTGATAAGAAAACCTAGCTAGAAATCAGCAAGTGGAAAAGCTCCCAGTACCACCAGCAGTGCTACTTGGCCCTTTATACACAGACCCAAACTGAATGAACTAGGAGGATTAGACACAAAACAGGTTTCTTTTACTGGAAGAACCAGCCTCTTGTACCAGCAGTGCGTGCAAGTGGCACCTCTTCTCAGGACAGGTCAGGCCGTCCTAAACTTAGAGTCCAGCTCTCCCACCACCTTCCTGTGATAACAGCTCTCAACAGCAAGGCATTAAAGTGTATCTGCACCTATAAATGCTCAGCTTATAAAAGTCCTAAAACTCAGCAGTTCCCACTAAAAGCATTCTTTGTGCTGCTTGACACACAGACACTTTTCAGGTGCTGGACAAGTTCCCCCATCCACAGATCTGCCAGCGACCCGCCTTGGCTTGTATGCAAAGACAGTAAAAGCCGTAGACCATGAGTGATGAAGTGAGCACACCATCCCTCTCCACCTACCACCCAGCAGCACAGTGAAAGGGCAGAAAGCAGGTCCCTCCGTGATTATCTATGAGAACTCCAAAGGGGGTGGCAGGAAGGCAGGACACCAACGCATGACAGCAGGAGCCAGCTCACCCGCCCTCCACCACCTGCAGGTCTGGGGTAAGCCTAAGTCCAAGGGTCTTTCTGTGATCTGTTAGAGCACAGCTTTGAGTGCTTTCTCCTACAGCTCCTTATCTCCTGTTCCACCTTTAAATAAGTCCCATCAGATCATTCAAAGAAAAAAAAGCAGAAGCAACTCAGTCCAGCAGCTTTGGATAGGATGAGTTCAGCCCCTCATTCTCACACGTTATAGCTAGAGCTACCATCAGTCTGACAAAGTTTATTGCTGTACACCCTCTTGTACCGTGCACTGCAGCTGTAACTCGGCACCCATTCCTCCTGCTGCTTGTCACCAGGGAGAATGGCAGCTGGGATTTGGCACAACACTTCACTAGACTTCAGTACACCCAAGTATCCAGATGAGCCCAATATTGTTTGCATCAAACACATATGAAATGAAATTTTTCTTCTCTCACCTTCAGCGTTGATATCAGAATTAATAAGCAAAGTATTTTGCTTTTTAGGTGGTAAATCAGAATAAAACGCATAGGTCAAATGATTGCCGTTACTGTCAGAGGATAATTCACATATCTAGAGAATCACAGGTTGTAGGAATAAAATGCTGGTGATAGAACTGCAATTTCTACCAAGCTCTGGTGCCAGCAGACATGATATTCTATTTTTTTTCCATTGTTGCTAGAACAAAACCACCCATGAAATTAAGGAAGCCAACTAGAACTCAAAGCTGGGAGGCATTAGTTTATTCTTCACTATGAGGGTTGTGAGGCACTGGAACAGTTTGCCCAGAGAGGTTGCGGATGCCCCATTTGTAGAAGTGTTCAAGGCCAGGTTGGATGGGGCTTTGAGCAACCTGGTCTAGTGGAAGGTGTCCCTGCCCATGGCAGGGGGGTCGGAACTAGATGATCTTTAAGGTTCCTCCCAACCCAAACCATTCTATGATTCTATCTCAGCTAAACTGCACCACCTCTTCTACTCCTTCTCCAAACTACACAAAATTCCAGGCTCCAGAACAAATCCTAGCTGTATGAACAAAACTGCAGAAGAACTGGTCTGCATAAAGATGAACAAGAGAAACAGCAAGCTTCATTCTAGTGAGTTCAAAAGCTTTAGGGAACAAAGTCCCTGAAATCCTGTACTGGAATGGCAGCTGGAAGGCTCTTGCCAGTACTACAAGCCAAAGCTTTCAAACTCCTTTAGTTCAGGGGGAGGCAAGGGAGGAGGGGAAGAAGAAAAAAAAAATTAATGAAATTAATATTCAATTTCACTACAACAATATTTTCCATTAAGCTTTCATCGCCTATTAAAATTTTTTGCTTTTGAGAAGCAAAAGCAAGCTAAAGTATTTCCTAATTGCTTTATACTCCACTCACTTTTTAAATGGATTTATTTTCTAAATACTTTTCAGAAATGGAAGCTGTTTTCAAAATCGAAAGTGCCTTCACAAAACATTTGCATTTTGATAAAAATGTATCTTCTCCCCCCCAACTGAAACACTTCATTCAACTTTCTGGTTTGACTATTGTAGGATACAGATGAAAAAAAAAAAATTGCCATTTAGAAACTGCCTTCTATTGACCCACATTATTCAAAACAATGTTCATTTCTCTTTGCTTCAGCTACCACCTGTTACAAATACTCTACAGATCTATTCCTCTCTTTGGGCTTATCCTTCACCAGTGCTCAAGAAACCCTTCTAAAGGCCAGGCTTCCTGGACCAGCTGTAACGATAGTGTTTAGGCACTGAGATCCACTCTCAACAGAGCAGACTGGCCTTTCCAAGCTGCTGGATTGCTGACACTTTGCAAATGTCATCTCCAGTGTTGTGCAGCACTGGATGATGGGGCAGGCATGATGGAGCATTACTAGAGAGCACTCACATGTACGCAAGAAGAGGAAAAAAAAAAAAATCAATCACTTGCAGCAGAGATTAATAAGGGAGGTGGGATTATAAAATGACAGAACTGCTGACAGCTGAAGTGCTGAGGAATATCTGCAAACCTCTGCAACTCCTGGCTATGATAATTTCCTGGGCATATCCACCAGTAGCAGCTCAGCTACTGATACCACTCACTGTCAGTGCTCTGTTCTCCAACACAGTAAAAACACAAGTCACGCAACCATACGTAGGAAAGTTTCACAGATACAGAGTGTTTCTGTATCATTGCTCCTCTCTTGCCATTCTCTCTCATATTGCACTGACTGGATGTATTATGCAACCACTTGCTCTTCTTCTATTCATTCTGTTCTCACTCAACCCTTAATTTTACCTCCAAATATTAAATTTTCACGATTACTAGTCTCCTTTAACCCCACCAGAGCATGGAAAAGGGTAGGTGGGTGGTTGAATCCTTTCGAGAGCATTACTAATGCCAAGAGAGGGAGGTAGCAAGAACTGGACAGTCAGCTTTATCTCTGTGGATATCGCATCATCCAAAGAAGAACTTGGTGTTAAATTCTCCAAACTAACTAACTAATGACAGTCTGTGCAAGTAAAAATATGTAGGAGAAATCCAGACTTCAGCAGTAAGTGCAGATACTCTCTGGTTGAGAACTCAGCTTCCTGAAAGCCGATATATTTGTTATGTTTAAGTAAACCAAATACAATATTAAATTCTATGCAACCATACTTTTAGCCATTACAGTCAGTCATAGCTGGATGCTAATGCTGGTTAAACAACAGGCTGTTGGTTCTGGTCCCTGAATTAATTTAATTACATTAGTCCCAATGTTCTCCTGTGTTTCCCTGACATCCCGTATAAGGGACCCCTCTCCTGCAAGCCCAAACAGGTTGCAGTGCTGGCAATTTCCCCACCCAAGTCAAGGCAGGCTCCCAGTGACATTACCAAGGTTTGTACTATGCTTTGCCCATTCTGCAGGTAGATCACGAGTCCTAGGGCTGTTAGTTTGCTCTCTCCATAGCTAAAGGTTTTTTCAAACAGGTGAAAGAAACGTGTATAGCTGCCTGCTGCAAACACTGCTTCAGATGACCAGGGCTATAAATTATCACCATTTTGATGATACAGTAGGTGATCATCCCTTACAGGAGGTGGTTCAGGGCGTGAGCACACAGCCTATTCCAATTCCCTCAGCACTTGGTCACCCCAACACTGCCCACCCCCTTCCACAGGCATGAGAGTTTGAAGTGAACGAACTGCTTCTCTGGGCAGGGAATTTTAGCCCACAGAATTGCTGCGCACACAGAATTGGCTGCTAGAGCCAGTCAGCACACTGTGGCTGGAGCCACTTACCTCCTGGAACCTCATGCCCACAGTTAACTAAAGCTACCAGCTTTGAGTATTAGTACCAGTGAGAGTAGCTTTAAGTACCAAAGGATCTCCCACTACCTCTGGACATGGACAGCGGGGAGTCAACAAGGCCCTGATCACACCACTCAGGAGCAACCCTTCTGACACCCCATCATAGGAGTACAAATATCCAGGGGAGGGTGGGGACACAATACAGCAAAAGCAGCACCTATCTCATGCAATATACAGTACACATCTGGACTTAGTCAGATGAGAAGGTAAACGCTGCCTCTCAGTTCTAGGCCCTCCAACCAGCTCAAGAACAGCCCTGCACTGAACCCTGCTACTAGAGGTTAGCTGTCTCAGCTCCCGGGTAAAGTCCTGACTAGTTTTCTAGTCACCTGGAGAGAAAGTAGCATCACAGACCTGCAAGTCTCCCTGGCTCGCTTGCATTCCAGATATCACCAGCAGTGACAAGAAGCCAGGACAAAGTGCTCCTTGGCTTAACTCACCACTGACAGTGCTCTGGCCACAGTGCCAAGATCCCAGCTGTGTACTGAATCACCACATCCTGCCCATTCCCTGCAGGGGCGTACGCATGGGGAAACCTGCAAGAATTTACTGCTCCAACCTGGGGCACAAATCTCTCTCCATCCATGGCAGGGGCAGCAGGACAGCACTGAGGAGCAGCAGGACACAGGGTGCTTTGGGAGGCAAGCACCCACCACCAGAGCCACATGCTCTCACATGCCTGCTCTTCACATTTAGCCAGTCAATTACAGCTGACTAGGAACAGTAGGATCTTGAATTAATGCCAGTCAAGGGCTGGAACAGAGAAAGGCCTGAAGGGAAAACAGCAGGGAGGTATATAGACACTTTTGTTGCCTTTGAGTTACCAGAAACCCCTGTAAAAGAGAAGCACGGCCCTTAAGAAGAAATGGGCGCATAACACCCATGGAGCAAGCTGGGCATTCCTCCTGCTTACAGATCTGAGGCATTATACTGAAAGGTAGAGTTTCCTCCTGAGTATAACCAGTTGTAGAAGTTCTGCTATTGCAATAATGTCCATTTTCTTCTGCTCATTTACAGAGAAACACTTCTAGTTGTGGTCCTTCTATAAACTGGGGGGAAAAGGAGGCACAAGGGATATATTTTCCTTCAAAACCTTATTTTGCCTTCAAACAAGGTGGGTAGCTGTAGAGGAAAGAGGTTAGAGACCTATAGGGAAGTCTGCTCCAGACAAAGGGACTGAATCCTGGGTGTGGAAACCAGATCTCTTTTTTCAATTTAGATAAAAGAAAAAAAACTTATTTATCATTCCCAAAAAGGTCAGTGTTAGCCCTTCAGGCAAAGCTGCAGGTGCTATTTCCATATGCCTCGTGTGCCCTGAACTCCAGCTCTGGCAGCTTTCAACCTTTTGTATGAGAGCAAAGACAAGCCATGAATATTTCATGTGTTGCCTTCGCTTACTTGCAAGTTGCTTGGAAACTATTAAAGTGCAAGCGTAATAATGTCATCATTTACTTGTCATCTTCCACCTGCTCTTCGCAAAGAAAAGAAGAAAAGAATACCTGGGCTCCCATCCAAAGTCAGTGCAAGCACTGTGCCCTATCCCTTAAAAGACAAATTGAAGGTTCTTCTGCAAAGAGGTGGGCTAATCTAATGCAAATGCTCCAGATCACCTTCTAGATGTCCAAGAAAGTTTTTCCAATTATCATTCTATTCTGAAGGGAAGATAGTTTTATGCTATCAAGAAGTAGAGCTATTCCAATCTTCATCACCATCTCCTGAAGCAAGCACCTGTTCCCTATGTTTCCAGGAACACTGTTCACCCCAAAACACCTTGAAAATTGGTCAAGGCTGACATACAGAATTATCCTAAAGCACCACTTACACCTTCCACAGGTTAAGATGCAACCTGTTCTGGACTGAAATGCAGCAGCTGTTTACACACAGGAGTTGCACATGCACACAGTAACAGTATGATCAGGTGAAAACTCTTGGAGGACCATTGCCATTTAAATTCATCCTAGAAAAATATGGTACCCAAAAATCTACAAAAAGCATCCCACAATTTTTGTCTAGGAACATGTAAGTGGCAGGGACCTCCTGTGTGCCAAAGTTTTCCAAAAGTATCATCAGCAACTACCTCCCATTAACAAAATGCTCCATTTCCTTCATGGTACCTCTGAGAAGGCCATTACACAGCCTCACTGCTCTGCACAGAAGCCTTTTTGCCATTTTACCTTCACCTCAGTCACTAACAGTTAACAGCTGATTGTTCCTGAACCAACACTGCCCTCTGTTTTCAATAGCTCTTCTCCCTCCCCAGTATCTGTGACCTTAATGCATTTATAGAGAACAAGCACTTCCCATCTCTGTCATCCTTTCCACCAGTTTTACAAGCTTTTAGTCTCCTCTCATGAGAGGAGATCTCTTTTCCCCAGTCATCTTAGTAGCCCATCTCTGCCCATCTTGTCCCATTTTCAATTCTTCCTCCTTGAATGTGGCTGACAAGAATTATACATCATTTTCTAGATGAGATCTTCCTAGCACTTATAAATTATTGACAGGGGTTAGTTTTGCAAAAGGCACAAATGGGAACAGACTTGCTCAAGTATTCAACACCAGTGAGGATACCCCCTTATCTGTGCTGAGCATTACATATAGCTATGAGGATGCTTGAATGAGGCTGGTAAGCAGAGAGCAACACAGGACTGGCCAAGGCATAAAAGTGCTTACATTAGTCTGGCTACAGACCACTAAATAGAAAACAAATAATCAAAATCAGTGATGGCAAGATAAGTTATCTCCTTCCCCACGCACACACACATATGCTAAATATCAGAAACCATTTTCAGTCCCCGGGCAGGATTTTTGAAATACAAAAATACCTGACAAGAGGAAGGGACTGGACCAGACCTCAAACAAAGTCACCTGTCTATATCCCTAGGTTTCATCTGGAAGCAAGTCTTGCCAAACTGATTACTACAGTTTGCTACAGTAGCTCAACCACATCTGCACCCTGAGTCACTCGGGATCTCTGGGAGATGCTGAACACCCTGAGCTCCAGCAGAACTGTAGCCCTTTCCAGGCATTGCTTTGCCCGTGTCAGCACAGACCATGTTGGCTTCCCATCTTGTACAATCTGGTTCCAACAACCTGTTACTAATGAGAGAAAAACCTGTTTCCCTGAGTGCTGTCATGGCTTTACAACTCAAACTCAGGTTCTTCAGCTCCTTCAGGAACAAATGAAATACAGCCCCAACTAAGAAGATGTAATAATGAACTCATGTAACTTGTAAGCTCAAATCTCTCTCTGTAACCCAGACAACAGTATCAATATTCAGCAAGGAGAATTCAATAGACGGAAAACTCAGATGCACTCTTGAGATTTGTCCCAAGAGTCAGACTTCTCTGAGAGTAAATG
>JANHGO010000012.1:16640538-16657638 GCA_024606505.1 Aquila spilogaster
TCTTGGGGCGTGGGTCCATGGGCCCCTCGCCCCATTAGTCACGGAACCGGGCCGAATCGGCCCATAAACCGGTGACACCTCACTGGTAAGAAAAATGGTAGTGTTCAGAGACCACAGGACAGTCATAGAGGTCTGGAATTGCCGCCAGCTGTTCAGATCTGCAAATGTCAGGTCCCTTTTGAACACCTGCCCTGAATTCACATGGCAAGTTTCTGCCCAGACCAAGACCTTAAACCTACATCTCCTGAACCCCACAGGATAACTGAACAGCAAGCACACTTGCCAGGTTTCTGACCATTTGGATTTCACCTCCCATACCTCTGTCTTCAACATGCATCTCACAGTCATTGAGTACTTACCCTTCTGAGTCACATGCATTGCAGCCAACACTACTGACTCTTGTTGGAGTATTTCTGTGCCACTGCAAATCATCTTTTTTATTATTATTAACAAGGAGAAATTTATCTGGGTAGAGGCCACTTGGAGCATAGGAGAAAGCTCATGAAGTGGTAGGGGGTGAGCATTTCCCAGTTCTCTGTGAACTGTGACCAGAAAAAGGCATTTGTGTACTCTGTCAGGAACTTCCCCCCACTGCTAATCTGCAGCTCACACACTTTCTGTGCCACGGCACAAACACAGCTTCAAGCTCACAAAGCAAGCTTTTACTACCAGCTGTAGCTCAGCTGTCTAGCAGCAGTTTCTTCACTTTGTATTTCTGCAGTCTAAAGAGTAACACTGCCTCTGAAAACACAGAACAGCTCAGAAAAAAATCTGACCTGCTCTCACTCTCCAGATCCAGCTTTAATTGGTTCCAGTGAGCCATCCCTTGGAGAATCTAATGCAAGGAAAAATGCTTGCTGGCATTAGCAGTTCCATCCAATCTGCAACACTTTGGCTGAGAAGATCTAGAAAGTTACAACAGGTTCTCAGAAGCTTTAACTGTCTTTCAATTTGCTATTGAATATTAAGTTTAAAAGCTCAAAGAAACTAGGCCACTTTATCACCTCCCAGTGCTTGATTTGGCCATAACCATGTGTACAGACCAACGCTCCGCAGCACAAGAGGGACTGAAGGACTGTTTTTAAAGCAGTTGGCTCCCCTTACATGATCAGAGCTGAACAGCTCAACACAAGAGGACAAATGCTACAATGCACCTCAATTACCCACACAGAAAGCACTTCCAAACAGAACAAAGCCTATGGATTGTCAGGTTTTTTTAAGAACATTGCCAAACTCTGACCTCAAGATCATACCACTTGAGAAAAAAAATAAATAAAACAATGGTGGATAACATCTCTATTTTAAAGGTGGAGAATTAAGCTGCAGAGAGAGACCAAGGGCTATTGTAAAGAGACACTAATAAATGCAAGAAACATATTCTGAAATAGGCGTGACAACATCCCACAGGAACAAGTTCATTCTGAAACCGTTATGTCCACTGCAGAGGTTTTTCCTTTGCACAACACCTCTGCTTTATGCTAAGCAACTTTTCCAGAGCCTAAGACATTGATTTCATATAGCTCCAACTCCTCTGAAAGCACTTGGCAGCCACTGTAATTAAGCTGGCATCAGGGACCTAACTATCCTTGAGGATCTGAGCTGAGTGCTTTGCACTGTGGCACAAAGGAAGTCTGGCAAAGCCAGGATTTAAAGGAAAACCATCTTCATCTTCCCTTAATGAAATCAGTCCTGCAACCCAATAAAACACTGATCCTTTCTCTTTACCACCTGCATTGCAGTTCCTTCCCAAGTTACAGCACTCAGGCAGTAGTTCCTGCCCTCTATGGCAATCCTTAGGAGACAAGCACGTCCCTCTGATATCTGGTATTAGCATTATATTCCAAAAGCACCCTACAACCCAGACTGCACAGCCTACAGCAACATCAGACTGACTCACTCCCTGGACAGTTTGCAACTATATTCAAACTCATCCACCAACATGTGAGATCAGAATTGAATTGTCCTCCCAATTCTCCTTCTCCTGAGTTAGAGATAAGCAGTTTTATAAAGCTCCAATGCTCCAAGAGCTTGACAGAACACAGATGACCTTGCTGTCCAATGAAATCTGCTGCATTGATTCAGTATGATACAAGCTCTTGTCCACAGTGAAGTCTGACCAGTATGAAGGACCCGCTGTTACTAACCAAAGCATGCTTTGTCTGTACTAGGTTGAAAAAATGTGTTCTGTAGCTGATAATTTAATCTATCAAATAGCATTACTGTATGTGTTACAGATTCCATGGAAATTAATAGGAGGCATTACTTTCAGAGCAATCTACATCATTAGCCTGAACCCACTTTAACACATCGAATCAAAATGGGAAATTTTTAACCTTGATACTACTACTTGAACACTAAATTCAAGGAGCTAAAATTGAGCAATTCTACAACCACACAAAGCAAGCCAAATGCCTGAGCAAATGCACTTGTCTGTGTCTGGTGGGTTTCTGCCACGTGCATTGCTCACAACAGCAGCCCACATACACACAAGAGCAGTGTCCACCTGCACATGGTTTTGGGAAAATGAGCTCAGCTCTGAGTAAAGATACCAGCAGAAATCCAGCCCTCTACCCCAACCCCCTTGAATGCCACTGTCTCACTCACCAGTGGAAAGTGACCCCATTAAATTAGTAATAGGTATATTCAGAAGAAGTCTAGACTTCAAAAAAAAGAGTTGGTTAATTTTATTGTCAATAACAACTGCAGAGGCAAAGATAATAGTAATCAAATTTCATGCTCATGAATGCATGTTAACTGCCTTAAGGCTCAGAAAGATACCTACAACTGCCTCAGGATATCACCGAACAACTAACAGAGGATTATATGACAAAAACTAACACCCATTTCTTGCCCAGCGCCATAGGCAGTGTACCATATTTAATGGGTAGAGTAAACTTGTGTAGCCAAATCTTTGCTACAAGTTAACATGAACTTTTACTTCCCACTCTGTAATATGATTGTGTTCTGCAGAAGGTCAAATTTTGTTTTCCTAGCCACTCTGCAACAAACTCACATAGAATTATCTAAGGGCACTTCAAACACGCTTTGATAATTTTTGTTTTAATTGGGCCAGCTATCTATTATCAACATTAACACTAAGAGAATTCTGAAAACTACAGCTAAAACACTGATTAGCTGCTGTTCAGGTCCTTAATTCCTTAGAAATAGCCAATAGAGCAAGCATTTCCTCTGCTCACAGCATCCCTGCTGTGCCCCAATGCAACAGAAGAGCCAGGCAAAGGGAAATTAAGCAATTAATTGGTCCTTTAAAAAAAAAAAAGAGTAAATCATTTAGTACAAAGGAAAATTAATAGCAGCAGCAAAATACAGGCACACGGGAAGTATCCTGAAGCTGTCTGTTGCCCTCTACTGTTCCCTAAGTCGGCTCCCTACACAACTCCCTCAAAATCTTCTGTCTTCACCCACCATCAACCTTGAGCTCCAAAGCAGTTCATCCAGGACCATATAGGCCATCCTCCCACTCACCTAGAGAGCAAATGCAGCCTTTTTTCCTAGGGCCCTTGGTCAACTGTGAACAACACATCCTGCCTTGCAAGACTGATGGGAATTGTTAGTTTGTGAAGTGCTTTCATGCCACCACAAAAGAGCCAGGAAACTACCCGTAACTAACACAAGTATCACCAACTTCATGGGCACAAACATGAGATTTGGACAGCTCATACTACACTGGACAGATGTCATGCCTTATTAGCTTGTTTTCCCCTATGGGGAAATGCCCTGATAATGTTAATTAGCAACAACATATGCTATTGGGAAGAGTCTGCTTCCAAACACAGAATGAACAGAGCACAGGTGGCAACACAGCTATGAGGATGAGCACAGCAATGCTCTCTTGCTGTGCCCTCGTGCTTAAAGCAGTAACAAAACTAAAGTGTTCAGTGACGATCCCTGTAAGTCAGGCTTCATGAAATCATCATTATGCATAGGGGACACTGAAACACTGACAGTGTACCTTGAAAGAAAACACACACCAGTGGAAGAACGTAAATGAGTGCTAGAGATGTTCATCTGACAGAGTTTTGGGAAAACTGAGTACAACTAAATAGATCCACTCCTTCCCTAGTGTTGTTTTCCATAGTTCTCAGATTACAATATCTGGCAGCTTGCTCTATTTTCAATCTTTTCTTACTAGAATGTTTGCAGATCAGTAAAAGATCTTTCTGTCACAGTCCCCTTGTCTGTAATACAGGGATCATGATGCCTACTAGTTGTTTTTTTGGACACCCGTAGAGAGTTAAAAAGCATAATGCGGAAACCAGCCCATGGTATTTTTGCTGCTGATGGGGTAATAGAGATACTGGTAGTTATTTTAAGAAAATCTTGACGTGAAAATGAGGACAATAATGAATGACTCACAGCACTCTAATTTTTGGAGAGAAGTTTTCAGTTCCAGCTCAGTCCAACCTCAAACAAGTCACTAAATATGAATTTGTTGGCAGTCAGATGGGATACCATTCCTGACCCAACTGATACATTGAAAGGGTGAACACCTGCTGTGAGGTCCCCAAAAGGGCTGTGCAACCACCAATTTTAAACAACACCCAAGGCAACATACTGCAGCCAGGGTGTGAGCAAAAGCACAGGGAGGGCAGCTGATCGACAAGCTCTACATTTGTGTAACAGTCTCTCAAGGTCAATGAGCTGCCCACACCATCCTCCTTTCACCATGAAAAAGGTGAAAAAGGCTGAGGGACATAGGTGTCATGCAGCTCATTTCCCTGCTAATAATGTGCAAAAACATTTGGAAAGGTGGGGAGGAGGAAAGAACACTGCAGCCAAACCAGCTGTCATGACTACAAAGGACAGCAGTGCGAGGCTGCTCTAACCTCACTAAAACCCTCTTGATCCTGTTTGAACAGTGGCATTAAAGCAACCACACTCCCATCACTGTGTTGCTTCCTTCCCTCTCCCATTTTTACCACGCACACCCTGCAGTATCCGCACAAAGGCTGCCATGTGTTCACAGATCAGACACTGCCACAAGCACATAATAATGTACAGCATTTCTAATTATGTAAAGAACAGAGACATTGAAACTTCCCTTAAAAGACATCAGAGAATGGATCTGAATCAAGATTGTTTCCATTGCTTAATAACAATGACTAATCCATCTTGCCCCTTAGGAACACATTTAGTTGAATACAAAAAGGGATGGAAGGAGTAGGAGTCTAACATCATCCTCCACACAAAATGTTTTCTGGACTTTCTTGAAGCAATTACCTTTCAGTGATGAGGAAATAGATGGACATGAGCAACAGAAAGCTCTCAGCTACCAGCAGTATTACTTGGCCCTTCATACACAGCCGAAAACTGAACCAAGGATGAGGACTAGATAAAAAAAGAAGGCGGGTTTATTTCCGTGAGAAGGACTGGCTTCTTGTACTAAAAATCTGTGCAAGTGTCATCTCTTCCAAGGACAGGTCAGGAGCATGCATTCAAGTCCAGCTCTCCTACCACTTTTTTGCAATAACAGCTCTCAAAAGCAACATGCTCAAGTTCATATGCACCTCTACTCCAAGCTTACAAAAGCCCATTGAAAGTATTCTTTGTGCTACTTAACCAGCACATGCAGGCACTCTTCATGTGCTGATAGGAAGGTGTGACACCAAGACATGACAGCAAGAGCCAGCTCCCCTGCCCAGCACCGTTTAGGTCAAAGGCAAGCCTCCGTGTGACCAGTTCGGACACCACTCTGAGCATTTCCTCCTGCAGTTCTTTATCTTCTGCCCCCCATTGAACAAGATCACTCAAAAGAAAAAAGCAGAAGCAACTCAGCCCAGCAGCTCCAGATGGAGTGAGTTCAGCACCTCATTCTCACGCTTTTAGCTAGAGTGACCCTCAGTCTGACACACTTAATTGCTATGTTCCCTCTTGTACACAGCATTGCAGCTTAGGAACACATACCCAGTGTACCCATTCCTGCTGCTTGCTACCAGCAACAGCTGGAAATTAGCACAATACTTAACCATCCTGCAACACTCCCAAGTATCCTAATGAATTGTGCCCAATACTGTTCACAGCCAGTACTTCGGAGTTAAATTTTTCCTCTCATATCTTTAACATTTCTACTTATTAACGTTGGTATTAACATTTTGCTTTCTAGGTTGCAAATCAGAGAACAAAAATGCATAGGTCAAGTGATTGCCATCCTGTCAGAAAGTTACCTCAGCTAAGTTACACCGCCACTTCTTCTCTAAACCACACCAAATTCCAGGCTCCAAAAAGCTTAAATAAATCCCAACTTTATAAACAAAACTGTAGAAGAACTAGTTTGCACACACATTGACAAGAGAAATAGCAAGCTTCATTCTAGTGGGTTCAAAAGCTCGAGAGAGTCAGGCCCCCCAGGATCCCTATCCTGAAATCTCACACTTTCCTGACACCTGGAAGGCTCTTGCACCATTACCAGCCAAGAGCTTTTAAACTCCTTTACATCTAAATATATATATCTAATGCAATTAATACTCAATTTTTACTACAAAAATATTCTCTATTAAGTTACCATATACTATTAAAATTTTTGCTTTTTGGATGTGAAAACAATCTAAAGCATTTCCCAATACCTTCATAATCCACTTACTTTAAAAATGGATTTTCCCAGTCCTTTTCAGAGATAGAAACTGAAACCACTTTCACAAAGCATTTGTGTTTGGGTAAAAATGTATTTCACCTCTCCACCCCACACCAAAATACATCATCCCAGTTTATCGTCTGAATATAGCAGAACACAGATGCAATTGATTGCCATTTAGAAACAGCCTTCTTTTGACTCAAGTTATTCATTATGCTGCTGGCCTCTCTGCTTCAGCTTCAACCTGCTACAAACATTCCTTAGATTCATTCCTTTCTTCCACTTCAGCCTTTAACAATGCTCAAGAACTCTTTCTGAGGCCAGGCTTCCTGAGCAGGCTACAGCAACAGCATTTAGCTGCCGAGACTCACTCTCAGCAGAGCAGGCTGGCCTTTCCAGGCTGCTCGATTGCTGACACTTTGCAAATGTCACCTCCAGTCCTGCAGCACAGGATGGGGCAGGCATAGGAATGACAGAGCATTACTCAAGAGCACCCACACAAGAAGAAAAAAATAAAAATAAAAAAAAATCAATCACTTGCAAAGACTAATAAGGGGGGTGGGATTACAAAATGCCAGAAATCCTAAGAGCTGAAGTGCTGAGGAGTATCTGCTAGCTTCTGTGAATCCTGCCTATGATCTTTTCCTTGACATATTCACCAGCAGGAGCCTAGCATCTGATGCCAATCACTCTCTGCTCTGTTTTCCTAAGCAGTAAAATACACAAGCCACACAACCAAAGATAGGAAAGTTTGCCAAATACGGCACTGCCTTAACAACATGCTCTTCTTGTATTCATTCTATTCTCACTCTATCCTTAGTTTTATCACCAAATATTAAAATTTCTGTGTTTCCCCGTCTCCTTTTATGCAGCAGAGCATGGAAATGTGTGGGTGGATTATTGAGTCCTCTAGAGGACATTAATAACGTCAGAAGAGAGAGTTACCTTTTATGAGGTCATGCAATGATAGGACAAAGGATCATGTTTTTAAAGTGAAAAAGGTTAGACTGAGATTAGATATAAGAGAAATTCTTCACTAGAGAATGGTGAGGCACTGGCACAGACAGTCCAGGGGAGCCAGAGATGCCCCATCCCTAGAAGTGTGCAAAGTCACTTTGAAAGCAGCTTCTAGTGGAAGGTGTCCCTGCCCATAGCAGGGGATTGGAACTGGATGGTCTTTAAACTCCCTTCCAACCAAAACCATAGTATGGTTCCACGAATACCACTTGAGAGCAAACCTTGTGACATTCCAGCACAGCAGGATGAGGATCAAATAGAGAATGAGGACAATGCATTTAAAGCAGCACCCCTCTAACGCCATGGACAGTACATATCTGGACTCAGGCAGACCCGAAGGCAAAAGGTGCCTCTAAGTTCCAGGCTGCAACCAGCTCAAGAGCAGCTCTGCATTGGACCCTGTTACTAGTGGTTACCTGTCACCATCTCACAGGTCAAGTGCTGACAAGTTTTTCAGTCACCTGGAGAATAAGCATCATCAGAGATCTGCAAGTCTCCACAGCTTCCTTGCATCCCAGCTATCACTAGCACTGAGAAAAAGCAAGACTAAAGTGCTCCTTGGCCTACTCACTCCACTGACAGTACCATGACTGCAGTGCCAGCTCCACACCATCTTACCACATCCCACCCTCTCTGTGATGGGGTTCACATATGGGGAGATTTGCAATAACGAGGAGACCTGGAAGCACAAATTTCTGTCAATAGCAGAAGCAGAAAGACACAGTACATAGAGAGACAAGCATCCACCAGCAGAGCAGGCATGATTTCATGTGCTCGCTCTTCACATTTAACCAGTCATTTACTGTGAACCTGGAAGAGCAGAATCTTGAATTAATGCCAGTCAAGGGCTGGAACAGAGAAGGGCCTGAAGGGAAAACAGCAGAGAGGTATACAGAATCCTTTGTTCCAAGTTGCTGGAAATCCCTCCAAAAGAGAAGCATGGGCCTTAGAGAGGAAATGGGCACATAGTATCTGTGGAGCAATCTGGGTGCTCCTCCTGATTACAGATCTATAGGTTTGTACAGAAAGGTAGAGTTCCCGCTTTGGGTATAGCCAGCTGTAAAAGTTCTACTGTTGAAGCATTCATTTTCTTTTGCAGTGTTCCTTCCAGAAATTGGGGAGGGAAGGAGGCATAAGGTTTTCCTTCAAAACCTTATTTTGTCCTCTAGCAAGTGAGAAAGCACTGTAGAAGAGTGAGGTTAAAGAGAAATAAAGTTAAGAAATTATGGGGAAGTTGTTCCTCAAACAAACGGACTGAATCCTAGGTGTGGAAGTTAATGTTTATTTTTTCCAAATGCAGATAGAATAAAACTTGTTTATCACTCCAAAAAAGGTCAGTGTTGCCTTTTAGGCAAAGCTTCAGGCACCATTTCCATATGCTTCATGTACCTTGAACTATGGCTCTGGAAGCTTTCAACCTTTCGTATGAGAGCAACCACAGATCATGAATATTTCATGTGTTGCCTTCGCTTACTTGTGAGTTCCCTGGAAACTATTAAAGTACAAGCATAATAATGTCATCATTTACTTGTCATCTTCCACCTGCTCTTTGCAAAGAAGAGAGGAAATGAATATCTGGGCTCCCATTCAAAGTCAGTGCCAACACCATGCCCTATGCCTTAAGAGACAAATTGAAGGTTCTTCTGCAGAGAGATGGGTCTAATAATGCAAATACCCTAGATCACCTTCTCAGCATCCAAGGAAGTTTTCATAATTACCTTTCTCTTCTGGAGGAAAGATAATTTTATGCTATTAGCAAGGAGAACTGTTTCAATCTTCATCACTATCTCCACCAACAAGCATCTTTTCCCCGTTTTCCAGCAGTACCATTCATCCCTAAACACCTTAAAGTCAAGGCTGATATATAGAATTATCTGAAAGAACCACATACACCTTCAGCAGGTTAAATAACATACTCTGGGCTGAAATACAGCAGCCAACTACTCAACAGAGCTGCAAGTGCAGGCACAGTTTAACAGACAGGTGAAAACTCAGAGGAATTGAGTGTTGCCATTTAAATGCAGATTTAAAAAATACCCAAAACCTAGAAAAAGCATCCCACATTTTTTCTCCAGGAACATATGCATTGCAGGACTTCCTGTGTGTCAAAGTCTTGCAATAGTATTATCAGCAACCACCCCTCAGTAAAAAAATGCTCCATTTCCTTCATGGTACCCCTGAGAAGGCCATCATATATCCTTGCTGCTCTGTACAGGAACCTCTTCCCCCCCTTTCTTATAATGTAGTTCCTTCACTAAACACCTGACTGTTTCCAAGCCAACACTGCCCTTTATTTTCAATAGCTCTTCTTCCCACCTAGTAATTTGTGCATTTGCAGAGAACAAGCACTTCCCATCTCTGTCTCCCTTCCCACCAGCTTTACAAGCTTTTAGCCTCCTCTCACAAAAGGTCTCCTTTCCCCCAGTCATCTTAGGAGCCCATCTCTGCCTATCCTGTTCCATTTTCAACATCTTCTTTGAAAATAGCTGACAAGAATCAAACATCATTTTCTAGATGAGATCTGCCCAGTGCCTCTAAATTGACAGGGTTTAGTTTTGCATAAGGCACAAAGGAGAACAGACTTGCTCAAGCACTCAATCCCAGTGAAGACACCTCCTTATCTCTGCTGAGCATACATACAAGCTTTGGGAGATGAAGATAATCATATGAGGCTGGTAAGCAGACAGTGACAGTAAAACAGGTCTGGCCCAGGCACAGAACTTTTTACATTAATCTGGCTAAGGACCACTAAACACAGAAATAAATAATCAAAACTAACAATAGCAAGACAAGTCATCTCCTTCCTAGCATATACCCCAGTTCTGCTGAACATCACAAGCCAACTTCAGTCCCCAGTCAAGACTTTCTAAATTAAAGATACCCAAACAGGAAGGGACTGGACCCAGCCTTGAATGAAGCCACATGCCCATGCCTCTGGCTTTCATTGGGAAGTAAGTCTTGCCAAATTGAATGCTACAGTTTGCTACCACACCCCTGAGTCAGTCAGGATTTATCACTGATCTCTGGGAGATGCTGAACACCCTGTGTCCCCACAGAAATGTAGCCCTTTCCAAACATCATTTCACCCCAACACACAGAGCTCACTTCGTGGCCTTCCCATCTTGTTCACCTTGATTCCAGCAACCTGTTCCTAACAAAAGACAAAACTGTTTCTCTGAGTGCTGTCACAGCTTGACAACTCAACTTCAGGAATAAATGAAAGATGGGCCCAACTAAGAGGATGTAATAAAGAACTAATGTAACTTGCAAATGCCTCTCTCTGTAAGCCAAACAACAGTTTCAACATTTGGCAAGGAGAGTTTCACCAACAGTTTAAGACAAGGGAAATCTGTTTACAAAATTAATTATTTAAAGCAAAAATATGCCTTGTTGCCCATCCCTTCCACCTAGCTTCCCTTTCCAGACACTCCCCAAAGTAAAAAGATGAGAGGAAGTCTTATTCTGAAACAAAAAATCCAAAGTGTTTAAAATGCACACTTATGTGTATATACATATATGTATGTATTAGACACATACACACGGCTAAGAATAAAGATTTAAATTCTAAATCAGAGAAAAAAATGGAAAAAAACAGTCATTAAAAAGGAGAGGTAGAAGCTCTTCTCTGAAAAAAAACCAGCATTTGACAAGGGAGTTGCATAATTTGAGGTGCAATATCACACAGGTGCAAAGTATTTCTCTGAGCATCTGGTACTTGTCACAAGGCATGGTACCACATACTTCACTCTCCTGATGCCCCACCACCATCTCTGTCTTAACATTCTATACTCTGAACCACACATCACTATAGGATGAGAGGGCATGCTCAGAGCACAGCTTCCTTTCAGGACAGCACACCAGCAGTGTATCCTTACTAGCCAGGATATCTGCAATAAAGGGCAGTACATCTGAGTGACAATGCTGCTGATGGTAGATGAGCTGAGTAGAATCCATCATCTTGGCTCTGCAGAGCTTGCAGGAGCAAGCATTTTCACAGCATGCGACACAGACTTAAGGGTAAAGCTAGGAAAGTATGTCTATTGATTATGAGAATGGTGTGGGCACTTCAGCATTCTGCTGTAGATGAGCCAAGCTAAATGTAGATACGAAGCAAAATTCAGTATATTCCAATGAAAAAGACATCTGGGAACCTGGACACTTGGATTTAAGACTTTCCTCTCCCATCACTGACCTTGAAGAAATTAATTCACTTTCCTGTGAATGTATTACTCTTACCCTATAGACTGTGCTCATTTTATAGAGCCTGTGCTCATTTTGTATAGGCCTCAGATTCCGTGAACAGAAAGGAAGGCCAAAAAGCAGCTACAGAATTCAATTTGCTCTGTTCACATCACTTTTCTCTCCATCGCTCCAGAACCAGGATGTGGTATTTGTTCCAAGTCTTCAGGTTGGTCTCAAATGGCAGTTCTCACATTCAGCCCTCATCAGTCACAGCACTGTAAATGGGTCTCTCATCATGACAAGCAGCAAAACGTGGAGGAAACTCTTATAACCTAACATACCATTCCTCAAAAATGGAACAATCTGGTCCTCTCCCAAGGAACAGTGGGAAGAGAAGCATGTTCCTTCCAAACCATTTCTCTTAAGCAGCCTGATGCTCAAGCTGGATTGGCCTAGGTGTATGTCAGGCAGTGCATCTAATTGGAATTAAGCCAGTTAAACAGTACTGCAGAGAGCTACCTCTGCACAAGTGCCTCATTACTACATAGAGCTTAATGAAGTTTCAAAAGACCTAAGCCTTTGTTCCTATAAATTAGGAAGTGGATTTGTTGTCTGCCACCATGATTCAATTAGAAGGTGTTCTCCTAAGGTGCCTTCAAGTCTCACCACTGCATGCTAAAGAACAATCTAAAGATTTTCATCCATGCCCGTTAAAAAGAAAGCACTGCTAGATCACCATGATCCTATCCCCACACTATCCTCCACAATGTGGGCTGTTTGCCACAAGAAGCTTTAATATCATGCCACAGATCTCTTTTCCCCTTTTCCAAAGAAACCAAATGTCTCCCAAATGAATTAAAATCAGTGCTGGCAGCCCCAGGGACCAGCAATGGTTTCAGCTTCTCCAGCTGTATCCTGCCTGCATGTCCAATACCAGGCCTGCAGAAGCAATTCATAATAGTGCCAACCTCTAATTTTTCCTTTCCCTAATTGAACATGTTCATGATCTTAGAGGTCTTTTCCAACATTAATGATTGTATGTTAACTGCTAGTTCTGTGTCTCTTTTTTCCTTTCCTTTTAAAGGTTCCTAACTATTGGGATAAAAATATTCAAATCAATGCATCATTTGCTCAACCTGGCAGCTCCCATCATCTACTTACAATAACAGCACCTGTTTGCACCGTCATAGATTCCTTCCTGCTGTTCCACTGCAAAGCCTCATCCTCACCCTGCCAAGGGTTTTTACTTCAGTGGAAATAATTAGCTTTTCCCAAAGACGAGCAAAGAACAGCAATGTGAACAGGTTGTTTAGGTTTTTGTTGTTGCTGCTTTTTAAATTATTAATATTTTCTAAAAGCTGATTCATTGCTACTCAGTCCTATTACAGAAGTTGCAGTGGTAGAAAAAGATACAGGATCTGATTGTGCCATTTACATTTCTATAAGTCTCACTCAGCTCTCATTACAAGAAAGAGCCCAGCAGTCAGCCAACAACATGGACTGACTGCTTTCAATAACTGATGAAAATCCCCAAGCAAGGGAAGGTCTGCATTTTTTAGGTCTCTTCACAGCATAGCACATGGTTATTTAGATTGAATCAGGTATGATTTGTTCAATACACAATTTCAGATCATATTGCAGGCTTGTTCTCCTTTTGCCTATAGCCCATCTTATTTAAGATATAGAGGACTTGATGCACTACAGTTTTCCAGGAGACAGGAGTCTCCCTTCAACATTTTCTTACATTTCCTTTCATCCCACAGCTAGCTGCAGTTTATTTGTTATGCGTTCACCTCAAATGTAGAACAATGAAGTGGTTAATTTGCCCACAGAATTTATACAAGAGGCCTGACAAAAAGGTGAAGAAAATAGAAAGAAAGAGAAGGAAATAAGAAAAAATCCCTGCTGTCTTCAGTGAAATAGAACAAAAAATTGGTAGCGAAAGAAATGTAATTCACAAACCTCTGGGGGGTATATTGCAAAGAGCAAGAAAGAAATTAAAAGCAATAAATAAATAGTTGACAATGTCCATTTTAAAACATAAAAAGCAGCTTTTGTATGTCCAATGGGAACGTTAACTACTGCTATGTTATCTGAATGGCCATAAAAACAGCCTCTGTGAAACAAAATCTCACATTATTAGGCTTCCCCCCAACCCTACAAAAAAGTCAATTTATGAACTAGTTATGTACCATGGCAGTAGAGGAATCTGGCAGAAGCAGATCACAGACTCATATTTTCAGGTTCCCTGCTGGTCAATTATGAATCATGCAACATGCTGTTAGTATTCTGAAGATTGAAACTAAAAGTCAAAAGATACTCTTCAGCAGTAGAGCAAGTCACCAGGTAGACAAAGCACATACCCGACTGTAAGTTGGACTACACTGTTCTTTAGAGCACAGAATGTTCTTGCTTCAGCCTTGTGCCTGTATTTCAAACCATTCGTAACCTAGCAATGGGTGCTTCCTGGGGCCAGCACTTGCACCCTCTGCTGTTTAGCTCTCCCACCCAGACTGAAGGGCATCTTTTATTGCAAACACCTCAGTCTTACTCCCTCCATCACAGACTTGCTGCATGACATTTGCATATGCATCTGGGGCCAGCACTCTCCACTCCTTGGATAAGCCCTTCTTTGGGATGCTCACTATGGGTGTAGGACCAGTAGTTATCTCTGGGAACACGCCAAACACAGGCTAATACTCAGGTAACAGCAGATCCTTCCCTGGCTTCTACATAGTACTTACAGGATGTAGACAATATGAGTCATCACACTGAGGACAGCAGACCAGCCTAAGGAAGTTCATGCCCTGGTCCAACCATTCACCATTTTGAAGCAGACACACAGAGGATTACTTTGCAGCTAAATCAATCAAGCCTCTGTCAGAGGTTCGAGAACAAAGGTCTCAGTAGGCAAGATCCAGTCATTTGCATGTATACGCAGCACCATCTGCAGCTCTTGAGTCACCTTAACACTGCAAGCAGCAATGTGTACAGCCTTCTTTGTTCTAGTATGTTATATGCAGGGATAATATTTAGTCTACAAGAAGAAAGTCCCCAGCAGGCAAGCAGATTTACCATTTCTCAAACATGAGTTGTTGGCAGCTTCTCCAGTAGGCTGAGAAAAATTGGTTCAAAGGTCTTTAGTTTCCCCCAGGAAAACTGAACAGACCAAGCAAACCTCAGCACGAAGGAAGCAATTCTGCTGGGATGCTGAAGGTAAGTGATGGATAACAAGCAGATGAAAAGGATTTGGGGACAGTTCTGTTTTTCAATAGCATCATGCTGATATTATCAAATGGATTTCCCACTCATCAGCTTTTCCCACATGAGCTATTAGTAATTGAGAGCTTGAAGGCTGGTCATCACGCACAAATACCTTCCAAAATCAGGACAGTGAAGTTTAGAGAGCCATGATGTTGGCTGGACTATTTATACTGTTGTAGAAGCAAATCACATTCCCAACAATCTGTCCCCTAGCAAAAGCAATGATCTCAGCGTGTGACTGAAACAAAGACACATTCTCACATGACAGTAGCCTCTGATGAAACCATACACTATCACTGCGTTTGTGTTACAAATAAAACCTAGTGAGATGCTGTAGATGCAGAGACCTGTGACATCCTCATGCCCCCACAAAGGAAATCAGGATCAACAACCCTGAAAATGTCTCTCCCTTTGAGATCTGATGAGACAGGCTATTTCAAACATGTGTTCTCAAAGCATGTCTTCCTTTTCCTCTCAACAGACCGTAGAGAGCATTGTGGGAATTCCACCTAATACCAAACAGCAGGCTCTTGGGCTAATTAAACTGCAGGGTGCAATTCCAAAGACCTTTATCCAATAGACAGCCACTGGAGATTTCCTAGGGCTTCTCTCAAATTGCCCATTACTTTGCCATCATTCTATTAATGAAAACAAACAGAAATGCAACAGAAAATACACTCTTTTTTTAGAGCTGCCTTTCAGTCACCTTCCAGAATTAGACAAAACAAAAAAATACTGGCACATATCTATCCATAGTTTTGCTTTATTTTAAAATTAGAGTTGCACAATGATCATTACAGCTTTTTCCTCCCCCCCCATCCCTCCCTTTTTTTGAGAGGTGAAGGAAGGGAGAAGAGGTTGTGGTAGTGGGCAGAGCAAGGATAGGCCCAGCCATTAAATTCAGGACACTGCTGCATTCTTTCAGATATTGCTGAGAAACTCCATGACTGCCTTCCAACTCTCCAGTACATGCACAGGCACAGCACTTCGCAGAGACAAACTCATGTATCAAAAGCACGCTGACTGCAGCAGGCACAGTGTATCTGTGCCAAAAAAGCCTCCGTACAGCTTCACTATGACCTCTCTACACCAGCATCAACATAGCTTGCAGCTACCAGTTCCTCCTTCCAGAACTAGCTCTCCGCATATAATATGCATGCCCAGATATACAGACAGCCTTCATAGAAACCAGAAGAATTTTACAGAGAGAAAGAAGAAAGATCAAAGCTCTGTTAGTTAAATAACATTGACCCACAGCTATAATGCAAATCCAACTTTTGCACAGCAGGCAAACAAGGCTCTCTAATCTCTCTAAATTTCTATAGCTGTTCTTCCTCTCTGGAACAAAGCCTGATCTACTTACAGATCTATGCTTACATAACCAAACTGAAGTGGTAGTGAACATTATTGGTATATTTATGATTAACCAAGTGGACTAGAGCAACCTCCAGTTTGAAAGCAGTTTTCCAGGATGAGGATGCATCAGCAGAACTGAATTTACATGGGCAGTGGAGGCTAGCAGAGAGGAGAAAGGATATAGTTAGTCACCTGCAACAACTAAATGGAAGCAAGTTTCTGCTAGACCTCTACATCAGGTTTTTACTCTTCCTTCATCTAGTCCCCTGGGTTAACCAACACCAGACAGGCTACTGAGGGGATGGAGCACCCCTTTTTGGATCTTGCAGAAGACAAAGTTTATATCCCACTCCAAGCAGACTGCCAGGAACGGAAAACAAGTAATCTTAGTCCTCCTCCAGCCTGCTGGTTTGACCTTAGCTCTGTTCACACTAGTAGTGGGCTCACATAACCCCTTCTTGGACTAGCAGCCACAGGGGAACACCAGTCTGAGAGGAAACATGGTTAACTCCAGCAGGATACTCCAGGCAACACCTCTGGTAGCTACAGTTTAATCTTCAGACTTCTCAACAATCTCTTGCCCTGCTACATGAGATCACATCACTGTGACTATGTATTATCATAGAATCACACACTGGTTGGGTTGGAAAGGTCCTCCAGGATCATCAAGTTCTAACACCCGTGGGCGG
>JANHGO010000012.1:16667205-16692277 GCA_024606505.1 Aquila spilogaster
GACAACAGACTGAGCAGATGACAGAGGCAGAGTGTATTGCAGAGGAGTAGAGAAGCTTCTGCACTGCAAACTTTTCAGATCCAAACCTAAAGCATTAATCAGGAAGAAGAGAAGTAGTACAGAGGGAGTCACCCAGGCAAGTCGGAAGAGAGTAGCAAAGGCTCCATATGAACCCTCATCAGGAAACAACACTCAAACACATCCCCCTGTGTCTTCCCTCCCTTATCAACAAGCAACATTTTGATTGTCTCATTTTAAAGTTGAACTTTTAAAACAAATTATAACAAAGCTTACGTGAGGTTAATCACTCCCTGTTTCCTCTGACATTCATTGTAATAGCACTAATTACAATAAACACATTTAAAATTAATGTGCATGTCATATGCATATATCAATTGCATTCTAATTTACCATTGATTAACGTCCACAGGCTGAATGTGCTTTCAATAATAAAAAGTTCTGACATAGCTTAACCCACCTCTGCCTGCCAGACTGCTCCCACAGTCAGGCGGGAGGCCATGAACAATGAGACTGACGGAGGGGAAAACATGCAAGCCACCAGCAGTGAGTTACAGATCCAGGCAAGCTCTGAACCTATGACACATGGTAAGGATGAGCCTTCTGTCTATGCTAAGCTATCTCCAGTGCCCGTCACTTTGGAAATGGGCTCACTCTCACAATTCCAGAGCATTGCACTGCTACAGTATTTTAGATTTGCTTGCAAGCAGGCAGGATTTCATTTTCACTAACACAGTCTGGTTTTGCTAATAGCCATTATTACCCACCTCCCTCTTCACAAGACCAATTCCCTCCAAGCATCTATCAGCACGGCTCTGCCAGACAGGGCCATGATGAGGCACAACCCCAGCAAGACTGGCAGGAACATTCAGCAGGGTCAGAGACCAAGATACATTTTTGCCAATACCAGACGCAAACAGAATCAAGCACATTGACTAAAGACTGTTTAAACTGGGCTTCTATGATTGCTAAGGTATGGGCGACCTGTCCCACAGTCAGTTTATGCATCAGTTAAACAGATCACAAATGAGTAAAGGGGTAGTGAGAGAAGAGCTTGAACAATTACTGCAGCTCTAACATGTTCCCTTCCCTGAGCTGCTTGTTCTGCCCCTCTGCCAGAGGACACACTCACGACAGCAAAAATAAAAGAGTGCTCCTGAGCCACACAGACCTACCTACAGATTGAAATAATTTTTAAGCTAATATTCCAAGATGTGAAACACACTCAATGCTAGATTTACAGATGATAGCATATGTGCCACATCTCTTTCAGAGCACATTACCAGCCTAACCTGAGAGAGGAGCAGCTGAGAAGACAAGACACTTTCACTTCTGCCCTCTCTGCTACAGGCATAACCCCACACTGAAGGATAAGACAGAAGTTACCGGCTTCAGCTAACAATGGTGCTTGTCTCTCCAGAATTCAGCAGTAGCACACAAAAACGATGCACATCATTCAGCGCTGAAGACTCAGATGAGAGGTAGCAAGCGATTACAGCAGCGTAACTTGACGGCATCCCATCCCATACATGGGTATATGCCTACAGTCAGATTTGCTCAGGCAGTGAAAGGGGAAGGTTGAATAAGCTATTGCTGAAGAACAGTTTTTACCGATCTTGATGTAGCCATCAGAAAACTTACCACAACAGACTGCTAAAAATTCAGTCCAGTAGTATTATCCTATCTCCCTAGACAACCTACAGATCTGGCTCTGATCTTGCTCCAGCATCTTTTGATGTAATCTTTCTTAAAATACTTTCAATGAGCACATTTCTCTCTAATGTTCACAGAAAGAGCAAATTTATATAAGTATTGGAGCACAGTTATGTACAGATTGATCTGAACTCTTCTCAAGGACCCTGAACCTAACATTTGGACTTGCCCAATCAGACACCAAAACAATGCCAAATGACCTATGAAGCTAATTCAAATTAACCGGCACATCAAATTCTTGTATGAAGGAGTTCATGAGTCAGCCATGGACAAAGAATGAGTCATAGGAGATACATAGGAGATAATTTTGAAGAATGAGTAAACCTGAGAAAAATCCCAAATTGCCAATGAACAATATGCAAGTAGAAAAATATGTTCAATTTACAAAATAAGTTAATTGCTATGAATTAGTCAGATGGCTCTAGCCACATCAAAATATCTATTGTGGGCTGCTGTTGCAGTCTATATGTCACAGTTGAGCAATTTGAATCTCTATTAAAGGTGTCTCTGACTTTAACAAGAGTTACTGCAATATATATCAACAACACACTCTGGAGATACGGCCCAGAAGAAAATCTAGTGCCACAGAAATAAAGCTGCCTTAGCTTCTCCAATGGAGGACACATCCCTGAACACCCCTAGCTCACAGACCCACTGCAGGCCTACTGGGGAGACCACACACTGACCCATACCCCTCCCAGGGCTCCGCACCAGGAGAAAAACAGAACTGCTGATTCCTATCAGCCACTGTCCACAAACCCATTGTTAATTAAAGAAAGGAGATGGGAAAGACCAAGGCCTTGGCCAGCTCAGAGAACACAGCCACTCCTTCCTTTGCCCCTGCAGCTGCTGAAACACCCCATACCCCCCGGTCCCTTCCCAATAATCAGGAGAGAGCAGCCACAACTCCTTTCTGCTAGAAAAACAAAACAAAACAAAAAAACAGTTCTTCTCCTGCCTATTTAAGAAAATCCTTTGCTCATATGCATTGCTCAGCCACCAAGCCACACCACCAGTTCTGTTTCTTAAGCCCACATCCCTCCATTTACCCCACCGCAGGCGAGTACCCACATAGTCCCAGCAGCATAAGCAAAGGCAGGGGTTCCTGCAGCCCTCTTGTATCAAAACTTGTAACCTCCTTCCTACCTGAAATCAAAACTTCCCTAAAGTCCCTCAGAGCAAGGAGCAATATTTCTGAAGGTTCAAACACAATATAATGGTTCAACAATGAGCAGCATCTTCTAACACTTAGTACACATTTGCTACTTCTCTTTTCCCACTTGTAGGCCACACAGTAAAACCTAGCACTGACAGATGCACAACTTCTCTGCAGCACTAACTTTTTGGGAATGCATAAGGGCACAGTTCCACCTTACAATCTCTCTGGCTGCAAATCCCACTTAAGAGGTTCTGACTGTGTTCACTCCCACCCTCTCTACATTGACTTACCATCCCCACAGGCATTCCTCAGACTAAATTTAGATTTAGGTTCCACTCACCCTCCCCTCCTTTTAAGTTTTGCTTTTGCTCTGATTGTCAGCAATTCATGACAAGTACAGTCCCACAAACAGTGGCATCAACACAACTGAGAGGAACAACACCCAGAGATGGGGATTTCAGAAAGGGCAGGAATCTCCTAAGCCAGCTTTGCCACTCAAAGCATTATAACGTTATACCCCTGATTCCATGTTTCTGAGCCCTTTTATATCTAACCTTCCCAACCCAAGTCTTCTTAGAAGAAACGGAAGCCCAAATCATGCAATAGATTATTACAATGGGTTTTG
Source organism: Aquila spilogaster (assembly GCA_024606505.1). NCBI lineage: Eukaryota > Metazoa > Chordata > Aves > Accipitriformes > Accipitridae > Aquila > Aquila spilogaster. Next base: position 16,670,721 of record JANHGO010000012.1, read on the forward strand.
TTTACACAGCTGAATAAAATTTGGCCAGACTTCCAAATGTGCCTTTACTACCTTTATTTTCCTGCAATGTTTTTCCCAACCTGTGGGTATGAGGATGGATGTGTGTGTAGGACTGTACAGCTTTTTTCTTTAATTTGTAAGTCACGTTTAGTGCTACACAGCTCACTGACAGCAGACTGCCCACCAGCCAAAGAACATTTTTCTAATTAATTAACTTCCTAAATCCACCAGTCACTGACCCCAGTTCTGTCAACCATGTTATCTGTCTCAGGATAAAGCACGTAGGTTTTATGACTACCTGCAGTCACATCAGAGCAAGGGCAACAACTCCCTGCAGGATAAAAGTAAAATAAAGCCTCCCAAGTAATCCCTCTCTGCATGCCGGCACTGAAACCCATCTCCCATGAGACTGACCCATCCATCTAGTATTGGACCCCATATTTATAACCAGCCCTTAAATCCCAAACGAGTAACAAAGCAGCTAGCTAAAGGCACCCATGATTCACTAGTAGGAAATGTAGTCAGCATTCAGTATCCTGCATCTAACAGACCAACTAATGCATAATGCCAAATGGATCAGCTTTCACAGCACTGCTTGAAATGCAAAACATTTAGTCAGTCTGGAAAGGACTTTATAGTTATCAACATACAGGAGGGAAGGGTATTTATACCTTTTTGGACCAGATGCTCAAACTCTCCCACCTGATAGCCATACAGCTCTGGTAGGACTAGGACTCAGTTCTGAGTCCAGCTAAAATAATAGTAGTCCTATACCCCTCCTGCCCAGGCAAGGTCTGGAAGTAGATCCTGATGAGGTTGGGAAAGCTGAAAAATACCTGAAAAGCCACAGAATACCAAAGAAAACTCACCATCCCCATCACACTTGCTAAAAAAGTAGAAGCAGATCCACAACCACCAAGCACTCATATAAGCAGAGAGCAATCAAAAGAGCTGATCTGCACTTAACCAGCTCTGAGCCCGGCTGCAAGCGAAGCATAGCTGCTAACTTGTTACCCTTGAACTCCCAAGCTCTCTACTAGTTTTCCTTGTAGTCTGTGCTGGGTCATGACAGGCAGGCTGGGTAACACAAAAACTACCTGTGGTGGCCAGAACTTAAGTAATGACCTTCAAATGACTTGTAAACAATTTTCAGGAGTGCTCAAAGCTTCAAATAAGCGCATATCAAAATGCAGCACCACCATTTTGGCCTGAAAGACCGCAATCCTTCCAGCCACTAGATGAGACCTAGATGAATGGAAGTGGCAGGAAATGTTTCCTTATCCTCTTTTTTTTTTTTTTTCCTCCATTCCCATCAGCTCTTGGCTACTTACCACTAAGAAAGTGCTACCTTTTGAGACATAGCATACCCCCAATCAGTGGGCAATACCAGGGCAATCCCATTCAGAGATGTTTCAGTTGAACCAGCATTAGTGGAAGATCTATAAAGGCAGACAGGGAGGATAAGCTTTGAAATATAAGTATAACTTAACTAAAGAGCACAAATAGCTGGTCAGTGCAGAAATAAATCAAGGGCTTGGTTATGCAGCCACTTTGATGCAGCACAAACCCCAGTTGCCACCAGAAACAGTAGTCATATGCCCCTTGACTACCCCCAGCTATTCATTCCCACTGCAAACCTTGTGCCAGTCCTGATAAGATGGGTGATAAATTTGGGGGGAGGAAAAGACAGCTGAAAACTACATGGACATGTTTGGGGGTTTTGAGTCCTCCACCTGATGGATCAGCTCCCTGGCCTGGCTGACACTGCACCAACGGCGGTGCTAGCCCAAGGGAGGCCATGGGAACAGGCTGCAGCAGAGCCAAACGCAAGAGTCTCTGCTGGCAGCAGATAGATAGTGTCAGATGGAAACAAAGTGTAACCACAATCTTTAACTTTTCCATTTAAGAAATGTTGCAGTCATGGAGCCTTCTACTAAATTATTCATAACATTCCTGAATGCATTATTCTGCAAGATGGAAAATGCTATTACTGTCACATTACCACCACGTAACCAACAGGACTAAAATCAAGTCCATGCTAAAAAACTCCCAGATAAACACTAGATCCAAATAACCTGTGTTTTGCTGAAGCTTAGTAAATACATGGCTTGGAGTCACTGCCAAATATAATGGACTGACAATGGAACAGCACTACTCATTCTGCTTTCAGGTCCTTTGCTGTAATGCTTTATGAATATATTTGCCCAAACCTGAGATGTTTTATGTGAGGGATTTCTAAAATGGATACAACATGTAATGTACTGCTGGACAAGCTGCTGGAAGGACTAAGGTTAGAGAAAGCTCAAGCGATCAATAAACGTGAGGAGTTATAAAGCACAGAAAGCACTTAGAAACACTTCAGTACCTAAATATTAGAGCTTGTCAATAATTTTCCTTCCAAACATCTTTCTAATAGCATATCCCTTTGACCAAAAGGAAACATTTCTCTGCCCTTTTGATCTAAACATTTTGTCCTTTTTCCAGCCATGAAAAACTGAAGTCATTCCCCCAACTGAATACAAAAGAACACTTTTGTTAAATATTAAAAAAACCAAAAACAACTCAAAAAAAACACACAAAAAAACCAAACCAAACAACCCACACTAAAAAACCCACAGTATTTCAAACAAGCTTTGACTTCCTCACACTTTCTTCCCCAAAATAACTTAGGTAGAACTGGTCAAAGAAGTCAAGAAAAAGAAGGAAGAAGCAGCAAATAACTCAAACCCATGAGAATAATGAATGGTTGGTGAAATGAGTGTATATTTACCAATTCAGCCTTTTAAAGTTCCTCCTGCCCTGCAGAAGAATAGCTTCTTTTTAATAAAAGAGCGAAGAACTCAAAGGAATTCCCCCCTACCTGGCTTAAAAATCAACTCCAGGATGACACAAACAGTAAAAAAGCTATAACCTCAAAGAGTAAGGAGGATTGCAAACCATAATGCTTCCCACAGGGGTCTTTGTGCATCTTGGAATGATACATCTTAAAAATCAGAAGTCCCGAGATCATACATGGCTGATGTCTAATCACCAAAATATACAGCTTCCCAGAGCAGCAAGGTGACAAAATCCATTTATGTTTCTTCTTTTTCTTTCCAAAAGGAGAAGCTGAGTAGGAGGTGGCAAGACCTGCTCCTGACTGCAGGATAGGACAACAGCAATACGCATGAGAAACAAATACGCAAACCTTCACGAACTAGTTCAGGTCCCTGGCTGCTCCCGTTCCAGGTTCAGTGCATAAAGCATCATACAATGCTGCCTGCACTGATGGGAGCATCCATTCCCTCAAAGCTCTGGATACCAGGTAGACTTGAGGCTCAGAGCCTGCAAGACCTTACAAAATTTTCTGGGAGAAACCTCCTCCTCATCTGGCAGGAAATGAATCACTTTCCCTCATGCCTTACCATCTTCCTAAGGCTTGTGGTGTACAACGGGGAGTGTGCATGAAGGGCTGTGGAAGAATGGGACAGGGCAGGGAATCATCATCTTCTTTAACAGGCAGTCATCAAGAATGCCAAGTAAACTGTGCTTGCAGTGATCTCATTTTCTCCCATCACTCCACCAGACAGGAATGATTTAGCCCCACAGCCCTATCTCCACTCTAAAGAGTATATCTCAACTGGGTAAATGAAGAGCCAGGTAGTGAAGGACCATCAGTTCTAGCCTCCAGCCAGCCAGCACATGCCCAGGAACATGTTCCCAAGCACCAGCTGCTTCAGGGACCCAGAGTAGGAATCCAGCTGTTCCTTTTAATCCCCCTCCCTCAACCACCACCAAATGAGAGTATCAATAAAGCACAGGGTACAGGATTAGGTGCCAGTCAATGGGTTCCCTTATCTACCTTTTCACTTGGGCTTTGGCATCTGAATCCATCGTTCCAAGCAGAGAGCTCTGTGTTCCAAAGACTGCATACATGTGTGTGCATGCACACATGTGTGTCTTGTACCTGGTTTAAAACAAAACAAAACAAGCAAACAAACAAAACCTCTCTGAAAGCAATATAAAAACCAGTTTCAATCACTCTGAATTTGTCCATCTCTCTTTAGGAAGGATTTTGATATGTCTCTAAAGAACTCTGCAAATCTGTTTGCTTAAATATGGATACAGAAGCCTAGCTTTCAACAGCTAATTGACCCAACACCTTCCATCTCTGGAGACAAGAATCTCATGCTAGCCTCCAGGAGTCAAGCCTTTCTCCACGGTTCACGCTGAAGACAGGTCATTTCTACTTTTCTCCGCATAGCAAAAGGTGTCTCAGTACATGCTGTCATTTCTGTGCAGTCAAGATCAACAGCAAGATCACAAGGGAATTGCTAAGAGCTCCCTGAAAACATTTTATTTTCATCTCCATTTTCCAACTCTTGTTGCTGTTAACCATCTTTATATCAGTGATATCTCTTGTGACAGCTCATCAGAATCAAATGTCTGTAGCTTATTACAGCTGGGATGACTCTGAACTTCAGGGAATAAGGACAAGATGGGTAACCTTAAGGAAACAAAAAGGCCATAGGGTGACAACCTTCACTTGTAATGCTGAGCAAAGCACATGTAAAATTCGATGTGTAACTGTATTGGAAAAATATCATTTACTCCTAAGAGCATTGGTGCAAGCAAAGGGGAATCAGACATGCTTGGGCACAACAGCCAAGTGGAAATCTGCTAGCTGTAGCAGAAGCCAGTCAGTAGAATCACTGCAATCTCAAGGAATCTATATGGGTCACACAGAATAATCATCTCATTATATTTTTACAAATCACTAATCCCACCAAGTGCCAAGGTTAACAAGGCTCCTGTCGATTATCAGCAGTGTGGCACAAAGGAATTCAATACTCAGAGAATCAACCTCCATCAGTATTATTGAAACACACAAGAATAAGATGTGAATGCCTCCTATTCCCCCACTCCTACCACCAGGTGATCCCTACCCTATACGCATGCTGCAACTACAGCTGCTCAGAAGTTTCTGACAGCTTCCCCCCAGAAAAAACACTAACTGAACATGTTTTGCAGAGCACATTCATTTCAGTGAGCCTTCTGCTGAAATATAAGCCATCCTCCCAGTCCTCAGCCAGCTGCCAGGAGAAATCAACTGTCATACGGCACAATGCAAAGTGCATGATGTAGCTAAGTCTTCAGAGCTTGAACTATTGCACAGCTCCCAGGCAGCTCTCTCCATCATGCACTTTGCAAAACCCAAGCATATTAAAGCCTTGAGAGAGTCACGTCAGCTGGCCTCTTAACCCTGTGCAACCTGGGGAAGGAAGATATTGCAACTCCTTATGCAACTGCATGGCAGGGCTTCCCCGGAGCTCAGACTTTCACACAGTAATGCAGAGATATTCCTTCTGCAAAATTAGCATCAACAGCACCATAAAGGATTTCAGAGCAGTCCCTGAAAAGCTTGTTTTAATCTCATGTTTATGCCCTCTTTATTAATCATCTTTATTGTCCCAAAGCCTGAAGAATAGTTACATCAGAGATTATGCTGGCCATAGTTGGAGCAAGTAGGTAAGACTTGTAAGCAAGATATCCCATTCTTAGGCAGACATACTCACAAACAAAAAAAAAAAAGAGAAGATGAAATACAGAACACTCCCAAGATGGCAACAGAACGGTTCCTAAAATTGCAAGTTTTTCTAACTTCCCTTGAAGCATCAGTGTAACAGCAATACAAGTAGACAAAAAAATCCAGCTTTTAGGATTCCCAGTCACCAAGCTCCCCCAAAAAACCAAATTCCTTCTTTACTTATTTTAACTGCAAACATGTTTTCGGTTGGTAGCCCCTAGGAAGAGAAGGTACAGCACGCTACTGCACTAGCTGTCACACTCCAGAGCGGAAAGTAGTCTCACGTTTTGCTAAGGACAACTTTTCCCCCACACCTATGTGTCCAGTTAATAAACCAGTTTCCAAACTTGGAGTCAAAGGAGCATTCTCAACTCTGTCACCTTCAGTTACCATGAAGCAGCCACAACAAACTGACAAACTCATTTTGCTGATCAGTAAGGTTCCATGAGCAGTTACTGTACCTTGGAGACCACCATTGTTTGGAAGATCAGTTTGGAAAACACAAAGGAAAGTTGGCTAAACATTACACCAATATTAATTAGCTAATACAAGAACCTGTTTGACTTCACACTGAGTTAAGGCAAGGTTGCTCCAGCAAAAATCATTTACCTTGTCTCTGTTAAGGGCTGGTAGCTCTTTAAATCATTCAAATCTCATTGCAAGACCACATCTTATAACACTTAAAGCCTCAATGTTCAATAACCAAATCCTTTGCTAAATCAAAGATCAGGAAAATTGTCTTCCTCTGGGGAACTATTACAGTGTATCAGTAAGAACATAACTATACCACCACCTTCTAGAGTAGAGGAAATCAGAACTTTTTGACTAGTGTCCCTGTGACTGTGTCTTCTCTTCTTGCAGGTGTTTGATCCCTGTGGGTGCAGTGGAATCCAAATGGTCACAGAGAATTGCAAGATAATGGCAATCATAGGTCATCAATTTGTGACAGCATTAACATCACAACAAAACCCTTGTTACTAGCAAAGAGAGAAAAAGAAAGCAGCATTCAGTACTTCATAAAAGTTGCCTGGTTTTTTAATTGATTTTTTTTAATTGAATCAGTGTTATGTTACTGCAGCCACGAGTGTTTAGGAGAGTAATAAGGCCTGGCTCACCAGAAACACCTTAAACAGAGCAATTAAGGAACATTCTGAAAAACCAAAGAAATAAGATTTGTGCCTCCAGGAATCAATCTTCAAACTGCAGCAAGATAGATATATCAGAATAATGAACCAACATCACAGCCATGTATATCAAAGTCATCTTGTCACCAAGAACATCACACACGCAGACGGGCCTTAGATCATTCCCATGCATAAAGGCAGCTGGCAAGAGTCTAGGGACTTGTGGGTGAGCAGGGCAGGGGAAGCAGCAAATGGTCAGAGAAAACATGAACTACAGGAAGGGGAGAGAGGTTCCTCTGACTCACTCCCTGGAATGGGTCTCAATGCATTGGATGTATCTGGATGAGTGTCCTCATTGCTCTCAGACACTGAGAAAATATGGACCAAGGAGTTTTGGGAGGAAAAGAAAGGGAAAGTAGCAGGCTGCAAGATGTCAGTTAGCCTACAGACCCTGAAGCATACAGTTGTGTTACCCAGAATGCAGATATTTACCAAGTGTCATGCTGCTGCTCATTATCACAGAATCTCATTTTTTTCTATCTTTTTCCTTTAGCTCTGTGGAGCAAACAGTGACCTCTTGAACAAGAGAGACTGAGTCAGTTTTACAGAAGCCTAGCTACCTTCCAACAGGAAGTAACCTTCTGCAGGTGTGGTTGTGACATTTCAGTCCCACAAAGGCACTTATTCCACTCCCACATCTCCAACATGGGAGATACTCCCTGAGCGTGTGAAGAATCCCTTTCTGTGTGAGCATGCTGCAAAAGCAGGCCAGGCATCAAGAGTTCTGCCAAAAACAGAATCCAGGCACAAAAGACAACCAGTAACTTGCACCACAACAGGCACAAACATTTGGAGAACTAGCCTAAATTCACCAATAATATTCCTAGTGGAAAGTTCCATCAAGTTGTTCACCTTTATCTCACTCCCAAACTCTTGCTCTTGAGGACCCAGGTGATTTCACCAACGTTCTTTCCCTCCTCCCTTCCCAGACACTTCCTTCGCACAAACAAAGGCTCCCCTTCCTTTTGCATCCCTGTGCCTACCTGGGGAACCAAGATGCAGGTGGCCAGGGTAGCATCCCCTCACGTCTTTTGTTTTGTTATTTTCCGTGGCTTGCAACTGGGAAATCAACATGTGTGCAAAGCTCAGCATGAATCAGAAGCCACTCCACTCACCAGCACCAACTCTACATGGAGTTAAAAATTGGCTTTTGCTCTGTCCCATTTGTCAAACAGCACCTCCCCTTAAAAACCATTAGAAGTGGCAAAAAAATTTACCTGCTGTTTGCTACGGTAATTAAGACGGTTTGTCATAGTCTTTTTCAGTAACAGCCCAGCTTGAGATGGACAGCACAGCGGAACACACACAGCTGGGGAAAGGTGAGCGAAGTTCATGAAATAAGCTTGAACAGATGGAAGCTCTTGGGTTTTCCTTCCAAAAGGAGCAGTTTAAGATGTAACTTTAACACTCGATCTCTAGGAAATCTCCTAGGTACAGAGCAAACACTAAGGCAGGAGGACCATATTTCTCCCTCCACATCCCTCTACAATGCCTCCAAATCTGTATCCTCTTCATTAAGGTGACATCAGTCTAACCCCAGAAGGGTCTGATGCCCTGCTCACTAGCATTATGGCTTCTCAAGAGAGATGAGGCACTGTCATACCACAGGCTAGAATGGCAATGACAGCTTACTGAATACAGGGCTCTACGCTACTCCATACAACTGCCATTCTTAGCTGGAAGTTAGGTTTGAACCAAAAGTTGACCGACAAACTGTTTTCCCCAACTGCCAGACCTTGGTGCTGTCCCAAGATCCAGAAGGAGAGCCAACAGGTATGAGACATCTCCAACCTGCCTCCATCCTCTTCTAAGAGACCCTCCAGCATCTGTGTTCTCAGAAAGGCCTTCCCTGGCCTCCCAGCAGTCTCCCACCAAGCACAGTAGTCAGGCAAGCCAGCAAGCCACCAGCCTACAACAAGCAGATGTTATTCTCCAATATGCCTCCTTGCTCTTGGCCCACTACCCTTTGATAGACAAGTCCAGATCCTGCTCAGAGTAAGAAGGATTCCACTGAGGCAAAAGATTTGGTTGAGAATAGATCACGAGCCTTTTGTATGAATACCTGTTTAAAGAAAAGAAGCTGATTCACTGGATGTCAGCTGTTTTAAAATTACCTCACTAGTCCCACAGAACTATAAGGAAGGCCACACTGAGTCAGAACAAGGGTCCATTTAACCCACTATCCTGCTTTGCAAGTGGCCACTAGTAGACACCTAAGGAAGAATGAGGTCAGGCTAAGTATATATAACATTAACCCTAATGCTCTCACAGTATCTGGCTATTTTCAACTAAAGGGATTCTTTGAGTTCTTTCTGGTGAGGAGGCTACAACAGACCAGCATGACAATTTACTATAGCTGAACAAAAAACCCCAGAGTTCCTACCTGCAGTGGCTTTGTTTCCAAGACCAGAAATGCCATGAGATTTCCTTTGCTTTTTGCACAGGCCATAAAGGATAGCTGGCTTATTACATTCTGTCTCCAGCAAGTAAAGTGGAGTCTTGCAGTCTTACAAGAGTTGGTGCTCTCTGACCCCATCCTGTCCAAACCAGATAATCAAAAAACATTTTACATCTGCATAGATCTGGCATGCCATCTATCTGTAAAAAAAACCTGCTGGCTGTCTGGATCACATCTGTTTAAAGATCCATTTGAGCTTTTCCATCTATCTGGTGCTTTAAAATCACAGCGTACAGACAATTATAAACAATTAAGTTACCACATGTAAGAAATCACTGTTTCTCATATGAGCAAAGGTAATTGCCCATATGTACACTCACAGCCTACTCCCAATGGCCAAGCAAATCAGTTTAACTTGTATTTTGTGGTAACACATTTTCCTACCTATTTGCAAGGGAGTAAAAGAACAACCACGGTCAGCTACCACAGCTCAAGGCGTCAGTTATCTGTGGTTTAAGAAGATACCCACAAGTTATCCATCCACCGCCATGGTGAAACCTTTAGTTTGTCAGTGTTACTTCGCCCCACCTCAGCAAACAACTCACACTTCAGAAACAAAACCAGTTTTATTCTAAACAGAAGCGAAGACCTTGCTATTTGTTTAAAGACATAGAGAAGAAATGCAGCAGGGAAAAATAAAAACAGGATTACTTGCTAATTGTTCCTTCTCCAGATAATTAACCCAGAAGCATACCTGAAACTATGCATTTTCTTTTCAAAGACACATAAATTGAGCATATGAATACCTCTAGTTTTATGTCAAAATAGAGCTACAGCCTCCCTTGCTTGCAGTATATTACCTGGAAAAAAATGTCACATTTTTGAGGAAAATGACCATGAAACAACTGCACAATACGCAGCTACAAGAGGAGAGCAACCAGATGGGAGCAGGAGGAAACATCCCCAGAAATACTGGATTTGCATTATCTTAGTGTCAGCTCTAATCCCAAGAGGGTAAATGGGTCACAGCAATACATGAGAAGAACCAACTCTACAAAATTCATCACTCAATAATATCCCTCCTTTGGCACACTTCAATCAGGCTGTGATGAGAGATGGGAAAGAGGCAGACATGCACATGTGGTTGCTATGGAGTTAAAGGCTTGTAGGAGATACAGGGAATCAGCACAACTACCTAGAATACAGTTAACTCTTAAAGTGCCTCTCTCTAAACACCTCCCTGGCCAGCCAAATTCATGAATACCCATACTAAGAGAATCCCTTTAAATACCCAAGGGTTCCCATGAAAAGTCAGAGTCCAAGGACCAAAATCCACCAAGGGAGTGTAGATGCTCCATGTTAAAAAACAACTGAGACTGGCAAACAACAGCCAGCTGCTACAGAAGCTGAGTAAGTGTTGAGGGATTAGAGGATGGAGGTGGACATGGATGGAGGACCATGCTTTGCAGCGTATCATCTCTGCCAACGGCCCTTGTAGCTCAATACTCTGCTCTGCCAGGCACAAGAGAGCAAAAGTAATTGCTAGAGATCCATGCAGAGATTGATTTACCCAAAGATGACAAGCAGGGGCATCACCATAAAATTTAACACATCTGTAGTTCATCTATCAATCTGAGAAGTTTGAAGTGCACTGAAGTCCTAAGAAGCCCAGGCACATCCCTTCCTCAGAAACACATCTCAAAATTTTTGGACTTTTTCTGCCCCACAGCATCATTCAGCACTATATGAAATAGCCACCACACTTGCTGATGTGCTGAAGACTCACATGTAGGCAAGGACTGGGATGAGGCTGGCACGGGACATGTTACTCGCACAGTTTGCTTCTAAGACTAAACAAGGAAGAACTTCTTGGAAGACAATCTCCTGAAGCAAAGATTTTAGGGGTGAGGAAAAGGTTCTGGCAGACCAGGCAGATGAGGAAGAAAAGCCAGAAGACAGTGCCAGACATGCTGGAGCTGATGACTGAAGTCATAAAGCATATTTCATGGATAATCCAACCAGATGCTTCCAGATCACAAGAGGCTGCTGCATTTCCAACTCCCTGCAGAGCTTCCTAGCAGTGGGTGGGGGGTGTGTGTGTATATATATGTAGATAATCAGCAAAGTTTCTATTTTTTCCTGCCCACTTAAGGCAGTCTTTCAGTGTGCATCCTCCTACATCGCTATTTTTACCTGCTCCTAATCAGTGTGTTCTCAAACATCGAAAGACTCAGAGAAGAGCAGTTCAACTCCTTCAGTGCACAGCCCACGGCATACTGAGTAATACCTGAATGGCAGCTCTTCTCCCTGCACCCAGGACATTGTGCCTTGTAGACCACTGGGGACAGCTGGTGGTCAAGGCCTGGGGGATCTCTTCTCATTCACAGGATGCTGAGCTTGAACTGAAGGCTCTTTGTGCGGAGATCATTAGCACCATAAGGAGTCAAGCAGAGAGAAAGGGATCCAAAGTCAGAGCTTTAAACTACTAACATAGTAAATAATAATACTGACAATCAGAAAAGCTGCCTAAACTTTTCTACTGCATTGTTTTCTCCTCTCCCTTTTTCCTCCTTTCACCATAAAGCTTTCAGCTTTCACTTTCAATGAATCATGTTTCATTGCCGGACCCAAACATGCCTGATCTACCATAAGCTCTCAGCCTCACAGCGGGCATTAACCTGTGGACAAAATTCCCAAAGGACCAGAGTGCCTCAGTCCGTGCGAGGAGCCCCTGAGATTGATGGTAGCAAGGAGTCTGAAAACACCAAGTAGATGGCACCAAATCCCAATGCCAGATGACAGCTCACTGATCGGCAGGCTGCTCTCGGGTCCTGTAAAGCCCTTTATCAGCTAGCCAGTAAAGCTGCTTATTTAAGCAGGGCCATTTTCAAGAGCACAACCCCACAGAAGTGGTGTGTTTGTATGGGCCACAGCGACATCCTCTGTACTAGCACAACGCCTGAACACACTTTGCAGGACAGACACTACTGTCCTGAAGGCTCAAAGCATTCACACTCTGTGGGGAAGCCTACCTCCTGCAGTGGGGACCTTCAACATGTATCATCTTCCAGCCTGAGATAAGGAAGGACTTGGTATACATACTTTTTTACAGCCACTGGCTAACAAGCATCCTTAAAATAAAAAACACAACAAAAACCCACAGATGCCAAACCAAACTCACCAAGGGCTGACAAGCTGGAGGTGAATTTGGCTTATGTAATAATACAGAAGACTTGTACCACATGTCAAGGAACTGTGGTTCCTTGGCTATTGCCAAGACTAATATTCCACAACTTTCCTCAAAAACACCCAAATAATCCAATTTTTGAGGAACCCTTTGAAAGGGAACAAATTTCCTGCTGTGGACATCAAGCCTGTCTCTTGGAGATCAGAATAAGAAAGGACAGGCTGAGGGGAGGTGTCATTTTCCCTGTGTCTCCCTCAGAGTCCTGGCTAGCATTGCAAACAGATTTGTGGTGGAGTCCGGAGCCAGGTGTCCCCCAGCTGGACACTTCTCTCCTCACTGTCAGCTGCATCAGTCTGAGCCCCAGACACCACAAGCCTTGAGAAAAATTCCCATTGCAGTCTGGGCATATTAGGTGGTGGATACAGAGGAATCAGCACAGCAGCAAACAGTTTGCTTTTAAATTCAAGATTAGAGGCTGGTGAGATACTGCAAAGCTTGCCATTCATAGGTTTTCACCATTGTTTTCCTTGAACACAGTTATGTATTGTATCATGCCATTTTCACTGAAGGTCAGATTTTCATAGATGTTTTCTCCAGAAGTCAGAGTGACTGACAGCATTTTAACTTCTCTGCCAGTGACTGACTCCAACAGAAAGAATGGGGAAAGAAAAGGGATAGGCACATTGCAGTTATCTTACTGGATCACAAGTCAGCTCTTTGACACCCAGTATTGTGGTAGTTTACTTATATTATGATAGCACAAAAATCCCAACTATGATCAGGTTCTCATTATTCCAGGCACTGCATTTCTAAAGAGCAAGGGATGTCCCCTACCCCAAACCGTGTCAGCCCTGTTCATAATCATGTCCCTGCATCCTCCTGTCTGTCACCCATCACACCTTGCTCCCATCAACTCTCACTAACCCCACCCATTACCCCCACAGCCATGGTGCTCATATCCCCAATCCAAGCTCTAACAGGTGGAAGAAAGGAAGCATTTCCACATTTCCAGACACAATAGGAGTGGTAGCATAAGCAACCTGCTAACATCTGAAGTCTAAATAAACCCAAATCTCCCAATTGACCATTAACATCTTAAGCTTTCTTTTCTCCTTTCTTCATTTCTCAACTACTACACAAATAGGCAAAACTCCCTTTGTCTCTCCTCATCCATTGTACAGCCTTGCTCTGAAAGCACATGTTAAATTCTTTCCTGATTTTCAAGGACAGATCTTCCCTTGAAATAGTCCTTAATTCACCTGATTTTGCAAGCCATTTCCTCTCTTGCAGCAGCATTTAAAAAAAAAAAAAAAGAATTCCACTAAGGCCAAAAGTACTAAGGGCCCAAGCTCCTAGTGGTACGTTAGTATCAGAGAACCAGCTCCAGTGCCCCAAACCCAACCAGACCAAAACTCTTTAAAGACAGCTCCAATAATGTAAGAAATATTGCCAGCAAGAGCCAGGTAACTGATCAGCCATGAGTACCACATTTGAGAAACATGGCATCTTGGTCTGCATATGAGGGCTCTAAGCAAATCTCAGCTTCCTGTCAACACGTACTATTTAAACCTCTGACATTTTAAAAGTTGACCCTATGGATTGATTGTAGGCAGTTCAATATAAACATTCAGCACATGATACTTGATATTTAAACTTCCTAGCTCAGATTATAAATGTTGACAGATTTATCTATGACTGGAGCTGATTGGAAAGTATCTGTGCTCCCATTTAAAGTTTCAACATTTTCCCTATTTTTGTCAACATTTATCATACAATTTTTAAAATTGCTCAAAATACTTAAAACATTTTTCCAGCCCTGAACAACCAAAAATCAAGGCAATTTCCTAAAAAAAATTCATAGAGTACTCCATCATAAAGTCCTTTGATTAAAACTGAAAATTTTCAAGAAATTTTCAATTTTCTTGGAGAACTGATTACATTAAAAAACACATCAATAGTAATTCTGTAATCACTCTCCTCTCCCATGACTCTTACAGAGACTCATGGTATTGATTTTATTGTCATCTTAAAACTAGAACTACATGCAGCTGAAATCTTTAAGTAAAATTTTTTGCTCAATTTAATATTTGCCATAAAACCAGTAAAGTGAAATATTAAAAATAAATTTTTAGTAGGACTAATATTTTTCAATGATGCCACCTAAACATGAAAAAATATTCTTTTGAAAGCAACGTCACTTTAGATAATATATTAATGAAGCATTTCAATAGCTTTTCATTGCGCCTTCCTCCTTTTTCTTTCTTCTAGCTGCAAAAAGAGCACAAACAATTTTAAGGAAAATACTTTGGCATAAATTTTTAATATGTGGTTTCCTCACAAAACATTCATGCTCCTTACTGCAGTTTACTTCCCTATGAACGTCAATACCAGCAGACAATAGAACATGCCCAGGCTCAACCCAGATATTCTGCTTTACTTTGCCCAAAATCCAGTTTGCGTTTCTCAGTCAGCTCAGAGATCGACACTAGACTTCCCCCAAGGAAACTCAAGCTCTCCCAGCGCTTTCTTGCCTGAACCGAAACAAAGAGACAGTAGGCTGTATACTTCAAACTCTCTCAGATTGCACTCAATTAGTATTTATTTAAGTGATGGCAAGATACCACCACTGAAAGAGGATGCTGAACTTACAGGGGAATAGCTCGATAGATCAGAAGTAGCACAGGTCACACTACAATCCTCAGTCACCTTTCCATACTCTTTGCATTCAGGGCTCGCTGCAGCTCTAACACAGATGAAGGGAACTGCACAGGGACAGAGTCATCCCCCAGCACCTGATCCAGATCTGGCTACACACAGAGTAGGGGCTGGTCCTTCCCCCTCTTCCCAAGCAACTCATGCCTGCAAGCAGACCATTTTCCCTCTGTGTTCATATCCTGACAGTCTAAGTAGGGAAAACGAGCAAGCAAGAATTACTTCATTCTTTCACATTCCCAGTAACATGCATATAAATATATAAAACAAACAAGATATCTGGAAAGTCAGAAAAGATGGGTGATATCTTTGCTAAGACAATCACCATGTAAATGCATTTCACAGCCTAAGACTACAATGAAAGTGAAAGCTAAAGAAAGATGAGCCAACCCCCATTTATTTTTTCAGGAAGTAAGGCTTCAGAGCAAGCCTTGGGTGGTCGCAAGTACATCGCAGTTTCTTGCAGTGATAAGCAAAATCTGTCTTCTAGCAAGTGAAAGCAGGCTGCCAATGTCTGGTGGCAAAACATAAGCAACAAACACCAGAAACAAGTGTGTAAATAAGCAAGAGGGAAGTGTTTGCTACCTGGAGCAGTTAGAGTGGTCAAGGATGGTGTGTTCACTCAGCATGTCATCTGCTTAGATCCCTCTATTTATAGTCCAGACAGGTAATATACAACTTCTATGCTTTAAATCCAACTAATCTATTTATTGCCATCAGTTCTCTCTGACAAACCCCTGCACAGTAGTGAAAGTTCATTTACGACGAAGTTTTGTCTCTGAGCTGAAGTGGTTTTCTTCCTCAAAATAGATTATTACACTCTGCAAAGCCAACAAGACAAATCCAAATAGCCATGTAGTCCCTTTGTGCAGTCACTATGGCATATGTTTGTTACCATCAGAGAAATATCTCTGAGGTTAAACAGGGGTGTGAGCTTCAAGATTTCTCCCATGATAATTTGTAGCAAAAGAAGTTCTGTACTCCAGTTCCTCAGTGGATTTTGATGCCTTGCTGCCAACGTAATTAACAAGAGCTTGGCACCTAGCAAGCTTAGAGGACCGTGGCCTCACTGTGGAGGCATCTTTAGCCATGCTGACCAAAAGTAGGTCACAGAACCACGTTCCCCCCTCAAACACGAAAACTCCTGGGGAAAGGTAGCGGCCCAAAGATTGCCTAACATGGCCTAAAGATAGCACGGCTGACCAAACTGTCCTGCCAGATTGCCTATGGCCAGTGAGTCTCGACCTGGGTACCACTTTCTGTAGCTCTACTGGACTCAGACCTCACTGTCACTTGGCATCCCTACTCCCATCTTCCCGCTTGGCTCCCAAGTGTTTCACCTCCCTGAACCACCCAACAACTACTAAGACCCTAGTTTCCTCTGCCTTCCATTCTCCCACCACATCTCCCCTCTGTCTCACCAGAAGGTGACAGATAATTTCCAGAGGTCATTAGTATAGGCAGGAAAGATATGTGCTTTGCCTCTTCCCATTGTATTTTCTTTCTGGGTTAAATACCCAGAGAAGTTTGAAGTCAGCTCTAGCCTCCCTGGTGCTTTCCTTCCCTGGGCATGGTTCTGAGGTAAGACTGTTCAAAGCCAACTGAATCATCAGCTAGCCCTCCAAAAAACTGCATCCTCTCACCCCTGCAGCATCCTACCAGCCTCACTCAAATCCCCCAGTGATGCAGGACGCCCTCTCACGAGCAGCCAGGGAGCCCAGCTGACAGCATTGATTCTCTAGACACTGTTTTGAGGCTGATCAGCTAATCAGGCAGGGGAAAGCCCTGGGGAAGCTAAGAGCCATCCTTGGAGAAAAGCCTGCCATTTTCCCTCACCACCCAGGCCATTGCTACAGACATTACAGCAGAGACAGAGTAGGGCCCTGGATTAAAGAGGATGTGTGGATCGACAGGAGCTATTGGATGCAACTGCCTAGTTCACAGCATTACACAGTCAGGTTCAGGGGACCCTACTCTGCAAAATCCACCTCTCTATACTTATATTGCTGTGGAGACCACAGACCCCACTCCTTCTGCAATAACGTTGTATGGATACACCGTGGACTCAAAAGACAAGCCTGAACTGAAATTCAAACCCCTCTCTGCAAGCTGCAGGAGTCCACCTCCTCTCCAGAGACCCATAGCACTTCAATACACTGAACAGAGAAGTATGGCTACACCTCTGCCACCTACAGAAATGCCCAGCACTTGTTACAGAGGCCACAATTCTGGGTTTGAAAGAGACTCAGTCCCTCCAGCTTCCAGCAGAGAGACCCCACAAACACTCCCAAAGTGCTTGGAGAAGCAGGGTCTTTCTATTCACACACTGCTATTCATGCCATCCTTAAGAGTGCCTAGCTACATATAGTCACTCCCAAAAGGCAGGAATGTCCCCTGAATCAACTTGCTTTCTATTTCCACTCTGTTACGGGTGAGACAGAATAAACCACAACCCGTAGTGAAGCTAGATCCTGGCATTTACTTAAGAACTGGTGATATTGGAGCTTTTACCCCACGTGATTATCTCACACGCGTACTCACCTGCACCCACCCCAGCACTACATTCACTGGGTCTTGACTTCCCTTCCTGCAAGGAGGTCATGGCTGGTCTGAGGACGCAAGGCAAACTCATGTCTGTTTGTGCTCTGCCACTGCTCACAGTCTTGGGCATTACCAGCCAAGGTCTCTGGGCACACCCCAGCATTCATTTCCACACATCTTCCTGATCTCCGAGATCTGGGATGTGGGGAAGATCTTCCCTCCAGCCAGGATTTTCACCACCTTCTTTTTGAAAGCACTTCTTTTCAGGAATCTTTCTCTGAACACCCTCCTCTTCTTTCCAGACCACCAAGCCCCTGGTTTTCCCAACCTATCTAGTCTACATGCAGAAGTATAATGCATGATCAGTCCCTATCTCTCCACTAACTGGAGAATTTAGAACACGCAACTTTTGTTTAGTTAGGGTGTTGTCAAAATTTACAGTCAGCCCCACTTGTAGCTTGCAAGTAGCAGGCTTGTGCTTGAGAGTTCAAAGGTGTTGTTTTGAACATACATCCCCTCCACCCATCCAGAACTATCTGCTACCTGCCAGTGTTCACAACTAAAGCTATTTTTGCCTGCTACTATTGCCCTTTCCATCAGGTCCCTCTTGCTGATGAAATCCCACTGCTTTCTGCTGACCACACTGTCCCCTAACTGAAGGGCCCATCTGGCTCAAGGGAGAGAAGATGCCTGTGCTGGCTGTTGACAGCAAATCTCTCAAGTATGTTGAATTTCAGAGAAGGAAGAGTCAGTCCCATGCAGACTTGATTCTCGTCAGCTCCCAGGCAAGTTTGGATGTCTCCTCCCTACTCCCATCATTTCACTGCAATTACAGTAGACAAAGAGACAGGGGACAGACAGAACACCTGCGGAGGCTGACAAAGTCTGCCTAGGACCAGTCCTCTATTCATCCACAGACTCAGCCTTTGGAAGACAAAGCCATGTTTCCTTGGTGTTTTCTCTGTAACTGAGGAGCATTCTAAGCAAAGACCCTAAATGTTAATAAAGGATTGGATTTCACTGAGAAGATTTTGTTCAGTGTTACAGCAAGGATGAGTTTCAATTGTGTTTGTTTCCGTTAATTCTGGTTCTCCTTCCCCTTTGTCCAGGATACTTAGGAACAGAGAGAAACCAGCCTCCCAACTATCAAGCACTGTCACTTCCACACTCTTCTTCTACCATGAGCAATATACCAGTGCCCAGGAGTCTCTCTACACCACAGACTGTTTTCAAATACTTTAATATAAACAAGGGTAACTATCTACATCAGAAGGGTCACTGCAGAGCAAAGTTGGTGACCAAGACTGCAGAGGATGGTGCCCAGCACACTGAGGTCAGTACATGGCTCAAATGTGTCTGAGAGGTCAATGGTTTATGGAAGAGTTAACAGTGGGAAAAATGCATCTTGGTCAAGAATGCCAAAGGTAATGCAAATCGTGGATTCAGGCCCTGGGTACTTGGGCTCTTGAAGATACACAGAGAGAAATCTTCTGGAATACTTTTACTCTAAAACATCTTTCTCTCATAAGAGTCCCATTTTTCTCTCTCTGCTAAGCCCAATGCTTCCACCACAGTTAGATGCATCTTCTCCATATCTGAGCAAGCTCCTGTTCCATGAGCAAGCTATTGTACATTCTTGTCTAGAATAAAAATAGCCTTGAATTCACAAGCTTTCCCTGGAGACTGTGTCCTTGAAGTGGAAAAATCCCCCCAGAAAGCACCATAGGCTATGGACATTCATAGGTGTCAGTTTGAAAATGTTCACCTTCACCCTGCTGTCAAGACCTACCTGCAGTACATGAGTCTACAACTAGTCACCCTGATACGTTGTACTGTGCTCCTGATCAGCTCTCAAATGATGAAAAGTGAGCTTAGACCAGTGTCATTCAGACCCCTGCTTGACTGTGCCTTTTATTGGTGTCTTCCAAAAGTTCCTTTTTAAAGACAAACTGCAATCCCATAGATCACAGCAAGCACAGAGCAAACTCTCTGATACAGAAGGTAAAAGATAGATAATTAAATGGTCCAAGAATTAACTACTCCATCCTTCAGGAACAAAATAATAATGCAGCTGCCTGGGCAGCTGCATCACTGTTAATGCAAAACTTCTTTTCCAGACTTAGCCATTAGATTACTGCTTCTTCCTCCCCCATGGATGAACAAGGGGAAACCTGTGTCATGGTTTAAGCCAAGCTGGAAACAAAGCACCACAAGGCTGCTCACTCACTCCTCACCCCCCGGTGGGATGGGGAGGAGAAAATATAACAATAGGCTCATGGGTCAAGACAAGGACAGGGAGGGATCACTCACCAATTACGGTCACATGCAAAACAGACTCAACTTGGGGAAAAAAAAAATCAATTTAGTTTGTTAACCAATCAAATCAGAGCAGGATAATGAGAAATAAAACCAAATCTTAAAAACACCTTTCCTCTACCCGTCCCTTCTTCCCAGGTTCAACTCCACTCCCGATTTTCTCTACCTCCTTGCCCGCAGCAGCACAGAGGGACATGGAATGGGGGTTGCAGTCAGTTCATCACACATTGTCTCTGCCGCTCCTTCCTCCTCAGCGGGAGGACTCCTCACTCTTCCCCTGCTCCAGCAAGGAGTCCCTCCCAAGGGAGACAGTCCTCCATGAACTTCTCCAACATGAGTCCTTCCCATGGGCTGCAGTTCTTCACAAACTGCTCCAGCATGGGTTGTTTCTGTGGGCTGCAGTCCTTCAGGAACAGACTGCTCCAGTGCAGGCTCTCCCATGGAGTCACAGCCACCTTCAGGGGCATCCACCTGCTCCGGCCTGGGCTCCTCCACAGGCTGCAGGTGGGCATCTGCTCCACCGTTCACCTCCACAGGCTACAGGGAGACAGCCTGCCATCCCACCATGGGCTGCAGGGGAATCCCCTCCTCCGGCACACCTCCTCCCCGTCCTTCTTCACTGACCTTGGTGTCTGCATAGGTGTTTCCCTTACATCCCACGCCTCTCTCTGCTGTGGGTTTTCCCTTCTTAAACCTGTTATCCCAGAGGTGCTGCCATTATCACTGATTGGGTCAGCCTTGGCCAGAGGCAGGTCCAACTTGGATCCAGGGAAGCTTCCAGCAGCTTCTCACAGGATCCATTCCTGTAGGTCCTCCCCTGCTACCAAAACCCCACCACACCAACCCAATACAATTTGTCAGCAGGATTTTAGAAACAAGACTAGACTAATGCCTTCTTTTCCATTAGATTACCTAAAAATAAAGGGTTGTCAGAAAAAGAACATATAGAGACTAATGTCCCTCTTAACAAGGTTAAGGTGGTATATTTATTCATTTTAATATTACTACCACTTAATACATTTTTATGACAGTCTAATGCTAGATGATATTTTAAGACTAGTTCTTCAGTTTGCATAAACATAGCTCTGCTGACAGATTCAAGTGTGTTCTCTAGAAGCCAAAGAGTAGGAGCAACATTATCAAATATGAGATGAAAGAAAATAGCTAATAAAGGAAAAGTTTTAACAATCTTCCTGGGATTCGTATGTAAACCTGAGCTTATTTTGCCCTTGCTCCCACTAGTTTTGCCTGATCCTCCTCAGAATTACTCTCTTGACTTCACTAGCTCCAAGAGCTGCACACACAAAGTCCAACCTCATCCCATGACGGGGCCTGCAAAAAGCAATGCAATTGCCTGTCTTCAGATGAAGTCCAGAGCTCCCTCTCCCATCAATTCTCTGCAATGCATATCCTTTGGCTCCTGAACAAAGATTCAGACATTTGGCTCCTAAAGTTAAGAAAGTTGGTCATCTTAATACAGGTGACTTTGGACATGCCAAGGTTGTTTATTGCAACCTGTTGGATCACCTCAAAGACTTCTACTCTAAGATATGCAGCTAGCTATGCAAGATCTGTACTTCACTGTCGTGGTTTAACCCCAGCCAGCAACTAAGCACCACGCAGCCGCTCACTCACTCCCCCCCACCCAGTGGG
>JANHGO010000012.1:16694173-16713861 GCA_024606505.1 Aquila spilogaster
TTTTCAGCACAAATCCAAAACATAGCCCCATACTAGCTACTGTGAAGAAAATTAACTCTATCCCAGCCAAAACCAGCCCACCTTGCAAGCTTCTCCTGATTGCTTGGCAACCCAGAAGGTCACACCAGAGAGCAAGGGGTAATTGGACAAGTGGCTTAAGTGGATGCTTCCAGAGCAGTAGTTTTAGGTGGATAAGGGAGATCTTTGGTATATTCCCACATCTTCACCATCCTGTACTGGTATTACAGGCCACAAATAAAGTCCAGGGAGACTTCAGACAACTTCTACTCCATTCGAAGGGAATAGTGGAAAAACAATTGCTGAAATGAAGAGAGACCTTTACCTTCATATCACTTGTGCTCTTCATTTGCTATGCCCATATTAGAAAATAAAACAGGCCAGGGCCCATTTGTTGGTCCAGAGACCACTTGGCACATCAGGGTCTGCCTCCACCCGGCTAAACCTCCTTCCTCCCCAAGACAAGGTGCCAAAAGAAAACATCCTTGGGCTACCCTGTCCCCTAAACTAGGCCTGAGTTTGTCTGAAAGTATTCATTGGCATGGGACACAACCATGCTGGGGGGACACCAATGGCAAAACCATCACACTCCCACACCAGGCCAAGCATGGGCCAGTCAACATCCAGGAGCTCCCTGGGCACCACGTGGAATGAAATAGGTAAGGAGTATCCCTCTTGAGGTGGGCACTGTGGTCCCACAGGCAGAATTTGCTATCATTCACAGGGCCACAGCCACAAATTGAACTGAGCAGAGTCACTGGCTGGAAGCCAAGACTTTGACAGATTAGCGTCTGTCCTAGTGGAAGAAAATCTGGTCCACAGAGATTAAAAGTGCTCTGCCCGACTTTGACAATAACCACCAAGGGATGGATGAAGTGTACAAATAAGCCAGTTGGCAGTAGAGAAGGTAGCAGTAAGACAAGGGTGTTTTGCTAAAGAAGCAACAGTCACGGTGAGCCCTGGGCCTGGCTTTTCCACACACCTTTTCCTTTAACTGCAATCTTTTCACTACAAGGAATCTGTCTTTGCAAAAAGACCTGGCTCTGACAGAGAAATAAGCTTCAACACATTTCCTGGGGGTGCTTTGATAATGAGAAGACAGTTGAGTTAAACACTGGCAACACCTGACTGTCCTTCCTGCTTTTATTTTGTCCCTTTAATTAACAAAAAAAAATTGTTTGAAAAACTCTCCAAAAAAAGCAAAACAATGCACACATATCACTCTTTGGATAGAAACAATTTTGAAATCTGACACTTATGTAGTTCTGTAGGCACAGTGGATATTAATAATTCAACAAAATATTATAGTCATTACTATATTTTGCAATATCACAACAGTGTGTTTTAGCAGAACTCCTCTCCAAATCTCATTGCAACAGCCATTAATAAATAAAATGCAATTCACTGTATTAAATGTGTTGTTTAAAGGCTAAATATTTCATCAGAACTAATTCATTTTAAATAATCAGACTAGGACTCTCTTCCCAGCACCAGGACAAATCTCCAGCTCCATACACTTTCCACATTTAGAAATGAAATTATGTTTCAAAAGCAAACTATAAATTGAATTCAACTGGAACAGCTATGCAGCATCTCTTAGACTACAACTCCCTGCTGACTGATGGGATCACAACCTAACAGGCCACAAGTCTCACAACTTTGTTATGCTGTTTATGCAACCGAGGAAAATTAAGATTGGAAAAACACAATAGAATGGTTTGCATTTATTGCCCGCCTTAAAGAGTGGCCAGTGACTGATTCTCTGCAGGAAGAAGAAAGAAAAAGCATCTCAGTCCAAACCTCAGCTGCCAATAGCTATAACAGATCACAGTGCTTATCCAGTGCTTTTCATCAGTCAGTCTCAAAGGGCTTTGCAAAGGAGATCAGGTTCCTCTCACAGGTGGGGAAACTGAGGCATAGAGGGAAACAGCTTGTCAGTGGCTAATGTAACGGCTAAAGGATGAGCTCATACATATTTCTCCATTGTGCACAAGTAACGCACGTATGAGCTCTACCCCATTACTTCCAAAGGCACTCAGGACTCCATTTCAGTTGCAACTTAACTTTAGGGTAAAAAACCCCAAAACATGACTTTAAGCCAAATGAAAGCATTTGTGAAAATATTGTCTTGGATCTCAGAAATGGGACCAAGTGATCTAGATCTGAAGTGCAACTCCCCACCACTCTCAAACACACCAACCTCCCATCCTACCCAGCCATAAACTGGTGAGTTTCTAACCAGGGCAAAGAAGAGGGAGTTTGATTTTAGTTTTTATCAACTGCTATTATTAGCAAAAAATGTTACCAAACCCATATTAAAAAAAAAAAAAAAACCACACAAAAAAACCCACACACATACTTCTAAGTTTGAATTTTTCTGTTTAAATACTTCTTCCACAAAAAAACCACTCTCTAAAGTAACTGTTACTGTCTGCCCACCTACAGAACAGCATGTAAGTATCCTCCCTGCTGACTGACAAACTGACGTCAGCAAGGTAATTCCTGTAATTAAAACAAAGCAACACAATCTTACTAGCGGGGCCTGCATCAGACACTATAATCTCTGTTTTTATCCATGGAGCTCACTGCTCTCCTCCAACAACAGCAAATAAACACTGCAACCTTCTTTTCACCAACTTTATACCAAGACACAGCATAGCACAGAAAATCAGAGGGGGTAGTATCTTCAAGCATGACTTTTTACATTAAAATAGCAACTTAATAAGGCCAGCATATTTTATATCTCCTGAATTGTGCTGAATTTGCTTTCATAATTATATAATCATAAATGTTTTGTTTTAACCTTTTAAAATAAAAATCTCAGGTTTTCTATATAAAAAATCCTTTAAACAATTCCTTAAAAATTAGGAAGATGTGGGGTTTTTTTATTTGGTTGGTTGGTTGTAATGTGTTTTTTTTAATTCAGAATGAGAGTCCATGCTTGGTCTGAGTCACAATCTGGGGAGACCTGTCAGGGTGGAGATGAAGGTTAGGGATTAAGCCCAAATTATTTCCCTTCTGTCAACCACTGCACACACGCTCGAAAACACCAAGCTGAGTAGTAAGTTATTCGCAGAGCTCTATGTACTACGTATGCTTGATTCCAGATAGATGCTAGATATGTCAGATACAATTCAATGCCAGATACAGCTGTGCTACTGAGCAATGTCAGATATGTGACATTGGGAATAGATGGACTTTTGGTCTCATCCAGAACATCTGATCTTATGTTCCTGGGCACATGTCCAAAACCCATTAAACTCAATAGAAATGCAAAGAATTCGCTGGCTTTGAGTCAAATCTTGTATGACAACGGACAGGAACAGCTAGAGATATTTAATCTGTCAAAGAGAAGAGTTAATGGGAACTTGGTCTAATAAATACACCACCTTTACTGCACTATTTGTGCTTTAAGTCATTCAGCCTCAAGACCTAAGGAGTCTTAACTCCTGATCAAAGCCCAGATGATTTCTCTAGGCTTTCACCAAGACCCTATAAAGCACTGGCTGCACTCCTCAGATGAGCCAGCAGGACTTGAGCTAGTGGCGAACCTAAACCCAGGACCAGTGAAGGACCAGCACAGCACAGCTAGAGATGGTCACTGCCAACTTGGGAACTTGGAAAAGTGATTCAGAGCTCAGGCAATGAGCAAAGCAGTAGAAGAACATGCCACACCACAAGCCAGGATGGTCTCCACGAAGGCAGGAAAGAAGCCTCATTTTTGTTTGACATGCTGTTTGGACACTGCTTGGTGGAACTTTGCAATTGAAGCCCTCATCATCATTAAAAGCTAATTCTAAAGGGCTGTATTGCTGTATTGCTCAACCCCTTCAAGAGACAACCCTCTGCTTCACCACACAGCTCAACGGCTCGTGACACCTGGTAATTTATCATAGCATTCATGCTTTTCTGGTTGCTGTCAGTTATGAAACACAGGTTGAAGCACAGCCATGCAGATGGAAGAGACTTTCAAATTCCATCCTGTCCAAACCCGCCAGCAGCCAGAGAAGGGGAAGGCACGTGGGTCTAATTCTCATCTTACTGACACTCCATCAGTGTATCACCACCAACTTTGAAGGTATTATTGTTGCCCTACTCCAGCACCAGGAAGATGAAAAATAAGCCCTTGAAATAAAACATGCTGCTCTGACAGAAGCCTTTGCTTCATCAAGCTAGGGTCCTTATCAAGGCAAGTGGTTTTTTTACAATACCAAGGATTTAAACCAAGCACAGCAGTTTCATTAAAGAGAGAGCAAAAGAGAGACCAAAGGGTTCCAGTGACAAGTTACTCCAAGCAGAAGTGCGAGGATCCAGAACAGCATTTCCAGTCTGGCAAAGGGATCCCTCACAGCACTTGGGCTGTCTGGCCAAGTCTGTGTACTATTTATCTACCCAGCCAAACAACAACAAAAAAAATTTTCCTCCACAGCTGTTTCTCCAGCAAGCACAGAAGAGTCTGCAATCCCAGCTCAAGGCTACAGCATAGCACAATTTTTAAAAGTCTGTTTTGCTAGTTTATTACAAACTGTTCCTTCCCTCCAACTTCCATTCATGAAGGTGGTTGCAACCTCTCAAAACAACAGCCCCTCATAAGCAGTGAAGATATTTAGCAAAGCAGTGAACTGAGAGCACGCAGTTGCCTGAAAGACTTTGGGAGATACCATGTGCACTAGGAATGGACACCTGTCTTTTCCCAGAACCAGCACACTAGCATTTATTATATATTTTCACACTGAGGTTTTCATTAGAAATATTCCAAAAGAACAGAAACTTGGCAAGTCCAGCTCAGCAGTTCTCACCCTAAAGTGTCCGAATCACTGGTAGCCAATGAACATCAACGTTTGCATTGATAATGCTGGCATCACAGGCACATGCTAGCGCACTCCAGTAAATTTGCACTTGAACATCCGCGTTTCCCACCAATTCAAGACAGGGAGAGAGATACTTGCCCACACTGTGGCAGTACCTCAAATCTTCCTTCCTCAAGTTGCAGCCTTAGTCATGTTCCCCACAATCAGGCAACTCATTTCCACTGTCCCAAGCTCAGGATGACGGAAAAGAAAACCCAGGAAGAATGGAAAAAAAAAATAATAATCAAGAGCAGAAAGCCAAGGAGATACATAAAGACCCACACTGGCAAAACTAAGGCTGCGCACAGAAATATTCACATTAGGGTCCTGTTCAGACTAGTATAAATCAAGATCTGTTGGAGAAACACCAGCATAAAATCACCATAAACCAGAGTGGATTTTGGACCATGAACATCAGCTGAACAGTATCCCTTGAAAGGGCAATATGTATTTACTGGCATCCTTCCTCTCCCTTCAGTTAACGGCAGGACAGACCATTTAACCAGTGGTCTAAAGCTTTAGCTCGCATGACAGCAATCTATGCACCCTGGCAGGTGAGAATGACCCATTCAACTCTATCAACCTAAATAAGTAGGAGAAAAGCCTCCTGACAGCATTTCTCTGCCCAGTTCATGTCTGAGACAACTCCAAATATCATTCAGCCATGGCACATCTAACCTGAATTGACCATGTCCCAGACACTTGCACACTGATTCCAAATAATCACTTTCCTCCTTTCTCTCCCGGTGGGGGCTAGACTTAGCCACAAAGCAGCATAGCATCAAAATACTGCTTAAGTTCCCAGTAGTTGTGTGTGTCTTGCTCAGGGGACTTCTTTTTTTTTTCTTCTGGTGCTAATTCCTTCCATTAGGTTCATTCTCTGTCCCTGCCCTGGGCAGGAGCTGCCATAGCAGAAGGATGCACAAGGAAAATGCATCAGTACAAGTCAAGCACAAGCCTGCCTCTGGAGGGAGAGCATTTAAATAAAGAATGAACCTGAAATAGCTACCAGCATTCCTGTAGCCAGCACTGTCTGTCAGCACAAATTCACCACAGGGGACTATCGTGCAGGAGCAAAACATCTTTTGGCCCCACATTCAGGAAGGAAAAAGTGAGAAAAAACTGACCAGCATGTCATCCCACAGGCTAGCACAGGCCGGTGTCAAAAAGACAAAAACAACAGAAAAGGCCACATCTTCCCCATCACAATTGATCATCGACGGTCTGTAGGAACAGGCTGGTAGGGAATGCACACACTGCCTACTCTTCAAGGAGTTCAAATTCCATATATGCCAGCAAAAACAAATAGCAAGGTTATTCCATCTGTATTATGTACAGCGTACTTTAAAGACACAAGATTTGTGCAAGGTGCTATACGTACACCTGGGCGGGGGTGGTGACAGGGAGTGGGAAGCAGCCTTTCTTTTTCCCAAATGTTTACCATTAAGCACAGTTTTCTACTTATCTCTCAAAACCCTACAACTCCACAGGCATTTTCTGAAAAAATGCTTTTAGCTCAGGACAGAAAAGGTTGCAAGGACAGACCCCAACTAATTGCCAGCTCTTTTCCACCTTGCTACCATTCCCTCCCATCTCCTGATCAGTTAGAGCTGCAGATGAGAGCAGAGCAGAACTGAAAGCACATGGAACAGCCACGTTCAACCTAAGGAACTTGGTGCGTAACTGAGGGCTGCCAAGATCCAGCCATGCCAGGCACAGAAAAAACCTTCACTCCTGACTCATACCAGAGGCTGTATGAGTCACTGCCACTGTCCAAAGGCCATAGCAAAGGAAGAAGAAAGGGACCTGCAATCCCATATAAAAGGATCAGAGCACATGAGCTATAGCAGGAGAGAAGGAACAGAGGAAAAGCAGGCAGAATCAGACTACAGCCCCAAATCATCTCTGGTTACACGGACCTACATTTTATCTAGTTAAATAGTTATATACCTAGTTCTATGGTTATCAGGTCACATACCCTTACACACATGTAAACATAGGCATAGTATCTTCTACATTTCTAAAACACATTTTTTATAAGCACACAGTGATTGAAATGGGATTTTAAAAGATGTAAAAAGCCCAGGAAGCTCCACCCTGTCCCTTCCCATCCTCCTCTCAGGTGCCCACATGCAGCTCATTTTGATAAACACAGGTACAGCAAGTTTTGTACTGATAAACCTGTTAGCTACCAGGAGCAATAAATGTTACAAACAACTCTCATAGGTAAGAGTGCACAATGTTAGACAAAGCGTTTCCCCATGAACTGTGAAACAGAAACAACAGCACTACATGCTTTTACACACATACCAACTCACTCCTGTGTGCTCACACTTCCCATGGATCAGCTCTTGCCTCTCACCTTTGTCTCCACTAGGATGAGCACATGAAGAAATCTCTGCAGCTCATTCAGGCCCCAGTCTGAGAACAGCCTTCACTAGTCAATGACTTTCATGACTATTAACCTTTGTCTTTGGGGAAGAAGATGAGACTCTCCCATTTACAGAAGACGTAGCATTTTCAAATGATCCAATATTTTATTTTACCATCTAACATCTGATCTCATTCCTCAGTGCTAGAGTTAGACCTGCCTCTTTCCCCTTTCTGTGAGTTTACACTAAGACACCTTCTCCCCAATCCAGTTTATTGCCCATTTCCAGTAGTGCTACAGGAAGAAAGAAAAAAAAAAAAAAATAATCAAAAAAACCTCACCACACAAACCAGAAAAAAAAAACCACACAGAAAGCTAAGAGCCACCAGAACAAAACCTCAACGCAACTCAGAAAGGCAGGCTTTGTTACCTGTAGCATGTGAGGTAGGAACAAGTAATGAAGATAATCTTTAATTAATTAAAAGCAAGAAAGGGTAGAATTGAGCCTGCAACAAAGAGATGCAGTACAAGCAAACTGAGAATGCTACACTGCCAGCGATGTTGCCTTTTGATTAGAGGAACAGAGTTCCCAGGCAGGTTGGCAAAAAACAATGGTGAACAATATTATTTAAGTTAATTAAGACCTCCTCAGTGCTGATGCTGTAGCTGTGTTTTAGGTTGCCTTCAAAAAGAAACAAAGTTTCAGCTTTGGACACAACAGACCATGCTATCTGTGAGTTAGTATGGGAGGGGTAACTTTTGAATCTGTTGACCAATTTGAACTTAATTCAACAGGGGAGAAAAAGGTCGCAGAGATAGAGAGTTCCTCTAAGCTCAGCTGAGTGAAGAAGCAGGTTCCAAAAAAATATCTGGCCTGAACCATTGGTCACCCAGTGTCCATTCTCATAGATGGCAGGGCTCTGGCCCTCCAGCACACCTGTAATGCTCAGCCAAGTACAGCATGTGCCACTATTGACTTCTCCAAATGGGCAGGAGAATGAGGGATCAGAACAGAGATGAAAGAAAACACTGAGAGATAGCAGAGTCCTGGAAGGGCAAGCAGTTAAGTGATAAGTGGTGGCTAACTTCTGTTGCTTAACAAAATGACCAGGCATTTTACTCATTTTCTGATCCTTCAGAGAGCAGACAGTTCTCACAGGCCAGATAATTAAGTGTTCAGTGCAGCTACTGGGGTAAAGCCTCAGAAATATTCAGCAGATATCATAATCCAGTGGGGTGTCCTGGCCAAATCTTTTTCTGGCGTATTCCATATCCCACGCTTTTCTGAAAGCCCTTCTGTTTAACGTTGAGCTACCCAGAAAAGTCTGGCCAATGACAGCTGAACCACCTCTATTATACCTCTGTAACACCTGATACGGACACTGTGACTGCATGGGGCTTTCTCCTGGTGTTGCTCCAATAGTTGCCAAAGTACACAAAGGATAAATATTCTCCCTCTTCTAAAATAACTGTTCTCTCAAGTAGCATGGCTATCATATTGGTTTGCAATCTCACCACCTCATAGGCAAGCCTTTTTTCAGGCCAGATTGCACATGTGGCTTTCAGAGACCTGTCCAATACACAGGTCTGCCTGTCTGCCCCTCCCACCACACACTGTGAGCAAGGCTTCCCATGCACAAGGTCACCACGCTCCTTTACATGCAGGCTTACCAGTCCTGTGTCTTGCACCAGGCTTTTAATACCCAAACAGAAGCAAAACCCTGTCCCACTGCAAACACAGAGTTCATGCCATTTCAGATAGTAGGTCTGTCCAGGAGTGCAGGGCCCCAGCCCCAGACACCCTTCTGCACCCCCCATCCACACTCCCACTATAGCGTCAAGTGCTACCAACATTTTGCTGATTGGCAACAAAGGTAGAAAGACACTGCAGGTGGCAGAACAAGGACATTACCCTTCACATACTGCTCCAGCCCTCCACCTTGCAGAAGACTGACATGGGGATACCCAGCCCAAACCCCATCCAAGAGGGCAGGAGCAAGATTTAATTGCCCTGGCTCACTCAGGAGTCCTTCACCTGCACCTGGTGTGGGGCAGAGACTTTTCCCCTTGGGTTGTGAAGTGTAACACAAAGGGCGAGAAAGCCACCTTAATGATTCCAGAAGGTAACAAGACCCTTGAACTTTGCACCCTACGACATTACCCCATGACAAGATTGCACAAACAGGCACACAGACCTACATGTGCCCTGCTATGACTATCATCCTAAATTATTCCAACCCATTACAAATAAGCCACATAAGTCAGAGTCAGTTCCCAACCCCCTCAGCAGACAGATGTGAGCCCTCTCCTAGCTCTATTTCCAATGGAAGCCCAAATTCATGGCTCCCACAGTCTCGCTATGTCAATTCTCATCTAGCTCAAAAGGAGCTGTGATTTGAAGTAACTCAACCTGTGAAGCCATGTTGGTAAAGGGATTAGAACAGCAGACAAAGATGCTCTTAAATCACTTTCAGCCAGAACTTTGCAGTGCTTTGACTTGATCAATCTGTTAATGATTTTAGCCGAGCACGTTCCACTTTTCTATTATTGAGAGTCCTGTTCTTCCCCCTCTTTGCTCCTCTTCTCACCTATTTTTCCTTTCTTTCATCCAATCTCTTCTAAAAAGAAAATACACCCAGCATCTGAGCTGTGGCAGATGAAGTAAAATAAGTCCTTTGTCATTAAGGAGCCATATCAATGAGGGACAGCAGTCAGAAAACTTGCCTTTC
The DNA here is from genome assembly GCA_024606505.1 of Aquila spilogaster. NCBI lineage: Eukaryota > Metazoa > Chordata > Aves > Accipitriformes > Accipitridae > Aquila > Aquila spilogaster. The sequence goes on from JANHGO010000012.1 coordinate 16,704,142, forward strand.
AACTTCAGTTCTGATCAGCAGCACAATCCAGAGCAAATCCCTCCTCTCTTATATGCCTCAGTTTCTCAAAAAAAAAAAAAAAACAAAACCCACAAAAAAACCTAAACTAATAAGACTAATGCTACTGACCTTCCTTTTAGTGACCTTTGAAATACACAGCTGAAATAGGCAGCATAAAAGCTTTATAAGTACAGTAATGTCTGTCACCCTGTAAGCACAAAATTGACAGGGCTTGGTGGTGAAGGACAGGAAGCCTAGAACAGAGAAATGCCCACAAATATACAGTCATCCACTCCCTTAACTTTTGCAGAAAGAATTCCCCCCCTCCCAGTGTTCTGACAGAGGCAAGTAAGGCAACCCTCTTTGCCTGCACCTGATTGTGTTGATCACAGCTGGGGGGGATTTTCCAATCAGGCACAAACTGCAGGGAAGGGCTGACAACCAATTAGAGCTCCCACTCATTCCTCCTTGCACCCATGAGGTCCTAAAGCACTTTTGGCAAGAGCTAAATAATCATGTTTTATTCATTCTCTTCCACCCAACAACTTTTGCAAATATCCATCCATTTTAAGCCTCAGCAACAGCCCTGCATGGGTTAACTCTTCCTTGTAGATAGGGAAGCCAAGGCACGGGGCAATGCACACCCCCATTAGGCACAATGGCAAGTCCAAAAATCATGAAAACCACCTGCATGCACAGTCTGCTCTCCTCTGGCACCCCAAGAATGGACATCTGAACTCAACCCATGCCTTTCTCTCTGCCTTGAAAGTCAGCAGGAGCTCTGTGCTCAAGCCTTCCACTCCACTAACCCCTCATGGGAGTCCTCTACCAAATCCCCACAAGGGGCTCAATGCATTTCCAGAGTGTATCAGCAGCATCACTGTCCACTGAAAATGTGCCAGCAGTACCCACATGTTACAGACTGACGTAGTATCTGAAGCAGTGCCAAAGCAGTTGCTTTTAGGATCACAAGACCTTTAGCCCATCATTGACCTCAGTCATTTGCTGTGGCTCAGTCCTAGTTTTTCCAAGTCCCAAACATCCATTTTAGTCCCAAGGACACCAGTAAGTGCAACCACTTTTCCCAGGAAGAAATGTTATTTTGTCCCACCATGCAGTGGCTGGGATGAATTCCAGTCCCTTCTGTACCCCCACACTCACAAGAACGAAAAGGAGAGAGGAACAGAAACGTTAAGACTTGTGCAACATCCTCAAGTTGGTCCAAACATTGTGGGGTCCCAAGAGGCAGGGACCTGTCAGGACAAGGATATCCTCTGCAGATCAGGCACCAGGGAGAGAGGCAATGAAGCAGCACCAGCTGGAACTGGTGTAGGAGAGGGAGAAGATCAGCAGCAAAGTAGGTCTATCAACAGCTATCCTCGGGGGCTAGTCCCGGAGACAAAACGGGGCATGGCAGTTGAGGAGATGGAGAGTACGCACTGCTTCAGTGAGGAGCTGCCACGATTCGGATTGCTGCCTCCTGGCACTGTAAAGGTTAACATCACGCCTTCTCCCGATCCAGCAGCACTGCCGGCAGTTGCTGGGGGGATGCTGGTGGTTTTACAAGCACATGACTCGGGCTGGAGGGGACCGGAGCAGATGAGAGACCCCGGCATTGGGACTCCCATCTTCAGGAAAAAGCCTGGCAGCGATTAGAGACGACACAACAGGGAGATAGAATCAGCTGCAAGGGGCGGGGGTGAAATGCTTTACCACGGCCGAGTGCATGCTAAGACTATTTTCCTCTCACGCAGAGGGAACCCCAGACAGCAGGAGTTTCACAGAGTCGATGACTCCAAGCGGGTTTTCATATCAATATTTCAGCAGCGTCTGTCTTTCTAGCGTGCATTTCCCGGGCCCCAGCTCCCCTCCCCGCCCGCTGCAGTATTTTCCTTCCTTTAGCAAATGCCCACGCTCCCTCTAGCGCCCAGCTCTGCTTTTCACGCACCAGCAACCCGGCACCCTTTCCTACAGCCTGCACCCCAGGGTGTCCAAATGACGCTGGAGCTAATTAAAAGTGATGCTATTTTGGGCTCAGAGGCCCTGTAGTGCTCTGCAGATCTGCCTGGCTAGCGTTTGTGTCACATATTGGAATATGATGGGGAGAAAACATCATGACAGCCTCAGTGTCAGGGACACTCCTTGAACAAGAGGGCTTTGCCACTCATTTCAGTGGGAGAGCAATCAGGTCTCCTTCAGGACTGAGAGGGAGGAAAAAAAAGTGAGTTTTAATTATTCAGCATCAATTTTCTCTGATTTTTATTGTATGCTGGGACTCTGCTGGCCACGATGGCTGGGAATTGACCCTAAAATTTCCATAGCAGATTATTTATCAATTATGTTTAACACCCACACAGCTACGCTCTTCAAACACGCAGCAAACTTTATTCAGTTCCCTCAGTCTCACAATGCTCCATAAAGGCAGGAAAAGAAATACTGCCATGCCCTTCTTTTGGCATGGAGGAAATGTTAACAACGATGCTGCAGTTTTCACTGGACATTAAGGGGAAGGTAGAATTTGGGAATTTGTTTGCCTTGGATTCCTGCAGGGTGTTTAAGCAAACCAAGAATCTTGCATGCAAAGGTGTGGCTTCAGCAAAGCAGTATTTTCCAACTAAGGGTTATTTCAGCTTAAAATCCCACTTGGGCTCTGCCAAGTACATCACCAGATCAGTCTCCAGCATGGCTTACAGTGTGGGTCAAACCTTCACCTCCCAGAACCAAGCAAGAGAGAGGGAAGGGTTGTGCACAAGAGAGAAAGAAGCTCATACACCTACAGCCCTGTGGCTGTAATTCAGAGAATGTAAAGGGCCCACAGGTCTCCTTGCTGTACTGCCCCATGTTTCCTCGCCTCTGTACTCATTTTTCATTCTTACCTTGCACTTTTCACTGCTGTAGGATACTGCAGGTTGAATTCTCAACTACAGTAAACTGGCCTAGATCAATCCTACATCAATTTACACTAGGATCCAACCAAATACTTTGCTGCTTTGGGGACTTTCTGCATTTACAGCTTTCAATGCTTTGCAAGGAACATGCCGTTTAATTTACTGTCCCGATTAGAGGCAGGTTGGACTCCACACCTTCAAACAGATTCTCACTGGAAGATAAACTTGACCAGATCCCAGCCAAACCCAAGCCTTAACTCCATAACTGACAGGTTCCTTGCAATTGTCCTGCAACCGATCCCAACCATGAGCTCTGGCTTGGCCTTCAATCCTGAAACGAATCTGGATTTGTAAGAGAGTACTGACTCAGGTAAGCATGTACTGCTCTCCTCCATTCTATCTACAGATATCCAGGGAGCTTAAGAAGCATGACGCTATGGTATGACTTAAGTAAATTCTTGACTGTTTGCGAGACTGGCTTCTAGTATCCTTTAGTACAACCAACATTAAAGATCTTTGCTCCTTAACCTGTGCTTTGCCCATTAGCTGACACCGCTTTCGTATTCTTTCTAAAATCTCTACTATGAATCCAGCTATAAATCTGGAAACTCTCAGAAAGTTTCATCTTCCCACAGCCTTGCATTTAAAAAAATATTTGTCTCATCTCACCTCCCTTTTGGGAAAAATTTCTCCTGCCTAACATCAATCATCTGCTCAAACCTGTTTTCAAAATACTTTGTCACCTAATTGGATGAATGTTTTCCATAAAAAAATTAATTAAAGAATCACATAGCTGTTACTGTTTGCATTTAAATCACTGTGACAGCTTAGCCACAAATCCTAGGCCTCATCCCTGAGCATGAAAAAGTCTCAGTACTGAGGCCTGAAGGGAAACTGCTGACAGGCACCTAGAACAGGAGCAGTTCTGTTACTGAGCTCCGAGCTACAAGAACATTGACATCTTGCTGTGTTAGGCAAGGTAATGGCCCAGGGAATCTGCCAGCTTCACAGGATCCACAAGCAACATCAAGGCTCATCCACTGGACATTGACCTGACTTTGCAATGAAACCAGTCTGGAGAGAAATAACCCAAAAAATATTTTCGAGACACCTTCTTCCTGCTCTACTGACTCAAGACAACCATAAAAGCAATTGTCATGCAAGAGTTTAATTTTTATTTCCCCATCTTCTATTTGAATATTAATTAAAATGGATTGGCAAAGTCCTGGAGAAGGACTTTAGTGACAAACTTCATTACTAAAGGTAGTGGAGAAGTGATAATGCATGAAGACATTGTGACACAGCCAGCCCACCTTCAATGGCAACGTGACCACAACCTAGCCAAAAGCCATTTGAGAAAGAAACAGTCTAGAATAGCAATTAAAATATCTACCAAATGCAGTGCAATGAATATGATTGCTCTGTCACCATCTTGCACTCTAGGTGTAAACATTTTAGACTGAAATCCAACTGGACTGTTGGAGCAGTTACCCATGGCTGACAACGAAATGCAGCATTGCCTGCGTAAAGATTCATTTTCTCCCCTTCCACCCTTCCAAACATAGCACTCTCTTTGGAATTGCAAATATTGCCCATCTCGTTCTGCCCATCACACGCTGCATTGCTAGGCATCTTAATGAAAAACTACCTGGCACACAGCAAGCCCATCAGCCTCCCCAGTTTGTAATTCGCCATGGGAGTGAGTAATGTCTCAGCATCAAACCACCAGTACATTAGCAGATCACACCAGAACACTGCCAACAGCATTCAGAAGAATCATTCCCGGAAGAGACAGGCTTCACTGCGAGAACTTGTACAACCTGCTTTTCACTGCCAGCCCTCGGAACTTGCACAGGGTAAAGGAATAGGATCAGTGGTAGCAGAGGGAAAAGAATCGCACAAGCCCATTCAGAGCAGGGTTGTTACCATCAGGTCATGTCTATGTGAGTCTTGAAAATCTCCAGATAGACAGAGGTTCCCAAAACTTTCTGGTGCCTTGCTGCACTGCTTTCTTTGAGAAGAAACTCTTCCTAATGTCCAATCTGACATATGTTGTGGCTGTTGCCACATGTTAACTCCTCTTCAACCAATAAGATAAGCTGCATGTTCTTTCTAACTCTACTTCAGGTGGCAGTAGGCTACTGTAGTACTATTCGCCTCCTCTTTACCAGAGTCTTGTCCCAAAGACATCTCATATTCCCAGACTTGGAGTGAATCTCACAACCATGTTAATTCTAGAGATGACAGCCACAGGCTGACTGGACCTCTGGACAAAACAGTGTAGCATGGCTGACAAGTCAAAACAAGGCCTCAGCCCAGTCTTTCACCAGCTCTCATCCTGCCTTCCCCAACTTTCAGAGCCTAGATCATACTCTAAGCATCAATGCAGCTGTGTGGTCTGCACAAGTAGCAGCTATACCACTTGGGCACACTATACTTCTCCAGGTTTATCTTCTGCACTGCTGCACTGCACTGAGATAAAAATATGCACTGCTGACATTTTTCCCATAGTATGAAAAATCCAAACCCTAGGCTCATACAGGAACTTGGCCTGGCTGAAGCAACCTGCAATATTGTACATGCCTTAGACAAACGCCCTCTCCTGCTTTTACTGTGGCATTATAGCACATTTCTTCATCTTTATGTCCGAAGTTTGCCTCTGATTACTAGAAAGGTCTGTAGAGATGTGATAGCTAAAGCACACTCTGATCATAAGCTGAGGCCTCTCCATAGATAATGAATTGAAAATGTCTTCTAGAGGTTAAAAGAAAGCTAAAAATGTGCATATTTGCTTTTTATATTGAAAAAAACCACCCACAACACCACGGAATTTGTAGTACTTCCATCGTGGAAAAAGCAGGGGCAGAATTAAGTACTTCCTACAAACAGCTACATTCATCAGAGTGACAACTCTGAAACCTAATGACAACAGTCCCCGTTTACCACTCCACTGGTGATCATATCAGGAGAGCAATCTGAGTAAGTGTGTTTTATCCACTGTAGCTTGTTGAAATCTCTTGAAAAAACTATTGTCAAGAAACAAGATAGCAAGATTTAAAGCTGTAACAGCATTAAAGTTGCTGCTACTTATTTTTGGAGGTCCTTATCCTAGAAATCAGGAAGAGAAAGGAAGGAAGAAAGATAATCTGATGAATCAGATCATCTTCACAGGAAGGTTGGAGAGAGCATCTGGTGAGTAGAACGAGGACAAATTTCATGCAATAACATAACCACTAGAGAGACGGAAAACAAGTATAGAGGATACAACTGCTCACGGAATGGCACATCTGCACACAGTGTGTGTTCAGAGCGGAATGGCTTTGAAAAAAGAATGGCTTGCAGATCTTCTGGGAATAATAGTAGTTTTCACTAAAAATTCTTCTTCCTTCAGAAAAGCCTTAGCCAGAAAACATTTTATCTGATCTCTACCAGGTCCCTGAAGAGCTTCAGTGACCTCAATAAATGCTTCTATTAGGGCAGACTGATACTTGAAGCCCAAGTCTCCTTTTTCTAGTACCAGACACACTGAATTAAGCCAAGTCCCCTTCACAGTAACACAAAGAACACAAACCTCATTTCTACACGGAATAGTATTTTTGCATTTTCCTAACAATTTCCACTTGAAGATCTTCAGGTATTGTACAAAGCAGAAATGAATTCTGCTCCACACCACCACTTTGTGGTAGCTAAGTAGTAGTATCCTCATTTAACATGGAAGAGGAGATCCAGAGAGGTTAATTGTCTTTCCTAAGGTCACAGAAAACGCTTCTGGGCAGGACAAATCAGAGAACCCAAATTCCCCGATCTCACCAGCCTTTTGCCTCTATCCTAATCCTGACCTTGCTATCTGCAAATGGAGAAAACAAAAGTTTGTTGCCTGGAAGGGATTATTTTTTAATAAGTTAAATTGAGATTTGAGGGACATGGGAGAAAAGGGGTATAGGAGACAGGGGAAGTTGCTCTTAAAATAATTAAAAAAAAACCACAGGAGGTTTTTAACATTCTAGGTAACAGGACATGCAGCAGCTGCAAAGATCTCCCTTTTGTGGAGCGTCTGTAGATCTGTATGTCCCAGTAAAAACCTGATTTTTTTTATTACCATGCTTTCCTCTTCTTTGCAAATCCATCCAGTTGTTAGGAAACCCCCATCACTAATGTCTGATTTGAAACACACTGCTTCATTGCATGAAATTTGATTGATTGTGGTTTTAATACAAAAAAATGCCAAAGCTACTGCTTTGGTAGCCTGAAAACAATAGCATACAGACATGTCCTACCTGCTCTCCTAGGTCAGCTGGCATAATCATGACACATGAGTTAATATCTTTTGTCCATTTTCAATACACTTCCCTGCTGCTTTACGTCTACTGTGACCTAAGAAAATATATGCTTTGATGCAAGAGAGTGGGAACCAATGTGGCTGACAAAAGAAGCCACACTGTTTCCCTGAGTGACCTTGGGCAATTTGCTTGATGTTCCTGTGCCACAGCCACCCCAACAGTAGAATTAGGTAAAAATGAACCGCAGCAGAAAAACAGGCATTGGATTCAGCCTTCTCTGCTAACAAATGAAAGGACCGAGGTTCAAGCATTTAACTTTCCCTCTACACTGTTTAAAAAAAAACAACAATTAATCACTGAATGCAGTGTGTTTTCTCCAAGAGACAGGAAAGAAAAAGTCTCCAGATGCTAAACCTCATATTAGAAAAATCACGAAAAGATAACGCTAGTATTTATTAACACGCTTGCTTTTCCTTCCTACAAACGCTATACTGGCAATAAACACCAGTCTTTTGCTTTTGCTTGTGCTTTTGAGTTTGAAGCTTTCAAAGCATGGTATCTTGAGGTGCAAAATCTTAATGGAAAGTTGTGAACAATCGAGGTGTTTCCCTTTATTACCCTTCTCGGTCACCTGGAGTTAAAGAATAAAGGAAACTAGTTATTTAATGGCATATTTCTGTAAAAGAAACAAAGGAAGGAGGGGGAATTTTGTGGAAATCACTTTCTGACCTGCACTTTAGAAAAAAAACCCCTTTCTTCCCCCTGCAAATGCCTACAGAATCAGTTTTCTCTGCTACTTTAACCAGAAATACTCAAAACTATTGGAAATCCATGCTGGGAAGGGATGGGGGTGGATTTTAGCTTCTTTTACTCAACACCCCTTGATATAGGACCGAAATGAAACAAAAGAGAGGGCATATAGGTTGTTTTCTTCATGACATGCCATGTTATATTAAAAATAAATAATCCTAGAGACAAGCATAGTGCTGAAATATACCATGCAGCTGTTTTCTCTTGAATGTTTGCTTTCATCTTTAATGAGAGTGGAATTCATGTCTGGCAAACACAACTGCCTTTAAAAAATTGGTTAAATCAAAGTAACATCTACATTGCTGTCAGAATTATTGCCTAAGTAATAACAAATAGAGAAAAAAACTTCCAGTCAAAAAAATAAAGAGGTGGCTGAATTGCACATTATGAAGCTATAGTTGATGCATAGGTAGATAGATAGACAATTTGCTTTTTAATGACTAGTAAGTTTCATGAAGAATGTATCTGAAAATCCAGCCAATCTGTTTTATGCTGTTAATTGCTTTATGCCCATTTCCAGTAGTGGCAAAACAATAAAAGAGGCATTTTCAAGGCAGTGACAAGCTATAATAATCAGAATAATGGGAATATTGTCACCAGACATAAAGGTTTCCTGGAGTCCATTAAATTACACCTGTTCTCAGACTTTACATCAGAGTGGAAATAGTATTTCTGATACCAAGTTAAAAGAAAATTGAAGTTCTGTTCACAGCCATCTGCTGGGCATTGCAAAGCAGAGTGTGAGGGAGGGCCCTGCACTATCACGGCACGACGGCATGTGGGCTTTTGGGACACCCCCCACAGGTGCACACAGTCCCACAGACTTTCAGGGACACCTCAGTGACTCCTTATTATTGACTTCGGGGAGAAGGCACGCGATGCCATCGATTTTTTATGAACTTTCCACTGTCCTTGTGCTATCTGCCTCCTTTCAGAGCCCCTTAACGTGCTGTGGGGCTTTCCACCCCTTAACGAATCAAGGGGATCTCTCCCGTCGCCAGCATGCAGAGCGGGGAACAGGAGGGCTTTTCCACCACCCCTGGACATCGTTCGCCCCCTGGCACAGAGGCAGCGAAGCGTGCCGAGCTGTATATCACATAGGAAGAGACAGAGAGCAAGGGAACCCGGCTGTGGGGGCACATGGGACAGACCGGAGCGGGGAGCCGGGGGTCCTCCCCGCGCAAGGGAGAAGGCTCCGGCCAGCCCGGCCCCTTTGGCGGCGCTCCGACCGCGCTGCCCCGGCGATCACAGCTCTGCCTTCGGGGGCGGGGGGGAGAAAAGTGTTCCCATTCTCCTTCGCCTTTCCCCAGGAAAACTTTTCTCCTTTTCGGCGGCCATCGCTTCGTGTCCCGCTCCCCCTGGCCGCAAGAGCGAGGTGCCCGCCGAGCGCCCCTCTCCTCCCCGCACCCCCGGCCGCGGCGGCAAGCGCGGCACCATCCCGCCCGGCGGCTGGGCGCGCGGCTCCCTCCCCGCCAAGCCCAGCCGCGTCGGGTCGGGGCGACGGGGCGATACTCACGCTGCTGTTGTGCCCGGACCAGTGCACCATGGCTTGGTTGTGCGCCGCGTCCCCGGTGAGCGCGAAGGTGGTGCTGCCCAGCCGCAGCTCCTCTGCCCCTCGCAGCCGCGCCGCTCTCCCCTCCTCCGGCGGCCCGCGGGGCTGAGCCCGGGCGCCGCGCTGCCCCCGTCTTCTAGAGAGATATTCTTTTTCCTTTCATTTTTAACACACGTTTTTCTTATTCTTC
>JANHGO010000012.1:16713983-16757467 GCA_024606505.1 Aquila spilogaster
GCCCCGGCCGAGCCCCGCGCTCGGCCGCCCGGCCGGCTCCGTAATCCTCGCGGCGGCGGCGGCGGCGGCGGCGGCTGTCGCTGCTCCTGCCTAAGGCGAGACGAGGAGGACGGCCAGGAGGGCGATGGAGACGAGCAGGATCTGCAAGTTATTTCGGCGCCGGTGCAGCACCAAGAGAGAAGTAAGAGCCATGTCCAGGCGAGAAAAACGGTGTGGCAGGTCGGAAAGCAGTTAGTCCCCTTCTCCATGCCTTTGCGGAGCGAGTCGGGGTCTTGGAGAGGGAGGGGGGACGAGGCGCTGCGTTTAGGGATTTTTTTTTTTTTTTAAGGAGAAAGGGGCCAGATTCTAATTATAATAATTATTATTTGCAAAAGGCTCCTCTTTCTCTCGCTCTCCTTCTTTCTCTTCCCCCTTTCTCAGCCTCTGAGACGATGACCAGGAAAAAAAAAAAAAAGAAAAAAAAGGAAAGAAGGAAAAAAGAAAAAAAAAACTCTCTCCCCGGTAGTTGGATTCTGTTCCCTACTGTTGGTGGATTTTTTTTTTTTTTTTTTTGAAAAGTGCTTTTCAGTGAAACTGTTCACGTTCAAGGATTTGATCAAGTGAGAGGGTAACACCACACGGGGGGAGGAGCCCCGAGCCCTGCCAAGCGCCGCTGAAATCCAGCGCCGAGTCACAGCCGCGCCGCCGGGGGCCGGGAGCGGGGCCGGGGGCGGGAGCATCACCCAGCCCTGTCCTGATTCGGTGCGTGTGCTGCTGCCGAGACAAAGCAGCCGTCCTTCACCGTTTTTCTCCGAACGTCTATTTGGATGCGCGCGTATTTACGGCAGCGTAGGCATTCCTCACCCTGTGTTTATCTCTCTACGGGGGCGGAGGCTGGGATGAGTAACTCCTGGCTGACTCTCGCCGTGGAGCACCGCTCCGCCGCCGGCTCCGCCGGTGCGGATGCGGCCGTCCCGAGCGGCGCTCCCCGGCCGTGTGCGTGGGCACCGTCGGGGCAGGGAGAGCGGCGGCGCGTGTTTGGGGTTTGGGGTCACCAAGAAAGGGCCGTGTCTGCAGGCAGGAGCGCCGTGTCGGGACCGCGTCGGGAAAAGGAGAGGGGATGATGGATCTCCTCAGCTCACGGCAGTGCAGCGCTGCCGCTCCCAGCGCAGCATTTCTCGCAGCAGGACTCGTGCGTTCTGCTGGAAGAGCCCAAGGAGCCTCCGCAGCCTCAGCCCCCGGACGAGGTGTGAGTAATCGCACGGTGCGCTGGGGCAGGCTGCCTCCTCCCACGGCTGCCGAGCGTTCCCCGCCTCCGGGGGTCACCTCGTCAGAGCCACCCGTGTCCGTGCCACATCCCCCCGGAGCGGTTCACTGCGGCAGCGCGGCAGCACTTTGCCTTCAGATCGAACCCACGGTCGACCTCCTACCCCTCTTTGCCTTCTCCTTTCGAAAACTGTCAATAACTCGCGTTCTGTTCAGCCTCCCACCCTCCCACTCACCACATCAGCCATCCCCACCGCTCAACAGTTTTCCCCCTCCTAACACGGGTCTCCCAGCCCGGTAGGGAGCAAATGGACAGAGCACGGACGGGTGATCTCTATGGAGAGCCAGGGGGTGTCCTCACCAGCCGGTGCCCCGTGTTAGCTGCACGCCTCGGGCTGGGGCTGGGAGAGGAGGGAGGCACACGCCCAGAGCAAGTGAAGAGGGCTGGGGGTGCCAGGTGGTTAGAAGAGCTGCAAATCTCAGTGCAGAGATGGGAAAGTGGGAGGCAGGGGTTTTGAAGCAAATCACCCACTCCCAACTCAACGATGTTATTTCTGGCTTGGAATGGGCTTTTCAAACGGCACTGCCAAAATGTTTAGGAGATGGCATTTTGTTTGTGTAGGAGCAGTGACGTGGGCCTGAGCCCATCCACGAACACCCGCACAATTTGCACACACCAGCAGCTGGAGCTGTGCTGCGTGGCCCCCAAGACTGCACCCTGCCACTGTTAGCAAAGGAATTACATAGTACATGGAGGGGGAAGAATGGCAGCTCTGTTCCTAGATTGCTACAAGAACAGTGTCCCTGAGCACATGGCATCCACTCCCTGCATCCCACCCCTGGATCATGCTGTTGCTGTCCTCTGAAAAAGGATGCGCTGCCCAGCAAGTGCCATCCTCCTTCAGTGAGACTGCTGCTGTGACACACAGCCATTGTCCCAAAGTTACAATTAAAGTTTCTCCAGTCTCTCTGGGCCCAGCGGCAGCTCAGTGCTGTTCCTGATCATCTCTGGACAGTGATCCAGAACCACTGCCACCACAAAACTGCCGCGGGGATAGTAACTGCACTGCTTAGCTACTCTGCAGCCCACTCAGTCATGTTTATCATCTCATCTTTGCTGGACACTGTTTAAGATGCAGTTGTTGTTCACACCTGGATCAGCCACTCATTTGTGCAGCAGCATCTCCATGATCCAAAGCTACTGATGTCAAAACAGGACTTGTGGACACATCTCCTTTTCCAAATCCTGACAATGCAAGCCATTACTTTGTGTCCACCACATCACTCTGTCACCATAAGAGCCCAACAGTGCAGACATAGTGCAGAATGCCATGGGCACCCTGTGTGGTATGCTCACCAGAGCTTACTTTAGGGCAGTGCTACTGCCACCCCAATAGCAGCTCTCTCCTACCCTGCAGACTGCAGAGCAGCTGCTTACAGCTAATATCACCCTCATCTCATACCTTGTCAGCAAGAATACCCCAGGCTCTCATTTCTCAGGCAGATACCTGGACAGGTGTTTCTAAAGAAAATGCTGAAATCCCATCATCTGAGCCTGTTTATCACTGTTCAATAGTGAGGCACAGTTGACATCCCACTGATGATGTGGGACTGTCTATCAAAACCTGTTCCCTCTGGAACCTTTGGTCCTTGGCAGAAGCCTCAGTGCCAAGGCGAGAAGCAGCACTTTCTATAATCCTTTTCCTACTCTGGAACACAAAGGTAATGTGAGCAACACCCCCATCTCCTGCACGATCCGCGAACTGCGTGCCCATCACCAGCATGCAGAAAAGGGGATTTTACTGTCTGTGCCAGAATATCAGGTTTGCTTCCAAACCTGGCCTCTTGTATGGCAGGGTGTCAGGGAGGAGGCCATCTGACAACCCTCGATTTGCACAGTCTATCTCCAAGAACAGAAATGGAATTCTCCAGCACAGTATCCATTACAGGCTGTTTTAATCCCTGCTCTAATCCATTACAATCTGCTTTAATCCCTACCCAGCTGCAAACATCCATTCAAGGAAGCAGGGGTCGGTGTTATATTCGGTTGGACCATGTTGGTTTTTAATTGATGTAAGGCGACCATATGCCATAACATCCGGCAATGCATTAGATTTCCAAGTAAGCAAGAAATTAAGTGTTCTGGAAGGCGAATTGTGGCACAAATGTAAAGTAGCAGAACATGCCTAAAACCAAGTGGGAGGTGGGTTCAATTAAGGAGAGAGACAATTGGGAAAGTTATGTTTGTTCGGAGGGGATAATTTGGATGGAAGAAGTTTAACGACACTATCTCAAGTAAGAAGGAAATAGAGCCTAGCTATTATTTCATGCCAAAGCCTTCTAAAGCAGCATTGATCATTTGGGGTTTTCATTGATTTTTTTTCCCTATTTTGCAACTTTCGTTTGAAGAAAAAAAATACAAAACCAAAGATTTAACTCCTTCAACACATATCCAATAACCACAGCATCAATACCTGCACTGCTGGCTGTAGACCTGCTCCCCAGTACCCCTATCCCTTCTGGCTTGCCCAGTGCTGCCCATCACTGCTCCATGTAACTCTCCTCCTGCAGGACTGTATGCATCCAGCCACTGTCACACCAGGGAAGTGCTGAGTGGGAGCTGGAGCCTTTCCTAATAGAACTGGAAAGAAAGGAATGGGGAGAGGAGATCATGAGAGGAGAACTGAAGGATGGGAACAAAAAGTAATGCCCAAACTACACTGCACTCTCTTCACTCCCCTAAATGTCTCCTGCACTACTCGAGCTCTTCCAAGGAAGGAAATTCCACACGTACTAAGAGAAAAATCAATGCTTGCTTCAGTTAACTTTAACCCATTTATTATGTGTGAATCTGGGTGCTAGAAAACAAAGCAGCTCTGTGCTAATGCTCTCTTGTCTGCTAAGGAAAGGCCTGAATCCAACAAAGCAAAAATCATTAAAACCCGAAGCATCCCTATATCCTCAGACTGAGAACCACCTGCATGTAGTACCTTCATCATTTCATAGAATGGCTTAGGTTGGAGGCAACCTTAAAGATCATCAAGCTCCAACCCCCTGCCATAGGCAGTGTTGCCAGACACCACATCAGGGCCCAGGGCCCCATCCAACCTGGTCTTGAGCACCTCCAGGGATGGGGCACCCACAACCTCTCTGTGCAGCCTGTTCTGCTGGTACACAACTACCCTTGCTAGGGGACAGATTTTTCAGCTCATCGGGGTGTGCAGCAGACAGTTTGCTTCCAGAGCACAGCAGGACCGAGGCAGGAAGCCTTCAGCATACCACATATATGTGAGACAGAAGCTCTCCTTCAGGAACACTCTGACAGTTCCACTGTCTTCACCCACTGCTGGGGTTGCTCAAAAGCTGCTCAACCTGCAGAGCACAGACAAAGGACAGCAACCCACAGAGAAAGGCAGAATTGTTCTGGACTCTGGGGAGGTTCTGCAGATTTTGGGTCATGTTCCTACTCAATGTTGAGTTCTGATGTTGGTCCTAAAGCCAAGAAGAGAGAATCCCATTCTGCTGATAATTTTCAGCATCCTCAGAAACGTCAGCGAGATGATCGAAGTGGGAAAAGTGCACAGATTTGCAGCATACACAAAGATCAGTTGCGTACCACGTAAGTTCACTGTGCTGAATGCACTGCATACTGCAGATCACATACATTTCTGTCTTGGAAACCCCACTCAGAAACACAAGATCCTGTCTCCCAGATTTCAAATTATCCAAGAGCATAGTAAGATCCTACATTTTCAGAAGCACTTGACAAGTTTTTGAAAGCATGCTCCTCAGTATCTCTTAGAAGGTGCTGGGTCAGGACATTCAAACATGCTTTCTCTCTTTGTCTCCTGAATTCAAAGAGCTCCTCTGAAAAGCTGGGTCCAACTGTGCCATGTATAAAGAAGAGAGGCATAATCATGGCTTAGGGTGTTATAATATCCATGAACGTGCTGTGAGAAGTAAGATATCCCCTCTGGAGAAAATCTGATTAAAAACAGGGAATGTGACTAATATTGACCTGGTCATTGATTCAGAAGGCGTAAATGACTCTAATCTCCCTTCCTCTCCCAAGGTGTGCCTCTCATTTACAGGTTCCATGCAGAAGAGCAATCCCCTCTTCTATTAGCAGCTTTGTGCACCTCTCATCAACTTCTCGTTTCTGGTTGTTAATGAAGCCTTGCATCCATGATTGTTTAGGGGTGGTTTTGCTTCCTAAAAGCACAGCACAAATGCTGCTTTGCTGTGCAAAAAGAATCTTACTGAACTTGAAACCTTTTCTGTTTGTTCCGCTCTTTCCCTAGGGCACAGTGGGACCTGGAAAGGTTCAGGTCTTCTCTTCAAGACACTCACAGCAGGAACTATGGCTGCTGTGACTGCAGGTGCATGAGGCTCTTTAAACAGGGCATTTAGCACAAATAAACCTTTGACAGAAGAAAAGAAACCAGAATCAACCACACTTAAACCAAAGCAAAGTGCAAGGTGTGAATCACAGCTAAAACAGTAGGATGAGGCTTGGTTAAAGGGAAAGGGAGAGATGTGAAATCAGACAATGAAACTGGAGATGATCATGTCTTCTCATGTCTTCTCTAAACATTTGCATGCAGCACAGTGCTGGCTCCCAGTGCCAGTAAATAAGGTTGTCCTCTGCAGTTCTAGCTGGTTTACTTTCTCACCTTGTCCAGGGAAGAAGCCTCAAGGAAAGATATTTACAGCTACAAAAATCAGGCCTGATCTAATAGAGCACAAGTAGAAAGTTCAGTTTAAAGTTTTCACAACAGGATCGCCCTATTATTTCTACCATGCCATGGCACCTGTGGTAAACACCAACGCTGCTCAGATGGGAAAGTTCAATCAAGGAAGGATTCCATCTGTCTTTCAGCAGGCTTTAGTAGCTTCAAACAAGTAGGGACACCAAATATCAGCCACATTCAGGTCCCTACAGGCTACTATCAGAAGAAACAGAAAGAACCTACAAACCCACATGGACTTTCCAAGATAGACTCCAGTCAATCAGACACTGCACAAGGAGATGTTTTAGAAAACAGTACTACTTAAAGCAGAAATGAGAGAAAAATGACTCAGCTGCCTTTTCCCATCCCATAGAGCTCATACTAGAAGAATGGAGCTGGTCTGCTAGTGACACAGAAACTCTGCAACTAAGACTTTGCTCTCACCCCAGGTACTTTTTCAACTTTATTTCCTCTGCCAGACAAATCTTTTCCTCTTTCTCTCCCATAGAAAGCTTGAGATAGACTTAGGAAGGGAAGGAGCTGTTTCTGTTTCTTCTTCTCTTCTCAAGTTAAATCCAAAGAGGTGTGTGTGTGTGTGCATGTGCAATGGCAGAATTTTCTTTGCTACCTAGAAAGAAACAAGTCTGGCAGGAACCCCAGCTTTGATGGTGGGACTTCACAGGAGGATGTTCAACCTGCCACAGCTTGGTGCTGTTTTTTCTCCCACAGTAAAAAAGACCTTTTAAGAATTTTACCTATGGCTATTTCCCCCCCCCTCTTAAGAACCACCCCAAAAAGAGAGAAAAGTTGAACTACATCACTGAGGAAGGACTTTATACTAATCAATATGAGTGGAAGGGTGTATAAAGAACAAAAGGAAAAGGAAGTCTTAATATAGGGGAAAAGCAACACAGATCTACAGCAACAAGCAGCTGGCGGTAGGCAGATGTTTCCTACCAAGATCTGGCAGTCCCCCAGATCCCCAGTGCACTGATTTAGCGACACCAGATCTCACACTTACTCCTAAAAGGAGCCAGGTTGAATGAAATCTCATGGAAAGAGGGGGTTGAAATATACTGAAAGGGTAAGCCCCAGGTGAGTGTATGCTTCCAATACCTCCAAGCCAGGAAGGACAAAACGAAGTAGAAGATATTACAGGCTTTGCTAGAACGTCTTGGCTCCATAGCTTCCGCTCCATGAGGACTCACTGAAGTTTCACACTACCACGGGAAATTACCAAAAATAGTATTGGCCCCACGCACTGTGTGATTGTAACCCACACACCATGTGATGCATGCTCAATACCAGGCAGGCAAAGGCTGAGGATCACTACTGCATCCGCTTCCATGAAGCAAATGCCAATTGCTAAATTAATCATTTGAATTCTAGTGTTGCCAACAGTTCCTGTCAGGGCCCAGGAAAAGGCTTTCAAAGGCAGCAGTGAGACAGTCCCCACTCTGAAGTCTCGATTATGCCTCTTGCAGACAACTCACTAGTTCACTGCCTTCAGACAGAGGGTGAGTGAGAACCTCTAAAGAAGATGATCTTCACAAAACTAAAATGCTGCTTGGGCAAATCAGGAAGGAGGAAGGACCTGTGTTCTGTCCAAACCAAAACCATGCAGCAGGTCAATGGATGCTCAGGCAGAGAGGTAAAAACTTTTCCTTCCTTCCCTCAAATGAGCACCTGACCACAACATTTGTTGCCCCAGACATGGAATAAATTTACTCTGTGGACCTCTAAGCAACTTCACAGCTTCCTTCTTTTGGTGGTGGCTTAAATCTATTCCTCAGCTTTGTTGCAGACACACAGGTTCCAGTGTAGCAGCCCAGAGAACACTCTTGCCATTCTTTCATTTCTGAATCTGTCCAACACCTGGTGATTTTACTTGTAGGCTAGAACTGAAGAGCAATCTCAAAAGGGTTAAAATTCAGGGACACAATTGAAAGTGCAATTAATAAGCCTGCTACATAAAAGATCCTCATGCTTGTAATGCAATCGGTGAGGGCTGAACATTTTTCCTTGGGCTTACTCTACTCCATTACTGCAATAATGCATGGTAATGTAGTTAGCATTGATTTGCCGCAAGATACATGTACTACATCTGCAAGCTAACAGGGAAAAAAGGAGGGAGGCTCTCTCCTTGAAAGGCTGGAATTACTTAATTATCTAAGGAAAATGACCTGCAGAGTTAACAGCACAGGGAAGGGCAAGGACTGACTTCCCCTATTCCCAAAGAATACAGAATAGCACTTCTCCGCTACGTGACCTCCCTGCAAAACAAACTCTTGGTTTGTTATTATTAATTACCCTGGCTCCTATCGCTGGAATTCAGAGGTGCTGATACTTTGCATCACCCTCAGCTATGCTTGCTATTCATAAATCATGCTGAGAGGAGTTGCCAAGGGAGGAGAGGAAATACTAAAGGAAACTCGTAAGCATCTCTAAACAGGCAGCTGCTGTTCAGAGTGGCTGCAGCCCTCTGCACAGAGTGAGATGTAAGCTGCTATCAGTGTTACAAGGCAGCAGGAGACATATGCCAAAAGTAGGCAGGCAGGACAGGAAAATAATGCATTCAGACAGAAAAGGTAAAGGAAAGAAGATGGCCTGGGGGATTAACCGCAGCAAGCAGGGCCTTTCATCTTCACATCCACAGGTCAGATGAGATGGTCTGATAAAAGCTGAAAGGCACTATTATGATTATTAATCTGTATGGGGTTGACTGTAGTCCAAACAGAGATAGAGGTGAGAGTTCCAGTGGTCAAACCAGCACTGATTTCCCCTCCGGAACCTACAGCAAGTCATTTAACACCTCTTTCCATTTTCCAACTGTAAATTGAAGCTGAAATTGCTTCACTATTTTGAAGCTCCGAAGAGTGTTTTGGCCATCCCACCCCTCCTACTCCTTTATACAATTACATGTTCCTCAGAAAGCATTCACAGTCCTACTCTTCACAATATTCATGATATTGAAGTGCTTCAACTATTGCTCCTTTTTAGAAGGGTGTTCTTAGTAAAGAAACATTAGAATGACATCTGAGGGATTTATCTCAGCCCAGTTATTGGACAGATGGTGATACTTTCTGACCCACACCATTAATCTGCTACCTGGCTGGCAATGGGACAATAATGAATCAGATCTGGATGAAAAGAGGGTGAGAGCATCTGGATCCCACTTTATCTCAAGATAGAACACATTTTCCATTCACAGCTTTTTGCCGACTCTTTTAAAAAATCATTTCAAAGCTAGAAACAGTGAGACTTGAAAGCAAGGTTTGTTGGAAAGGAACAGTTCACAGATCACTCAAGGTACGATGAGAAATAGAGGAGCTTTCTGGCACCAACCCTTCATTTGGCCACAAATCATTTGGCCACTTCAGTTCTATTATTTTGGGTAAATGAAAGGTTCTTCCCCTCTTTCTTCATTTCTAATTCAAAGAAATTAAAGATTTCAGTGGTTTTGTTCTTTTTTCAACCAAGGAGGGGAGATGTCTTCCATTTCCTCACATTTCACCTTTTAAACAATTCCTCTCCCTGGAAGCTTGATAGTGTGGCAAAAGAAATAGTGAAAGTAAAACAGAAACAGAAGAAGAAATTAGCTGAAAATTATTCATTCCACTCTTTACCAGAATATCAGAATTATCAGAAAACAGGGACAAAATAAGGTTAAAATATGGTCTTCAAGCACCGCTCATCTGAAAATCTGAAATACTGAGGTTTCTGTTCTCAGTGAAAATCAGAGGGAGGAGACAAAAATCACAAAGACTTTCACAGATGAAGTCTTTCTTTAAGTCTTGAAAATTTTCTTTAATGAATTTTTAAACTTTTAAAAGTTTTTGATTAGATCAAGCAGATTAGTATTAGTGAATTGCTATGTAAATTTTATAAATAGCAGGTTCAGCCCGACATTGGACTTTGGACAAGTGAATTTCTCATTAATACCATAATAACATTTTATGCTGCAATTAACTTTCTCTAGACTGGAAGAACAGAGTATTTCTTACTCCTCTAGACTTTCTCCTACACTGCAGTGCCAATACAGGAGACTCAGAAGTACCTTAAACTGGCAACTAAAGAGTCTTCTCTGCCGAGGTCTCTCACTGAGATCCACCTTTATCACACAAGTAGACACAGGAGGGAGCTCACACACCCCCATTCACATTGAGGTTACATCTCTCCCTGCAGCAACCAGAGAGATTTAACATCTCAACTTCTCAGTTCAGAGTTCCTTTAGGTCTTGGACTCAGATTTTCACACCTCCTAGAATAGAGATCTCCACTTCCAGGTAGCAGAGCATCTGATATGTGCTCCCCTCCACATCAGCAAAAGAAAGTCTGCAGCAGTGTTGGATGAATGCAGGGTGAAATCTCTGTTCATCAGATTTGGCAGTCCCAGATGAGGCTGCACACACCTGTAATGTAACACTGCTCTTAATACTGACAGTGGCTGAACTGTCATCTGCCTTTTAACTTTGCTGCTGGTCTTCTGCTTCCTCCTCAAGCCAGACCTGACAAAAGAAGATGTAGGATTTTCTCCTCATTGGCCTCTCCCATTCTGCCCAAACTGGATGTCCATGAGTGCAGCTAAAGCCATCTCATGGGGAAAAGGGAACAAGGCTTCCTTCATTCTAGCTTTTTTTTTTTCTGTTTGTACACACATCTGGGCAAAGCTCTTGACAGTAACACCAACTGATCCTTTCATTCCCTTTCTACAATAGGTTTTGCTCCCCTTATTCTGGCTCTTACCCACTGTCCTTCACAACCATACTTGAACCTGGTACTTCAGCCCAAGTTTACTTTCCTCATTAAAAATGAAGCATAACTTAAGAATCCAAGATACATTTTTAGAGGCATCTAAGGCAAATTCACTATGGAGAGAATCTAAGGACATAGTCATCCTCCTCTTTTGTCACCTGTTCCCACATCACACATACATGAGGTAGGAAGCTCTTGAGGCCATTTGCCATACAATTAAATATAGCTTTTGACCAAGTCAAGACACTTAGATTGTTTGCTCATTTGCTAGACCATGGTCAAAAAAACCCACGTCACTGTATTAGAGCAAATTATTTCTATAAAGAATCGATTAGGTACTGACTGTGTAACCTGTTGTTTTCGTTTTTCTTCTTTCACATCAGGAACATTTTGGTGAGAAAACTGGTTTTGATCTAACTTCTGCAGAAGGGGTTTCAAAGGATGTGATTCTTTACTATATTTCTTTACAGCCTTTATACTATGAGACCCCATAGTCCTCCAACTACGAGCACCAGGGCAAAACCAGTCTTTAACAGCTGCAAGAACAAATTTGTATGCATTAGGAAATCCCAGCAGAAATTGCATATCAAAGAGGACACCATTAGATGTAAAGAAAATTTCTGATCTTTAACTTTTTCCTTCTTTTCCTAATTTCTACTGCTCATGATTGATGTAGAGTATGATTATTAGCAACCCTCTTGCAAAGCAATGCTGGGATGCTGCAGCTTGTTGTCCTCTTTCAGGTCAAACCCATATAGAAGCTCCCAAGCTGATGAATTACCTTACAAAGGCTTCTCTTCGTTTGCAATGTGAGACCAGTTTTCATTTGAGGAAAAAAGCTTGGCTTCATTTAATTTTTCATTTCTTCATCTTCCTTGTTCCTACAGGCACATTTTTTATCTAAAATACCGTGGTTTTTTTTTCTCTGGGTTTTGTTTTGTTTTTTTTTCTGCATTTAAATCTGTTCTTTACACCCCTGGAGAGAACAAACATTCTCCATTACCTTCTGAGCAGACCCAGCAGGGTGTCAGAGAGCAGTTTTCTCAGTGCTGCTCCTCTGCCTCATTCATTACTGAATGAATACCTCCAGAATGAAAGTGTGAGTCAGCAACCCCAACTGCTCTGAATATACCCTGTCACAGAGGAGCCAACAAAATACAAGTGTGACATTCTTATCCCTTGGTTCCAGCAGATCCCAGGGGATTTTGCAAACTGTATCACTCTTGAAGGCAAATGCAGGTCCATACATTGATTTTCTGAATGATTTAAAGGATGTAAAGGATATATAAAGGATGTTACAACAGCTCAAGCGGGCAAATGAGAAAGTATCCATAGCAAAGTTAACTAAAAAGCTCATGATCGTTGATGCTGTTCTGCCTTCTGACACAGGTACGATCAGGTTTTTTGAATGACTCTAGCACTTTTCATTCATTTCACTCGCTGCCCTGGAGCAGAGGTCTAAAACTTTTTTCTGATGGGGTCTGCACTTCATCTCCAAGGGAAGTTTATTTATATAGTCTCTTTTCCATGTCTGCAGCCTCAAAGAGAAGTCCTCAGATGTGAAATTTGGCTTTCCACGTATTCTACAGCCCTTTTCATCTTGTCTGGTTTGTTGATCTATCCTTGCTGAGACTGAAGGACATAGACGCTTGCAGGGCTAGCTTTAATATCATTTTGCATAACACCTAATTACAATGAGGTATTCAGAGAAAGTATTATTAGCAATTTATTTCCAATATCTACCAATAGATGCAATTTAAAGCCTGAATCTTTACAGTAGGCTTATTAATAAAAGGGTCCCCATCTTGGAAGGTACCGAGGATCTTTTTCAAAGATGCGATTACCATAGCTTAAGTCAATGACAGTCAAGGCAACTAAGTATCTCCAGCGGTATGAATAGTATTCTCTATGTGTCATCTTCCTTCTGGTGTGTGCATAGAACAAAGCATTAGTAGAAATCAGTACCACTTGTTACAGCAACAAACCAAGTAGAAGGTCTGTGAAAAGTCACAGAGCGTGATTTTGCTTCATACCTTCATCATAATTTACATCAGTGGCAGGTGGGTACAAGCACGTATTTTTTGAATATCCAGCCCTCACTTTACTTCACAGAACACAGTTGAGCAGAAAATCTGCCCCACGGAAATCCTAATGGTGATGGACTCGTGGTCAGAAACATTTTCCTGTGTGGGAATAATCATACAGCTTGCTCTGCTTCATATCCTGACATCAGTAATGCTTTACTCAGAACCCTGCCAAGAAAAATCTCTATCAAATAGAGTGAAGCATTCATCCTTCCTCCATCAAAGCCCTGTGGGTCCACCGTGTCTCCAGACACATGCATGGAATCCACCTCATAGTCTTGGAAACATTTTTTTCTGGCAAAAATGCGCATAAAAGTGTATTTATTTCAAGACCACAACCATTTAGAAGCTCTAACCCAAGTCTCAAGACACTGAAGACTCAAACGCTCAGGAAGTAATGCAATAATCCAGCCTTTATACCACTTACTAGCTTTGTATGCAGTGCTATAGAAGTGTAAACTTTCTCTGTCACCCACTTCCCTACCACAGAAACCTACCTCCAGCCCCTTGACACCCCTTCTTTACAGAGGCAAACTGAAGCAATCTCCCATGGACAACACAATCACACATGCAGACTGCCTTGGATCTAGGTGTGCAAACCCCCGACAAACCCAGCAAGGACTGAAGCAGTCCATTTCCTTGGAGAATGTCACTGCATTTGCTCCTGTACTCTTTCAGTGCAACAGTTCCATCATCAGGGCAGTTATCTCACAGCTACAGCAGCACGGCTGTATCTGGTGTTCTGGCCTGGCTGCTTTCCTTCTTGTAGGAAAGAGATAATACAAGGGCACCTAAGGATGGTCAAGTGGGGAAACAGTATTTTTACTAGTTAGTCTGTTCTGCCATTTTACATTAGAGAAGGTACAAAGAGGAGCTATGTCTTAAACAGACCATACAACAATTTATCTTGTGCTCCTTTCTTTGTTCTTATCCTCCTCAAGATTTTCTTTTAAAACACAGCAATAGATTTTATTCCCAGGTGTCATCTACTTTTTTTCTCAGCCATTTTTGTTTTGTGTTTTTTATTCATTAGAAAAAGAAATATAGCTGAATATTTTCAGCTAAACTACATTTGCTGCTTTGTGTTTGGCATTGTAAAAACAATGGGCAGACTGTTAAAAAAATGCATTTTGACAAAGGAGAAAAGTCATTTCCAGCTAGTTCTTGCTGTAAGAAAAGTGAGAGCTCTACATGGCTCAATGAGTCTGTAACTGTATCAGAGATTTAAAAGGTGCCAATTTGAGATCTAATCCCAAAGCCCTTGCATGAGTGGTCCAATTAAAAGGAGAACAAATTTAATCTTTGCCCTCATAGATTTGTACCCATTGTCAATATAAGCAAATGAGAATGAAAAAAGCTTGTAGCCAAAGCCTGTCCTAAGTTGCATCACTTCAAAGAAACTCTGCAGGCATCAGAGGATGAGCTTTTAATTAACATTGGCAACACGCAACTGAGGCAGGCAGATATGGTTTTTATGTTGACAAAGGTGGTATTATTTTATGCACTCTAATTTCTCTGAACAACGTAATACATTTCAAAGACAAAAGCTGGCAAATCTCCTTCATAATGTGCTGATAGTAACTACTACATCCAGATTCACCCTTCACTAGTTGATGAGGTTTAATCAGAACACTTCTCTAAACAACTCTACCTGAACGTTGCTGTTTGTAATTATTCCTGCATCTCAGTGATGTCTGTGTAGAAGCATCAGGGCAATGATTGATCGATTCTCAATATTCCATCACTTATGATATTTCCAAGGTAAACAACTTCCTTCTCCACTGGGAAATAATATCTAGGCTAAATCAAATTGCAAAGTACTAAAAGAAAGCTAGCTGCCTCCATATTAATCTTAAACCATTTATGATAGATCAAGGCATTGAGTTTCCAGGTCTAATGAGACTTGTGTGCTCTAAAGCAACTCTTTAATTGATAAGTCAGGAGATGAACAACCTGGTTTGTATTACAGAGAAAAAATGACACACAGAATCTTGTTTTCAAGCCAATTGGAGTGTGGAAGAATTCTTGACTCCTTCTTTGAGTGTGAAAGGAAACCTATTCACTACTGCCTGAATACATTTCACCACTCCTTGGGCACCTGGCTCAGAAAATCCTCTGTGTAATGCATATTTGGAAAAATAGAAGCAAGTCATCAGTTTATCTGGTTCTCCTGTATTCTAAAGCTTCTTTGATCCACTGTAAAGCTTCCTTAATATGGTTGTAAATTACATTTATATTATGACACCCTGAGTAATACACAGGAAAGTGGTCTACATGAAAATGAGACCTGCTAAGTGATTATCTCTTGTAAAAATATGAGTATTAGTGAGAAGCAAAGACAGAGATGGGAATGAAATTGTCTCTGAATTTTAGAAAAGTTACTGGTGTGGCAGAGGATGATGCTGACAATATTTTATTTACGTGCAACGTAAACCTAGCTTCTACATAACACAGTTCTGACCTAAAGTCTGTTATGTTACAGGGCAGATTGTATCCCTACCTCCAGTCAGGTTTGTTGCTTACTGATAAATAATTGTACTAAGATAAGACCAGTAAATCTCAGAGAAATGAGTACAGAGTTATGCTTTAAATAGACCAGCAACTACACAAGAGATTAAGATCCCATTGACCACCTACTCATTCCACAAGAACAAAAGTGAATTAAGCTTGGGATCAATCTGCCTGTTTGTCCTTACATTAATTCCAGACAACATACACTTTAGTTCCACAAATCAATTAATGCCTAAGTTTAGCATCACTCAGTTCAATGGACTGAAAATTGAGCTCCTTCCCTTCCCAAACTCACTACCCATTAACCACTGTGAGTGTTTCCCGATTTCCTTTTCTCTTCCATTTCCTGATTGGTCTCAATACTGTATCATAAAATGGCAAAGCTCCTTTTGAGTTAGCCTCAGAAAACTGAGCTCTTGGCAATGGCCTAAATTCAGTTTCTTTGAGCAGCAGTAAACATTTCCTCCAAGAGAGAAATTAGATGTTTCAGATAACCCCACTTCAACTCTGTAACAGAATTTTTCTCTGCATTGCATTTTGCAGTCCTCTGCACTACAGATGCCACGTACGTTACAAATCATAGGCAGGCAAAAATTCTACAGCATGTCTTTGAACCCTTTCTTTCCCCTGCCAAAACATAAAGACAGCTGAACTGCACAAAGATGTTTATTCTCCCAGAAGGAGCAGCAGTGCTTCCTTTGACTACCGCTGGCTTGGCACATGAACCCTGATTAACTCCTGTCATGTTAAGTCACATCGTTTGCAAACTGCCCCCATTTCCCTCCCTCAGCCCCTACACCAAACAACAAAAAAACAAAATCACAAATTCAAGGAAAATTGTAGGATCAGAAAAGGAAAAATTAAGGAGTTTGTTTCTGACTTTTTGGAAGGCACACGTTCTTCAGACGCAAAGATGACAAGGTTTTCAGAGTGTTTGCTGACCTGAAAAATATTGTATTTCCAGAAGTGTGAAGAAAATCCGTCCTTTTAATTCATTCGCATTTTATTCCCCATAACATTAGGAACACAACCCTTTCTGTCTCCCCCGTCAGATGACATTCCATATCAGAGTTAGGCCGAGGCCACTGTCATGCCCCATTAAGCATTAGTGGACTTTTCCAAGTCAGCTGAAGTATTTAAAAACTCCCTAGAAAACATATTAATCAAACAGATCCATAGTTCTGTAAAATCAACGTTTTTAAGTACACCATATTTAATAGGAAATGGACTGTCAAGTAGCTTCAACATGCCAAATTGGCATAGCTCATTGAATGTCCTGGCTTATGAATATTGTGCAGAAGCACAGCCCCTTTTTATACGTCTATTTTTTTTGTCCATATTTTTGTCTTTTTAAAAGAACTCGAAGCTGAAGTCTAAATATAGAAGCAACAAACAAAATTTAGTACAGAAGGTAACTTGAGCAGGCTCATAAAGCTCACGTCAGATCAGAATACAACTGATTCACTTGTGTGAGAAAATTAATATATATATTCACACGCCCCATAAAATTTATAGCTCCCATTTTAAAACAAAGGTGACAAACACTTGTGCAATTTAGAAAATGGTCCACTTTTCATGATCTTGCAAAGACACACACAGCATGCTGTGTTCCAATTACAAACTAAATGGCATGCATTCACTAACAAATGGGAAACAGAAAATGATTTGCTTTGAACGCTCTGCATCATGAAAGAGAATTTCAAGTGGCACAGTACAGAAAACATCTTCAGCATGCATTTAATCCACATAGATCAACACTTGAGGCTTTGCACAATTAGCAACCAGCACAATATCATCAAATAACCCTGCCCCATGCCACAATTACAGCACTCCCCAGCTCTGCTATACAAATAACTAATTCATTCATTCATAATCCTCTCGTTGCTCTGTGTTTTATATTGCTAGAAGCTATTAGGAAGACTTCTGAACACATGCGTGTGACATGCAGTGCATGGGCTCATGTCTGATGTGGCTGGCTGTGGCCAGATTAAAAGTCATGGTAGAAACATGGCTACAAGACTTCAAGATCAACATGGGACAGAATTTTAATGCCTGCCTTCTCTTCCCTTTTTACCCTCACATGGAATCAGAGCAGCCCTCTGCAAGAGGCACCAGACAAAGCCAGGCCAGGCCCTGATCTCTGCCATAGAGAGGGTAAAAGAGATCCACTTAAGGTGAATACCACAGGACAGACAACGTGGCCAACGTTTGCTCCTGAAACATCAAGAGCTTTTAAAATGCTGTTCCCTGATTCATTTCTGGCTTCTTCCTCATATCCAATCTAAATCTCCCCTCTTTTATCTTGAAACCGTTTCCCCTTGTCCTGTCACAAGAGACTCTGCTAAAGAGTCTATCATCTTCTTTCTTACATCTCCCTTTCAGCTACTCAAAGGGTAAAATTAATTTGGTGAAATAAATAAATTATGGATCCTACAGCTTGTGTTTCAAAGACACAATCAGGTGGGCCTACCAAAAAGGGAACTGGCTTAGCCAAAAAAAAACCAAAAACCCGCAAAAAGGAAAATATGCACAGAGGCATTTCTCCTAGAAGGATAAAAAGAAAAGCAGTATAGCTTTAAAAATCCCTGAAGAATCAAGATGGCCTGGAGACAGAAGGAAGGTGCTGGAACAACTCCACTGTCCTTTCTCATCTTCATTTGAACTAGTACAGGGAGGGCCTGAGGCAGAGCTATCAGACAGGAGCACAGGCTGACCAGCACGAAGCCAAGGAGAGATCCTGCGGAGCTACACAGTTTGTACAGAGATGTGGAGACCTCACCACAGCAGCAGTTCAGTGCAGCCCTTAGGAGTGAGGGACATTGCTCACTAGACTGATGAATTTGAGCACAGACAGAGGAGAATTTGGAGATGCTACCTTGTTCCATGTCTCCTTTCATTGGCATCACTGGAGTACGGAGTCAGCCAAATGAGGTCAAGCTACCAGGACTTCTACTTGTTATTTTGCCCCTAAATAAAAATTAGTATCATCTACATCATAAAGAACTACATTTCCTTCCATTTCTCCTAAGTGGAAGAACTGGATTGTCACAGAGATGAGAATCAAGCAGTATACAATGACAAAAGCCAAAAAAAATTAGCTTTACCCAGTTATATGCATTAAGGGTAAAGGTATGTATACTTTTACGGTCCAGCCCTCCCCTGGGTTCTGAAAACAAAGTCCCAGTCCTTCTTTCACAGACATGGCAAATCTCAGAGTAAAACAACTACTGCAACAAAACACACACACACGCAAGGAAACAAAATCAAGCGTATCAAAGGGACAACATTAGTTAAAACCTGGGAAATCCTCAGCCATGACTAGTTTTTAACCTATTTTGCATTACAGCAC
Organism: Aquila spilogaster; assembly: GCA_024606505.1. NCBI lineage: Eukaryota > Metazoa > Chordata > Aves > Accipitriformes > Accipitridae > Aquila > Aquila spilogaster. Next base: position 16,732,657 of record JANHGO010000012.1, read on the forward strand.
AGTACAACCTGTTGAGCTAAAGAAACTCCTGAACATAAAAGCCCAGAGTAACAAGGCTGTGGTGTGAAGGATCACAGTTCTGCCTTTCTCATACTTAGACAATCCTTGCTCTGTTCTGTGAAGAGAAAGAAATGGTCCACCCTGAGCAGACCACATCCTACCAGTTAGATAAGCACCCAATATATCAAAGTGCGTTCCCCCTAACACATTCCCTGTATTTTGATTTAATTAAAAAGAGCAGCAAACAAAAGCTCAATTGTGAGTGCATCCTGAACTCTCAATCACCTAGAAAAGCCCTTCCTTTATTCACTACTGTCAGGGTTTTGGTTTTGGTTTACTGCTGCCAGCCACACCTCAGTGCTCTGGGATCAGTCACAAAATTTTCCATTCTTTTAAGTCAGAAACAGTTCAGCATAAGCAAGGGGTCATTCTCTTTGTGGCTGGATACACGTACTTGATGTCAGTATTAGCTTTAGGAAATAGAAAACCATGTTAAGAGAGAAGAAAGAGAACGCCCTAATAATACAAACACATTCACATCCACAGGATTTAGTACGACACAGAACTGGCAAGAACTCATTAACCAGTCTACTGCAATAGCGTTCAGGCAGTGCAACCGCATCTGGGACTTTGTGATATTGGATGTGGTATAGATTGTCACTGCCAAAAACTGTTGTCATGTTAAGTACACAATACAAAGTGCAGGAAGAGCAATGAATAATTTGCAGCCACAAAACCAGACCGTCTTAGCAGGGCTGGAGGGCAAAGACCTGTATACTGTGCACATAGCAGGAGCAGTGGGTATGGGATGCAGCGCAGACTACCTGGGGGCCTGGTCCCATGCATCCACACTTAAAGAGCTTTACTTTAGCATGGCACATGAACCAGCACAGTAGCATTCAGGTGTGAATATACACCATATATATATATATAATATATCACTTATTAACTTATTCTTACCCTCTTTCCACTAGCCCCTGTGTCTGACAGCACACCATGCTCAACAAGAATTACACCCCTTTGTCAGACCAGAAAGAGAGAAATTCTCAGCCACCCAAACACAAAACCTCACTCTAGTGGACTAGTTTCTGAGCCAACTTCAACACCGTCAAGCGGTCTGTGGTGGAAAGAGCAAACTTTGCAGGCTGACCCCTTCGATTGTGACCAATGGAAAACGTTCTGAGCAATCAAGCAGATGAAGAAGCATAGGATGCAGAAGTAGGGGGTGTGAGGAGCTTTGCATATCCATGGGAACTCTATGGCTGCAGCTCTCATTGCCTTTGGTAGCGGGAAGGCAAATTGTAGCTGCAGCAGGAGAAGCATGCTGGGCATAGCAGATTTCCACCATAGCAACTGTTTCTCTAAAAGCACTTTCAGAAACTGTGTAACTTTGGAGGAGTTATACTTCCATAGGAAAAAGAGAGAGGGAATAGAGCAGGAAGTACAGCAGCCTACTCACATGTCCTGCACCTCTGGGAACTCCTGGCCTCCAGCTGCCTTCCGGTAGCTTGCTGCCAGACATCAACAAAGGCTGGAAGATCTGTAAAGAAAGCAAGATGCTAGGACTAGGGCTTCTATAATTTTTCTCCTCCTTTGTGAGGTCCAGCGTTATAATATCCTGGTAGGTTTGAAGGGGGAAAATGAATAATTAATTTATGCACTTAATAATAGTACTTTGAATTAATTTCCCTATTAAATTTATTGATAAGTATATGTTGTGGATCAGTCCATGGGTAAGTGCATACAATTGTCTGCAGCAGCTAGAGCCACTCTCCAGCTCTGAAGCTCCCAGTGCCAGCTGCCACAAAACCACAGCCTGCTGCCAGGTTAAGCCACAGCAGTGATAGCAGACAGGAGACTGCACAAGGAGGACTTCCCTTGCCCTGTCCTGCAAGCTGCTCAGATTCAGGCTCTGCCTTGGCTTTCCACCTTCCATTGCAGGCTCAGTTGCTGCTCAGGTCTGGCTGCATTTCAGGCTTCTTGGTATCTCATGACATGCAACTTAAAGAAGCAAGAGATGACGGGCCACCTTGTTTTTTTCTATTAATTTCTGTGAAGTTTTCATTAAGCAACAACAACAACACAGAGCTGGTTTAGAAAACAAATTATTTTCTTTTCATAATTTTAAATGGAGTGCATTTTTTTCACTTCCAATTTGTAACTACTGACTCTTTGTTTTTCCCACAGAGAAGATTCAAAACTAAGATAACCACACTCAAAAATGGCAATAATTCTGCAACAAGTTTTTCTGACTGCTTCAATTTTTTCCCACCTCTTGCAGTCTGTTCCCATTCACACAAAGAAAAAGGGAAGTAGGAAAGTTGCTCCTCCTCCCATCCCTCTCAGAATCTTTAAAAAGCAAAAAAAATTTTTCAGAAGATAACAAGAACTTAAAAGCTTTTCCAAAAAAAAAAAAAAAGTATTTTATTTATTCTTTTTAGAATCAGAAAATGTTTTCACAAGCTGATTTAAAGAAAACAACTGTTCAGCACAAAGTTTTCCATCACTAGCTGCCATGTAAGTCAGGATGCTGCGTGGACACAAACTTGTCTTAAAAGCTGACAGGACTTAAAAGCACCTGAGTTTTTCCTTTAAATGTCTTTACTGCTCTGCTATACAGAGCTTCAAGAAGTTTGGTGTTAAGTCAATTTGACAACACATGCACTTCTTAAAAAGATTTTGAACTTGCAAGGCATAGTAGGAGCTACGTACTGTTACCATGCAATGTCAATATTCCTCAGAAATTGTCAAGAGAACTTTCTTTTGCACTTTTGTTTACACTCTGAGAAACAACTCACTGCCTTGTTACTGGCTTCCTTGCAATAAAAGTCTTGTCTTTATGAACAAGTGATATAGAGCGAGGTGCTGGCAGACAATGGTGGGAAGATTATGTTTAATTCAACTGCTGGAGTACTGAGATGGAATTTTTATGTCTGTACAGAGCAAGATTTATGACTAAGATACCTTGTGATTGAAGATAACATGCAAAAATACAGCCAGATCTCTTGGGTGTTTTCCACCTACCAGAGTGACTATAAGCAGAGGTCATCTGCTTTCCAGATCTTGTTCTTGCATATTTCAGATTCTGTATTGTCTCACATTAATCAGTACTGTGTTTTTTTCCATGCTGAGATCAGATGCCTTTGTCATACCTTCTTCTCTGAATCTATGCTTTCACCTCAAATCTCCAGTAAACTCTACTTCCTTTTATACTGCCTTTTCTTCTTCAAACAGCCAAGAAATGCACATGACCTCTGTCTCCTAAGGAGGGCTTGTACCCCAGGAAACGTGGAAGCTCCTGACCCCTACTCAAATCCACAAGAGCGTGGTACTCACTTTCATTGACAACTAAGGCCTCAGTGCATGTCTGAAGCTACTTTCATAGAATCACAGAATTGCTAAGGTTGGAAAGACCGATAAGATCTTCAAGTCCAACCATCTACCCATGCCCATGACCACTCTAGATCATGTCACTCAGTGCAACACCTACGCACTTCTGGAAAACCTCCAGGGATGTAGGATCCACCACCTCCCTGAGCAGCCTGTTCCAATGCCTTACCACTCTTTCCGAGAATAAATTTTTCCTAATATCCAACCTGAACCTCCTGAACTTTGCTGAGCACACTTTATAAACTCAGAGACAGTAAGCCCTCTGTCTCCAGATAGGCCTGCTTAGAGCAGACTGTGAACTCTTGCAGCCATAAACCCTGCTGAGCATGCTGGAAGTCATAGTGGGTGCTGACAGTGCCTCACAGCTACATAACATGACAAATGCTTATTTGCATGGCAAGACGCGGTTAGTCAGTTGTCATACAGCAGTGGTTGTTCTGTGTGCAAAGTAATCTCTATACTGAATATATCAAGAATCCTATCACTAGTATATGTTCAATGTTTCTGTTTCCCTAGTGTGAATTTTGCCATAAGCTGATAACAGTTGTGATGAAAAAAACCCTACTCAGTTTTGCCAGCACAAGGGACAAACATAGAAGAGTTACAATTTTGCTGCCACCTGTATCTTCACTGAAGGACTGGTGAGCAACATATGCTAGGCAAACAACCACAATGCTATCAAGATGACAGTAAAGATCAGTTTTCATCAGTAAGCTTCAAAGTTCATTTCAAAGAAAAACACATTTCAGCATTACTAGTTCCATTTTGTAGAAGGGAAGCAGGGGAGTGTGTAATGCTTTAACACAAGGTCACCCACCAGGCTAGCGGGAAACCTGGGCAAAAAATCCTAACTAGCTCAAATATTCCCAGCCTCTGTCCAATCATCAGGCTGCTTGGCTGCAGCCTTTCACATTCAGAGCAAGGCAGTGAAGGCAGAGTCGTTTTACTGATGAGATTCTGCACAGCACATCAGTGTAGATGAGTCCAATGATTCCTTTTTGTGCCTTCTTTTAGTTTCTCCTCAGTAAGTAGTGTCCACCAGGCAGTAACAGGACTGCAAAAGCTGCAAGTAGAGAGATGTCAGAGGGTATAATCTGGAATATAACGGAATGAATGTGAGCTAGGAAAAACCGCTGTCTTAGAGGGTCCCCCAGAAAGAGCAGGAAATCTATGTAATTTGAAGGTTCAGAGAACAGATGCAATGAAAATTTTTCTTAATGGCAGTCATACAGTGGAGAGATTCTCATCCTTAGAGGTGTTGTGGAGAGACAGGTTGTCTCCAATAGCTGGATGAACCCTAGAAGGGCTGCACTAAGCACAGAGCACAGGAACATGTGGTAGGACTCCAACAAACACTATGCTCTTAGTATTAGCAACTGTTTATTGTTTGGGGTTCTTCGTCCCACTAGCAGAGTCTGTGAGCTGTTAGTGGATCATCCTTCATTTTGAGGAACCACATCCTCCTCAGACTTGATTTGCAGCCCTGGGCACAAAAACCACACTACAAGCCTCCTTCTGAAAGTAAATGGTATCGTGAGCAAGAGAGCGGCTGAAAAGAGGGGTTCTTCTCTGCTGAACATCCTGTCTCGCAAACAGTGAGCCAACATCCAAGGCTTTCATCTACTGAGTTGCCAATGAAGTGTGAACTCCCAAGCTGCCTGGTCAGGACCAATTTCCCAGCTGGCTACTATTTATCATGAGTGGTGTGATCAACTGAGCCAGCTGGGATCTATTCCACAGGAAAGCCACTCTTAGTGAGTGACAAAAACATAGATAAATTAGGAGGATGTGTATTCTACAGTTTAAAGAAGCTGAATTAGTGATGTTGGCAGCTCCTGACTTCTCTCTGAAGGTGTCTACAGTCAATTTTGTTGAGCTAAGCTGATGGGCACTTAGAAGATTACAGCTACCTAATTTCTGAATCTACTTGCAAGAGGAGGGAAGGAGAGTTGCAAGAGGAGGGAAGGAGAGGAGAGTCCAGTGTGGTGGCTACACTGCGTAGTTCATCCCGGGTGCTAATGTTCTATAAATCCACATCTTATCTAACCTCTGTGTGACTTGCTTAGGCTGAGGAAAGAGGAAGAAAAGAGGAAACTGATGACCCTGTAGCCAATCATTTCTAGTCTTTCCATTTTTTTTTAATCAAAATCAAATAATAACCTGTGCTAGCTCAGAGGCCACACAAGCAGCTTTATCAGTCAGGGCAGCACTCAGTGGGACTGCACTGTCACCATTTGCAACCCCAGGACAATGTTTCAGCAGCCATGACAAGTTTTGAAGTGAAAGTGTCCTATGAGAAAAATGGAATTATATACTGCGTCCACAATTCCCTATATTAGGCTGCTGGAATTCCCTGTGATGCCCTACATAGTATATTTTGTCTCTGTCCTCCCATGCTTACTTGAGAAACAGGACAAATGTCATTGAATGTGGACTGTAAAAGGCGCTGTATAGACAAACAGGCAATAAGGCACCCTTGCAATCTGAAACAAAAGACCAGACGTTATGTGTATGATAAGGGAAATAGCCTAGATGCAACAGTAATGGGGAATAAATGACGATTCGACTATTTCACATCAGTTTTCTTCTCAAATACTCTTCTGTTCAAACAATCTAGCTACTCAGATTGTGAGGAAACAATGGAAATCATGTTGCGTGTTTGCCCACTTTTTCAGTTCATAAGGAATTCGAGTTTGCTACAACCCCTCCCTACGAGGATAATTCCTTACTCTGTGTACTCTTTCTGTGGAAAGCCCCAGTAAAAGCCATCTTAATTTGGCAAATACAACTTCATCATCCAACACGATCAAGTCAAACAGTCTTTCCCAACAAAGGCTCTGGCCCAGTATTTGTTTGCAGGTTTGGACTAGCCCTGGAAAACAGACAGAGATTAATGTTTCCATTCATTATATCCAGGAGCATAAGTCAGAACAACATCTTTGACTTCAGCAAACCTCTCCCAGTTTATGTCAGCTGAGGATCCAGGTTACAGTCTGTTATCGTGGCACAGAAGCAACCAAAGAGAACTCTTGCATGCGGAAGATAATGAACTGGTGTTCCCTCCTTGTCCGGTCCCTCCCAGTCAGATTAATGAAAGGATTGATAAGACACAAGGATGACTCTCACATTTCACTCTCAAAGGAAGATGCAACAGAGAAACTTCCCAAACAGCCAGGCTGGCAGTGAAAGCTCTCAAGAAACCAAGACTTTAAAATGATCCTGCTGCAGTGCTGCTGGGAAGCCCGCAGGGAAACTTGCTGCATTTTGCTGTATGCTCATCCTGTTGGACAGCTCATCTCTCTCCTCAAATATTTATCTCTATTTTTACCTTTCTTAGCACAGAGAAGGTTTTTCTGGATGGACTGAATTCAGAATTTTGCATGACTTTGTCTCCTCTGTCACTGGATCCCACATAAGATTTAGCAAACGAAACGAAAATCACTGACTTCTCAGGAAGAGTTTGTCCATGTTTAGAAGGAAATCAAGAAAGCTGATAACGAACATGAGGTAAAGATTACAATTATGGAGATAGGACCTCAAAACAGAATAAGTAGTCAAATTTGTATTTTCTTAAAGGTAATGACTATGAAAATACAGTCAAAAAAAGTTTGGAAATAAATACGTAGGACAGGAAATTACCAGTTCCATGGAGAAGTAAAACTCCACTTGTTCTGCTTGCGCCTGTAGAAGAGATCCGAATGTGGATCCACTGACCTCAATTCAAAGATTTATAACTGTTTTCTACTAACTGCTAGGAGATTAAAAAAATATGACCAGGTTTCTACAGGCCACTTACTCTGGCCACTCACATATGCAGGATTTTACAATCTTTTCTGAAGAAAAAAAAAAAGAGAGAGAGAGAAACTGAAAGCAGACTTTCCCAGTGAGATCTAAAATATTACAGCTATGTTTGATCAGGTTTGCTTCCTCTGCAAAAGAACTGGAATAAATCTCATCTACCTGGACTCCAGGAGAGCAGCTGATTTGCTAACAACTGGAAATTGTTAGTCAGCAGAAGAGAAGGGTCTGGGTGAGGAACCGCAACAACTACTGATGTGGGAAATAACAAGCATGGAAATACAACAATGGAGGTAAGTTACTAGTAGGCTCCTATATGGACCAGTCTTGTTCTGTGTTTCCCCTTATGAAATCACACCTAAAAAATAACAAATTGGCCAATGGCAAGAATGCAGGAATCATCTTTGAGTACACTGGAGGATCACAGTCAAGCCAAGCAGTTAAGAACTAATATTAATTGTGGTTTTAAGCCAGGAGCTAAGCAAAGGAAAGGATAGAGGATGTTGTATTCAGTGTTTTGCACAAGACACCAGCAAGATGCAGGAATAGGGGGAAAATATCATTGTAACACATGAGATGCCTTCTTTCCAGTAAGACAAAGAGCTGTTAGACTACAAAAAGATCTCTCCCCTGGGACAAGGTCACCTATACCCAGTAAATATTTTAAGACTCAGAAATGGTACTAAATAGGTCTAACAGTATAATCAAGGAAGACAAAAAACCTATCCCATGAGGGAGACCTAGTTTAGCAATACAATAGGAAAAAGGTATATAATTGTTTTTCACAAAAATCTTAAGTGATTAACACCAAAGAAAGAACTAGCATGCAATGGCATTTCTGCTGGGTAATAAGGACTTCTAACTGTCACATGAGTGGGACTATGGAACAATTTTTTGGTAATAGCAATCTCTAGATTGTTTTAAAGCAAGTTTACTCAGTGAAGGAGTTAAAGCCTTTGACAGCACAGAGTTGGACTCCTTGTCACAGGAGATTCATTCCAGGCTTTTGCTTTCATGTTTCTGGACTCCTAAACAGCAGTGAATCCGCGTTTCCACCTGCTGGCTTGAAATGTTTGTTCAATAACAATATTCTTTGAACATTTATCATTGTCATCTGTTCATTAGGCACTGAATACATGATTACAGCTCCACTAAAGAAAAAAAACATATTTAGGCACTTCTCATCTAAACAGAATGCCCTTTCATCCTTTTATATAAGTTCTCTTCTCCCAGAAGTAATCTCAAAACACTTAAATGCCATGCGCTGCTTTAATTTAAAAAAAAAGATTTACCAATTATAGCATGCAGCTCCTCAGGGTGAAACATGTCAGCTGTTTTAACACTGCACAATAGAAATGCATAACAGACAAGAGCATTCCCTACTGAACATGCAAAAGAGAATTTCTGGTAGACAGGCTGCACAACACTTGGACTCTGTCCAGGAGTTCATGTTTGACACCAACAAATGGTCCTGTAACATTTCTGAAGTACCAGGGAACTTTGTTTTAGACTATATCAAAACAAGGCTCTCTACTGTCTCAGACAGCAGGATAGTACATGAATGGCCTTTAAAAAAACTGATAAATCAGCGTTAGAATCTAGGGTCACTATGAGGCGGGACGAGAACGTTTTTCCATGTTCACAGATATCCTGAAGTTCATTGTGTCTAAGTGACTCCTCCACAGCAGCAAAGGAAATTTGTGGTGGGCTGAACCCCAGTTTATACAGAAGTTGTTCCTCCTTTACGTTTTCACGCAGCTGTCTACAGAAGTGAAGAATAAATATGAGGTTTATCTGTGAAATAAACCTCCTGCACTTATAAAATCTCTCTACACAAAAGCACAGTCTAACTGGGTTTTCAACAAAATGTATTTCACCATTTGTAGCAATTAAGTAGCCTGTCCTTTCAAAACAAGCTGTCTCCATGCATTAGTTTCCATGTGAGCATTAAGACTCATTCGTCCAAGTACCATTTAACACAATAGATTTCATTACATTCCAAACTATATCAGCACAAATAATGATTAGATTTTGTCCTGCAGAACAGATAAAAACTTTGCACTTATATGACTTTACCCATCAAAAGAGCTTTGCAAACACTGATGCACCAGGGTGTATCCATCAATCAGATCTACTCCATGACATCAGTGTGACTGTGACTAAAATCTCCCCATGGTTTCATGAGGGGAGCAGCCTTGGTTTAGAGCTGGAATAAGAGATCTACAAGAAATCTACAAAAGAACAGGAAATGGATTATTTAAGTCACGTGCAAAAATTCTAACTACTGAACCAGACTTCCTTTCACTGTAAAAGAAAGATCACACTGTGCTCAAGTGACACTTCTCTAAATTACATATTGCTTTAACTAAAAGCTTCAGATCAGTGTTATTGGAAACATCGATGTTCCCCACTGTCCTTTCACAGTCCAACTCCTCCTCTCCCCCTCTCCTCCACTCCCAAATCCCACTGCATTTGAAAATGTCGTCGTTCATTTGGTGACACATCCCAGCCATGTGGGGTGGCAGCTGAGTCATCTTCCTCCTGTGAACGAGGTGTGATGGTGACAAGCACCTTACAACTACACAATCCTTTTTTGGGCAGGCTGTGTTGGAGGCTGCTCACCCCATTCTATACAAAGGGATGGGTGGGAGGAACAAATCAGGGTGGAAGAGGAGAACAGAGGAGTTGGAGGTGGCCCTAGCAATCAAATTACATCTTCGAGAACAGACAAAAACTAGAGGGCACCTATAGAACCAGGCACAAAGACTAAAAAAAAAAAAAAAAAGAAGAATGAGTCAGATTCAATCTGAGTTGACATTCTGTTAATGTGTACCGTAGACACTGAATTAAGGCACTCTGCATCATCTCTTGAAGCATTTGTCTCTTCCTGGACTCTGTAGTGATATTACAACCTAGTCTTACATCTTTGACATTGACGCTGGCGCAAAATGTTCCCCTTTCTCCCACTGATTCTACTTCTTCCTCCTCTGGAGGAGGAACTCTCCTGTAAACTGGACAAGAAAATTATCCCTAAACGTCCCTATTATGAGGGGAGAAAGGGAAGTTCCACTAGATATCTTAACTGTTTAGAGCAATAGACTGGTACTTCAGAGCCTGTTTCCCAGTCTACTTACTACTCCCAAACAGGTTTCTGTCTCAGAATGTCCTCATACTCATATTAGAGAATGTTTTACAAAGCAGGTGATTGTACAGCAACCAGAATCGTTGTTACTGCCTAAAGAACAATGCAAGATCATGGAAGAATCAGAATGTTTGGTCTATGCTGGACTTTGATAGGTAGAAACAAAGCTATTCCAAATAGGTGACAGAAGGCTATCCATACACCCTACTTACATGTATGACATACGTAAGATTTTGCTGCAAAACCCTCAGTGCTATTGTGTATGAGGGAACCTAAACCCACAGTACAAGCCCTGGTGTAGAACATCTGTTACCACAACTCACTTCCAGCATTCCTGCCCCCACATGATGCTCCAGTGCAGCTGGAATAGGGAAAGTCTGCCATGTGTTTCTACTCATTAGATCCTTTCTAAGAGTCTTTCAATTATCTCATTGATCAATTGGCAGAAAAGTTCAGTGATGGAGCATTAAATCTACGCTCTAGTAAACCTAGATCTGCAAGAGTGGTTTAAAGACACATGTAGCCAAAGCAGACTTGATTTTATGTACTCAGGAACAAGTACTTCTAGCTCAAGTGCATGGCATTTAGATCCTCATGATATTAGGATACACTGCCTTCTTTCCCATTTACATGTGCTCTGCATTCACATTGCATCCACTCACTATCAGAATAAAGTGCTATGAATATGGCCCCTCACCTGTACTTCTCAGGAGACTTTTAATGAGGGTTTTCCATTGCTCCTATGTTCATTTGCTGGGATGAAAAGAGAAAAGCTGATGAATCTTGTCTTGAGAAGCAGAATTGTATTTCCTACTCCAGCAATAGCAGTCTGTGCTTTTGAGACCTGTAGGGCACTACAGGAAATTCACTTGAGAGCTAAGTCACAACAAAATTTAACACATGTGCCCACATTGCACCTGTAGCTGAGAGCGTGCCCGGTTTGTGCTGCACAGGAAGCAGATAATAACAGAACACAATGACACCATTCCATGCATCTCTGAAAAATACTTGTCAGCTACCCAAAGACTTTCCTCTAACTCAGTGCTCCACCTCTTGGTTATGAGATCTCCTGTAGTAGGAGGAAAACACGGAGCCACATAATCCACCAAAATCCAGAAGAATATTGTCTAGCTTCTTCATTGTCAATGCCAAGGTTAGATTCACCTGTGAATGTTGGCCTCTGTAGGACAGCAGATGCAAATCCACTTCCTAATCCTCTAATCACTTCTTTATAGTGCTCAGAATCCTGGCAGTTGTATTTCCTAGGTTTGAATAGATGTTTGTATGCAAAATATTGTCCAGACAGTATGGTATCTGGTTGGTCAAAGAAACAAACCTGGAACACGGACAGTGTATGACAACACCCTTACAGATTTATTTGCACCTGTCTTCTCTGAATTAGAAGGATAATAGATCCAGATATCATAATAACATCCCAGAAATAGTATTTCCTGAAATATTCTGAAAAAAACTTTCATTTTTTCTTTAGCCTTCACCAGGAAATAGGTATTTCCCCCCACTGAGAAGTCCAGCAGGTTACTGGACCTTTTATCAATCCAAGTCATAATTATCTGAAAAGAAAAAGAGTAACTACAAGCAATGCCAGAGAGTTGCTGAGAACTAAGGACAGGAGATGATCTCTGTTTTGCTAGCATTTACCACATAATTATAGGCCCATTCACTATGTTATGATGACCTTAAGACCCTTATCAGATGAAATTAAACATCAGTTTATTCTCCTCTTCTATACTTTGCCACATGTCAGCTCAGAATCAATTTTAAATTCTTTTAAAGTAAGCCCCGTACAGCAACCTTTTATCATCGCTGTCTTACATCTTGTGTTAAACAATTCCTACTGCCAAGGCTGCACTAAATATCTGCAATAGGTCTGACTTCACAAGATTACATCCCTTATGTAATCTTTGTCCAGTTCACTCTCCAGAGGAGAACTATATACATATATACAATGCATGAATTTGCCTGTGAAGAGTGCACTGAAGTGCGTTCTCCCTGGCGTAATTGTCTTGGCTGCACAAAAGCAGGAGTCTAGTTTACCAGTAGATTCTTTGTATATATAGTCTAGTTACAAAAAAGAGCTGCTTCATCATTCACATATCACTTCCTCACCTTTGGCCAAAGTAACTGGAAAGGGATCAATGAGAAAGATGAAACCTGAAAAATCAGACAGGTATTCCCAGAAGAGCCAGGAGTTATATTTTACTTGTATTAAAAGCATTGAGAAATAACTGTGAGTCAATACAGACAGTAGAAAAAAATATATATGTACAGCGGGACTGCCCCTTGCTCTCAGGAGCAGGCAAGAGCACTGCTAGAGCAGTAAAAAGATGTGCAGCAAAGCTAATGCCTCTCTCAAGCTCGCAATAGGCCATAGTGTAATTGTGAACTCATTACATTGTGTGAGCTGCTGCAGTCTGACTAAAAGCAGTCACTTCATTCTGTGTGTATCAGTGCATTTGGCACTGCTGAAATCAGACCGCTATGGTAAAGCATCAAGGGAGCAACCATTCCAGCAGCCAGCTTTCTCTGAAGGAAGGGTCTCAGTTCTGGAGAGCTGCCCACCTGCAGGTGTCACGCAGCAGCCACAGCAGCAAGCCTACAGATTTCATCAGAAAACGCGTAGCAGGGGAGAGACAGGGTGGATTCCCACCCTTCCACCATCCTAGAGAAACCAGAGGACCCAGCTTGAGCCCATAAGTGTGACTGTGGGACACTGAGAGCAGAGGCAGTTTTGTTGCTTTGATACAGCTGCGCTATTACAGCCATCCTGATGCTGCTGCCTGGTTGAGGATAAGCAACTGTAAAGCTTTCATATCAAAGGTAAATAACAGCCTCACTACACCCCCTCTCTTGGGAGCATCAACTGCAGTTGAACCCAGACCAGAGAAGTATTTTAAAGCTATAGATTGTTGCTTACAGAGACTCAAGCTGAGGGCTGCAGGTCTGGCGCTGTTCACTAGGAATCTTTCTTGCACTTTCTGACCAGCTGAAACAGTATCAGAGCAATGCAGCTCTGCAGCTTTGCACTGCAGCTCCTGAGAATGTGAGGTTCTCCTGGAGTTTTGCAAGGATGAGCGCAGCATTCCTCACGTAGCTTGGACACTGACCTCTGCATGTAACAAGAGCTGGTCTTCCAGCAGCTCTCCTATGACTCTAAAAAAAGTGATCCACTCCAGAGTGACCTATCTGCCTGAAGACAAAGAGCAGACATGAGCATACTCACCCCACAGTGCTGTCTCCATCCCAGAGCCTTCATTCCACGGATGAAGCAGCTGAAGCGTGCTGCCATGATACCTAGTGGAACTCTCTGGCCTCTTCACAAACAGGACCCCTACCTGTGTTGGGAGAAGAAGGCACTGAGATTTATGGCACATTTGTATGGAAAAACATTGCAGAAGAGTCACCAGATCCCCAGCAGTGCCTGCTAAGAGGCCCAGATTCATTACATTTCAAAACTCCAACTCATATCACCCACAGACCACGGGAATTGGTCTTCAGGGTTTACAGTCCTGTAGGCAACTCTCTTTAAAAAGGCTTATTAATTTTCTCCTTGCTTTGTGTCTAACCAAATCTGGTACGTTTATTCTATGGTACTCCTCTGCTCCCTCCCTCCCTCATCAAGCTAATTTTAAAATGAATTATTTCCAGCATCTGCTCCTCCCCATTTCTGTTTCACTGCTGTAAACAGAATTTTTGTTCGTGACATCAAGAGAAGCAAAATTGGGCTGCCTAAGATAGTTTTCTGGCTGATTACACAGTAGCGCTATAGTCATAAGCAACAGATAAGTAGCTTTGGCACATTGAAGTTTCGCTTCTTTGGGCTGTAGAACATAAATATGTTAATACCGCCGGCTTTGCTCTGCTCCTTGCCCCACAGAACTCCACAGCAGGCTCAACTCTCAGTGTCAAACATGTACACTCACCTTTTTGGCAAAGGCTGAACCCTGCTCTGCCTTCCCTTGGGACCACAAGTGCACCTTTAGAACCAAGATGACATTCAAAGGACACCATAAACACACCCTGGAGCTCTGCTAAAATGCATGAGGTCTCAGAGATGGTGACTGGCTTGGACACCGGGGCCTTCACTGAAAGCACAACAGCGGGCTACTTCACCTCACAAGGTGGGACCCGGGTCAAGCAGAGCTGGGCCACATTGAACCCAGCCAAGAAAGGCAGGAGCTGAACTCTAGAACTGTTGCTCTAGAACCTTCTCTTATAAGCGAGATAACTAGCAATAGGATGAGAGGGAATGGCCTGAAGTTGCACCGGGGGCATTCAAGTTGGATATTAGGAAAAATTTCTTCTCTGTGGTCAGGCACAGGAACAGGCTGCCCAGGGAGGTGGAGGAATCACCATCCTGGGAGAAGGTCAACAACTGTCTAGACATGGTGCTGAGGGACATGGTTCAGCGGGCAATATTGGTGGTAGGTGGACAGTTGGACTAGATGATCTTAGAGGTCTTTTCCAACCTTAATGATTCTACGGATGTGACACAGCCATGGTACAGGGTCAGCTCAGAGTAGAGCACAGCCGTTGGCATCAGCTGAAATAGGGTGAACAGACAGGTGGATGTTGAGTATATCAGCAATGGGTTCCAGGTCACATCTGCAGCCTCCTCCAGCATACAGCTCCTCATTCCAGCCCTTTCCACAGACAGCTGCAGGCTGCACACACAGATGTGACAGAAAGCGGTGGTATCCCACAACCAACCAGCTTTCCTTGCTTAGAATCCAAAAGGTACAGTAGTACAAAACTGTGAAGGTGCACTTCCATCAATCAGCCAGCTGCTTCAGGATTCAGAGCAGAGCTGCTCAGGGGTCGCAAAGCAGACTTCCAGGACAGAACATAACCTGGCCCAGATTACTGGGATCGTAAGACTAGGCTGTCTTTCTCAGCCATACTTTGCATTCAGATACTGCTTTCTGTGTGGAATTTGCTTTACTCCATTCTCAAATCCCCTCAGTGATCCTTCTTCTTTTTCTTAAAAAAATAAAATAGTAAAATAAAGAATAAGAATAGGAAAGACTCTGTGGTACTCCCTTGTGTTCATGTCCAGGTAACAAGCAAGAAAGAAGCTGGATAAAGTCAGTCAGGTCAAGAAGAAACTATTGAAAAGGACTTCAGGAAGGTGGTACTTAGGGAATAATTTCCTGAGCACAAAACATCTTCATTTACTAGCAGCACGTAAGCCATAAATTTCACACATTTCAAATGCACACAGGATTATTGTGCCAGTCCCAGGAGTAAGGATAGATGGAAGGGTGAAGAAAAAAATGGAGGAGGATGGGAAGGTGAAGACAGGATTAGTGGAAGCAGGTCTTGCTTTGGACCAATTGTAGCAGGTTAGAGTATCTACGTTATAATATTTCACATGGGAACATTGTGTATGTGTATATATAGATACATATTTCTTTCCTGTGCAACAGTTTTAGAATTGTCATAAATATAGCGTTTGTCAATAAGTAATTGTTCTTCTGGAGAATAATTTACAGGTATGTGAATGAGTCATCTACTGAAATGCAGTGGCATATGGACTTCCATTTCCATTCTAGTTCATAAGATTTTCATGCAGTACCGCAATTTTGCTAGTATTCCTACGACTGCAGGCAAACGTTTAAATATTTTACAGATAGAAACCCATTTCCAATGAATTTTTTAAGCCACGATGTAACGTTTCCATTCCTATTTGCTTTGAAAAGTTTCATACAGTCAAATAACGCCCCAGCTGGGACTCTAACTTTGAAAACAGTGGCCTCTTCAAAGGATATGGATACAGACAAAATCTGCATTGAATGTTTGTGATCACTTTCAAGATTCTGGTTACACCAGAGACATTCAATTACAAGAACATTTTTATTTTGTATTTCTTTGCTAGCTCATTTCCAAGTTCACAGAATTTCCAGTATGCCCTCACACAAATCTGTGCAGTTCAGAGGTGCAGACCATATCTGTATGAGAAGTGGATCCTTGAAGATGTTCCTGAAAGGAAGAAGTCAGCTGACAGACATGAAGCTATTTTCTATGTGGATTTTGCATCCATTTCTTTTCCTTGTTGAATCACTACAAAAATCAGTATAAAGAGTTTCCTCAAAGACTTAATCTATAAGTAAGGAACTGGCAGGTAGTTTGAGAATGAAAAATATACTCTAGAGAATGGATCAAGTTGCATGCTCTTCAAACTGATGGGACAACCAAGCAGGAGAACTGCTAAGCCAGGCCTTGTCCAAACAATGTCTGAAATAAGAGAGATCTAGTCCTCATTGATGTAACACAGATAGGAAGAGAGAGATTAAAAAACAAATAACTACTAGTTAACACAAGTTTAGCTCATTTCCCAGTCAAGCAAGTAGAGGAATGGAAAAGCCCTCTGTAAAAAGTATGTCTGAAGAAACAACTCTCAGAGAGTAAGACGTGTGAGAAGTCTCTTTCCACTTGAAAATCCCAAGAAACGTTATGAA
This sequence comes from Aquila spilogaster, assembly GCA_024606505.1. Taxonomy (NCBI): domain Eukaryota; kingdom Metazoa; phylum Chordata; class Aves; order Accipitriformes; family Accipitridae; genus Aquila; species Aquila spilogaster. The sequence goes on from JANHGO010000012.1 coordinate 16,749,463, forward strand.
CTTATTTCCTTCTTTTTGTTTTGTTCTGTTTTCCCTTGTTATTCCTTTTACAGCCTATTAGTTGATGATGTGCACAGCCTGATCCATCCCGAGTGTCAGCTGCAAAGTAACTATAAACAGATTAATAAGATGATGAATAAAGTTCTTATAATGACATCTGCTGCCAAAGTACAAGCGCTTCTTAAAAAAAAACAGCAAGCCCAGTCACTGCAACAGATTGGGCCTTCCTTTCAATGCATCCATTGAACAATGGGAGTAGTCTATATATACCACCCAAACCAGTGCTCCTGTCATATGTGCAGTACCTTGGCTAGATTAATTGAATTCTCACCAAGAGAAAGAACAGCAATATAGGCATAAGAGATAACGGAGTCAATAGCTGAGGAGGTTTCAGAATCACTGCTTTGACCGTGAGCAATAGTTTAAGGGAAAGATTCAGTCATGTATATAACACACTTTCAATAACTTCTCACTTCTCACCATTTCCAGCAGTACTGCTCACAAAAGCAGACTCATCTCTGTCTCCTCAGTCAGTCCAAGGGTAGAAGACTAAGTCTAACAGTCTAATGAGGACCCTCAGGAGCAAGACAGCCAGAACAGTGCAGTTAAATTCTGCTCTGGCAAAGCAGAGGATCTCCCAGTTAATCAGCATTAAGAGCTAGCCTGTTTATTATCTCTCAAGTTAAAGTCATGCTGCAACATGTTCTGCTTTTAACAAAATGAACAGAATTGTAGTGCTTAATTCAAAGCAAACCAGTAAGAGCATATAAGCAAACTTGCTTTCACCTAGATCTCCTGGGACAACAGCCAGGGTTGACTGTCATGTCGTTTCAGCAAGCTGTGGCTCTCAGGAATTCAGTTTAATTTATTGTATTATCTCTGCAGCAAGTGCACTGCAGCAATCCAAGGAAAAGCAGCTATTGTAAACCTCAACACCTCCACTCTAAATGCAGAGTCCAATACCAATGTAGCTAGGAAAGAAAATAATATCTGCAAGTATGTCTTACTCCAGAGAGCACAAGTTAATGGGTTAATGGTACTAACTAACCCACCCATACAATCTCTGGTATGCTCTTTACAATTTGGAAATCCCCAAGGGAATGAAGAGAGAGTGAGAGCTGTGCTCTCCATGAAGGTATGTGCACAGGACCTGGCCATCCGTCACTGCCACCCACACTCTCACTTTGAATTAACCAGCCATTTTCTAACTAGTTTCACAAACCATTGAAAGTTTCAAAGGTATAAACTCTCTCAAAATAGTTTCAATGTATGCAGTAGCACAATGGAGAGAGCCCCAAATTAGTATCTCCTCCTAGGAAGGGCTCTCTAGTAGAGCATGGAAAATTTAGCCCTTCCTCTCCCTGCTCTCATTCACCTGTACGGAAAACAATAGAAATAAGAGAGTCACAGCAACATAGGAAAGCAGCCTTTATTCCTTGTGCTGCTCCCGGTACAGCTTCCTGAAGTTAAAACACTTTCCGTAAGAGTGATTACAAAGGTGCAAGTTCAGCCAGGGATTTCACACAGGGATGAGCACACGCAAAATGACACATGGTATTCTCATGTACCTGATTTGTGACTCCAGAAAATAGGTGGGCAGGTATCACTCTGCTACTGCTTCCTAGGGCGTTCACAGGTGCGAATTTACATGCTGTTTTGCTGACAGCTTGTGCAACAGTTACGTTGGAAGCCTGCACAGAATGGAGACAAATGAGGAAGGTGCATAGAGCTTAGAATGACTTTAATTGTGCACGTTTAAACCAGAGAGCAACATCTCACATCAAAAGCTCCCTATGGCAGTCAGCTGATGTCAGCTCTGTCACTGACATCTCAAGTATTTGGGGAGAATAACTTCCTTTCTGTGAATCTGTTTTTACTACCTGTAAAATGGACAGTAGGAATCAAAACTGGCTGCTGACAGAACAAGTGTGCAAATTCCTAGTTACTAACCCATGAGTCAAGGACTTAAGAGACCAAGTTCACCCCCTTGCTGTAATCAATTTGGCCTTCTTTTCAGCAGGTCACACATGCTACTTTTTCCGGCACCACTACTGTAGCGTGTAAAGTAGAACGAACAGTGAATGAATGAGACACCACTGAATGAACAAAAAAAGTAAAAAAGAACAATGAATGAATGAGAAGCTTAAGTATTGCGCCTGTCTCTTTCTACTGACTGGTAGTCAGGAGTTCTCCAAGGTAATCCCTCTGTGTTACAAGATGTTGATGACTTGAGTATGCTAATGATCAAAACTAGCAGGAGCACAGAGAGAGAAATGACTGTGAGAAACCTAAAATTCATTGAGATCACACGTTATTTGCTAATGTTCCATATATGATGTATGATAATCACCCTTAGTTTTCAACTAATACTTTTCAAACACTTTATAAATGGTTAATTAATATAACTATCTCTGCGATGAAATAGATGGGAGTCCAATGATAGAACAGGAATGAGATTTTAGCTGGTGTCTTTGCTGTTGACTTTAACTATCTCTTTAACTGTAGCTGTACCACAGATAGCACAAGTGTATTATGAGCATAAGCCATGTGTTACAGCTGGCTACACGCAGCTCTGGAAAAGGTCCTAGTGACCCACTGGAGAGGAAGATCACATCTTAATAATCACTTAACTAAAATAAATTGTTTATGAATTGGTTGCAAATGGAAACTTACCTTAAAGTTTGACTAAAAATAATTGAAAGAAAATATTTTTCCAATTTTGGAGTAGAGAGACATCTGTAATAAATGCTGGCAGCTAACAACGTAAAATTTAAAATTGAAATCCAACAAAGATCATTTCCCTTCAGTTAAAGATGGGAGGAATTTATGACGTTTTATTTGCACGTAACTTTACTGGTTAATATCTATTAGATCACCTGGGAATTCTGCATAAAACAGATTTTTAAAAATGCAGTTATTTCTACAGCCTTCTAGGAGCAGCACAGCATGTACTCACTTGCAGAACACTGCCTACCCACTGATCATAGATGTACCGTATTAACCGCTCCAAAACTCGCCCTCCGTGACTATTCAGGATATTTCTTCTACCTCTGGAAGGGTTTAGCCTTCCCACGCTGCAGAAACTGGGTGGTAAGGGAGGAGGATACAGAAAAAGTGGCAAATCAGTGGGCAAGATGGACACATCAACTGCTAAAAGCTGTAGTTTCCATATGCTAAAAAAGAAAAAAAAAAAAAAAAGAAAAAGGGAAAGCTATCAAGGCAATATCAGCATGTAATCCTGATGACAGAGCATTACACTGGATGCTGCACACAATTCCTTCCAGGGAGAGAAATAAAGGTTACAGGAGTAGCAAATCCCTGCGGCAGGACTGCAGAAAAACCTCAAAGAGTATTTCATTATTCATGGCAGGGTTTAAAAGACAGTGTCTATAGGCCCTGGCACAGCTAGTATATGCACACAAGCACATGCAGCAGACCCAGGCCTTCTGTGCTGTAGTATCAAAACAACGTCTGCGTAAGCCTAGAAAACCCTCGGATCCCGTCCCACAGGGGACACTCAGACAAACCATAAAACTGTCTGAACATATTTCTGGCTTCCCACATTTCTATGCTGCTCAGCATTCTTCTGGAGTCTACCTCAGATCTGCAAGTCCATACGTACATTCTTTGGAGGCCTGCAAAACACTTTGCCCTCTCAGAGCACACATAAAAACCCGTGGTTTTAAACTTCTGAAACTATTACAACTTAAAATGTTGGAGCAACAAAAAAGAAAAGGGGCCACTGTCTGGATGGCCTGAACCCCAGGCATGCAAAGGTCACAGCAATGAAAAGGGGGTCTCAATGAAAAATGAAACTCAGTCCTCACCTCATCTTTCAGTTCATTCAAAACCTTCACTGCTTCTCCATCAGTAAAGTTTCAAAAAGCCACTCTGTATGTAAACCACAGTGGCTGTTTCAGGCACAGACACACACGTGTGGGAGAACGCGTTGCAGCACAGGGGGGCTGCAATCACGGTGAAAATGAGTAACATTCACAGGGGTCATGGAGCTGTAGCATGAAGCAGTTCAGCAGCGACCTCACAGGTCTCAGTAATACCTAAAGAGCTGCTGTCTTCTCCAGTGAGCACCACTTGGAGAAGTCTGGAGCCAGTCACTGTCTTCAAGGAAGAAAATTTCTGGCATATCATGTCTTGTCTCCAGTGAAAACACCATTATATCACCATTAGCCTGAAGGATTTGGAAAGAATTCCCATAGTAAGAAATATTTTAGGTTTATAACATAGATGTGACCAGGCCTATCTATTGACAAATTTATTTCTGAAATATTTTCTCCTGGTTCCTAGAAGATGCTCAAGGTGTTGGGGAGCGTGCTACTTGGCACAAGTCACAGCTGTGCTGGGTACCATGTTAACAAGTGAAGAACATACGTGGTCACGGTGCAGTGCACATTTTTTGGTCAGCCTAGAGAAATCACATGAGTGATAGATAAGTTGCAAGCGCTGCCTGTGACACTGATCAATACCAACAGCCTAGCCACTCTTAATGCTTTGTAGGTGTCCTGGGGCAGGTCTCAAGTCTCCATTTTCTACTCAACAAGGCTCCCGTCTTCAACCCGGAACTGTTTTCCAGCGCTGTTGTCACACTTTCTCCCTCAGCACAGATGAGTCCGCTACTCCCTTGATGAGTCTGTACTAGTATTCCTTCCCAAAATATAGACTAATTTAGACTGGAAAGGAGGTCATTTGGTCCACACACCACACCACCACCACCCCCACTTAACTACTGTCAGTGGGAAAGAACTGCAAGTAGAGACTGTCAATTTAAGACAAAAATGAAGAAAGAGGTGTGGAAACTATCAACTCTTTAAAAATTAACTACCTACCCCTCAGGTTGGGAGAACCAGGAGATGAGGTACTTGCCATAACAGCAGCAGGACACAGTCCCCAGAAAGAAAAGTTGAGTTTGACACCAAGCCCTGTGTGACTGATCCTTGGCTGCAGATGATCCCACAGGACCCCTGCCGTTCCCTGCGATGCCTTGGGGCATTCCTGTACCCTGCTCTGCAAAGGGAAGCAGCAGTTGCTCCTCCCCAGGACTGCTTGGTGTTGAAAATCCTACAGGAATCCTCTTAGCTGCAACTTCGTGTTCTCACAATCAGGCATTCTGTCGAAACATTGTCTTGTGGTTTATTTTGTTGGTTTATTTATAAAAGATAAACACCTCGTGGGAAAGACAGGCAGGCAAAACACAAATCTGTGTCCTTTCTCCATTTATTAAGAATAATGAAAAGCAAATAAATGCTTTGCTGGGAAAAGTAAATGTTCCAGCAGTCAAATATGATCTTATTCTGGTACTGTTTGTATGCTAGTTGAATCTCACAATGTGGTTTCAGACACCTGCACGTTGTGTGCATCTGTATTTCTCTCTTCTTCCATATTTATGCATAACATATTTAAGATAGGGACAATGCAGTCACAGGAGAAAGCAGAAATTGCTCTTGTAAACACATCAGTAGTCATGGAATTTCAGACCCTAAAGAGAGAGTTGATCATTTCAATACCATAAACCAGTACATTCCCCAGTGGCAATGTATTTCTAGCATCACTCAGATGCTACATGTTCTTCCCACAGTTATTTTCTTCTGCATCTGTACACCTTGTTTTCTGTAGCCATTTCATTGTGAATGGGAAGACAGTCAGATATCAGCTGTACATTGAGAGGGAAACAATCTGTGAAAGCCTTGTGTCACTTTCTGATCTTGTTGCTGCAATTTTAGGAAGAGGAGATGGCCAGTTTGTTTGCTTTATAACACTCAGGAAAAGACTACAACTATGAGCTACAGCCTGCCAGATTTTCTACAACATCCCAAGGTTGGGAATGTGAATAATGCAAAGAAATATATAGAATATCTTCTTCATTATAGACGGGAGGCGTGCTGAGGACTATTTGCTGGTCAGTAATCAATAACCTGAAGAAGTGCTTGACTAAGACATTTATTTGCAAATTTCACAGAAGTGCCAGGGCTTGTCAGAGCACTGCAATGGAGAGTTTGATCAGCTCTGGCGTTAGAGGAAAATGCCGCCCATTGTTTGCAAATGTATGACCAAAAGTGCATTCAAGTTGCGGTAATATCTGGTGCAGTTCTGATATTACATTCTAGGTAGCTGATAATCAGATTGCTTCAAAAGTGATTACCAGGAGTTATCTGTACAGCTAGAGAGGGAAAACTTCTATTATGTGTCTTCAGAGAACAGTTACAACAACCTGATGCAAAGCTTGCCCTTCTTTCTTTCCCTTTACAGGACTACCCTCTGTAACACTCCTTTTTCTACCCCTATCATTTTCCAGTGAAAGACATCCCTAAAGGCTCTTTTGTTTGTTCCAATGTCAGAAGCATCTTTATCTTGATCTGAGGGCTGCCTCTCTTGGCGAACTGTTCCAGTTGAACATCCCATTAAACTAGTCCATTAGTCCTTGTTGAAGCACGTACCCTCTGTACACACAATTTCATCATAGCTGCGCAAAGAGGCCGCAGCCTCAGCCCGGCAGATAAGGGAAAGTGGCTGACTTTCTTCCTCACCATAAGCATGTGTTGGCAACACCACTAAACTCTTCACATCTTCCATAATATGCATGGTGTTAGGGGGTTCTCAGCATAATTTCTCAGTGCAACTTCTCACAGTACCAGCCTGTCTCTTGAAGATGACTAACGACTGCACTATTTGCTTTCTGGATAGGAAATAAACCTACTTGAATCACAAGGAGAAAGAATTAAAATACACCTAAGAAAATTTTTTTTGTTTAAGTAAGTAGCACCAATTGGGTGAGTTTCCATGCATAAGTACAGTCTAATACACACACACAGGGGGAAGCTTTAGTAAGTAGAAGAAAAGAATGTCACTGTTCCAGAAGCTGCAGTGAAGTCCTAAAAAGTACAGAATTCCACTGGGTTTTTTCTCTCCCGATTTCAGTCACAGGTCCCATAATACTGATTTTGTCCCTATACTTCCAGTTGCTGTAGATGGTGGGTGACTAAGATTTAATTCCCAACCATTTATGCTAGCGTGTGTTGAGACAAATCTGTAAAGGTAAATTGAGTGCATTCATTTAATTCTCTGACATCAAAGAAACTAAGATGAACCTTAAGCATATTGCTTTTCAAAAACTAATTTTAAAGCCAGTCTCATATTTTTGATCATTCCAAGCTCGAGGTAACTCAAATCATTCTCTCTTCATCTAGCCTTCAGCCTTGCTCACTATCCTTCCCATGTGCTGAATGAGAAAGGAGACCAGCAGATCGATTACTTAAAGTCTGTTGTAAAAAGGCTGCATGCATTTTATAAGATTCATATTTGTTATGGAGGATGATCAGTACAGATATATATCGCATAGTGGGGATGTAGCAGAAAGATTAATTCTTGGAAGTAATTCAGCCTGACGAATAAGGTATGAATGTACATACTGCCAATATATCAAACAGTGTCCTGCAGAGTAAGATAGACAAGGCCATTTGCACACCCATGAGCAATACCTAGACCCGACCTGGCTGAAGAAGTGAAGAGGACACCACATCGAAATAATGCTGTAATTGCTGTCTGCAGTCCCACCTTTCTTCAAAGAAATAAGCAAAGCACAGTTCAAAGACTGTCTGAGGTCTGAACAGGGTTTTGACCCCTTCCAGCTCAACTGTTGCCAGTTTCGCTTTGTCAAAGATCTCTCTTCAAAATGTGCAATTCTGTACTGATGCAGTACAGCTCCCGTGCTCCCTATAAACCAGGCAAGTTTGAGAATCCTTTCAAATTTAGAAATCCCACAGTGCAAATGCCACTTCAACCAATTGTTTGAAGTCTTATTGTTTTTTTCCTTTGGATTCTTAGTGTCTTTGCACTGCCATGCATTTCATGTTGTCCTAACAGATAGGTAGTTAAAACAAAGGCCAACTGTTTTGTTGGTTGGTTGGTTGGTTGGGTTTTTTTGTGGTTTGGTTTTTTTTTTTTTTTTGCCACTGACTGTATTTTCTAGTCAATAATTTTCAAACTTCCT
>JANHGO010000012.1:16757567-16801884 GCA_024606505.1 Aquila spilogaster
TTGTCAGGTAATGTACTGTTCATGTTCCTGATGACAATGTTGAGACAATGCTGATTTTCTGACCGACTCTTACAGCTTCCCACCATTTCCAGCAATACTACTCACAAAAGCAGATTCATCGCTGTCTGGTGCATTACTCTAAGGGTAGAAGAGTCAGTCTAACAGTCCATTGAGGACCCCTCTGGAGCAAGGCAACCAGAGCAGCTCAATAAAAGACTGCTCTGGCAAAGAAGGGACCTCCCAGTTAATCAGTGTTGAGAGCTAGCCTGTTTATTATCTCTCAAGTTAAAGCAGTGCTGCAACATATTCTGCTTTTAACAAAATGAACTGAGTTCTAGTGCTTAATTCAAAGTAAACCAGTAAAAGCATACAGACAAACTTGCTCCCACATACATCTCCTGGGACAACAGCCAGGGTCGACTTCCATGTCACCCCAGCAAGCAGAGGCTCTCAGGAATTCAGTTTAAATTAGTATAACACCTGTGCAGCAAATGCATTGCAGCAACCCAAGCGGCAAGCAAAGGCAGCTACAGTAAACCCCAATATCTCCACTCTAAGTGCACGGTCCAATACCAATATATATGGAGAAGAATATTCCCTGGTTCTGAAAGTAATCTCTGCATACAAGTCGTACTCTGTGCAGTACAGATTAATGGTATTAACTCACCCATCCATATGCCCTCTGACAGGTTCATTACAATTTGGAAATCCCTTAGGGAGTGCCTGACCAGCTGTACCTTCCAGCTACCCTATTGCTTTTGAATTAACTGATCATTTTCAAAGCAGTTTCATGAACCAGTAGAGGCTTCAGAAACATGAACTCCCTCAAAAGGGTTTCAGTACAAGTAAGAGGACAGAGGAGAGATTCCCAAATTAACATCTCGTCCTGGGAAGGGTTTCCTATTAGACATCAGAAAATTCAGCCCTTCCTCCCCCTGGCACCAGTCATATGGGCTGAAAAGGCAGAAAGAGAGAGACACAGCCACTCTGGAAAGCAGCCTTCATACCTTCTGCTGCTCCTGGTACAACTTCTTGAAAGTTAAGACACCTTCTGTGAGAGTCATTTCAAAGGTGCAAATTCAGCCTGGGGTTTGGGTACACAGAAGAATGAGTACGCACACAAACACACGTGGGCTTCTCACAACAAGCTACCTGGTTTGCAAGTCTGGAAGACAGATGGGCAGGTATCGCTCCACTATCGTTTCCAAGGGCTTTCCAGGCATGAATTTACAGGCTGGGTTTTTTTTTTTTTAAAACATCCTCCTCCAAATAGACCTCTGGGAGAGGTCAGGCTGACAATCTGTATAGCAGGTACAGTGGAAAGCTGCACATAATGGAGACAAAAAAGAAAGGTGCACTAAGCTCAGAGCAGTTTTAATTGTACATGTTTAAAAACAGCAAAGCAACATTTTGCGTCAAAAGCTCTCTGTGGCTGGCAGCTGGTGCCAGCTCTGCCATTGACATCTCAAGTGTTTTGGGGGAACTACTTCTCCTTTGTGAACCTCCCTTTTTCCTATCTGTAAGATGGAAAACAGGAACCAAAGCTGGTTGTTGACACAAACATGTGCAAGTTCCCAGTTATTAGCCCATTAGTCAAGGACTTGAGAGATAAAGTCTCATCTCCTTGCTGTAACGTCAGCTTCTTGTAAGCAGGTCACACAGGCCCCTGCTCATTCTACCATCTCTGGCACCAAATAAATTCTTGGACTTCTACTGTGGTGTCCAAAATTTAAAGAATGATTAATGAGAAGCTACTGTCGGGCTTAATTTAGGTATTGTGCCTGTCTCTTACCACCAACTGGTAGCTAGTAGTTTTCCAAGCTAATCCCTCTGCCATATTGCAAGAAGCTGATGACTTGAGTACTTTAATGATTGAAACTAGCAGGAGTACAGAGAGAGAAATGACTCTGTGAGAAACATAAAATTCATTAAGATGACACAGTATTTGTTAATGCTCCATATGTAATTTATTATAATAATGCTTAGTTCTCAGCTAATGCTTTCTTTATAAAGGGTTAATTAATATGATTATCTCTAAAATGAAGATGGAGAAAATTATGGCATGGACAGGAGGCCAGCAGTAGGTTAGGAAACAGAAGTCAGATTTTATCTGCTATCTTTGCTGTGGGCTTTAACCACTAGCAAACCATAGCTGAACCATGGACAGCAGAAGCCTATTACGAACATGAACATTGTGTGTTACAGCTGGCTATGCACAGCTCTGGAGAAGGTCCTATTGATCTGCTAGAGAGGAAGATAACATTTTAATAACCATTTAATTAAAACAATTTGTTTATGAGCTGTTTAAAAATGGAAACTTAAAGTGTGAATAAAAATAATTGAAAGAAAATATCTTTCTGTCCAATTTTAGAGCAGAGACACATCTGTAAATAAGTGTTATCAGCTAGCAAAATATAAAATTAAAAATCCAACAAAGATGATTTTCTATTAAAGTTGGGAGAAATTTATGGTATTTTATTTCCACAGAACTTTATTGGTTTAATATCTGTTAAACTGCCTGGGAATTTAATGTAAAATAGATCAAACAAAAAATCCAGCAGGTGATTTCTACAGCATTCTAGAAGTAGCACAGGATGCAGTCACTTGCAAAATGCTGTCCATCCATTGATCACAGATGAACAACATTAACCCAGTTCAAAACTGGTCCTCCACAAATGGCTGTTTTCAAACTATTTGGCCTATTTCTCCTAAGCACAAGAGAATCAGTTATGTATCTCAGAGAGCAGAAAGAGTTAATTCACATTGGTAAAAGTATTCCAAGGTCCCCAGAAAATCAAACCAATTAAACCCACCAGGCCATGCATAAAATCAGCTCTGTGGCTTTGCTGCATGTGCAGTAAGTAGCAAAACAGAGGCCTAGGATGCCAGTTTTTTCACTGAAGAGTGTTTTACTCAGGTCTGTTTTACGTGGCATTGTGGAGGACTAAGAGCAAGCAGAATGTCAACTGCACAGACAACCCCGAACTGGAGGATGCAGAAGGCTTCGACTAATAGAGAAACATTTAACCACTCTGAAGTGATGGAAAGAGTTCACCATAGCAGTCTCCGAGAACCACTTCTACTGGAGCTTACAGCAGGCTTCAGAGCAAAGACCTTCATTTCTATCGCATAAGCTGCCTGATTCTGTAGGTCAAGCATCAGCACAGCCCACTGCAGTCAAGGGCAAATCAGAGGAGGTTGTTTATTGCCTGAATTAAAACTCTTCTGCTGGGGAGGAGACATGCAGAAATTTGACCAGTACCCTTTATCATTTATTAACTGCATTCAATCTCATGACCTATTTCTGTCATTCCAGACAGAACATACAGCCAGATGTAGCCTTCCTATCAATCAGCGCCAAACAAGCAGGAAAAATATTACTCCTTTGTATCCACACCTCTTTTTTATCATGGATCTGTTGAGCTCGAGGAAATACCACACAACAAATACACAGCATATTCACCAAAATTCCCACCTTTATCATGGGTTTTTACCACTGCTGTTAAGGAAAAAGAAAATCCTTGTTGAAAAATTTATACTGGAAGAATTTAGCGTTGGAGGAAAATAGCCATGTCAGCTCACAACAACAGAAAACCTATTCAGAATGGGAGAATTTCTTGCATTGTACCCTCTCTTCACTCCGGAACTACCTGATTTAAGAGCTTCCAAAAGCAGCAGGGAACGTGCTGCTTTAAATTGCTTTCCATGTGCTCCTGTGGATCACTCCTACACATGCTCAGCTGAGCAAAGGTGAAACCTGTCCCAAGGGAAGGTAGCTCTAGCCTTGAAATAGGGCAATTATACTGCAGAGCGAATGAATAGTTGCCTGTAGCAGAAGATTGAGTGAAGCTTCCCAAGAGCACCAGGGTCATTGTGTTATATCAGGTCTGCCAGTTAAAGAGGGGACAGTTTTGTTTTTAGAACATGACTTGCTCTGGTGAAGCAGTTCATGGGTTTCTCTATGAATTTGCCATGTTCTGAACATTCAGCAGGCTAGAAATGTCCTCAGATGATAGAGCAGGCTGGATCCTCATACCATAAATCAGATAGACCCAGTGACTCTCAAAAAGTTGCAGCAGTTTAGGATATGGCCCTTGTAAGATGCCTGAGGCCACATTAATCCTGCACACAGACCAGAGTCCTACTATAAGCACCCCAGCAGTGGCAGGTATAGGATTGCAGCCGTTTGACTTTAAACTGATAGCTGCTGGTATTCAATTCCCAAGGGAACCCCCTTGAGCAGTGGGATGTGCAGAACAAGGGAAACCCAGCCAAGCAGCTCTGCTACTATCAGGTGGACAGCTGGGGCAAGTACCTACCTCAAACACTGAACACCCTCATTTCACAGTGCTGTCTTTCAGTAGCCATAAGGGGACCACCCTTCCAAAGAACAGAGGGGGAAGGTAGGGATGAAGAGTTTAACACATCTCAATAAATTTATTCCTTTCCTGAGCAAGCTGTCAGAAATCAATCAGCAGTCAGCAACAGCTCCAACTGTATAATTTAACCTCAGGGCTTCTTCACAGCTCATATGACAACAGAACTCTGTCCTGTGTTCTGCTGGGGACCACGTATTGTTTGGCGCATTGTGACAAAAACCAGGGGCACAGTAAAAATGGATAAGACGAAGTGTATTCTGAGTGGAAAGAAAAAGAATATTTTTGATACGCTGCCTAAACAAAGCCTTAGAAATGAATTCATTTTCTACATGTCAAGGTCTAGATATGGTTATATTTGAGATCCTCTGTCCCACTGCTATCTTGTTTTGATCTATAGGAACTCACATCACTTTCCAGTAGACTGGTTTGGTAGCTTTCTTCCACCTGGGTGGAACGAGGGAACCATGAAACGTCCCTTTGTTTAGCGACAGTGAAAGATAGGGAAGTCATGACTTGGAAACTAGGCTGACTGTACATCCACGCATGGGAGGTTCTACAAGTGAGTATGTATGCCAAACAAAAGAGGGAGCTCTAGGGCAGACTGCTAACTGAAAGAAAGGCTTGCATACAGCCATTGTGGATAAATGCAATTAAATTAGGGAAGTGCTTGGTCCCACCAGCATTTTCTTCACCTAACATAAACAATCTTTAAGACCTCAAATACTGACTAAACAACTGAGCACATAAGGAACTAGCAATCTAGGTATAGACCAGCCTGAAATAAGTAAACATCTCATGAAAGCTGCAGGACTCAAATTGCACTAGCTAAGTTCCCCCAACACCCGTATTTTTGTGCTGCGTTTAACAAAGGCTTACTAAATTTAAAAAAGGATTTCTCCCCCCACCCCCTTCAAGGAAAATGTTACAATCATTGATTTAAACATCTCTGTCAAGAAACTGGATATTTCATTTCTGATGAGCATCAGCCTAGTTTATTTTAAGAAGTTAAAGCAGAAGGGCAGGTAAAACAATGCACAATAAATAGAAGCTACCCAGCAGGTCACTGAGGCTGAGATTTTCAAAGATGCCCATGAAGAGATATTTAAATTCTACCAGAATTTAGCACTTTAACCTTGAGGCAAAATTTGCTTAGTGAGTCACATAGACTTTTAACTACACGTGGCCAGCCCTATTGAGTTATGCCAAGATGACAAGTGTCAGCATGGTTTCCTACAGCCAGCAATATCACAGCCCTCATATTGCTAGAGCTGTGTTAGGTTCTGTTTGAGTCTGATAGAGAGCCTGCCATTTCAGAGCAAAAATGTCCAGGCTCCATTCCTTCACTAACATGAGTTTCCAAGTGAGCAACCGATACAGCAAGGAAACATAGGAAACAGGGAAAAGTGAGTGACCAACATTTTTTACAGCTTTTTTAAAATGGTTTTGCCCATTCCAATTTGAAACCACATTAATCCTATACACCATGAAGCTCCAGGCAATGAAAACGAAACAGAGGAGCCCGGAAAGCTCCTCTGGAATCTGAAAAACTGGCAAATCACAGCTCAACATTACAAGAGAAAAGAGAGGCACAAAGTGATAGTATGATAGTCAACGTGACAGTGCAATCAGTAAGTCAGCAAGCAGGCCAGACCTCAGCCCTTATGCTCTGATCAAGCAGTGTCTCTGGCTCACAGTTGGCAGAGTGGGAAAAACACAGCAGCACACAGCACAAGTGTCTGATTATCCTTCTTAAAATGTTCAGTTCAAACTCCAGCCTTATGCCATACAGACACATTTCAGGGGCACATCCTCCCATTACCAGGAGCAAAGGAAACAGAGCTTTGAAGGTGACCAAAAATAAACTGCCTGTTAGAGGGGGAGAGATCTTTTCAAAAAAAACAAGATATTAGTGGCTTTGTTTTACTTCATTTGAAGTCTGGTATTTGATGTCAACACTTCAGGAAAAAAAACAACTAAAGTTGGGGTTTTTTCCTTTCTCCATATAATTATTTTCCTTGCAGCTAGTGGCATTATAAGGGCCTCATCAATTACAGGAAACAAAATATGTTTTGGTCGCCATAAATACTTTGCAAGAATGGAAGGGTGGGCTGCATTGTAGAAGCTGTAAGTATTTGGTGAAAAAAGACCTAGGGATGATCTCTATACCAAAGACTGTCTTAAACAGCATATGTGTTTCACGTGCATTGTCCAACCCTTTAAATGTCAAAAATTCCACACTGTTTTGTTTAAAAGAGAAACATGCCATGCACTACTAATTGAATAAATCAATACACAGAGAAGGCCATGAAGGGAATGAAATGTTTTTGACACGTACAAGGAGTTGTTTTCAATGTGCATAAGAGGAAAAAAAACTGCTTGCCCTTTATACTTTAATTAAGACAACCTCAGGAACACAGGGTGAAAGACCTTTCCTCTGCACCCTCCTCACCATTCTGCTCTTAACTCCCTGCTGTCTGACCATTAGTGGCGGTCAAAAGCCTGTGAACAAAAAACAAGTCACTGCAGTCTCTCAGAAGGGATTCAACCACCAGATGGGTTCCCACCAAGCTCCAGAGACAGCCTCAGAAATTCATGAGAAGTACGTGATGGATTGTTGCCATAACAGGGGGCTTGTTACAAGGTGTATTTATAGGGTCCAATCAGATGAGCTATCTGAAGTCTTTGGCAATTTTTTCATTTACAAATTTCTACATTTTCTTGGAGATTTTAAAGCCTCCTTTGTCTCCAGAAAAGCCTTCCAAGGAGATTCTTACAAGACTTTTGCAGCCAAAGGACTTACAAAGGCAGGAATTTAAGCAGAAATCTTTCTCCAAAACCTTTCTCTAGGCTGATGAGCACCCATGAAATAGCCTAAGACAACTTGCTTTGAAAACACTGTAAGGAGCTCCACAGCAGCACAGCTTTTGAAGCCACTGAGACTTGCTCTTTCCCAGAGCTTTTCTTGTAATGCAAATCTCACTCTGCTGCAATGCAAAGATGAGCAGTCTCCTCTGGCAGCTGGAGCTTTGGGCCCCTGTTGAGTAGCTCTTGGGGCAGTGCTTTTCTGTCCTGTTTGTGCCTCTATGGACGTCAGGCAGTGAAAGGCCATCCCTATGAACTGCTGTGCTAGCAAACAGCAGAGTGCATGTATGATGCATTATGTGATCTGCAACTAGTTTCTCAGTCCCCAGTACAACCATTTGCTAAGAATCATATTCCCCAAGCATAGCACTGGCTTAGATTAATACCTTGGACGTCACAGCCTGCTTTCCTCATGCAACCTAATTTTTAAAGGCAGCCTAGTGTGGACTGACAACATATTGGGTTTGTGTGGCAGGGGTTTTGGTAGCGAGGGAGGGGCTGCAGGGGCAGCTCCTGCGAGAAGCTGCTAGAAGCTTCCCCGGCTCCAAGTCAGACCTGCCTCTGGCCAAGGCCAAGCCATCAGCAACAGCGGTAGCCTCTCTGGGATAACATATTTAAGAAGGGAAAACCTGCAGCAGGGAAAGGAGTGGGATGCGAGGGAAACACCTATGCAGACACTGAGGTCAGTGAAGGAGAAGGGGGACGAGGTGCGCGAGAGGAGGTGATTCCCCTGCATCCCATGGTGAGATGGCAGGCTGTTCCATGCAGCTCATGGAGGAACCCCACACTAAAGCAGGTGGACGCCCCCAAAGGTGGCCGTGACTCTGTGGGAAAGCCCACACTGGAACAGTCTGTTCCTGAAGGACTGTACCCAGCAGAAGGGACCCATGCTGGAGCAGTTCGTGAAGAACTGCAGCCCGTGGGAAGGATTGGCATTGGAGACGTTCGTGGAGAACTGTCTCCCATGGGAGGGACCCCACGCTGGAGCAGGGGAAGAGTGTGAGGAGACCTCCCCCTGAGGAGGAAGGAGCAGCAGAGACAATGTGTGATGAACTGACCCCAAGCCCCATTCCCTGTCCCCCTGCACTGCTGGAGGGAAGGAGGTAGAGAAAATTGGGAGTGGAAGAAGGGAGGGGTGGGGGGAAGGTGTTTTAAGATTTGGTTTTATTTCTCATTATCCTGCTCTGATTTGATTGGTAACAAATTAAATTGATTTTTTTCTTTCCCCTAAGTCAAGTCTGTTTTGCCTGTGACCATAACTGGTGAGTGATCCCTCCCTGTCCTTGTCTTGACCCACGAGCCTATTGTTTTATTTTCTCCTCCCCATCCCACTGTGGGGGAGGAGCGAGCAAGCAGCCCCATGGTGCTTTGTTGTCAGCTGGGCTTAAATCACAACAGACAAGAAGCCATTTCAGTCTTCCAAGGACTTTCATCCTCACCTGTGATCTTTTGCTTACTGCCAGCTCTGAGATCCCTGGGCTGGGATTGAAAATGAAATTAGTCTTAAGGCAAATTATAGCAACCACAGATTGAGCTCAGCTAAGGCTTGCCCGACTGTCCCTACAGCTAGACAGATAATGCAATGAGGAAAAAAATAATAATATGGGATTTTCTTCCAGTCAGAAAATGAGATTAAGAGACCTGAAGCTTGTGAAGTGGTGTATGACCAAATCAACAAGATACACTATGGAAACCAGGGGGACTAGCTGTGGCACAAAGCTAGAGTGAGATAAGACCAAGTTGAAACCACCTGTTCCTCTCACCCTTCATAATTTAGTGTCTATAGGAGGGCCAGATGTTTAGACCCCAGTCCTGCTCTCACTGCTGATTTAAGTATTACTTGATCTACAAAAACCTGTAGAGCATTAATTACACAAAAAGAGACTCTGCCCCCATCAACTTCTGGAGTCCTGTTGTTGGCATCTCTGCACACATAATACTCATTAGTGCCTTGACACTTGTCTATAAGCTCTTTGCACTCCCATTCAGAGTGCCTGTGGCTGCCAAGCATCCTTGAACCTGTTCAGGAGGGACATCATTCTCTTGCAAGTATTTACACCTTCCCCTAAGTCAAACTCTGAAGTGCTTCCTTTTAAGGACAGAATCAATGCGTTACTCAATACACACAGGTAACACCAAAACTTCCACATCCTTCTCTCTTTACTACCCATGCAATCCTCTTGCTTGCTACAATTCAGCTAGAGTATGACTCTCTGTAGCTGAAGGCAGCAAAGTTTGTTACTGTCCTGAATGAAGTTTGATCCTGAAGAGACCAGAACTGACAGAGCTTGTTTTGTGGTACTTTTCTGTCCACCATTTTGAAGGAGGAAGGTAATCTACTAACAGATGAAACCTCTTTGCTTCGAGAGAATTACATAGGAAGCAGTACGGAACATTCATGAATGTGGTCAAGATCTGAACCCAAACCTCTGTTTTCTAGCCAAAGATCTGAGACACAAAGGGTGATTTCAATTCTCCACATGCTAGCAGATTACAGATGGAAAGCTTAAATGACTAGTCAAGCATCACACAGAAAAGCAGTGGCAAAACCATTTACACTCATTTTTACTTCTGCATGACACCAAAGAAGAAACAATCCTGTTGACCTGATGCAGCTCACAGTATCCATCAAGGACATGGATGTCTTGCCACTTTGTTTATGCAATTATTTGGTGTGATGCTCTCAGAGTGAAATCCTAAAAGGCCCCTTAGGCTTTTCATTTTTATGACATCAGAGAATAATACAGTCCCACTTTTAAGTTCCTAACTTTTCATGACTATAAGTAACATCAGAAAATCTCATATACTCCATGATCTTAGGAGCCTTGGGCTGAGAATGCTGGCCTGGAAGTCCTTAACGCAAGGGTAAATCAAACTGTGATTTTCTTAAATGGAACTTTTCTAAGCATTAAGTCTTCCCTCTCTCTACATATATATTTCAGAACTGTGCAAAGCTCTTCTCGATATGAAAAGACTCAGAAAGTGAATCAATAGTTCTCCAGTATAGTCAAAGCTACTAGGAAGACAGTTAAATCAGACAAATTAAAAGTTAGGCATAACTTCAACAGTGTAATGTGAGTAACATGTATTGTGTCTTCTGTAGAAGTCAGCTGATTAACATCTCAATGTAACATGTTCCAGCAACGTGCCTCTTAGTACTCACCTTGCCATAACACGAGTGAGCAAAAAATCACCAAGGAGAAGATCCAAATATTCCATTTTTTTCACATCCTGGGATATAGCATGAAATGAGAGGTAATCAAACCATTACAGAAAACACAACTAGGAAAAGACCATGTCTAATCTATTTCTATACCCTCAGGAATGACCACTTTGATCTAAACCAATCCCAATAGATCTTAATTTTTCTTAAGGGTGTTAAAAAAAAAATCACATCCTTCAAATTGTTTAGAAACAGGTCTTCTTCCAAAGCTTTTGGAAGTGAAATGTTAGATCAGAGCCCTTTAAAGAACCATCCCTCCTGTAAGATTTCCAACATTTTATACCTCCAGTGAAGATTGGCATCTTGAAATAAGATCTTTTTTCACAGCTGAGTCAGAATTTAGTGCATTCAGTTCATGACCTTGGAGAAGTCCCTTACTCCACCCTCTTTTTCTTTTATAGAATAGTTTCAGTAGTTCAGAAAGACTCAGAAGTTCAACCAATATTGGAAACTTCATATCAAAGATTGTAAGAGTGAATGATTCCTCTGTTCACGACAAACATTTCTTCTTGTTCTTTTCAGTGAGGTTCATTAGAAACTTCCGTTGTACTATCCCTAACATCCCCATATAAACAGAGACATTTGGCACTGAACAAATCCTAAGAAGAGTAATAGACAATTCTCACTGCAGTGCTGTGGATACAAAGTGGACACAAAGTGGACAATGCTATTTTGTACCATCCAAGAAAACAATCCTTAATTTGTAAAATTCTTCAGTGTATTACAGTCTTATTTCTATTCTCCTTACTCTCTGGGAGCCAAATGGCTTCTTCCATAACGAATGCTAGCATAGAAGGAAAATTAATTTGAGTAAGACCAAGTATTCTCCATCCTAATTAGGCAGAGTTCAAAAAGTTGCAAAAGGCTTCACAATAAAGCTTTCTCCTATTACCTCCTCACTGGTCCCAGTGAATTCAGTGCTTGGATTTCCCCCCCCCCTTCCTTTTATTTTAGTTGATAATGGAATTGAGAAGTAGAAGGAGCCCAGGCTAAAATTTTAAGGAGGTGTCTCTTATCAAACACTGCTGTGCAGTGTCTCTGAAGGCCTCCAGAATTTAAGAGCCAGCACCCTGAGGATAAGAAATGACTATGAACAATGTTGTGTTTTACATACTAAAGTGTTCCAGGAAGCCTACTGAGAAGAAAATGAATTTCATTTCCCTTTCTTTTGTACACTTTAAGGTTTGTCAGAGTATATTGTGCTTGCAGCTATGTTGGTATGTACTTTGATCGAATCAGGTCTCACGAGCTAAGCAGGGTTAAAACTAAAGCGGGGCAGGAATTTTTGAGTCAAAACCTGTATTCCACAAGAAATTGTCAATCAAACTTTTTTTTCTTTTCAGAAGAAACTTATCTTGACAAGGCTGGGATTTCTAGTCAGTATCTAGACATGGATATGCATGCAACCCAACACAACCCATAACCTACCAGTGGGGGAGAGTGTGGGAAATCTGTGCTGAGGTCTTTTCTGCATCCGTTTCAGACCTGGACATTTGTTGTCTTTGTTGCAGGTAAATACTTCAACTACTGGCCTGTGGAATCAGCATAGGGATTGCCTAATTCTTCATACAAACAAAGAGTCTGAGAAGCAGAGACATGGAAACTGTGTCCTCACAAGCACATCATATATGGGGGACACTGAAACCGAGATCCTTGTGGCAGCTGAAGCCTTTGACCTAAAGCCTCACAGGCTCTGGTCACACACTCTACAATGATTTGCAGGAGGAAAATTTCTTGCCTGCCCACTACACACACCACCTTCCACCACGTTACACTGGTCATTCTGTCACCAATATAACCAGAGAGTTCTCAAAGCAGAAAGCCTTTGAATATTTTAGAAATGTAGGGGGCTGAAGAAACTACCTAATAACTCCAACCAGAAACTCTTCACCAACTTCAATCATAGCTGCTTCGGGCAACACTGGAGATGGCTCCTAAACCAGCAATTTGGTAGGAGAAATGAATTGCACTGGAGACATTGCCCTTTGATTGAGAGCTAAAAGTCAAGATGATTAATCCTGATAATCAAAACAGCAGTGCACTGATTGAAAGAAGTAGGGCATAAGCCTTCCTCTCCCAAACAGATTTTAACCCTCTGAACCACAGGTCTCCTAAGTTTCCTCCAATTTTGACTTGTTATTTCATAGCCTTGATTCCCACAGTTAAATCTGTGTGATGGAGTCACTCACTGTTCAGCTGCTGCCATATTCAGCACTATCAGATTCACATTAGCTCATATTGGGTGTATTTCTGGGGAAAAAATAAAAAAAATTTTTAAAAAAGAAAGAATTCAAACACAACAGATCCTGAAAAAAAAAAACTGTAGAAAAAACCCAATGTATTTTTGGTGCGAACAGTTTTATGCAAACCAGAGAGACAGGAAAACAAAACCACTTTGTTTTAAAACAATTGCTGGAGCAATCCTTCACTTTTTCAAAATCTGCAAATTTTTCTGAAACTTAGCAATTCTCAGGTTGCATTTTAATGTTTGATTTTTCACTGGCTGTAGTTAGTACAACCATCTGCAAAATGCTGTGGGATTATTTGAGAGGAAAAGCTTATACATATGAAATAATTATGTACATACTTATTAAAGAGGCAAATTCTAAAGTCACTTCCAGCATGTCAATGCTATTTCTTCTAGAGTATAAATTAATCTAGTGTTAAAAAACACCTTTGCTATTCTATGATCATGAATCAGTTTTTATGTGTTTAAATGTTAGAAATACATATATACTTTACTTGAAGTGTTATATTTAGACTTAATTGTAAGCTTCCAAATTCAAAAAAGCTGCTTTAGGAAGAAATGGGTGAACTGATTTGAAAAATACAAGCATCACTACCCACCCCTGTTAGCTGCCATAAGGAATTAGAGATTTTCTCAAAAAACATTTAAAGCCACCGATTAAAGGTAACAGAAAGAGGCTTCAGCAAAATTTACACTCTAACTTTCTTTTTTTCTGTTAACTATGGAGTGCCCTTTCCAAACCATTTTCAGCAGCAGGAGACATCTAAAGGCTGAGTAACATACTGCAAAACAAACATGTAATTCCATTCAACAGCCCACTCCTTGAACACAAAACAGTAAGTATGCTTCAGGTCATTAGACACAAAGTTACTTTACTAAACCTGTTGAGGTTTGGAAGTACTCGGGACAATCAATACCTTTCTATCCATATTCTTTGATTTGAAAATTCCTGAATTAGGGATTTAGTTGGAAGAAAATCTGATTTCAGTTCCTTGTGTCTGATTCTATTTGTTTCATTCCCATTTTTGCCAAATCTAGAAACATTGACGTGTCTAGAGGGAAATCATTTTTAGAGAGACAGTAATTATGAAGATAGGAGAGGCTCATACAGGCATTGATGCCGTATCTGAGGCACTGTAAACATCCATGGAAACACTCTTACATCACAAAAAGGGTGAGATTATCTAGCACAGTTTAGACTGCAATGAACAGAGATTAAAATGAATTGCATTATTTTTCTTTTGACCCAGCAGTCAGGGACAGTTACTGCAGCTCAGCTGATGTGCAGTAACTCAGCACAGTAACCTGAGTGAGGATCTGTACCTCACAGCCACATCACAGGCGGTGTAAATGAGCACGTTGGAGCAATCCTCACATCAGCAGCACTGCACCAGCACAAGGCAGCTGAAAATCCAACCTCCACCCTGCACATGTGGACCTGATCTCCAGTCCTACAAACATCCACCTCCAGGCTGCTAACCTCCCTGGGCAGAGCGACTGCCAGGTAGCTCAGCACCAGCTTCTGTTTCAGATCCCTCAGACTGTCTGCGTGCAAATACAGCCCACATGAAATAACTGAAGTTACAACCACCATCCATCTCCAAGCTACATAAATCTTACCAGCGGTTCATAAAACAGCAAATCCTGGGGCCAACTGTGAAATGCTGTCTCCCAGTTCAGATAGCAGTTGCGCCATTTAACATCAAATAACAAACTCTTCACTAAAATAAGCAATTTACATAGCACTCTTCCCTGCAAGAAAAGAGAGGTGAACAGCATCCCTCCACTCCTTTGGCTTTTGCTGCTGGATAATTACTCATTTGCAGTTTATCAGCTAATTATACACGTGCCTTGGCATTTGAAGACATAGGAGCATACTTTATTTAATGGCTAGTAATTACACAGGCCTACTCTGATCCCTCTGCTCTAACAGGAAGGCTTTTCTGTTTTCATCCTCACGCTGTCAACTCTAGAGGTTAAAGACCCCTGGACAGCTGGTTATTATCTTGTTGCACACAGAAGGCAGGCTTATACTTCATGTGATGATACAGGCCTCCCTAATAATTCTCTGTTAATGCTACAAATTATTTCCTTCAGAGCTGAATGCTGACCTCAGTTTGTTCAGTGTATGTGAAAGCAGCTTTTGTTTTCATGTCTAGGTTAAAAATTACCAGGTGTGCAAAAGGCAACACGACAACCAATTCACTGTTATTTTTTCTGTGGGAACAGGCCAACACATAGGCCTTGCTCTTCAGTTCAGCATCTATGCAACCTACTGCTGCAGCTCTCAGCCTGGGTATGCAGCACCGCCGGGATGTCTCTGTGAGACAGGGCGTGAGGCTCAGAATACGCCAGTGGGGCAGAGACATACAGATATGGTGAGATGCAAAGAATTCCTCTTAACTTGGCACAGATGGTTGAATACCACAGCTGGAGGGAATGAGACTTCAGGCAGGAATGCTGCCAGAGAGGGAAAATATTGACATCAGTTACAGTTGTGAGAACAGGTTTTGAATTTGTTGCCATCAGTGTTTGCAAAGGAAACCTCAGCATTAGGATTATGCTCAGATAACTGAGTATGAAACAACTGTGGCCCATTTCATCATGGGAATGCCCAGAAAAGATGAGGTGAACCAGTAAGTGGCATGGAGGGAGCACACATAGATTAAGGTTCTTTAAATTCTCAAATGGACATCATTGTTCTGGAAGTTTTTCAAGCCCTGCCCCTCATTCCTCTAATCTAAGGCCACTGTATTTCTGAATGAGGGCATTCACGTGAGCTTAGGAGGCTAATTTATTCCATTAGTCGATACACTGTACCCCACCTGAGTTTACTTCTTTAGACACGCTCTGTCCCAGCTATTTATTACTAAAGAACCTTTAAAGTTTCTGGCCTCCAAACACTAGAAAGAGGTAATACACATGCTTCTAACAAGTAGGGACTTCAGAGACTGTGCTATCCAAATCAAACACTTGCATCTCTAACCCCTCTTCAGAGTTATGCTACTGAACACCTCTGATTTTGGTAATGGATTAACTCTAGAGCAGAGTGGAAATTTGAACCTACCACTCTTATCCTGGCTGACAGTCAAACCATTTGCCCATCTGTGATCTGTGCTAGTTGAATCAATCAACCTACATGAATGGCAAATGATCTGCTAAGCTTTTTATGATGGAAGCATTTCTTTCTCACTTGAGGCAAACCACCTTTTGGAAACCATCTTAAGTCAGCAAGACTGCAACAGCATCTAATATAATGAGTTAACACTTACAGCTTAAGAACTCAAAAAAAAAAAGAAAAAAGAGGCTTTCAAAAGTAATGGGATCAAAAATAGATAATGCACCCCAGCTTTCTAGTTACTCTGACTTTTGAACCTGTTACAATTCCTAATTTCAAGCTTCTCTGTGCGTCTGTGATTTTTATTTTTGCCAAATGAAACAAAAGCCAAAACACTTATACAAGCAACCCATTCTGGGTGCTTTATGACTCACAATTAGATAGCAAGAAACCATAGCACACAACCTATGAAAGAGGAATCTTTTCGAAATCATCCAAAAAGAGCAAAACACTGAATTAAATGTTATGCTCTTTTAAAGGCATTGTAATAAACACCACTGGAACAATGTGTGTTTATGGCTTAACATTGTGGTTAAATTATGAAACATGCAAAATGTTTAAATACCTAGAAATATAATATTTACTAACCAGGCAGATCTGTAAATCTGTTATTTGGAACAGAGACTGGAAAAACTTTTTCCCCCTCACTTTCTGGCAAATGACTGACAAGTTGAAGCAACTCTGGAGGGGAACCATAAAAAAGGAAACTCAGGATGTAAACCTTCCAGTCCGAACTGTGTTGCGAATCCCTTCCTATCACTAGAAACATTTTGAAAATTATTTGACTCACTGAAAAACGAAGTACAACACCAGCATTCAGCCCTAAGCACAGGGCAATAGGAGGTTTTTAAGCATCTTCTCTCTCCTATTTTAATACATTCACCCTCATTAGTAAGGTATGCATCATGCCACCCTTTGTCACTGGTCCAGAATAATCACTTATTGTTGCTACCAAAGAAGGGAATGGCATAAATTTCTGCTCAAGTGGCAAAAATTCCAGATGTTACATGAACACTCTTGGGTCTTATACATGTAAATACCTAGCCAATAGGTCCTGTGCTGGTGGATAGCACTTATGGATATATCAAATAGTGCAGGGAGTTGTAGGTCCAATAAAAGTTATTATTGTTCTGCATCTGTATTGTTTCCTTCATTTAACTATGCATCAGTTCTACTGAAAATGCTCACCTCCTTTTATATCCACCTTTATCTGTTCCTGCTGCTACACCAGTGGCACCAGTCTTCACCGGAGACCAGCCAAGCTTGCAAATACATCTCCTCTGGGAAAGACACTGATGTTTTTTTCACAGAAAGCCAGGAGAGGCCAGACTGTAGACACTGTGAGGGGAAGAGACAAATGAGAATTTATGTAGTCTCTTGATTCCCAGAGTTATCTGACCAGGTAGCTCTGCTCTGGAGAAACAAGTAGAATCATAGAATCATTTAGGTTGGAAAAGACCTTTAAGATCGAGTCCAACCTAACACTGCCAAGTCCCCCACTAAACCATGTCCTGCAGTGCCACATCTACATGTCTTTTTAAATACTTCCAGGGATGGTGACTCAACCACTTCCCTGGGCAGCCTGTTCCAATGCTTGACAACCCTCTCAGTGAAAAAATTTTTCCTAATATCCAATCTAAACCTCCCCTGGCATAACTTGAGGCCATTTCCTCTCATTCTGTCACTTGTTAGTAGTATCAGTGGCCTCTAATTGCATAGTAAATATATCCTTTTATACAGCATGTTAAGGAGAGGGGAAGACAGCATTCAAAGCAAAGCTGTAATAGGCCAGCGTTAGTTTACCAGCTTTTGTACTGGATCCCAATAACGAGTCAAGATGTTTCACAGTAGCTCAAAGCTCACTGTAGAGGAAAAAGAAATTTGTGGAATAGATTATAAAGGAACCTATTCTGCTTTCACTTGGTCTGTAACTTTGGAGCTTTTCCATACTTAAAATGACATTATTAGAAATAATGCCACACAGAAAAAATATAGGGAAAGCTATATGTACACATATTCAAGGGAATAACAACATAGAAAAAGGGAAGGGGTGCTGTACTTCATAGCAGTAGTGCTTGCCTGAAGCTCAGAAACAGGAGAAATGTCAAGCCCTATTCCAGATCTCTTGCTCTAGAGAAAGTGAGGAGGGGATGATCCAATGAGAAGCAAGTGGGTAAATAGCAGAAATACCACCTTTCCTGGAGGATTTTGGTTACTCAAAACAGTACAGTAAGACACAGAGAGTCCAAGTTCTTTGTGATAGTGACAAGCCTTTGTTTTAAAAGGTGAAGAAAACTATAGGAAATAGGTGGGCATTTAGATTTGATTCCAATAAAGGAGAAACTGTAAGGACTGAAAGGTGGAAGGCAATGCAGGTGGAAGTGATCATAAGACAGCAGAGGAAGGGAAAAGAGACCAGGAGAATGAGGCCAATGGACTTCAAAAAAAGAAGAAAAAAAAAAAAGCAGCAGACTTCAACACATTCAGAACTCTGAGGCATGGTCTTTTGGGAAGATAATCTAAGGTAGAGAGAAATGCAGGAGATCTGGTAGTTCTGAAAGGGACTGTATCAAAAGCACAATAGTAGTCTATCCCAGTACAGAGGAAAGATAGTGAACATAGCTTGAAACCAATATGGTTACATTAGGAGCACTTTAAAGACTGAACAATCAAAAAGCAACTGTATAGGAAGTGGGAACAAGGACAGGCAACTAAGAAAGAGTATAAAGGAATAGCATAAGCACACAGGGATAATCGGAAAGGCTAAGGCATAAGATGAATTACAACTAACAAGGACATAAAGGCAACAAAGAAGGCTCTATAAATACATTAAAAGTAAGAGGACAGCAAAGAAAAGCATAAGCCCATCAGTTAATGGAGAAGAACAAATCTGATGATGCTGAGAATGCAATATTATCTCTGCCACAGCCTCCAAAAGAAAAAGGTTAGTTGTGACCCAGTACTTAACACAATTCTAATAAGGAGATGAGAGCGCTGGACAGAATAGGGAACAAGTTGAAGACCATTTAGATGAGTTAGGGCTTGCTTGCCCAGGGATATGAAAATGCAGTAAATTCAGGTGTGAATTTACCCTATGACCCCGCACCAGCCAGCACCTGCTTTAAAAGTGATGCACATCTGTATCCACAGAATAAGTGGGCAGGGGTGTTGTATTGTTCCAGAAGCTGGTTGGTGTCTGACCTTGACAAGTAGGTGGTGGTGACAGACCCAGGATATTTCTAGAGATAAGAGAAGGAATATATTCACACAGGCAAATTTCAGCACTCTTAAGAATTTCTTTTTTCTTTTTGGCCAACTCCTTGAATCTGTTCAGCTGAGAGGTATGCAAAGGACCAGTGTCAGGGCCCCACAGCTACCAGCTCTGTGCAAACAGGCAATGCCAGCTTCACTCTACCATCTTCCATAGAGGCTGGCCCTGCAAAAAACCACAAGCAAGCATTCCTACAGTCAGAAACATGACCCCTTGGTGTTATGGGATGTGTTGCCCAACAGTTTCCACTGCTCAGTCAAGGTACAGACAACCTCTTATGCTCCAAAATCTTGTCATCTCTCCCTTGGCTGACCAGGATGTGTCCCTGCCTACTGTCCTCCATATGGCACAGACCAGATGAAGTGTGTGCTCTCAGGACTCCAAGTTTTAACTGTCCTCTATTAATAACACAGATTCTTTTTTGTGTTGCAGAAAGTGACTCTGCAGCATTTTCTGGTAAGGGAAATTATGGCTTGGCATCTGTTCTTTTCACTGCCAGAACCAGATTGCTCATCTTATTATATCTTACAAAATTGCTCAAGACCTGCAAGGAGAAAATTGATTTTCAATATGGCTTTTTTTTGTTTTAATAGGCACACTTAAGATCGTGAAAAGCACCATGCCAGTTCAAAACACACCACAGCTCTTTTGCAGGGACAGCCTTCGTAAGGGCATTAGGAAATAAAACTGAGGAGCTTCAAAACATAGCATCCCAACATTGACTGATACAAAGATGATCTGCTTGATCAAGAAGCTCTGCACAACGCTGTCCCATTTCAGCTTAGCTGGGAACAAGCCTACCATTTAAGCCTGGGTGGTGAGTGAGCACAACATCCCCATACCACAAAAAGAGGAAGATGTTTTGTAGCTCTTCCTTTCTCCTGTAATCTCTCCATTTCCAGGTGGACTAACTCCTAAAGCTGGGATTTCCAGCTAAGCCAACACAGTACCAGACCAACCTTCGCACTCTTTAAAACATGGCACAATGGCACAGGTTCAAAAGAGGAAGCACCCTCACAGCTAGAATTGATATTCCTATGCACTATCACCCATGTTAAGGGGTACTAGGACCACACAACCAGGAAGAGCTGTATATCTGCATTTAAGTGTGCTCTCTGCTGAAGAGAAATTATGTTAAATCAATAGAAAAGATCATTCCTGACTTTTATCCTGTTGCCAAACCTTGCCAGCAAGATAAAGGTGGCAACCACCTGCTGGGTTACACATGGCTTTCCTAAGCCTTGCACTATGAATCAACAATAGAAATAAAACTGTAAGAGGTAAGGATCTGTGGAAAATGCCATACCCTTGCAGGTAATGTGCCTTCTACAAAAAGTTCACAGAGTAGGTGAATGTCTCCATTCCTAGAAGTCATTTGAATTTCTTTATAGGGCAGTACAGCTGTTGTGTTTGCCAAATGGCAGCCAGAGAATAGATATTATTAATAAATAGCCGTTATCCACATGGTACTCGTACCATTTACTTGCATCTCATGTACTATTGCCCCTGCACAACAAACCTACACAGCTTGAAGACACAGCCTATAGCTGGCCATGCCCCAGAGCGTTTCCAAGAGGCAGCACTTGCACACAGACCCTGGAGCTGTAGACAAGCTCAGAACAGAGTCCAGCTCTAGCATACAATGATCAGCCTCTGGCTGCTGCTAAGAGCACCAAAATACAAAAGCCAGGAGAAGGAAAACAATCTGACTTCCGAGTCAAACTGTCCCACCCCTCTTAGGCTTACAGTTCTGATTCAGTCTCTTTACATGTCCCCTTTCCCCATTCCTGCTCTGTCAGGCTGCCTTAGCAGAATCCAGAAGGGAGAACCACAAACATACTATAAGGTTCTAAAAGAAAATATTAACCCCCAAATTGATATATTCACATCTTTGAGAAACTGACTGCAATAAACCTAGAGAGACCCTTTCTGTTACTTCCCTGCATCTCCCAGTTCAGCAGGTACCTACAGCTCCGTGATATCCATGATTAATAATGCTGCATCCTAGTTGCTGTACAGCAGCTGAGCACAGAGTTTTCCTCCCTGTGCTTGAGCATCATAGCAGCAGCACAGAGGATGTTTTCACCTCCAAAGGCGGCGGAGGAACAGCTAGAACAACCTCAGTAAAGCAGATGGGTCAGGGTGAGAAGCACTTTAGCCTATGGAGATGCAGTCTATTCAACAGACACATTGTGCAGCTTAGCTAGTTAATGTTACTGTGCTGGTTTGATATATAAATCATGCATTAGCACTTTTGTTCTCTGTCTGCAGGGCACACATAACTAACCAACATGGTGCAGAATTTGCTTTGGCTTAATAGCAGAGCTTGCTATTCTAAGGGCATTCATTAAGAGGAAGTGGCCAAGGGAAACAGACACAGCACAGTGGATATTTCCCTTCTAATTGCCAATGAATATCTGTTGAAAGCCTTCCTACTTTTTTCCTCAGTTTTAGCAGCTGGAGAAAGGACTGCATATAAACACTGAATAACTGGGTGTTCAGAACATTTCCAGATTTATTAAAGTAACTTTTTTCATTCCTCACCAGGCCCTTTTTCCTCAGTTTCCCTCCCAGTTACTTGGAGATAACAAAGACCGGTATTGCTGTCCACAGCCAGGACTATGTACCATTCCCCTCCGAGTGATTCTAGTCCATTTTTTTCAGAAGACATTGTTATTTTTCTAATATTCCAGCATTTGATATTAACAGATCACTCATCCACCAGTTTCATTTCCCTCCATCACTGGTCTTCACTGGCTAAAAAACCCGCTACTACTTCTCTCAAAGGACTCCAAGACCTGCACATGTGCAATCACATCCCTTCCCATGTATGCATAAATCCTGTGTTGCACTGAACAAGCCAGGAATGCAGTCTGCAGAAATCTCCTTTCAGCATAAAGTTTGTGGTCTATATGCCAACAAACTTAAGTTTAGCCTGAACTAGAGACAGAAGATCAGTGGTCCTAATCCACTGCCATTTCCTTCTGGTAATTTTACAGCTGGGTAATACTGAACAGAACATGTAAGCACTGAAATAATGAAAGGTAAAACATAAGGGGAGTCATAGAAGCTGCAGCTTCAAGTGGCATTTGCCAAAATTGTGCTGGCCAAGTTAAAAGCAGTAAATGCAATCTGCTAAGAAGCTCCAAGGGAACAGACACTTGTAAGCAGTTTAAGAAGAGAAGCCACTGAAAATAAGATAAGAAAAAGACTAGGGCTGAGTTGAGTTCAGACACACAATAAATACCGGGACCAATTCCAGCCAAGGCTCAGCCTGTGTAACCCCACCTAAGCTTAGAGGGACTGATGATGCTCAGAAGTTCACAGGGACCAGATCTGAAGACTCTGAAATAGAATCATGAAATCCAGAGATCGCCTCTACTAATTGACAAAGTTTTCATTGAATGCCTGGAGAATTCCACCATTTAAATCTGAAAAAACCCCTACAGAGATTAAAATTGTTTTAAAAAGTCAAATTTTGATTGCAGAAAGGTAATCTGGAAGCAGTCTGCAAGTCTGAATTAGGATGAGTCATGCATATTTTATTTCCTTCTTCAAATGCAAATGCATGTCTAACATATTTAAAGTTTCATCTATTGCCAGGCTGCTTTACCAGCAGATGTACAAAGGGAAAGGGATGACAAGGAAACTACAGCAAGACAGTTTTCCCAGCACTTGAAATACTAAGTATAACAGCACAGTAGATGTAGCGATGATCCACATATCCTAAATGGTACAGAAAGAAGCAAATGGAAGGGTAAACAGTCAAGGAGAATGGGAGGAAAAAAGGATGCCCTTCTTCGTTACTGGGATGAAATGAGATAGGTGCAAGACCCAGCTGTATTTGTGTCTTGCTGTGTTTACCTCCAACCACCCTGATGTTCTCTTGGTGCAGAGCAGGTTCTCCTCTCGAGTATCTTGAGCATCCTGAAGTTTCCTCCAACACATGGAAAGAATTTTCCAGGCACCAATACCATAACACAGCTATCATGCCCTTCCTTTATCCCTGATCATGTGCATGATTCCTAGGTGGGACATTTGGGAAGTTAAGCAGCACAGGAAACTTGGTAGACAGAAAATATGGGGGGAAAGGAGAAGGATGTTCACAAAGCTTCCCATCTGTTTTCCATCACCAGATAGCCCAAAACCACGAGATCTGACGTGAAAACAATCTGTCTGCCAGTTTGTGCCTTGAAAAAGCCCCAAGGAACATGCAGAAAGAGTGGCCAATATGTGTAGGAGTGACAATGAATTACCATAGCTTTGTAAGAATAGCTTGCTTTGGGCCAGGTCTCAGAAGAATAACCTGTCTGAGAGACAGAAACAAGTCAAGGCATTATAGTGAAAGCAGAAAGCAAGTTTCAGTTTGGGACTCCAAGCCCCACACCCATTCTATCTCCTATAGCACCAAAGCTTTCTCATGGCCAAGAGGTCTGGAAGACAACCAAATCACTGAAAGTAAATAAGTATTTCCAGTAACACTACTCTTTTCACCTAGTCTTATTCCTAATGACTAGAAGCTGCTGCTCAGAGAACAGTAAGCATGAGAGATGGAAGGAAACCAAAGGACCAGTTAGGTCATTAATCCATCAAGTTGATAGAAGATTAGTCCTTAGAGCGTATTTCTGTTTCATCCAGTTTACTTTTTAAACAACCCCAGCAATGGAGACTCTATCATGTCCCTTGAGGAAATTACCCACAGCTTGTTAAAGATCTCTCACCAGGACAATTTCAATTCTTTCCAGCCTACAGACTCCCCTTTTCTTAATTTTATGCTACTGCTCTCAGCAACCTTTTGTGGCCTGCTTTGTAGGCCATTCCCCAGCACGCATTCTGCATGTGCGCATGCATCCTTCCTTATCCTCTAGCGACGTAAACTATATTCAGCATTTTCATCCTTTCCAAACACATCTTCTTCCAGCCCTTTAGATTTGGGGAATAGTAGTAGCTTCTTTTGGATGTTTTTTCCCTGAACTTCCCTCCCACTTGTCTCTATGTTCTGGTGTCCTGCTGTATTTGAAAAGCTCAGACTGCCACATCGATCTGCTGAAAGAAATAGGACAAAAAGACACAGCAGACTATGGAACAATATCAATTGCAACAAATTCCTTCCAGAGGGGAAAATATAACACAAACGTTTTTCTTTTCTGGTGAAGCAATGCGATGGGAGATTGCCTGGCTGTTCACTCCACTATAGGTAAGAGCTGTCCTTTGAATGCACCTTTACCTGCCTAGCAGAAGAATCAGGCTAACCTCTGGTACAGAGAAAAAAAGCAAGCATGAGCACAGAAAAAAACACTTCCAGGCAAGTACATTCCATATTGACACCATTACTACATCCAGCCACAGCAGAGGTCTGGATCTCAGAGCACCACTCCTGTCTCTGGGTCAAGTCTCAACCTCCCCATGTGCAGAAATGGAGACCAGCTGCAGTAATTGCTTGTAGGGCAAGTCATAGCAGTCAGGGCCTGGGCTGCCCTTTGCTAGATGCCAAAAAGCATGGCCAAAGACTGGCTACACACTGGAGGAATCAGTGGAGACAGAGTCCCTTCCAAACTGAGGGCTGGAAATCAGAGAGGGATCACACACCACAGAGCCCCAAAATGGAATAAACAGTTCTTGCAAGATGTTCTTGCTTAAGTGGGATATAAAGAGTAATTTCTTAGCATGGCATCTAACAGAGTTGCCGTCTGTAATTACAAGCAGAAGAGTGCCGCAGACAGCACAGCACTGCTGCTGGATATCCTCAGGCGGAGATTCCTAAGGGAGCCAGTTCTTCTCAAGGCTGACTTGCCCAAGTAGAAATACTGCAAAACACACTACAAATTACTCCAGCCCCACTGAAGCAAGAAGCTTGTGCAGATTTACATCTGATGAAGGTCTGGCCAGGAGAGTACAGCCACACAGGTCATTCCCCACAGTCTCACTGACTTCAGAGGGAGTGGTATGCACCAGTCAGAGCACATCTGGGCAAGGATGAGCAAGAGAATAGGCTCATGCTGCCGTGTCTGTCCACTGCAGGCCACTTTGTTCAACTGGAGGGAAAAAGAAAACAGAGGCTTTCATGTGACTGGAGAGCCATGGACTACTAGGAAAGTCCAGAGGTGGTTCAGTCTCAGGCAGTGACTGAGCTTTCTACAGAGGATAAATAACAGCTTCCTCCTCCTCTGCTCCTAGTTGAACAGGAGTTTAGGATCATGAGCAACAGAAATCTGCTCCTGACTATGCCAGCCCTGTCTCTTCCTCCAATGGATGGAAGAGATCTCATTAATGCATTTTTACGCCACATCATCATAATCTCTCTTGACTTTCAATGGCTTTGAGCTACAACCACACACCTTGAAGAGCCGAGCTTTGTGCATGCCTGATAAACTCAACTTTAAACTGATTATTGAAATATCCAAGCTGTTCATGCAATGACTGCCAGCTGAAGCTGCACTCTCTTTACTGCTTAATCTTCACTTACAGTGTCAGAATTCATTTGTTCTCTCCCACTGCACTCCCTCTTCCAAATTGTGCATTCCCAAGCCCTCACACACACCCCTGCTCCCACCTCCACTAAGCACACTGCTTACAGGATTTCTGGAAATGGATCATTCAAGGGAGAGCTTCTTTGTTTCAAGCAATAAACCAAAAAAAGCAAAAAGAACAACTCAATTACTGTCTACTTGAGGACAAAACTAACAAAACTAGAGCCTCTTTGATTCCTTTGTGTGCAGAAGGCAAATTTCATATTTAATTCTTCACTCCTTTTCTAGATTCCCAAGCAATAGTAAGTAGCAATCAGCCCTCTACTCTGCCAGAAGAAATTGCATTTTAGAAGCAAGCTGTCCCAACAAAAGTTTAAGTAGAAAGCGTAAACAAGATGCAGCTACCATGCCCAGCAGGGAGGATGGAGCTCTTTCACCACCACCTATGACTTCAAGCAATGCACGGACTTACCTAAGCCATGACCCCAGCATCTGAGCAAGAAAGCCCCACAGGTCTGCCATGCTGGACAAGCCTTTCCTCTAAGTTGCCTCCAGCTCATTTTGTTCTCACCCCAACCAAGAGGCAGAGGGAAGAGGAGCTCAGAGCTCTCAACCCAGAAGCATCCTCCACATTGCTAACCCCTTGCTCCTCCTCCACATCGCAAATTTGAAGGATCTTTTCCTTTGCAGCTGTTTCCACTCTCTCCTGAGGGCCAGGGAAGCACGGGCAGACAGCTGCGGCCTTTCTGCAGAAAAGGGCATTTGCTGCTTGCTTGCCAGCTGAGGGACAATGTCCAGCCCCCTGAAGAAGGCAGCTATCACCTCTTCTGTGTGACATTTGCACAGTGATTTGGAACACAGCTATGTAAATGTAAGACAATCAGGGGATATTGTTCAAATCCTGTAAACCTATCTGAAGCCAAGAGGGTAATGCCTGTTTATACCACCCAAGTATCTAGGTCTGTGTAATTAACAATTAGAGGTGAAGCACAGGGGCTGTAAGCAATAAGGCCAGGTTTATTCAGGTCTATGGCCAGCACTTAAAAAACAGTTTTACTGTGCACAGATTTAATGAAAAGTAAAATTCTGTAAACACGGTTTAACTGAAAAGCAAAATTCTCTCAGAAAACAAAATTCAAACCAGTTGAATGGACCATCTGACACCGCATTTGTCATTGCAATGGCTGGAAAATTATCCAACCCATTGAACAGCTTGTACAATCTTTGCAGGTGGATCAGAAAAAGCCTAAGGCACAGAACAGCAGGTACAGTAGAGGTCAAACAGCGCTATGGTGTGGGCACTAAGACTGGCAGAAGCTGTAAACACACATGGGTTTGAGGATACCGCTTGGCAAAGTGGCATTTTCTACTTCTTTTCCACTGAAGCCATGGGAACACTAACACTGCAATACTCCCCTGCCTTCCCCGCTCAGGTTAAGTCCCAGTTTAAAGAGCTGGCAGTGGTGATTTACTCAAGCCCCATGTGCCGTACAATCAGATGGTTAGAAACATCCCGAGTCCTGAATTCCAACTAATGTATCTTCTTATGCTTTTGCCTGACAGATCAAACAGCTTCTTTCACACATTTCCTCTTATACAACACAATCCACTGGCCTAAGATGTTTGCCTTTGTTAATAAATACTGCAATAATACCCTGAAAGTCACAGGAAAGAAGTACTGGCACTCCACAGGGCAATGTATGTGAAATACTCCAGTACTTTTGTCCAGGGCTTTCCATGCAGCTCCCTGTTTAATGAGTCCATCACCAGGTTTAATGACCTGCCAGAGCTTTAGAAACACTCTGCCCTCCTCATCAATGATTCACATGCAGTCTTAAAACTGTGCACAGATTAAAGAGGCTGCTGCTCTCCCACCTCGCTTCAACCCAAAGAGTTTTAAATATTTCATCTCACCACAGAACTCTTCTGTACACATCCCAAAGGTGCTCTGAGAAGCTCTTGCTGGGAGTTCAGCTTTACCTGGCAAAGGGCCTGCTGGCACCACAAGAAAGCTGTCGCTGCCAGGCCTGCCCACATCCTTTATTTACTTTCTTTAATGAGTCCTGCATGACCCCAGCTGTCAAGAGTAGGGATAGGATTTTCTGAGGTGATTGGTGCTTTCTATTTATGGAAAAGCAGGTGGAAGCCCTGATTGCAGGGACAGAACAAAGAAGTACCTGATCCACAATTACCAGGGTCAGCAGGAGCCTTCCTTCAGCTTCAAGGGAAATAGTCATGACTCTTTCTGTCAGCTCCAGTGGGATTTAAAGGGGACCAACAAATGCAGAAACATAGGCAGGATCTTGCACTTCCCAGATGAGCATGTTGAGGATGACCAGTCTTCTAGGATACTGAGAACACCTTATAGCTCTTACTGCGAAGCAACCTTGATGTGAGAGATCTCACCATCCAGACAGCTGTAGAGACTTCCCTCCCTGCACGAAGCAACACTGTGCGTTGTGATATAGTCCTCTTGGTCCTCGGGGAAGGAGAGCAAAGTAGCCCAGGGGAGAGGGGAAAAGGCCTAGAGTCACTCCTCAGCTTTGCCACCAATGGCAGGATGCTGCTGATACTAGTCTCAGCTGCCACTTCTCCGTCTCCCAGATGGGAATGCTACCAGCAGATCTCACTGTCCAAGGCATTTTGGGATTTACAGATCCCTTGTACAGTACAACCTATTACTTTACTAGGAAGAGCCATATTTATGTGATACTGTGGCCATGCATGGGTAGTGTCTCCCCAGCATTTAGATTGTTGATAGGTCACTAATTTCATGGGAAATCCATTTTCCAGCAAGTTGGCTAGCCTGACAAAGAGACCAATGACATTCTCTAGAAAAATAATTTGTAATTTTTGATTGGCAAATCATTTATGCTTTTTTTTTTTTTTTTTTTAAAGTCAGTCAAGCAGCTCTGAACACAGAAAGAGGACAAATCCAGGGAAACAGACATGCAGAGAGATAAATGCACAGACACACGATTTCCTTTGTAGCTGCTTCAGGAGCTCTGGATTTCTTCCTTCCTTTTGGATTTCTTCCTTCCTTCCTTCCTTCCTACCTTTCTTCCCTAGGTATTTCTCACCTAGAGGCCTTGGAAGAGGCAGGGAGCAGGTTGCATCCCCCTGAACACCTGTGCCCATATTTTTGCTTTCCTTTACAGAGTCGTCAGTTTGATTTCACAGCCTGTAGGAAGTGGCAACCAGCCTTCATTTCCCCAGTGTTTTACAATGGGAATTTATTGGCAGAGGAAGGTGCCTGCTAAAAGCATGAGGAATCAATCCCTGTCCTCACAACAGGGGTACAGGACAGCCTTAGTCCATGCTATCCATCCACCCTAATCAATGGGGACAACCTCAATTTCCATGTCCATTCAACCCCAGGAGCGTTTGGAACAGAGACATTTATCACAAGGATTTGAACTGGGACCACATAGGTTGCAGAAGGGCATTAAACCACAGTGACTTTTGCTCCTGAATGCATGAGATCCAGCAGCATAGGGCCACAATGTCTATCTGCTCATCCCAACCACAGTTCATTTTCTCCATTTTCAACCAAATTGTGATGGGAACAGGGAAGATCTCAAAAACTTTCTGGTTTTCAGACACCCGAGTATTAACAAAGGGCTAAAAACCTGAGAGCCCAAATTCCCCAGTCCCTGTCTCAGTCCATCTCCCCTGGTTTCTGGATCTGCAACAGTCCAGCCTCTGCCAGCTTGGTGGTCCATGGCTAACAGCCACACTCAGTCTCCACATGCCTGTGGTCACCCATGGCATAGGAAAGATTCCTCAGCAGATCTTCCTGGGGCCTTCTGGAGAATTCCTGACCTTTGGATTTTCATTTAAACTAAAACATTTAGGACCTCCATGGCACAGAACAGCCTGCACCAGCACAGCTCCCTTTACAGCGCCCATCCATGGTCAGGACTGTGGGTGAGGGACCAGATGATCCCCCTATGCCACCAGGGACAGTACAGCTGGCAGCACTCAGTCACATCATTTTCTTGTCTTCACTTCCTCTTTCATCCCATAATGGGAAATGAGGCCAAAAATCCTCAAGAGGTGAAGGGGATCGTGTCACTCCACAACAGATAAGGCCAGATCATTAAAATTTTTGTTTGTTGGCATACTCAGAAAAGGAAGCCTTGCCTTCTCCTTTGTAATTCAGCCTTTCCTATATGAGGAAAGAGTGATGAGCTCTGTGGGCCTGCAAAGGGTAGCCCTGCCTGAGAGAAAAGACAAAGATCCCTTTACTTAGTGCAAAACCAAACAGAAGTGAGCAATAAAGCACTGCAGAAAATGAGCAGGTAAGTACTTGCATTTTATCTTCAGTCAATATCTTTTCAGCATGGCTGATCTCTGAAATCTGATTTTGTGTTGTACTGCAAATCCATACCCCCTGGGAAGCTTGCATCCCTCTTGCTGAGCGTTAGCTCTCACTTCATTTGTGCACACAATCTCTACACAGCTGTCATCTCAACATCCAAGCAAGCTTAAACAAAAACATAATCTCTCCATAAAGCACACCTCTATACTCGAATAGCTGTTGCTCTCAGGTGTCCCATTCCATAAAATCCATCACCAAACCACTTTGCCTTCCTCAGTGAAGGGAGGATGTTCAGAGAAGAGAGCTCTGTAGTGCATCACAGGCTCAATTTACTGGGGCTCATTGCCTCTCCCTGGCTCACTCT
The DNA here is from genome assembly GCA_024606505.1 of Aquila spilogaster. Classification (NCBI taxonomy): domain Eukaryota; kingdom Metazoa; phylum Chordata; class Aves; order Accipitriformes; family Accipitridae; genus Aquila; species Aquila spilogaster. The sequence goes on from JANHGO010000012.1 coordinate 16,787,824, forward strand.
AATATTTTCTGGGGGTGAGAGGGCCATGGCATGGGTCCTTGGCCAGAGCCACTGCAGCAGCCACGGAAGGATTCATTGTACATCCTCGCTGTACAACAAATCCATCGTGCTAGGATGTGGCATGAGAGAGCTTTCAGTTAAAGGGCTGTGTGATGAACAACTAGACCTTGAGGTCAATGCAGGAACCAGATGATGGGGCAATAAAGTATCCATTGCCATAATGTCAATTCACTCCCTCTTTCTTTCATACCCCTTCTTGTCTAGTAGCTCAGGACATCAAAGAAAAGTGAACTGATCAATGCAGCTGCTGTTCAAGGTGCATCCAGAAAACATTGCATCTCTCTATTACCCTCTGTTAGCTCCAGCTATCTCACTGTGATTGGTGCAGCGTGAATGTTCACATTTCTGTATAAACCCTGTCCAGAAATCCTTGCAGTTTAACCACAGCAGCACAGTGTTACACCAAAGGAAAAGATGCAGTTGCTGAGGCTGTTTCCAAACTCCCTTCCACCTAGCTGTCTCCAGTACAGCTCAGCCAGAAAGCCATCACCACAGCCCTCCCTAGAGGTTCTCACTGGAGTAATGGTGCTAAAGCCTGGGCATCACACTAAACTACCAGTGGCATCAGGACTCCTAATGCAAGGAGATGTCAGGTACTCACTGTGCTACTAAAAAACCTTATGCACTCGGCCAGTTTGAGTCGTATGAAAATCATCCTTGACAAATCACGAGGACCAAAGGAGCATCTTCATCCCTAACAGAAGCAGGGTGACCTTAAAGAAGTTTTATCGGGGTTGAATTTATCCCATGTTATATAAAATCATGGCAGCTGTCTCAAAGATGTGAAACATGGGTATGAGAGGGCAATTATGTTAGTTAATTACACCAAGGAGTTAAGGTTAGTAGAACCAAACCCAAGCAGGTGTGAATCATCACAGTTCCACTGGAGGGAACAGTTACATTATTTACTCCAGTTGAAAATATGTTTCACTAAGTTGCACAGAACAAGAAAGGGCTATAAACAGAATTAGACTTATAAAACAGTAAAACACAATATTCTGTCCTTAAAGTAAGTCTCTCCCACGCTGGATTTCAAACCTGGGAGCCTTCTCAGGTGAAAGCCAAGGCACCCCATTTGCTGACTTACACCAAAAAAAGGACATAGCCTGATGAGGCCTGTCAGATATAGCCCACTTGCTGCATCAGGAAGCATGGCCCAAAGATCGATGGGCCCAGCCCGCACCCCCCCGTCACCTCAGCCCATCATTTAAGTCCTTTCTCCAGATGCAAAGCCAGCTCCAAGGACCACAGCACAAGTATGGGATTTTGGAGGCCTGAGCTCCACCCTTGCTTCTACTACAGCTACTCAGCAAGGCTTTTACATTGAGTCTTAACCAGTCAGCCTGTAGGACTACCTTGCACTTACACCAATGAATATCTGTGGAAAAAACATCCTCAGTGGAGGTCCAGGGACTGGGCCCCATGACACTGGGTGCTTCCCTCCTGGCCACCCCCTCTCATCCTCCTGCTCTCCCTCTCTTCATTGCATCGCTGGAAACCCCCTGCCCTGAGGTCTCTGCCACAGGCAACCTGCAACTCCTTATTCCTGATACCCAGCTCTGCCATACCCTGCTTCTTCCTGCAGCCCAGGAGAAAGAAACTTCTGGGAGCTCTGTTTTCTGAGCAAGCAGCACACTGCAGGCAGCTTGGTGTGCTGCAAGGTGTTGTATAGATGGGGCAACACTGGCAGTCAGAGGTAATCTCTCTATCATGGTTTAACCCCAGCCAGCAACTAAGCACCACGCAGCCACTCACTCACTCCTCCCCAGCCAGTGGGATCAGGGAGAGAATTGGGGGGGAGGGAAGTAAAACTCGTGGGTTGAGATAAGAACAGTTTAATAGGACAGAAAGGAAGAAAACAATAATGATGATAATAACAATAATAAACTGACAATAATAATAATAATAATAATAATAAAAAAGAATTGGAATATACAAGTGACACACAATGCAATTACTCACCAACTGATGCCCAGTTAGTTCCCGAGCAGTGATCCGCACCCCCAGGCCAACTCCCCCCAGTTTATATACTGGGCATGATGTCACATGGTATGGAATATCCCTTTAACCAGTTTGGGTCAGCTGTCCCAGCTGTGTCCCCTCCCAACTTCTTGTGCCCCTCCAGCCTTCTTGCTGGCTGGGCATGAGAAGCTGAAAAATCCTTGAGTCAGTATAAACGCTACTTAGCAACAACTGAAAACATCCATGTGTTATCAGCATTAGACAACAATAGACCTTATCAACTAAATCCAAAATATAACACTATACCAGCTACTAGAAAGAAAAGTAACTCTATCCCAGCTGAAACCAGTACACTCTCACATTAAATCATCTGGGATGTAGGGTGGGGGGAACAGACAAGCTTTTGAGCACATTAACCCTTGTCAAGTCACTCCACCTACAAAAGGCTCAGACTATTCCAGCCACCAGAGCATTGCTGCTACTACACGGCTGATAGAGAATTACAAAACAAGGACTAGTACTTTGACTTTACCGTGCCCTGTAGTGCCAGCAATTTACATTGACCTGAAGTGGCGACCCACAACATTCAGCATTAATGCTGGAGACCAGGTAATGCACAGCTCCCCTGCAGCCTCCATCCCCTACAACAGGGCCATGCTTTGTACACTGGGGCATTAAATCAGCAATATGCTACTTCTCTGATGCTGTCACAGGACTCCGCTGCTCAGGTTTCCCTGCCACAGGAGTCTGATTCACAGTACTGGGCTCTTCAGCTATGGCTGTTGAGCTGATCTGCATACTAATCCAATAACCCTTTGCAATTAAATAAGATGAGAAGGCGGGAAAAATGGAGAAAGAAAAGATGAAGCCCTCTGCAGATGTTGTCTTCACATATGGTCTCCCATATGGTTGTGTGCCACTGCTGCTTCACTTTATAAGATCTCTCTCTTCAGAGAGTAACTCCAGCCCCCTCCATACTGCAATCAAGAGATTAAGAAACAGGTAACACTGCAGGCCACTTTGTCATTACTGATAGAAGTGCTGAACAGCCACTGCTAAATTACAGCTATCAATCTCCCACACTGTACATGGATACATTAATTATTTCTTCCATCCGCCACAGAGACAGATGCTTCCCGTTTTCTTGACATAAGCTGTGTGGATCACTCGCCCATCTGGCTTCTCTACATTGTTATAATGGTATCTTTCCCTCAGATGTCATCTTTCAATTTCTAATAGCCTCCACAGGGATACAATATTATTACTTAGCATTTCTAAAGGATATGTCTCTAATCCTCCAAAATTTGTTCATTCACCCTGAAATTACTGTATTGTGTTGGGATGTACTATTAGCCCAGATATACAGGGTGTGTGTAAGGCCAGGAGTCTGGTAACAATGACATGACTTGCCAAACATCCCAGTGATGACCAGTGACAAAGTAGACACACAAGCAGAGACTTTAAAGTTGGATTTCACATCAGTAGGTAAGGGTAAGAAAGAATGAGGTCCATGACCTGCTTGTTTAGGTAAAATAGAGTCCACAAAATGGTATGGCTTCAGCTATATTCAGGCCTAAGGAAGATGCTGTTTCTTTACAGTCATGTCAGACACCCATGGGATCCTGGCAGGTGAGAAGCAGCAGCACCACAGGGTGAAGCCACCACCACACCAGCACGGCCACCATCAGCAGCTTGCTAGTCTTCACAAGGTCTGACAAGTCCCCTGAGGTCACAGAAAGCTCCAGGGTTTCTGCAGAGGAAGAAAGGCCCTCAGCATGAATTTCATCAACAAAACTGGAGCTCTTTCTGACTAGCAGATAAAGAAAGGAGCTGGTTGAGGAGATTTCCATTTCAACTTCACACCTGGTCCATAATCCTTGAGGAGAGGATAGCCATAGATGTGACATTAGAGCAATTCTACAAATGATCTTTCCTAAGCATCAGTTTCTCCAGGCAAAGAGGAATGGGCAGGTTTTATAGCAGTTCCTTTTTTATGACTCACTTCCATGTCATTATACCAATAAGATCCTGTCTCTCCAGGGTGCTTTTCTCCAGTGATTAAAGCTGTGAGCCTTCGACCCTGTGCCTTATCAACGCTACACAACACACACTATAGCCACCTAGAAACTTGCTGCGTTTCATCCCTTATTGCTTAATAAACTTGCCAGCAGACCTATTGCAACAGAATAATGAAGCTAAGCAATTGCATTCAGCTCAGTAAATCTGGGAGCAGAGCCTGTTAAAAATAAATAAAATTAAATTTAAAAAAAAAAAAAAAAAAAAAACTAGCTGCAGAAATGTGGAGTGTTATGAAGAGATCCCATCAGTTCAGCCAGAGTTCACAAACCACTCATTCCTATTTCAGCTGCTGAGAGGAGCAGCAGTGTGAGAGGAGATGAGGGTAGGGAGTTGCATAAAGCTAGAAGAGGAGCAAGAGGAGGTGTCAGGACAGATCCACACACAGTCTGCACCTTAGGGAGCTGCCACAGAGGTTGCAGACAGCATGGCCTTTGGCATGAGGTGCTCAGGAAGGGAAGACATGGTGCTCAGAAACAGGTGCTTTGGCAGAGTGATGTGGAAAAGGCAGCCCAGAATTTGGCTCCTGAAGTTTCAAATTTGGTAAAATTGCAGCCAATTGACATTAATAACCTGCAGTTTACATTGTGTTAGTGCTGTAATTGGCTATTTGCTGGCACAAGACAGGTCCTCTTCCAAGGCAAGTCATGGGCAGGACCTAACAGTAAGGTGCAGGGTAAAGCACTGCATTTGCAGGAACATCCAACACTCTGCTATACCGAGCAATCATACAATGGCTATTCAGGTCCAGATGCCTGACCAAGGGGCTGAAGGTATGGCTCTTTCCCACCATTGCCTATGTATGGAGCCTGTGGTGACCCCATTTCTACCTCTGGGTGCCTTCTTTGGGTCTTACGGACAGGCCCACAGAACATCTGGTCTGCAAGATCACACACAGACATCCCACAGGGCCCATGACACTACCTGTCACATGCTGGGTAGCCCGAGACTGTTAGCATAAAAGACTAAAAGCCACAGAAATATATTCAGCCCCTAGCTGATGGTAGGAGAAAGCAAGAGTCATGCTCACTCCCATATCCAATTCCCTCCAACAGCAAGGAGCCCATTAGGGAAAAACGCCCAAATCATCCCAGGATTACCTACAACTATACTAAACCTCTTCTGCCTGTACAGCTCCCTGGCCCACTGTTTTACCAGCATATATCCCTCCCTTCATCCTTCCTCAGGCAATAACATCACACTGCAAGGCCTCCTGATTGCTTCATTTCTGCAGCCAACAAGGGAGATCAGAATGGGAAGCACTAACTTTACTACTCATGGAAGGGTCTTCTTGACCAGACAGCTTGTCAGGACCACAAGAAGCATGAATGCAACAAGGAGATCACATTGTTTTTCATGCAATGCTAGAGGCAGGTCCAGAGGGTTGACCCATCCCAACAAAAGATGAGTGGTCTCCAGGATCCAGGGCCATCACAAGGCTACAGTGGTTCCCACCACCACCATCACCCCAAAGTACTTTCTTCAACTACCGAGTCACTTGTAACTGAAGCTAGAGCTGTGTCTGGCTTCCTGGGATAAATTTCTGCTGCAGGTGTAAGCTGCTGCTGGGCCTTTCCACCAAGCTATGCAATACATCTCCAAGATAGACAGGGAATGAGAAAAGGGAGTTCCATCACCACAGTGCACTTCACAGTAAGTACTACAATTTATAGCACATAAATACTGTATATATACTGCAGCATTTTGCAGACATTATCATCTCAAAGGGTAGGTAGGAGGCGGGAATAACAGCTTGTAACAACTGTAGCATAGACAGCTGCTTTCTTTGCCATGTCTAATGCTGTTTGGGGAGGTAAAATAGGTCTACCAGCAGTGCCTCTGCTTCTGCTAGCATACGCTGCAGCTCCATGTGGGGCTTCTGCTGAATAATTAGGTTAAAGAAGGCACAATCATGTAAACAATCTTGTAGAGGCTTTCTGGGAAAAATTTCAGACAAAATCATTCATAACTCCAAGCACATCCATTCCCCAGAAAGCAGAGATGTTGTCCTCATGCTGGGTTTTTGCACTGCATTTAACACAGTCTGTCTGACCCAATCACTGTGGCTGAAAACCTGTAGACAGGATTATCTCTCATAATGCTAGGTCCCACAGCTAATGGCATGTTTCAGCTGCACACAAGATTATTTAAAAGTTTTCTGACACCAGAAAAGTCCGTCCTAGACTTCCTACCCCTCCTCCTCCTCCCTTTCCCCAACCTGATTATCAGCTACATGGTCCCACTCCCTCCGTTGTCCTTGTGTCAGACCTTTCATAGAGCCAGTTCAGCTCACTAATCTGACAGAAAGTGCTTCCTTTATTCTATCCTGGGGGAAAACTTTCGACCAAGTTTATTTTTCTGCCAACTTAGTGAGTTGAATCATCTCAGCAGGAGCTGACTAGCAAAACCAAAATCAAAGCTGACAATAGCTGTACCACCAAAAACATAAAAACAGAAAGTAAAAGTGTTCAGGACCAGAAAGACATTGGATCAGCTCAGCTGCACTACTGAACTGCACCCTCCATTAAACACAGAGCATCTCATTTTAGACTTCCTTGTGTTAGACAAATAGGTGATTTGTCTCCTATAGCCCACAGGATATAAGAAATTATATTTTCACCGGTCTAGTTTATTCTAGTTGCTGGACAGCTTGTCTCTACTGGCTGAAAAAGTAGCTTTTTCTCATTTGTGCTTGGAGTTTGCCCTGAGGAAGTTTGGCAGGATGCAGCTATGACATCTATAATGGTAGCAGCATGGGAAAGGACTGCCAAGGTGATCCTGGTTTAGTAAGTGGAATTACACTGGACTTACACAGCCTTCAAGAAACCATAACCTGGCCCAGTATTTTAGCACATAGATAAATGGAGGCTTGAAACATTTGTCAAAGCTTTTGCAAACTGGCTGTAGCTGGAATGGGACGTAGCCCATATTGTAGGGCTACTGCACACAGAGACACCAGGTGTGGTTCTGGAAGCCTCTGAGATCACCAGAAGCACAGCACAGAGGTAAGGAGAGCAGATCACTCTTTGCTTACCCTATTCTTGCACAGGTGTTTACTGCTGGTCACTGGTGGTGACAGCCCAGCATCATCACAGATCTCTGCTCTGACCCACCAGGGCTGTCTTCATGTGTAGCCTAGATACTGTGCAGCCACAGCCAAACTGTGGCCAGAAGCCTTTCTTGAGTCCTTCCTTCTCTTCTGCTTTGAGCTCTCAGAGCAAAGAAAGCCTTGCTTTTCCCTTTAAGGATGTCAGATGGAGAGTCTTCCTTATTGATGGTTTGTCTGAGCAGCAACAGAATTGCCATGGTTACAGCCTCATTCATGGACTTAGGGAGAACAGCAGGGTTCATGGAGCCAAACTCAAAAGCTCACTTGTACATCAGAGAGACGCAACTGGAGATGAGTCAACATCAGAAGGAAAAGAAATTACTTCTCCCACCACACAAAAAGCCAAAAGGGACGGGCAGGAAACCCAGCATCACATCAGGGCTTTGAGAAAGGCGAGCACAATTACTCTTATTAAAAGGCTTAGGGAAATATCTAGCCATCATCAGCGCAGGCAGGCAGTTGCAATCCAGTGCACTTCCTCCTTGAGGGCAAAGTCTAATTATTCTTTTAGAAGTGCAAACTCCCTCAAGCAGTTCTCTTTGCTCCTTATTTTGTTTCAGCCAGAAGTTGTGAGGTTGTAAAGGCCCCACATGCCTCTTGGCATCTTTGCTTCCAGCAGCACTGAAGCAGGCTGCAAGAGGAGCTCAAAGTAGAGCTCAGCCTGGGAGACACAGCTCACCTGTGTCAGCCTCCAGCTCACAAGCGTGACATGACATAGTCACAGCACAACCCCGCATGGGCTGCATGACCAGGTACAGCAGCCATGTCCTGGCTGCCCCTTTGGGTAGTGCTTCCCTCTCAACAACAGCCAGCTGTTGAGAGGGAACAACATCGTTGCATGGACAAACAGCTCTGTCCACGCACAGTCACCACCATCAGCCCAGGCTGGTATACCTATAGGGCTAGATACAGGCTGTTCCCCTGAGGCTGGAGTCTGTAGATGTGCTCTGTCCACACACAGCAGTATGAGCAGGTACCATGAGGTCCCCAGCCATGACACCCTTATTGTTGGCGGTAACTCCCACTGTAACGCACTTTGCCTGCAAAGCAGCCAGACGTGCACCCATACTCCAGCTGTACAGCACTGTCAAAGCTCCTCAGCACCAAATATCCCAGCAGCAAAGCATTTCCAGTGGCCCCGTTGCTGGAAAGCTGGCCAATTCCTTGGGGGCAGTGCAAAATGCTGCTGTAGTGACACTGCAGTTCAGGGCCTCGAGTGATGCTTCGCGCCACGAGCAGACATACACCAGGATGTGGCTGGTGTTGCCCTGTGGGGTTGTGATCCAAGCTCACAAAGTGATCCGCAAGCTTCTTTATTTGCATTGGGATGGAAACTCCCTCCAACACCAGAAAACAAACTGATTTCATCTGTCAGAGCCCTTGGAAAGCATCTAGAAAGCAACAGGAGTCCACCACACTCATTTCTAGAGGTTGCTATCCACATCAAATCCTTTTCCAGGCTTCCTCCAGCACATGATGAAAAACAGCCTCACCTCCTCACATTTCATTGGGCAGCTAAGCAGTCTGAGCATGAGGAAGAGCAAGGGAAGACCCTTCCCTGGTGCAATATGCCCGACCTCTGCCATGCTGCAGAAGTGCCTGTGCGACCAGCACTGCTCCTTTGAAACCTGCTTTCCCCCCACCAAGACAGTAGCACTATAACAGCTTACAAGCTCAGAGAGCGCACTTCTGTTGGTGTGAATACCTCTGCTTCCCAGGAAATCAATGTATTCACAGCCCCAATTTAAACTGCTATAAGCACTATCACTAAAACCATTTGTGTTATTATCATTGCACTGCACAGTTAATTGCTATACAAATATTTGTGTTGCCCACATTCATCACAAGGCTGCTGCTGCCTCAGGGTGAACTTACTTAAAATCTGATGTGTTTTCTCAAGACTGGAAATCTTAAAGGGGATGTATCTATTTTGCATGCTCAGAGAAACACTGCACCCTGATCCAAAAATTCCCTTCCACTGAATTGGATCCAGAGCAAGAGGTACCACTTGCTTCAGAGGAAAAGCATATTGGAACAAGATGAAATCTAGACTTCCCAGGCTATATTTTTGGACCAAGAAGCAAGGCTGCATTTACCTTTCCTCTTGTCAGCTCATTGTGATTTGCTTAGATTTATCACCAGTCTTTCCTGCTCCCGTCTCTCTCTCTCTCTCCTTTCTTTTTTAATTAGGCCATTGAGGCTTTGTTTTCAAAAACTGTCTGGATCCCAACAGAAGCTTTTAAGTCTCAGACATCAAATGGCAGGCAGTTTACTATAGTTAATTATGGTAATTTTTGCTTAGTAGTAGCTTCCCTCTGAAGAGTCAAAACTACTTAGAAAAAGCCCCAGCCTCAGGCATGAATTTCTAAGAACATATTTTTTGCCATTTATTATTTTACAAAGTTAAGTAGCAGCAGAAAGTGAAAACCCAGAGGGGAAAAGAGAACTGACAAAAAGAATAAGCTTTTGGGGCTATACACCACCACGTGATACACAACCAGACCACATTTGCCTTTCGCAGGCATCAGGCACTGCTGCGCTGAGCTGCGGTACAGGGTCTGGGTCTCCTACAGTGGCCCAGTTTCCTACCACAGCTGTGCTCTGCTAGCAAGGTTGCTCTGAATTGCATAGAAAGACAGACACCCCTCCAGCTGACCCAGAGCAGAGAAGGCACAAAGGTATCCTGAAACTACAAACGGTCTGAGCATGGGGACCAGGTGGGTTGTCACGTGCAGAGCAGAGTTATCTGGCTGTCCCAAGCAGCCAGTCCCACAGGGATGCTGGCCCCTCTGGATACAGAGCATTATGTGACCCACTGCATTCAACCCCTGCTGCACACAGCCAGGACATCCCATGCAGCTAGAGACCAGCGAGATCATAAAAATAACAGAAAACCACTCCCAGACACTTCTATAGGAAGATCGTATGTAGCGACAGGGCTTTCAAAATGCCCTGACTAAAGCAGACCTTGCCTCTTTGCAAGAATTAAGCCTGTGGGTGAGACCATATTGCATGTTAAAAATGACAGGTCCTGTGACAAATGCCAACTTACACATCCCTTCTTGGTTACTCCACATAAATCCCACACACAGGCCAGCCTTTGCCCCAGCCCCTCAGCAGCAGCACTCTTACACGCTGTTGAGTCTCCTATATGTGCAGCTGCTTTACCTGAACTTTCAACCCAAACTTGCAGCCCAGTATGAACCAAAATGAACACAACTATGGCACTGGCAAAAATGATCCATTACAAAGAGGATGGAGTTGATTTATGCCAGGAGACAGGCTTCTTGCACAAGGAAAAGAGGCACATGTCCCCTCCCAAAACAGCAAGCCAAATGGTGAGGAATTAAGAGTTACTCTCCTGATGTCTGGGGAAACCATCACCCTGCTGCCTGCAGACCACTCAGCCTCCCATGACTTAAAGACCTTGCTTTCTGCCCCCATTTTTTCTGTTGTAAATCAAGGATATTAACCTCTATCTGTTTTCCAGGATTTCCTTCTAGGTTCTCATAGAAAAATTTTTCCTTTTGAAGAAAAGTTCACCACCTGGAAAGGAGACGAAAACAGGGAGAACTGACAGTTTGCCTTTGATTTTTATGGCTACAGAGTCTGCCCAGATAATCTGGGGCTTTAATACACAGATTCTTTTATGAAAAAGTCTGAAAAGGTGGCACTTTTATCAATTACTGAAATATGTAATCTTCAGGTCTGCTTTGCCACTGCAGAGTTTGTTTCATCTTCAGGCTCCTCTTTTAGGCAATTTAGCATTTCATCTGGGAATCTAGAAACCATTTGGAGCAGTTTAAGTCAAACTTTCAAATATTTATGACAAGATGGGTTCAGAGATAGGCACAAGAAAGTAAAATAGAAGTTCAGAGCCTCCTGCATAACCCATCTCAGAACTGGAGGAAAGGAGAGGGGGAAAAAAATATCTGTATTTCTAATTTAATCAGAGGCAAGCATCTAACCAATCACTATAGTCCTTTCCAGAAGTTCTCATTCTCTGGATATTGCAGCTGTTTGTTTGCCAAGTGGTTTGAACAGCTTAATCATTGTTTAGTGTAAAAGAAAGTAATTGATTTTTGAAGTTACACTAACTGAGACATTGCACAGCATTGCGAAAATTGCCTAAATTTTCAAGAACATCTTTTTAAATACAGTTTGCTTTTTTCAGCGAAGTAGATCTGGGTCTCTGCCTACTTTCAGACAATGAAATTCTGGCTCCCAGCAAGCTTCCTTACATGCATACGTGACTTGGTTTCAGTTCAGATATAGCTGGTGCTTTAGGTCAAACTGATCCTGCACAAGAAGAGTTAGATGACCCTCAAGGCCCTTTCCAGCCCTATTCTGTACAATTCTGGAATAAACACCGGGCTTGTTTCTCCTCTCACCACTCCCTTCTTGAATGCTACAGTCAATCTAGAGAGCCACCAAACAGCAGACAAGAATTTGGCATTTGGGACTCACAACTCCATCAAAGCCCGTCAGCACACATGCGGCTTCACACCCTCAAGTCACACCAGTCTATGTGTACCACTTTAGGTGCGCATGCCAGTCATTACAGGCTATGGGACAACAGACAGGCTGGCGTGCTTTGTGCATTTGGAGCGCTGAAGAGAAAAGGAGCAGTGGAAAAGATGCCAGCTGGCAGGGATAAAGCCGAAGAGCTCCATTTCCCAGGCCACGCAACTCCACTGCCTGAGCTGAGACCTTTTCTTTCAGCAGTCATGGGCTGTGCCATTTCGCTACTGTGCCAATTAGAGAGACGAGCCAGGCCCTTCAAGAAAATGTAAGGAGAACTCCTGCAACAGTGTCAATGGCCAGATCAGCTGAGGCAGAGAGAAAACAACCATTTCTCCTTCCGAGACTGAAAAACCCATCTAACTCCCAGGAGCAATGATGCCCAAGGATCGCACATCCATGATCCCTTATGCCTCAGTGCCAGCTCTGCTTTCCCAGCACAGAGCCTGTCTCCTGTCACACTCCTTTACCACAGGTTTTTGGAGTCTTACCCCACCCCAAACCTCACAGGGAAGCACAATCATCAAAACTGGGAGAAAAGACTCACCTTCACTGCATTAACCATGCAGTAAACAAGGGAGTCCAACAAGGGAGTGGTGGGAAAATCTCAGATAGCCTAAAAGTCCCCCTTGGACAAGCCTGCAGGGCTCAGCTGTCCAGATATGCTCTCTCCTGCAAATCCAGACAGGTCAAGAGTAATTCCTGCAGTATCACTTTTCATATCACACTTCAAATCTCCCACTTCAGGACTAGAAGACTAGAGCATATTAAAAAAAAAAAAAAAACAAACCAAAAAAACACACACACAAAACCACGTCATGCTAATACCTGGCTCTTAAATAGTGCTTTTTAGCCACAGATCAAGGTACTTTACACAGAATAGCTCAAAGAGAGTTACAAGGTCCAGGGCTGTGCTAATAGTCAATGGAGAAATCTCAAAGGGCTGTGTAGAGATGCTTATGCTGTGGGGTCAGCATGCACATTGGGGAATTTCTGTTCCCTTTCCCAGTTTGTTTACCGAATTCTGCAGTATGCATTCAAGAGCAGCTGATGCAACATCCGATGGAAACTCTCTTCCCAGGTATTCACCCTCCTCACAATCTGCCCCACTACCACACGTGGCTTTAGTAACCAAAACATAAAAGATTACATGAGTCAGCAGTTGCCTTCTGGCTTGCCATTAAAAAGCCCTCCTCTCCCATTAACCAGGCCTCTCCTCCGTGCCACCACCAACCAGGGCAAAAATAGTACATTAAGGAGATGCAGAGCATGACTTTCTTCTCATGGATTAGCCCAGACTAAAAGGACTGCCTCATGTCCCTCACAGCTGAGGCAACATGCATGGCAAGTCAGGGCAAGATTTCCCTTTCTCCATCCTTTCAGCAATGCAATTACATCCTTCTTGGCCAAAACATGCCCTTTGGGTCCAGGGAAAAGGCTTTCCATATGTCCCACCTCATACCACCCACTGGGGCTGGGGACCTAAAAATACAGGGGAAAAAAATCACTGTACTGGTGAAATCAGTGGCTTGGTTGGGTGTGTTTGCCTGTCCCCACATCCCACAGTTCTGCAAAGCCTTGGCAATGTGCACCCAAAAGTCCCTGGGTTTGTGTGCAGCTGAAGTCATTTGTCCACAGAGCAAGGGAGAGCCCTCTTCTGCAAAAAAACAGAACAAGGAAAGGAAAAAGGGTTTAAATGCATGGAAAAGTGAATGACATACTTCAGCTCTCCCTGCTCAGGATCTGTTCAATCTAGGCCTCCAGACCTTCCTCACAGGTACAAAGGAGTCACCTGTTCCTCTGCCCAACAGAAGCCAAAATTTTGCCTGGAGCTGGGCCTCAGCATTGACACCCTTGGACCAGTCAGCGGCTAACACCATCACCCAGCTCTGTCCCAAGAAACAAGTCTCTGATAAGAAACTCTATTCACTTGCCAAACATTAGTGAACTATAGCCACCCATTTCACCATCTGTTTTAGTACTGCTGCCATTCTATCAACCGCCTTAGCTTTGTTTGGGGTTAGGCTCCCCCCACCCCATCCCTTGGTAATAGGGTTGCTTTTATATGGCCAGACCTGCATGATTACTCTTCATATAGCAATCCCAAGGACAGTTTGGTCAATCAAGAGCACTTACCTAATGCCATGCTCTCCTTTAGCTTGTTAACTTGAGTTCAAAAGAGTTTCCAGGTGCTAAGAGATCAACTGCAGTGGTTATAGGAGATATGGATGGGAAAGATCATAGAATCATTTAGGTTGGAAAAGACCTCCAAGATCACTGACTCCGACCATTAACCTAACACTGCCAAGTCCACTGCTAAACCACATCCCTAA
>JANHGO010000012.1:16801984-16826686 GCA_024606505.1 Aquila spilogaster
ACACACACTATAACTACCTAGAAACTTGCTGCCTTTCATCCCTTATTGCTTAATAAACTTGCCAGCAGACCTATTGCAACAGAATAATGAAGCTAAGCGATTGCACTCAGCTCAGTAAATCTAGGAGCAAAGCCTGCTAAAAATAAATAAAATTAAATTTAAAAAAAACTAATTGCAGAAATGTGGAGTGTTATGAAGAGACCTTGTCAGTTCAGCCAAAGTTCACAAACCATTCACTCTCGCTATTCCCACTGCTGAGAGGAGCAGCAATGTGAGAAGGGATGAGGGTAGGAGGGTGTATTGAGCTAGCAGAAGAACACAAGGAAATGTCAGGACAGATCCAGGCACAGTCTGCACACATCAGGGAGCTGCCACAGGAGTTGTGTGCAGCACCACCTTTGGCATGAGGTACTTGAAAACAGGTGCTTTGGCAGAGTGACATGGAGAAGGGCAGCCCAGCACCTGGCTCCGTTCACAACAAGCAGCTCTAAGTTTCAGATTTGGTAAAACTGCAGCCAGCTGAAATGAATAACCTGTATTTTATGTTGAGTTATCCCTGCTCTGAGGAAGAACATGAGCAAGACAATAGTAGGGCACACAGTATGCAACACATTTGCAGGAACATCCCACTGCTATACTGTGCAGTCATATGCTGGCTATTCAAGCTCAAATGCCTTGCCAGAGCTCCTACGGTGGGGAAATACTTCAGATCACAGGTAGGATGATTAACTCTCCACTGCCTATGTACAAGTCCATAGCGATCACATTTCCAACTCTGGGTGCTTGTTTAGGTGCTACAGACAGATCACACACAAACATCCCATAGTGCCCATGACACTGCCTGTCGCATACTGGTCAAGCTGAGACTGTTAGGAGGCAAGACTAAAATCCACAGAATTCAACCCCAAGAAAAAAAAAAGAGTAAAAGGAAAAAAGAGCTATGCTTATTCCACCTCTACTCCCTCCAACACCAAGGAGCACATTAAGGCCCATGCTAGGTCCCTTCCATCTTACCAGTACATATCCTTCTTTTTATCCTTCCTCTGACAATAGCACCACACTGTAAAGCCCACTTACTACTTCTTTTCTGAATCTCCAAAGGTATATCAGGGTGGAAAGCACTGACTTCACTACTCACGGAGAAGTCTTCCTGACCAGGTAGCATGTCAGGACCACAGGGAAGGACAGATGCAACAAGGAGACCGCTTTGTTGCTCATAGGGTACAAAAGACAACTCCAGGAGTTAACCATCCCCCCCAAAAAAACATGAGTATTCTCCAAGCTCCATCACAGCACTGGTGGTTTCCACTGCCAGTACCCTGAAGTACCTTCACCACCAAGTCACTCGTACCTGAAGCTTGAGCTGTGTTTGGCTTCCCAGAAGAAATTCCTGCTGCAGGTGTAAGCTGCTGGTGGGCCTTTCCACCAAGCTGTGCATTACATCTCCCAGATAGACAGGGAACAGGGGGAGGGAGTTCCACCACCGCAGTGCACTTCACAATAAGTGCTACAATTTATAGCACATAAATACTGTATATATAAACGGCAGAGTTTTGGAGACAACATTATCATCTCAAAGGGTAAGTAGGAGGCGGGAGTAACAGCTTGTAACAACTGTAGCATAGACATCTGCTTTCTTTGCTGTATCTAATGCTGCTTGGGGAGGTAAAATAGCTGTACCAGCAGCGCCTCTGTTACTATACACCACAGCTCTGTGTGAAGCTTCTGCTGAATAATTACATTAAAAAAAGATGCAACCATGTAAACAATCTGGTAGAGGCTTTTTGGGAGAAATTTCAGACAAAAATCATTCATAACTCTGGGTGCATCCATTCCCCGGAAAGCAGAGAAGTTGCCCTCACACTGTGCTCATGCACCATGCTCGACACGGACCACCCAACTCAATCACTATAGCCACAAACCTGTAGACAGGATTAAACTCCTGTAATACTAGCTGTCACTGTTAACAACCACCTGAAAATTCAGCGCTAGTCCTCTCTCTCCTCTCCTCCTCCCTTTCCTCATCCTGATCAGATACGTGGTCCCTCTCTCTCCCTTGTCCTTGTATCAGACCCTACATACAGCCCATCAAAATCTCTAATCTGACAAAGTTTTTTTCTTCCCCTTGCCCTGGAGGCAAAGTTTCGGCCAAGTTGATCAGTTTAATGAGTTGAATCATCCAGTCAGGAGCTAACTTGCAAAACCAAAATCAAAGCTGGCTACAGCTGCACCAATAAGTACATGCAGAGGGAATGTAGAAACTATCAGGATCAGCAAGACACTGGATCAGTGCAGCTGCATTTCAGAACTGCATCCTCTGTTAATCATGGAGCATCTCATGCTAGATTGCCTTGATTAGATGAAGAGCTGATTTCTCCCCTAATGCATGCAAGAAATGATATTCTCAGTGGCCTAGTTTGTTCTGGTTCCTGCATAGCTTGACTCTACTGGCCAAAAAAACAGCTTTTTATTATTTGTGCTTGGAGTTTGCCCTGAGGAATTTTGGCAGGATGCAGCTATGGCATCTGTAATGGTAGAAGCATGACAGAGGACTGTCAAGGTGAACTTGTTTCAACAAGTGGAATTGCACCAGACTTACATTGCTGTTAAAGAGTCATCACCTGGCCCAAGATTTTAGCAGACAAATAATAGATGCATTGCAAACTGTCTCCAGCTAGGACAGTCCATAGCATAGGGCTATTCTTCATAGAGATAACAACTGGTTCTGGAAGCCTCTGAGACACCAGCCACCAGAAGCACAGCCTGGAGCTAAGGAGAGCAGATCATTATTGCTCACCCTAGTCTTGCACAGGTATTTGCTGCTGGTCACAGGACATCACCACAGATCTCTGCTCCGACCCACAGGGAATGTTCTCATGCTCTCTAACCCAGACATACTGCAGCCACAGCCAAACAGTAGCCAAAAGCCTTTCTTAATTCCTTCTCTTCTTCTTGGAGCTGGCAGAGCAAAAAAAAAAAGCTTTGCTTCTCCCTTCAAGGATATCAGATAGAAAGTCTTCAGCACTGATGGTTTGCCTGAGCTGCAACAGAAGAGAACTGCCACAGCTACAGCCTCAGTCAAGGACATGGAGAGAACAGCAGGACGTTTGGATCCAAACCTCAGATGTTCACCTGTATACCAGCTGCCACAATTGCAAATGAGTCAGCATCAGAAGGAAAAGAAATTACCCCACCACACGTAATACTAAGAGGGATAGACAGAAAACCCAGCACTGCATCAGGCTTGAAGAAGGTAAGCACAATTTCACCCATTAAAAGGCTGGAGGGATCTTCCAGCCACCAAAGCAATCAGGGAGTTGCAATCCAGTTAACTGTCTCTTTGAGGAGTAAGTCTGATTATTCTCATGTAAGTGCAGGCTCCCTCCAGCAGTTTGGCTTGCACTTCATTTTTCTTCAGCCAGATGGCCGTGAGGCTGCAAAGGCCCCAAGTGCCTCTGGGCATCTCTGCCTACAGCAGCACTGGGGGAGGCTGCAGGAGATGAAGGCATAGCCCAGCCTGGGACATGTGAATGGCCTGTGCCAGTCTCCTGCCCACAGATGTGACAGACAGGGAACAGCCTTGGCACATCCTGAACACACTTGGAGATGGAGTTCAAAGTGGGAAAGGCAGCTACATCCCCAGTGATAGGACATGTTTATTTTTGGTGGTAACTCCCATTGTGATGCATCTGGTCTGCAAAACAGCCAAACACGCACTCATGCTCCAACAGCATGGCACTGCCAAAGCTCCTTTGCACCAAATATCTCAAGAACAAAGCTTTCCCAGTGGCTTCTTGGTCAGAAAGCCCAAGTTCTTGAAGGCAATACAAAATGCTTTTGGAATGACATCACAATTCAGTGATGCTCCTGGCCAGGCTGAACAGCCTATCCTCGTGCTGTGGGCCAAAAGATATTCTGGAGCCACCCTGTATTTGCACTGGGACAGACATCCCTTCCATCACCAGAATACAAACTGACTTTTGTCAGTCAGATCCCTCAGAAAGCATCTGGAAAAGCAACAGGAATCCTCAGCACTGCTTTCTAGATGTGGCTCTCCACATGGACTCCTTTTCCAGACTTCCAGCACAAGGTGAAGAAAGAAAGTCTCATCCCCTGGCATTGCACTGGGCAGCTGAGCAGTCTGAGTGCATGCAAGAACACAGGAAAACCCTACCCTGGCTTGTCATGCAGAAGACATGATTAGCGCAGCCCCTGTGAGACCTGCTTGATCCCCACCAAAGCAACAGTACAACACATACAAGCTCAGTATAAACACTTCTGCTGGTGTAAATCCTCCTGGTTCCCAGGAAATCAGTGTATTTACAGCCCCAATTTAAGCTGCTACGAACACCATCTTACTACAAACATATTTGCGCTACTATCATTGCACCACATGGGTAATTGCTATACAAATATTCATGTTGCCCCCATTCATCATCAGACTGCCTCTGCCTCAGGGTGAACTTGTTCAAAACCTGGTACGCTCTCCCAGGATTGGAAGTCTTAAAGGCACTGCATCTGTTTTGTACACTGAAAAGCTCTGCACCCTCATCCAAGTCCCCCTTCCACCAAAGTCCTATATGAAATCCAAAGCAATAGGGACCATTGACTACAGAGAGAGCCATTCTGGGACAAGATGAAATCTAGACTTCCTGGGCTATATTTTTGGATCAAGACCCAAGGCTGAATTTACCTTTCCTTTTGTCAGTTTATTGTGATTTCTTTAGATTTATCACCAGCCTCTCCTGCTCCTTTTTCTTCTTTTAATTAGACCATTGAGGGCTTGTTTTCAAGAACCATGTGGATCCCAGAAGAAGCTTTTAAGTCTCTGACATCAAATGGGAGGCAGTTTACTATAGTTAATTATGGTAATTTTAGCTTAGTAGTAGCTTCCCTCTGAAGAGTCAAGACTACTTAGAAAAAGCCCCAGCCTCAGGCATGAATTTCTAAGAACATACTTTTTCCCATTTATTATTTTACAAAGCTCAGTTGCAGCAGAAACTTAAAACCCAGAGGGGAAAAAAAAAAGAACTGACAAAAAGAATAAGCTTTCAGGGGTTTTATGGCATCACATGATACACGATTAGACCATGTTTGCCTTTCATAGGCATCAGACACTGCTTCACTGAGCTGCACTGCAGGGTCTGAGTCTTCTACAAGCGGACACATTACCTACCACAGCCATGCTCTGCAACTGAGATTGATCTGAACTGCACTGAGGGACTGATGGGCTTCTGGTGGATCCCAGGCAGGGAAGGCACAAAGGTCTCCTGAAAACACCAGGTGGGCTGACACAGGCATCTGGCAGACCCAAGCAGCCAGCCCAACATCCCTAGATGCAGAATGTGGTGGGACCCACTGTATTCACCCCTGCTCATAGATCAACACCATCCCACATATCTAGGGATCAGCAAGATCATGAAATAACAGGAATCCACCCCCCCAAGCACTCTCATATACTACTCAAAATCTCAACCCCAGCTTGTAGCTGTGTCTCAATCAAACTGAACACAACTGAGGTACTCCCAAGAACAACCCATTTCAAAGAGGATAGAATCAGTTTATGTCAAGAAGAGAGCTTCTTGCACAAGAGACGTGTGCATCCTCCAAAACCAGCAGGCCAAGTGATGAGAAGTTAAGACTTTGTCAATGCCTGAGCAAACCCTGTGACCTGTACCTAGACTACTCAACCTCACGTGAGTTAAATAATTTGCCTTTCTCCTTCCCCTCCCCCCCCCCAAACACTTTCCCATTCTAAATCAGGTTATTAACCAGGCTTCCCCTGTGGGTTTCCATGGAAATATTTCCTTGTTTGGAGGGAAGTTCACCAGCTAGAAAGAAAAGGAAAACAGGGAATCTTGACAGTTTGCTTCTGATTTCTATAGCTATAGAGTTTGCCCAGATAATCCGGGGGCTTTAAAACACAAATTCTCTCTTCTACAAAGGGTCTGAAAACACAGCTTTTATCAATTACTGGAATAGGTAATCTTCCAGTCTACTTTGCCACCGCAGAGTTTATTTCATCTTCAGGCTCCCCTTCCAGGCAATTTAGTGATTCACCTGGGAATCCAGAAAACATTTGGAGCAGTTTAAGTCAAACTTTCAAATATTTATTGCAAGGTGGGTTTGAGGCAGGCACGAGAATGTAAGACAAGTTCAAAGCCTCCTGCATTCCCCATCTCAGAGCTGCAGGAAAGGGAGGAGAAAGAAAATCCGTCTCATCTAATCTAATCAAAAGCGAGTATCTTAGCAATTGCTACAGTCCTTTCCAGAACTTCTCATTCTCTGGGTGATGTAGCTGTTTGTTTGCCAAGTGGTTTGAACAGCTTAATCATTGTTTAGTGTAAGAGAAAGTAATTGGTTTTTGAAGTTATACTATCTGGGACATTGCACAGCATTGAGAAAATCACCCACACTTTCCAGAACATCTTTTTAAATACAGTTTGCCTTTTTCAGAGAAGTAAATCTGGGTCTCTGCCTACTTTTAGACAATGAAGCTCTGGCTGTCAGCAAGCTTCTTTATCAGCAAATGTGACTTGTTTTAAGTTCAGTTGGAGGTGGTGCTTTAAATCAAACTGATCCTGCACACAAAAAAAAAAATCACAAAACTTTGATGACCCTGAAGGCCCTTTCCAGCTCTATTTTGTACTACTCAAGTATAGACATTGTTCTTGTTTCTCCTATAAGCACTCCATCCTGAACACTGTGTTCATTCTAGAGAGCTGCCAAGCAGCACACAACAATTTGAAGTTTGGTACCCACAGATCCACCAGAGCACTTCAGCACACATGGTTTCACACCCTCAAGTCTCATGGAGCTGCGTACCATCTTGAGTGTGTAAGCGAGTCACTAGAGGCTATGGGACAACAGGCTGCTCTGCTTCACGTGTTTGGGGCTCTAAGGAGAAAAGAAGCAGTGGAAAAGATGCCAAGGGGTATAAAGCAAAAGGACTTCCTTTTCACAGACCATCCAGCTCCAGAGCCAAGATCTTCTTTATTTTCAGTAATCATGGGCCATGCCATTTCTCTGACAGTGAGAGAGACCAGCCAGCCCCTCCAAGAAAACACAAGGACAGCTCCTGCGACAGTGTCAGTAGTAGGATCAGCTGAGGCAGAGGGAAAACACTCATTTCTCCCTGCTGGATTACAAAGACCATTTCACTGCCAGGAGCACTGGCCAAGGATGGCACATCTGTGATCCCTTGTACCTCAGAGCCAGCTCTGCTTTTCTTGTGCCAAGGCTGTCTCCCGCAGGCAGATCCCTGACTGCAGGTTTTTGGAGTCTTATCAGCTCCCCCTTCAAACTCACAGGGAAGAACAATGATCCAAACTGCAAGAGAAAACTCATCTTCACTGCCCAGATAACATAGCGAATGAAGGAGTAATAGGAAAACCTCCAACAGCCTTGAAGTCCTCCTTGGAGAAGCCTACAGGGCTCAGCAATCCAGATACACTCCCTTCTGCAAATTGGGACACATAGTGGCTAATTCCTACCATCACACTTCAAATCTTCCCCTTCATGACTAGAAGATTAGAGAATGTAAAAGCAACTGAATCATGCTAATACCTAGCTCTGAAATAGTACTTTTCAGCACCTTACCCAGAATAACTCAGAGCTACTACAGGGCCCAGAATTCTGCTAATAGCCAGAGAAGCCTCAAAACACTGTGCAGAGATGCTTATGATATGGGACAGCACACACTCTGGGTGGGTTCAGCTCCATTTCTCAGTTCTCATTTCCCAAATTCAGCCACATGCACTCATGGGCAGTTGGTGCAGTATCAAGTGGAAAGTCTTCCCCAACAGTCACTCTCCTCACAGTCCAACCCATAGCCACCCTGCTCTCATCAGCCAGGCCTCTCCCCTGTGTCATTGCCAGACAGCACAAAAATAGTACATTAGAGAGACACAGAACATGACTTTCTTCTCACTGATCAGCCCAAACTAAAAGGGCTGCCCATGTCTCTCATGGCTGAAACAACACATTAGGATACCCTGCCATAATCTAGCTTTTCTCCATTCATTCAGCAATTCCACTACACTCTTCCTAGCCAAAATCTATCCCTTTGGGCCAGGGAAACAGCCTTCCGTGTACCCCACCATAATACTCCTTGGGGCCAGGGCCACAAAGATATAATGGGAAAAGTTGCTATACTGGTGATAAATCAGTAGCCTTGTTGAGTGTGTTTTCCTATCCCCAAACCTAACATTTCTGCAAGGCATTTGCAATGGGCACCTACAAGTCCCTGGTTCCTATCCAGCTGAAATCACTTGTCCACAGATCAACAGAGCCCTCTGTAGAAAACAGAAAAAGGGGAACAGACTGAATGAGAAAAGCAAACTATGTAACTTAACTCTGTAATTTTGTTCAGGGGTAGACTCTCCCTGTCCCAGCCCTTGGAAGGAAGCTGTAATACCTTTGCTTTTATGGCCAGGCCTGAATAATTGTTCATATACCAGCCCTGAGGGTACTATGGTCAACCCACAGACCTACCTGCTGCCGTGCCCTCCCTTTGCTTGTTAGAAACTTGAGTTCAAAAGTGCTTCCAGCTGCCAAGAAATCAATTGCAGCCGTCACAGGAGACAGGGAGGGCAGGGTACAGGTGCTCTCTGCAGAGAGGCATGATGATTAAAGAGGTTTCCACCCCAAAGCCACCTGCCAGCACAGCAGCCCACACTGTTTTCCTTAGTCCAGCTCATGGAAGAGGGGAAAAAAAAACACTCAGCCTGAGCGTTGTCAAATGCATTTTGTGCCTGTGTTTGCTCAGCCTGCTGGGTCTTTCAAGAAGCAGTTCAGCAGGAGCTCAGGTGAATCCCTCCACCAGCAGGGCTGGGGGCAGCCACATTGCTCTAATGGGCACATGGGGTGGGCAGCATTAGCCATTCAGAACAGCAGATTTAAAGGAAAGCATTTCCCTATCCAAGGGGCATTTTGGACAGAACTCTTCAAGCTAGTTGGAGCATGGGCTGCAACAAAATCAAGACCTAGGCATACAGTCTTTCCATCATATTTGCTTTCTGCTGTCAGCACCAGACCTCCTCATAACCACAACCCTCTGCAGACCCTCACCATTAACTTGCATTCCCAAATCTTGTCCAGCGATTGTCACCTGAGGACACCTTATGCAACCTGGTGTCAGCATACACAAGCCACCAGTGACAGTTAAGGACCGGGGCTCCCATGCCCTGCCATGCTTTCCTCCCTGCTCTAGTCGTTGGTGAAGTTCTCCCTTTGAGAATGCCAGCTCTGCACTGTCCCACTGTCCCCAGAATCACCCCCTGCAATGGCCAAGTAAGCAGCGCAGCCAGTGCCCACTCTCCTGCAAGCTGCCTACAAGGATATCCCTGCTGCTACCCAGTTTCTCATCTATCACAGCACCACCTGGCCACCAGACTGGGTCCATCTGCAAAAGCTTGGTGGCACTGATCTAGGGCATTTTCACTGCAGCCCTGGACCTAAGCCTGCCGCAGGAGCAGCTCCACACCCAGCAAACCACTTGAACTCTCCATGTCTCATTTAACAATCTGCCAGATGAGGCTAATGCCATCTCACTAGGCTGCACTAGCAATTAGTGCTTCTAATCCACTGGAGGGTTTGTAGACGTTTGTTATATACGCACGCACAACCAAAATATTGGTATTTCTGTGCATGCCAGCCCCATGAAAGAGCACAGCAAGAAGCCTCCAGTCCACAAGGTATTTTCCTGTATCAATGCAGCAAGGGGATGCTCCTGCATGACCAGAACTAACCAGCTACACTACGCAGCAGCATATTCCCTCTGGTGTGTGTGTAAATAATTATTGCAAAATGTGTTCTAACTGAAGAGGCTTTCCGCTTTGTTTGGTTTTGGCCAGAATTATTGCCTATGAAGAGAAACTGGAGAGCTTCAGGCAGTTATTATTGTTAAAAACACAGTTTGCAGAGAGGCAAAAGTCTCATCTGAATAACAAAACCATTTCTGTTGATGTTGTCATTGTTTAAGAGCTGTTTAAGCCCTGGGGTAGGTAGAAAAGGGGAAATAGGAGGAATTTGTCTGTCTAACATTTTAAAGCAGATACCACCAATGATAAAAAACCCATTTTGTGTTTGAGCACTAAGTAGCACATCACACAGTTTCTGGGAAGAAAGTTAAAGTAAATTAAAGTAAAAAGAGGATTTAACAAGTCATGAGAATATCAAAAAGTTTTTTGAAGTAAATATAAGTAACATTTCATACCTCTTTAAACGCTCAAGCTTTGTAGCGTACTCAGCCAAGCTTGTCATCATCACTGATACAACGGACTGGGAAAGAAGAGGCCTTCAGCACCCTCCCTTTGAGCCACAAGGAGTTCCCAGTGCAGAGTCTGAAGCACAAAGCGTTCTCCCACCCTGAACACCTCATCCTCCATCAACCACTGAGTCTGTGGAATGGGGTTGTGCCAGAGACACGGATCTTAAGAAGGATGGATAGGAGAAGACAAAACAGACATGGCAGCAACGTCTGCACATAATGGTTGTGACCCTAGTCCCATTTTCCATCGTTGGCTCCACATAACATAGCCACAGTTTTAACAGCTCAGTGCTCACAGCAGGGAACTCACTGGGCACCCAAAGGTCATGGGTGTCAGATCTGAGCAGCTTCTGTATTAAATCCATACTTTACAACCAAGCAAGGGGGGGAGCAGAGCTGTCTGCAACACTGGCTCACGCAGCCAGCCATAGAAGTCAACAGTAAAGAGACAGAAGCAAGAAATCCATGGATAAGGTGGTATTTACCATACCCATGCACACACTGAGGCCTTCAGGTTCCAAGAGTTTGTCACTTTTAGTAAAACAGCACATCCCTTTTACACTCTGCTGAACTCTGCTTTTCTTTTTTAAGCCTAACCAAAGTAAGACTTATTGCAGATGTTTCACAGGGTACATTCACAACATTTAAGTTACAAAAACCAATCATTCTTGACAGGTACCTTTGACATATTTTGATTTAAAAATTGAAAATGTTCATTCTTTATCCAGGAAGAGGAAAAAAACACACATTTCTGGTAATTGCTTTGCAAGCAGTGACTTGTTATAAATGGATCAGTGTTTTCTTCCAGAGAAACAACTAAAGATATTCCTAATTAGCAGTGAGCTAATTACTACAAAGCCTCCTGCGCACTGCAGTGACAAGTGAAATCATCCCCGCTTACGACTGCTGGGGCTTCACAGAAGGCAGAAGTGGGAAGAAGGAGCAATCACCCCCTGCCTGCTTGGAGACTGACTGCAGCCCCCATATTAACCCCCACAATGGGGCCCTTAGACTCATAAAGACAGCTCCACCCCCTCTTTCTACGCACATCAGAGCTCTTTTCTCCCATTTGTCCATCAGAGTTCTGCCTGTCTTGGTTGGACAGACTATGAGTGTGGGACTTCCCAACTGCTCAAGCTCACCTGAGCCTTTCCTTAAAGGCCTTCCCAGCCTTGGCAAGCACAAGCTTTCCGCAATAAGACCCATTATTGCTTCTCATACACAAGCATGCACAGTTTTTTTTTAATTAATTGAATATTCCAAAGACACAAATAAGAAATAACATTTGTTTCCATATTCAGAAGTTGAGGTATTTCAGGATTTTGTTCAGTTTTCATCGGGTTTTTCAGTTCATTTTCAGTTTTTCATTCTCTAAACCCTGTCCTATTTCCTGCTGCTGGAAGAGAAGAAACCAGGTGGAGAAAACAGGGAAATGAACCTGAAAGATCTGAGAGCTCAGAATGTTTGAATTGCAACATTTGCAATGCAATTTTGTCATTTAAATAGAATGAAACTGGCTTTGACTTTGTTAAAAACAGCCCTCTGTTCAGATTTTCTCAGACTGAAAGTCTTCGCAAACAGGTTTTGCGTGCTCACCGCCTGTGGGTCATTCTGTCCTATCTGTCTGTACTCCCTTTCATTGAATCTATGACCTTTTCAACCTGGTAGCCAGTTTTGAAAGAGATCTGCTGCCTTTACCAGAGCTGAGTTGTATATGGGTTCTGATCCACAACTGCAGATCTGAGCCCAAGGAACTGGGGTAAAGCTAAGTTCCTCAATATCCTCATGCTCATCAGATCATCATATAAATGTTTGAGTCAGAAGAGACCCTTAATGCCATCCAGTCCCACTCCCCTGCAATGAACAGGGACACCTACATTTCCACCAGCTGCTCAGAGCCCCATCCAGCTTGACCTTGGGTGTCTCCAGGCATAGGGAACTCACCACATGATACCAAGAGACTTCAGCAAACCCCAATAGAAGCTGCACCACATGCTCCACCTCATTACCTGAGAAGATCCTCCGTATCAAATCCTCTTGTTTTTAAACAGCTTTGCTTCTTGCGATGGATTGGAAGCATAAAGCAATCAGGAAAAGTGAATGTTTTCCAGATCAGACACTGCTCATCATAGAACGTTACAGCTCCTAAATTATTAACAGTAAAAAATGAGGTGTCCCAGAGCTGCTCATTTCTGGATGAGGAATAGTAGGAGGGGGTAAGAAGAAAGGATTGTGCTATTACCAGTTATTTTTATCCAGCGTTTCTATGCTTCTGTCATTAGCTAATTGATGACACAGCCTGTTTAATATTATGTCTGCCTTTGGTATTTATAGCTCACCAATTACTGTGGTATCTAGGTGCTACTAACAAGCTGCTCTCAGTTGAATTTGGATGCTCACAGCCAGATCTCTCGGTGCAAGTAAGCACGATCCTTGCAGCCAGCAGTGCACTGTTTTATGCCAGCCAAGGACTTATCAGCCAGCATTTAATCACGAGTGGTGACTCTGGGTCCCAGCTCAGCCCACGCTGGGATGCAGCAACACTGTGAAAAAGGCACCATATGGCTCATCGCAGGAGCAGCAATCCCTTCAACACCTGTGATGCTCTTCCTGCACTTGCCACCAGAGGACCTAAGGCCAGCTCTAAGGACACCCTTACAATCACCATTGCCTCCAGCACCCTCACAAGCAACATGAGCCCAACTCTCAACCATTTGACCCAAGAACCAATTTCCTGGCTAGATGGAGGAAGGGAAAAGGGGCCCATTTCCAGGCAAGCACCCAGTCAGATGCTCCAAGTGTCAGCAGTCCCTTCGTAGTGAAATCACTGCTCCCAGCAGCCGCAATGCCAGTTAACCAAAGTCTTGACCCCTCAGCACAGGCTTCCAGGCAGCGCTGCTCGAACAAATAAGCTGCACTATCCATCAGAAGATCAACTTCCACACGCCAACACCACCCTTAACTCTTAAGGAAGGAATACCAGGCAACTCAGACCTTGACCCAAAACCTCTCATTCCTATTGTATGTTACCAGGAAAATAAACCTCAGCACATAAGAGATCTTCACACCACCTCCCCTACAGCTTCCATCTCACTATACCAAATGTGCAATCTCAGTGACATCATGCTCCCAAGGAGTGGACAGTTGAGTTGAGGGCCTCTCAGTCTGATGGCCTTCAGCTGCTCCAAGTGATGTCTCTTTCAGGAGAACCCCAGGAGCATCCTCTGACAAGGGATCATCTGCTCCAAAGGGCAAGCAGCACAAACAGGAGTGCACAGCTACAAAAAAAACAGCAATTGCAATCTTCTGCTAATTGTAAACAACCATGATGCTCATGTATTTCATTTCTGCCTTTACTGAGTAAACCTGAGAAATAATGAAACCTGGAGAAAACATCTTAACTTTCATTGAGCTGAGTAAATGCTCTATAACATTAACAATTCAAAAAACATTACTTCCTGAATAGCAAAATGCCAGGCCGTTTGGATTAGCCATGCTCAGGTCCCTGCTGTGACTGGGTTGTAATTGTCCACTAGCAAGGACCAATCTCTCAAAATTAGTGCATGTCACCGGGCTCCAGACTGCCTGAAGCAGAAATGAACAGGGCTTAGAGCAGGAGTGCACCGAAATCTGCTCATGACCCCATATCAGAGAGCAGGCTTTCTGGTGGCATTCTCCTTGCAGCAGTCTTCTTTGTATCCCTCCTTCACAAACTTATTTAGCTTGGCCTGAACTTCCCACTGGAAGTTTTGTTGAAAAAAGCACATGTATTTGCAGAGTTTCATTTTCAAAATTGGGCATATTCCACTAAAGAGCATTTAGAACACTCCCAAACAGCTGTGACAGCATGCAATATTTCTACTGAATCTTCTTCATTCATAGAAATCTGCCTGTCCTTCTAAGTGAGGAAGAGGCAGGGAAAAGCTCACCTCCCAGACTGCATTCTTCACAGCAACCCCTCCAAGGGAAAAACAATAGCTTTAATCATAAGAGGAGAGGGGAAGGCTGTGGAATCAGTGGCAAAGACTAGGTGGGCTGGGGAGGAAAGCAGCCATGTTAGACTGTGTTGGCACACAGTGCTCTCTGTAGTAGTGAAGCACCACCAAAAGGCTGCTCAGAAGGAATATTTACCACTACAGAAGCTTTTGCTGGCTTGTTTCAGTTCCCTGGTCTCTTCAAGCAGACAGGCACCTGGGGGGCTGTCCAGAAGCTTACAAGTCCCATGCAAGGACACGGGATAAACAAATCTCCAGCAATTACAGGGAGGCATCGTGCCTCCTTCAGAGACTTGCACAGTTGCAAAGGGAAACAGACAAGGCACTGCCTTCCCTCTGCTCTCCTGTTACAGAAACAACAAGCATCAGCAGAAGGTTTGTCACAGGAGATCAAAACAGTGGTTCAAACAGCTGAGTAGCCTCTCCCAGGCTCATTTTAGGAGGAAGAAATCAGAGTAAGAAATCAAGGCCTTGTAGAAGTCATGAAATCATCTGCCTCAGCATCACAAACCTCATCTGTCAACACCTTCCCTACAATGCACATAAAAGAATAAAGTTTGATCTGAACACAGTGCAAGTCAGCTCAGAGCACATTTGCTACGCAGCAACAGAGAGCAGCTCCTGAGCCATACAGGAAGGAAAAGCAGCCCCTGCTCAGAGCAGAGCAGCTATTTTTCTTTCCCAGCACATTGCTTGCCTCAGCCATTCCTTTCTTGCAGTGCTCACAGGGCTCAGACTCCTCATGATGAGTCCTGTCTTACCCACCCACCAGTACTGCAGTGGTACTGATCTGCTGAGGCTTAAGTGAGAGCCTCGAGCTGAACTAGGCACCTGGGAAAAGCTGGGCAGGGCTGTGCTAACACTTGGCAGAGGACAGAGGAGCCCCAGCAGACACAGGGCACATCACCCACCCCTCAATCCCTCATTCCCAGCACCCTCCTTCTCTGGGACTCCTGTTGGTGCAGGTTGGCAGAGATGCACAGACACCAACAGCAAGCAGCCAGCTCTGCCTGCAGTCCCCTTGCACAGCCCAGACATAAACTGTCAGCAGCAGGCAACACACAGGGGAGGTGCAGTGCAGAGGACATGTGCTCAGCACTAGGAGGCCCAGCCCTGCATTCTGTTAAACACCATAGACACAGCCTGAAAGCAAGGCTGTGGCTTCTGTTCCAAAAGGGAGTAATAATTCCGCCCTTCCCTTCCACCCAGGGAGAGCAGAGGCCGCTGACAGCCAAGCTCCCCTGCTGCATTGCATGAAAGCAAGGAAGATACGTTATTGACTGGAAGCTGGTCAATGTTTATTATTAGCTCAAATGATAACTGCTGTAGGCCAGGTTTATCTCCCCATGCATCAGACATAATGATGGTGCAGCAGCCCCAAGCACTGAAGCATCCATTGGGGTGGTGACACACCTGGCAGCAAGCACATCCCCCAAGCATGACCCAAGAGGATACCTTTAGCTGAGCAGGGGGAGGAGGCACCAGAAGGAAGGCACCACCACAGCAGCAGTTCCGTCCTCCTGAAAAAGGACAGAAGACCACTGGGGCAGGAAAGCACTTTGAACTGGGTTTCAAGAAACACTCACTCACTGCTGGGCTGTCCTCATTGCACTGGGTCCAGATAATATAAATTCCACTAATGGACCAGGAAAGGAGCACACTGAGCTCCCAGTGCCGAAACGCACCACATGAGAACCTGGAGCAAAAAGGTTACATTCTACATAGAGCTGGGAGCTAATGGGGATGTGACACAAGCACACAAGCATCCCTGAGCCCACTGTGCTGCACGGGAGGGAAGGCAGCAGAGGACCAAACCCATGGCCCCTCCACACGTTTTGTGGTCACTCCTGCGTAGATCCCAGATGTCTACCACCACTCTTCCATGCTCATGCAGCTCTGTCCTCCCACCTCTTCCCCTAAACACACCACACCTAGAGATAAATGCTCCTTGCAACCCACTCCACCCATTGCAGAGATAGCATTCAAGCACTTCACCCATCTACTTCATACACAGTGCCAGAATGACCCTGGGTCAAGCGTCCAACTCAAGGCTGGAAGACCAGAGCCCTCCAAACTGGTCCAGAACCTTCACAGGCTGTAGAGCATGATGAGCCCCACCATCCTGTCTTGTACATGCTCTGCCCATACATACATCACCACCATTATTGTCTTGTAAACATTTGACATTTGCTGCAGTTCTTTAAAATAAGCCAGGCTGCAGTATCAACGTCTGATCATAAGGGAAAATTGTTCTATATGGTAAAGCAGTGCTTTAAAATTGCTTATCACCACTGCGTTAATAATAAAAATAAGATCTACCCGTAGTTCCAAAACAGTAATAAGTTCATCTTTAAAAACAAATTAGGCATTAAACAAAACATATAGCTCCAGTGGAAATAATTGCAAAAAAATGTAACAAAATAAAACAAAATTAGGTATGGAGGGGAACATAGCCATAGCTCTGCAAGTCAGAGCAGCTTTCCCACCCTGCACACCATTTCAAGGATCAGCCTCCCCATTAGTACTCATCCCATAGCATTTGGTTACACATGGGACCACTCCTGACTGAAGGGCACACAGAGGACTCCCTAGGAGGGAATCACAGCATTAGTATACCAGAAATAAGGACCAGTGGTGCACAGAGGCCAGCCTGCTCTACCTGCCGGAGCCTCCAAACAGGTGAATGCCTCGTGCTCCTGCTCTATGACAGCACAACAGATCTGGAGGAGTACTCCAGCACCCAAAGCTCACTGCCTGTAGACCCTGCATGCTCATGTCTATGGCAGTGCTGAGGCACAGTCCTGCCCCATCCATAAACCTGATGGGATAGCACTATGGGAACACAAAGAGCAGCTGCAAGGAGAAGATCAAGTTGCTATCGCATCTATCATCATGAAGTCTCCAGGAGGCAGAATTCAGAGATTAAGGCTGAAGGAAGATATTAAGATTATGCAAATCTTCCTCCTGGGTCTCCCAGGAGCACCTGGCTTTGCATCCTGAATTATTCTTGCTCCTCATTCATTCGTATCTATCCCCTGCTCACAAAGGGAACCAAGAATGTCATCGCGCAGTTGAAAGCAGCCACACATCACACAAGAAACGTATTTGCTCTCTCACTCTGTTCCAGGAAGACTGACTGCACCTGTCCTCCTCATTTGTTATTTTAATTTCCCTGATTGACACCAGCTGGATCTGGGGATTGTTCCCTCTCCACCACTGCTTTGCACAGCCTGACTGCGCACACTCCCTCCACCTACAAATGCACAGGGCCATAAGAAGCCTCCCTTGCAAAGCCACCCACAGACCTCTCCCACGTGGCACTCAAACGGGAAACCGCACAGAAGAGCCATAAATCCACTGCAGTGATTTACACCCAGCCCTGAGCTGCGGTTACAGCCCTGAGCCAGCCAGCTGCTGCTCACACCACTGCTGAACTCAGCTGCAGTCTGTGAGCAGCTCATGCTTCTGGAATCATCACTTCTTTGACATCTGGCATTCCCCTTTGTGTTTTGGGCTCTCTCCCCCCCCCCCTCCCTTTTTGTTACAAGGCTATCAAACTCAGCAAGCCCCAATATCCACTCACACCCTCTCAGCCCTTCACACCTTTCACGATGCTGTGCCCCTGAATGGGGTCTTCAGTCCATCCCCACTCTAAAAATTCCAAAGGAAATTACACAGTAGTAATATCCATCTGCCTCTGGAAACAGTCTTTGTGTCCCTGCTATTTGCCACTGACGCTCCATCACCACAGTTACCACCACTATTTTCTTTCTGTGCCCACTATGCCAATGAGGGGAGCAGCAGACTGTGCTGGTATTTAATCTCAGCAAGTTACCTTAATACATTTGTAACCCTGGATCACAACGCATGGCATGAATCCAACCAGCTATCATGTGTCGATTTGATGCAAATACTCACCATGCAATTGTGCATAGCAATCACTAGAAAAATGCAGAGTGATTTGAGCTGCAGCTGCCTGTGAGCCTTTAACAAGGGGATGAGATGAAAAGATTCCAAAAAGAGATGAAGCACCTCACCTAGACGCAGCCCTTGCTGCACCAGCTACACAGGGAAAGCAGTGATGTGAAAAACCTCCGGGTAGGTTTACAGCTATGCTTGTAAAACCTGAGTCCAACCAGGAAAGGCCTGAGGCTCTGCATTACCAACCAGCTTTGAAGTGTGAGCAAACAAAAGAGGAAAAAGGCCCAAGGGCAGGACGTTCAGCATGAGGACCCAGTACAGGTTCTGGCAGTGAAGTACCTCCCAGCTCTGCCCTACAGGGCTGGGAAGCCTTTGCCCAGTGCCACTGGGCCACATAGTGGTCAAAGGTTGGGAGATGTTTGGATCCTGCAGATATCCCACCTTGAACACATAGGTGAGGGACCCCATCACAGCCCTGGCTGCTGCCACCAGCTGGGTGGAGGCTGCTCTCCTGAGCAGGGTCCTTATGTGTGATCATTGCCTGCATCTGGTTGCTGACAGAACTTCACCAGCCTCAATGTCTGGAGCCACGCAAAACCCACACAGCTCCACTGAACCAGAGGACCATAGGATGCACAGGTTTCCCCAGGCATCCCAACAGACAGATAAAGCCCAGAGTTTTTAAGAGACATCAATCCCAACTGAGCATTAGAGAAGTCTCCAGTCTGTGACACCACCCTCAGGGCTGCTCATGCACTTGGCAGCAGCATAGTGAACAGGGAGGCAGTGGGACATGGTGGTC
Organism: Aquila spilogaster; assembly: GCA_024606505.1. Lineage (NCBI taxonomy): Eukaryota > Metazoa > Chordata > Aves > Accipitriformes > Accipitridae > Aquila > Aquila spilogaster. The sequence continues at coordinate 16,820,973 of JANHGO010000012.1, forward strand.
CTACACAGGAGCTATCCTTTGCACCAGCAGCAAGGAGCAGGCCCTTAACCTAACACCTCACTACCGCATCCCTTCTTCAGCCCAAGAGCGAGCTCAGCACAAGATGAAAGATGGCAGCCATGACCTGGAAGCCCACCAGTATGGTGCACCATTGCCTTTCTCTGTCTCAAACATGCTCATGGGCCCCATGTTCACATCAGACACTCCATTCTAGTCCCTCATCCACTCTGCCCTCCACTTCCTGGCACCTTTAATCAAATTACACCAGGTGCTCAGCAAGCCTGAGGAGGGGAGCAGCCCCTACGGAACACGGAATGGAAACAGGTGAACCAGAGCTGCCAGTGCATTAAATAAGAGAGGGCAAAGAAAGAAAGATCTAAGCTACAGAACTTGGTCAAAGCCCAGCACAAATCTGCAAGCTGCCAGCAAATGAAAGAGGCAGAGAGATGTGCTGGGCAGCAGGAGGCTTAGGTAGTTCACTGCCAGCTTGCACTAAAGTAGATAAGAAAAAAATTCCCTCTGCCTGAAGTAAATTATAAGACATCCCCTGAGAGTGCAAGGTGAAGCTCTTGATCAGACAAGTGATGCTGGCATGTAATTTCCCTTGATAGCACCTGATTTGAATTTTACTGCTTGTGAAGGGTGCATGACTGACAGCTCTGAAACTGCAGCATCTGCTCCCATTCAGCAGGAGCACAGCACCTGGCCCCAGGCACAAGCATCTCTGCATCAGTGCTGCTGCTGGTCAGAACCGCAGGGAGAGCCTGGGTGGGAGCTGGGCACATGAGGCCCAACAGCTGCCCCTTTAGAGACAGGCAGAAGTTGTATCAGAAGTAACCCCAGGGAGATCTCAGGCTTCATACAAGTCACAGCACCATTCCCAGGTGCAGACCGACATTTTATCCCACCAGTCTGTACCACAAAAGCAGAGTGTGAGCTGTGGAGATGAAGGGCTGTGCACGTGTTCCAGCACTGTCTCAGTACCAATAAAACACTCTCACACACTCACCCTCATTTAGCACCTGATCACTGCAGGATCCACCACGGGATCTACACAGCCAGACACCACGCAAGAGCCTCCAGACTCCCTTAAAACAGAAGCATCTCATTTCTGAAGACATGACCCAGTATACTCACCCAGAGCCTTGTCTTGTATCACTGACCACAGGACAGCAGTTAGCCTGGGAATGGTTTGTAGACTGTCAGTATTCTGTATCAAGGCAGTTAAGGGAAAAATAAAAATCAGGCTTGGATCCAGTAAGCACACATCACATTAAAAGTAAAGAAGGAATTGCGCCTGATTAGATGCAAATGGCAATGTGCTAAATCCTCAGCTAATGTACTCAAGCAGAGATCTGTTAACTTGTGTAACTGGAGTTCACTTAATTGCTCACTTCTCGCAGTTAATACGGGTGGCTCTAATACCTCTGCTGTGCTGCATACCAATTGAAACGTTCCTTCCTGCGACAAGATCCACTCCTGAAGCAAACCAAATCAGAGATCGCTTTAAGGAATTTGGAAGATAACTTTGGCAAGAAAGACTCGCTGTTCAAACTGCTCCAAATGTAAGACTGATGCAAGCACCAGGATTTAACAAACAGCTCACAACTAAGCAAATAAAGTAGAGCAGGGCTAATACGGAAGGCTGGTCCGAGGCATTACGGGTCATTCTCATCTTTTTCTCCTATAGCACCTGAATCAGCAAGGGACCTGGTGTTTTCTAGAAAAGAAATATATGCACTCCATTAAATAAAACTCCAGTGATGAGTTTTCTTAACCTGACAGAATGGAACACATCTGAACAACAACACAAAAATTGCAGAGGATGAGGCAGCTCAAACAGAAACTTGGAAATGAGAACATTTATTGCCAGGCCAGCCCCAGTGCTCACCATTCAGCCACAGCATTGCTCACACTAAGAGGACTGCAGGGAGGCACAGGTGTGCAGAGCAGAACAAGCTGTCCTGAGGGATGGGATTGCCATCCAGAGAGACCTAGACAGGCTGAGCAGCGGGCACAGGTGAACTTCATGAGGTTCAACAAAGCCAAGTGCAGGGTCTTGCACATGGGTCTTGGAAACCCCCATTACCAGTACAAGCTGGGGAATGAACAGATAGAGCACAGCCCTGCTGAAAAGGACCTGGGGGTACTGGCAGATGGCAGCTGGACATGAGCCAGCAACATGCCCTTGCAGCCAACCATATCCTGGGCTGCACCCAAAGCAGCACGGCCAGCAGGGCAAGGGCAGTGATCCTGCCCCTCTGCTCTGAGCTGTGAGACCTCACCTGGAGTACTGCAACCCAGATGTGGAGCCCTCAGTACAGGTGGGACATAGACCTGAGAGAGCTGGGGCTGTTCAGCCTGGAGAAGGCTTCAGGGAAGACCTGAGAGCTGCCTTTCAGTATCTAAAGGGGGAGGCTATAAGAAATGTATGTATTATTTTACTAAAATTTCATCCTTTAATACAAACCTGCATTTTTTTTTCCCTCTGTACTCACAATAAAATCTCAGGGCGCTCCTGGGGAAGTGAGATAGGAGCAGATGTCAGCCAGATCCCGCATGCATTTTTTCAGGGACAAACTGGACGTAGGTAAGCTGCCTACATTTCAGCATCCATACTAAACGTATCACTATCTTTGTTTTTATTACCCCACAGATCTCAGCGAGGCTGAGCTGTCTGTGCTTCGCCACTACACAAACGTACCGCTTCCTACAGGCACGCTCGGTTAAAATTAAAAGGGAGCAACAAAAGTTGCAAACACATACTTAACTTGAAGTGCATTCAAACCCCATGTAGAGATTCTCATTTCAGATTAAAATGGCTTTAAATTACCGCTACTTAGTCTTCTGCCAAGAAAAAGCTCTGAAAAATGGTTCTCGCTGTGAAGAACTGGGAAGCTTAAATAGCCAAAACTGGCTGAAAGCTCCGTTGTTAACATCCACTTCACACCTGGGCGGATTAGTGCCCGGCAGAAGGGAGAGAGGCTCCCGGCAGCAGGGAGGGGAGCTCAGCTGTGCCAAGATCCAGCTTGCAGAGCTCAGAGCCTTAGCACGTCCTACAGACCCCGCCCTGCGCCTTCACACCCACTGCTGCAAACCTACGGGGCCATCACGTAGAATCAATAAGGCTGGAAAGGAGCTCTAAGGTCATCCAGTCTGACCACAGACCCATCCCCACCACGGCCTCTAGGCACGCCCCTCAGTGCCACATCCACCCGGTTCTCGAACGCCCCCAGGGACGGTGACCCACCGCCCCCCAGCAGCCCGCTGCTTCCCCACTGACCTACGTGCCGAACGCTGGGAGCAGCCGTGCTGAGCTGCACGGCGCTGCTTAAAGAGCAACCGAGGAGAGGAAGGGCATCAGACTGAGGCTGCTGCTTTTCGAAACAAACCGAAAACACGCTCTGTTGGTGGGGATAGCACAGCAGCAAAGCCACCTGCTAGGGAGATAATGCTCAGTTGCCGAAGTGCCTAACTACACATACATACGATTTCGAGATTAATGCGAGTAAACATGGTTGGGCCGGGCCAGCTTTCAGGCAGCATCGCTAACGCTTCAGAAATAGCAGGTGCTGTTTTTACTGCCTGACTCCTCTTCTTGTCTCTCCTGTTAACTTCACCCTCCGAGAACATCACACAGGGCACGTGGAAATCGAGGGCTAGATTCTCTCTGCTCTTCCTTGCAGCGGACTCAGAGCACAACAATCTCACTTCAACACGAGCACACAAAGCAGCAACCTGAGCGCTGGCAGCACAGCCACACGTGGTCACCAGCAGCTCATCTGCAGGCAGTACTGGGGGACATACAGCCAAGCAGCCCCTCACCTCCAGCAGAGAAACCTTCCCCTTCACTCACCTTAGCTTCCAGCACCTGAAGCCCCTCTTTTTCATCCTGCAGCAGCTTGCTCTTCTAAAGCAATGAGGAGATGATGACCCTGAAGCTGTCTCTCCGTCCTGCCGTTGGGAGCAGCACGAGGGTACTGCTGCCGGGACTGTTAAATAGCAGCCCTGGGGCCAGGTGGGGGCTGGTCAGGGCCACTAATGCAATCAGTGCCTCAAGGCTCAGCACCTGCTGCTCTGCTTAGGGCAGTGTCTCTTCTACCCTGTTGGTAGAAGCTCTTGTCTGTGGGTGCCAAGTCCTCGCAACTTTTCTTCTGCCTTCCCACCACAGCACAAACTTTGCTCACTGAAAAAAAAGTCAGGATAGATCCACTGTGCAAGCTGCTACAGCTCCAATGCAAACCAGTGGAGAAAGGTTTCTTCTAACTTAAGTGTCGTGGGTCACAGCCCTTTGTCTCTTTCTTTTCACATGACTTCTTGCTCTTGCAAAGGTAAAGATATCCTTGCTACTTCCAGGCTTACATCTTGCACAGACTGGAAGTCAATTAGTGTTATTCTGCAACAAAACTTAGAGAAGTGCTTCAGAGCTGCTGCTCACAATGCAGAAGTGACTGAACAAATGATACTCTCATTAATGCTCTGCCTTTCCCTGCTGTGCAGGCCAAATCCTCAAATGCTAAAAGCACCTCAGCATCAGCTGGGTTCGCTGACATGGAGAGATTTTTCAAGCTCCTTGACTTTTGTAGACAGGGAGGATTTGGTGTGCTTTAATCCATTCTCTTACGTGAACTCGAAAATAGCTGTGACTCTCTGGCAGTGTAAATGAAGCTGCATTTATTCTATTCCTGATTGTGCTGAAAGTTACTGGCAATAATTAGACATCTTTTTTTTATGAGTTTTTTCCACAAACTGATGTGTTAACTTAGTTCCTCTGATAATGAGTAAATAACATAATGAAACTGTAGGTGGGAGCCAATGGGTTCAAATCTGGATGCCCACCGTTGTGGATGTCTACAGTAAAAGCTGCTGTGCTCTGCAGGTGATATTTCCTGTGCTCAGCTCCCAGCCCTTCAGACTGGAAGAACATATTGCACAAGAAAATTACAGTTCTCTTGCACTCCTCTGTGTTTTTTTTATTATTATTTCTAATCTAGAAGACTAAGCATTGTTTGAACAGAAGTGAATTCACCTTTGCAAGTCATTAGACAAATACTATCCCACCCATTTTAGATAATGGAAAACTCAGGTCAAGAATCATTGAGGGATGGAGTGTCTTACCATAAAAACAGTCCAAATCTATGCAATGCAAACTCCTATGAAATACATCAGAGGATAGAAAAGAGCCTCTTTTATTGGAGTACTCATAAAAATATAAGCAATCTGTGAGCATATTCCATCAGCTTGGCTCCTCTTCCTTTGCTCTGATCACTGTAGCACCTTGTTAAGCACAATAGCACCTCATCTTCTAAACCCTGATACCAAACAGAGGGAAGAGATGTGCATGGACTCCAATCACTGCTGGATAAGGTGGGCAGTATGCTGTGCAGTTCAGAGCGTGATAAATAAGTTGCTTCTCTGCAGTGTGATGTAAAGATAACAGTGTCTCTTATTTGTGTGAATTAGTAAATGTGACTTCACTGATTTACTTCAGTACAAACATCTTCCCAGTATCAGCAAGCAGAGCGGAGTCCAGCTGCGGGTTGGATACTCAGGCTCCAACAAACACCACTCTTAAAAGCTTCAGTAAAACCTTCCTGGGATCCCATCAAACTCAAGCCCCACGTAAGTTATTCTCAATTATTCTAACTATAAGGACATGTCAGGTACACAAAAGACACGATTCAGACAGCATGACTGCCCTAAAATGATAACTT
>JANHGO010000012.1:16827069-16886133 GCA_024606505.1 Aquila spilogaster
CGTGACTTTGTTATTTCACTTGTTAATGAATGGTAATTAAATCTCTTTTGGCTGAAAAGGTTGGAGGGCTCCTGCTGTATTACAAAAACAATTTCTGAAAGTTACAAAAATGCCCAAGTGTCTAGAAATTAAAGAGCAAAGTTTGCCATGTTTTGAGTCCAAGTTTGAATCGCTTGGAAGGATTTATGTGGGAGAACAGCATGTCCCAGTCAGTGTGTACAGTCTCCCCAGCTGAACAGACATAATTATGTCACTTTGTGTCTACCACAGTAAACAGAATCGCATTCTTAATAATGTACATTGTGGCCACAAACTTCCTTGATCTTACTAACAACTGTAGCAAACACTGCATAAACCCTATTATAAACTACCTGCACAAAGAACTGCTACATGTGTACATCTAAGTAAAGACTCCTTAATTTTGCATTTGCTCAGTAGGGCTTGAAACATCAGCCTATTAATTTTTCTTCTTTTCTGTTTTCTCATTTCTTTCAGGTGCTTTGAGTCAGAAGATAAATGGAGTAAGTGCTTACAACAGAGGTAGATAAAGGGGAAATAACTATATATTAAGGCATTTTGTGGTGTTACAGTGCTAAATAGAGACACAGTATTGAAGAAGAAATATCTGCATGGTCTCCATTATTCAGTTACACCAGTGCAGGCTTCTGCTGGCATCATATGGGCAGATTTGGTCCACAGTTTGTAAACCAAAACTACGTTAACTCTACTATAAACTGCCTTTTCCTGAAGGCAATACAGTGATTTCAGAGGGAAAGTTGATTCTGAATTTCTTTTAAAATTACAGGTTCTCAAACAACCCAGCACAAACAGAGTTTAGCAAGAAACTGGGGACAGGAATGTGATGAGTCCATTCCTAAGCTGTAACTCTGGGAAGGGGTCTGCTGAGAGCAAAGCCCCCTCCGGTGAAGCGAGGAACATCAGATCTGTGGCGTGGAAACTCAGGCTCCATGTCAGTCAAGAATCGCTCCTTCTCCCTTTAAATAGAAACAAAGAAAAGGAAAATACATATTTCATTCTGCAGCCCAGTGATGTTTACAAACTAAGGAAATCTGTGTCCTCCAAAGTTTCTTTGATGCAACCACATATCAAGAGATCATTAAAAAATTGTTGATTAAAGCCTGTTAAGCTAAACCACCAAGACTAGGTGTCTGTTTGGATCTAATTACAAGCCTACTGATGGGTTTTGGAATTAATAAAAATTAGAAATAAATGAGCTCTCTTCGTGCTACTCCCCAAAACGGTCAGAACACCTCATTAGAGCAAGTTTGTACATGAGCTCCGTGACTTCAGATTTCTAATCACCATCCCATTCCAGCAAGTATATGCCTGTTTTCAAACAAACAGCTAGATTCATCAAAGGGAGATATTTTTTCTTTGTTGAATTTTAATGCATAAGTAGTGTTATCTCTCTTCACATTTTAATAAAGTTCTAGTGATAATTACCCTGCCTATGACATTTGCAGAAAACTAACAGTGTGCTGTGGGTGCACTGATAGCCCTGGGAAGTTGCTCCATCTGAGGATCCAGGAGGGCTTGAATTTTATGGCCTTAAGAGGAGGGAACAAGGGTTAGCTGGTTTCACTCTTATGAGATTGGGGAGTTAAGCATAGCAGAACAAATACAAAGGGCAGTATTTCAAACTCACTGTGATATACCTGGAGGTTTCAGAGAAAGGTCCTGAGATATTTAAAATTAACCAAGTGGAGCTTTATGAAGTACTAGTTTATCGTAACAGCAGAGGTCTCAAGGCTTTACAAAGAAGATCAGTGCCATTACTTTTATTTTACAGTCATTAAGACTGAGACACAAACGTGAGTGCAACCACGCTTTTGCAAAATCCAGCGTTGTCACATTAGTACCCTTTCTCAGTCCCCAGTAAGGAAAAAGAAAACACTTCCCAGACTTAATACTTTTCTCTTTGTCCCTAAATAACTGTGTTGGGAGAGGAGGAAGTTCAGAGAAACCCTGTAGGATGACTAGTTATACTTCCTTTTCCAAATTTAACCCATATGGAGGTGGGAGAACAGGCAAAAGATGGCACAGATGAACTTAACCATGAAAACCATTTATAACTGGTTTTAATTTTATGAATGTAGCACTAATGGATGTGCCAGCTGACAGCACTAAAAACTAGCATGTTATATTTAGATGGCTCATCCTATCTCACTATTGGGCTTCCAACTCTGGGGAAAGAAAATGATCCAGAGTCCACGCTCATTCTTTCTTCATGCTCCCATGGAGACAGCCAACAGATGTGCTCATCAGTATGGAAAACTCTATGCAGCCGAATACTGTAATATATTTTGTAGAATTAATGTGCAAGCAGCCACGTGCAAAAGCTCCCAGTTACTACTGACATCCCTCAGTGCACTTATTTACATATATAGGACTGCAGGATCATGTCTCTGGTGTGGATTTAAGCTTCATATTTTCTCACCAATCCTTATCAAGATCAAACTGGAACCCTGGAGCTAAAAGCAACTAGGAAAAGTAGTGAAGCAGAAAGGAGAGAATGGGAAGAGTGAGAAAAAGAAAGCCTAAGGCATCTGGGAAAGACAACACTCAGAATCAGAGAGCAGAAAAAGAGGATTTCAAATTCACAACCAAAATCTTAAACATTGGATTTTCAGCTTGAACACAAAACAAAGCTAAATTCCTGTTGTCAGTTGTTATATTCCTTCAGCATCCCATGGAAAGCTGCATTAGTTTAGTATCAAGACTTTAAATCACAAACCAGAACTGTCTTGTGCAAATCAATAAAAGCTTTAGATGATACCTTTGTGTGAGGTTATCTGAGAGTATTAATTCTCTTTCATACCTGGGTAGTCAATAATGCTATTAATGCTATTGTCCTGACAGGATCCTCTTTTATTAGCAAAACCAGCCACATTTATTTCAGACATGATGTTAACATTAGCCAGCATGATAGAGATCAAGTCAGTGGTTTTGTGTCAGCTGGGATTTAGAGCAACCTGAGATTGTACAAATCAAATGGCCCTGGCTCTTTGGCGAGCACCTACACACCAGGCAGTGCCTGTCCAGCCCAGTCTGAGGCAAGAACAATGTGGAATGGCTGTGAAGGGGGTGAAGGACTCCTTGGGGAAGGATCTGGCTGCGCAGCAAGCTCTCTCCATTGCAGAAAGCAAAAGACATGTCATGGACAACTGGCACTTTGGAAAAGGAAGGCTGCAGAACAAGGTTGTTTCCTTTGCCCTGCTGCTGGGCAACACAAAGCACAGTCTAGAGACTGCAGAAGCTGCTGTTATCCAGGATTGATATGCCCAGTTATGCCTTGGGGTGTGCATATCCTTCAAAGGATTGATATGCCCAGTTATGCCTTGGGGTGTGCATATCCTTCAAAGCAGGATGTAGTCCAACACGTTTGACTGGGGAACAAACCAATGAGGGACAGAGGAGAGCAAAGCCCAGCACCTGCCCACCTCTTGGCTGCCACAAAGAGAAGAGAAGTGTAAGTCAGGGCTGACAGCACAGTATTGGTAGCTTCTGAGCCTCAGGTGGGAGCAATGAGATGCTATCATCCTGCAGAAGCACCACTAACAGCATCAGAATGTACTTCCAAAACACAGATGTCACAAAGACACCATGCTTATCGGACTACAGCCATGCCTGCCCACAAGAACAACAGCCTGACAAGCTGCACTAATGGCAGATATCTATCCTGAACCTAGAAACAGTGTAATGAGTCCGGCACTAACTGACCTGCAACATGAAATTCCATTCACTGTGTATGATTAACAGACCCAAGTTCAGTCACCATCACCTCACAAAAGATTTTTGTTTTACTTTGAAGCAGTTATGCCCCTAACAAGTTGGGTTTTGTCAATAGTTATGTCAGGAATTAATTCTAGGTACAATGTAACAGCAAAACATGAGTGGATTTCTTCTCATCTGATGAACAGAAAGAAACATGATGCCAGGGTCCAAAATGGAAACATTAAAACTATTGTGAAGAGGATACTTAGTTGCTGGAAATGGATTATTAGGCATTATGGTAGCCTCACATATTGATCCTAAAACTCCAGGAAGGCCATTTGCACTGCACAATTGTTGCTAATTCCAAACCTTAAGGTAACATTATGCAATTTGCAGATGGACAAAAGTCACTGTTTATCACTGACTATTTTGCTAATTCAGTCATCAAAACTGTTTGCTGGCTGAAATATGATTAAGGAAGAAATAGATACAGGCAGCTTTGAATTATATTCAGCTACATAGAGAATAGCTGGCTTTAGTGTGTGAGGAAGGGACAGGCTGGGGATGGAAAGGGGTGGAAAGACAGAGGTTCAACATGAGGTTCAACAAGGCCAAGTGCAAGGTCCCGCACCTGGGTCAGGGCAACCCCTGGTATCAATACAGGCTGGGGGATGACAGAATTGAGAGCAGCCCTGCCGAGAAGGACTTGGGGGTACTGGTAGATGAAAAGCTGGACATGAGCCGGCAATGTGCGCTTGCAACCCAGAAAGCCAGCTGCATCCTGGGCTGCAACAAAAGAAGTGTGACCAGCAGGTCGAGGGAGGTGATTCTGCCCCTCTGCTCCACTCTGGTGAGACCCCACCTGCAGTACTGCGTCCAGCTCTGGAGTCCGCAGAACAGGAAAGACATGGACCTGTTGGACCAGGTCCAGAGGAGGGCCACAAAAATAATCAGAGGGATGGAACACCTCTCCTGTGAGGAAGGGCTGAGAGAGTTGGTGTTCTTCAGCCTGGAGAAGAGAAGGCTCCGGGGACACCTTATAGCAGCTTTCAAGTAATTAAAGGGGGCTTATAAGAAAGATGGGGACAAACTTTTTAGCAGGGTCTGTTGCAATAGGACAAGGGCTAATGGTTTTAAACTAAAAGAGGGTAGATTTAGACTAGACACAAGGAAGAAATTTTTTAAAATGAGGGTAGTGAAACACTAGAACAGGTTGCCCAGAGAGGTAGTAGATGCTCCATCCCTGGGAACTTTCAAGGTCAAGCTCGAAGGGGCTCTGAGCAACCTGATCTAGTTGAAGATGTCCCTGCTCATTGCAGGGGGGATTGAACTAGATGACCTTTAAAGCTCCCTTCCAACCCAAACTATGCTATGATTCTATGATTTGATGTGAGAGACCAGACACTAATCTGTGTCCTCTGGGCACCATCTCATTGGTATGAATAATTTAACTGGACTGCAGAACATGTCAGCAACCTCTCTGCTGGATGTTCTTGTCCTGGCCATAGATCATGGTAAATCTAGACCAGACTGAAGTAATATGAAGGATAGCATTCAGGAAAATTGGGCAACAATATTATATCACCTCAGTCAAATTTGGCTACGTTCTGATCAAAAGGGTAAAGCAGGATCTAAAGAAAAATCTAGTTTATGCAGAAAGTTGTATAGACAAAACTGTTATTTTCCCATACTTGGCCTGTTGTTCCTTGCGTTTCTGAGCCAGATATTTCTTCTTCACATTCAGAAGCTCGTTGGCAAGTCTTTCAATTTCATATTTGTATTCTTGGCTCTGCGATTCATACATATTCAATTCTGAGGACAAAACCTAACAAACAAAAGAAAAAGCAGAAACAGGAGATGTTAGTTTCACTTACACATAAGTTAGTACTTTTACAAGCACTTTTTCCTTTCGCATTTGATGATATAAGACATCACCATTTTCCACCACATCTCATCTTCCATCGTGATGTTTCATTTGATCACCTCTGCTCACCTAAGGACAATTTACAAAATTAAGGCTATGCCATTTAACCCTAACAAAACATGTAAAATACGCTCCAAGCATTATGGGAATGGTATTAATACATACATTAGCTCTTAATGTTCTGGGATGCAAACCTGGGTGAAAATCCAAAGTGAAGGTCTTAAAAAATAATAAAGTAGGGACTTATTTAATAATAATGGGGTTTATTCACAGGGATGCACTTTGTTATGTGAAGTAATTCAATCCACACAGGCAAAGTAGTACCAGGCAGTGTAAATACAATACTGCTTTCACGTGAATCAGTAAATCTTAAAGAAAGTAGGAGCATGCATAGTGTGTTTTCCTTCTTTAAGGGGAATAGCTTGACCTGGCACCACAAAATGGCTTGCATGCCAGTACGCTACAGCATACTGTGCCTCAAATACACAGTAGCAATTGACTGCATTAAGGACAAATGGGAACCATATGGAAAACTTCAAATCACATTCAGTTTAGCTAAACTTTGGCTTCTATTTTACATTTTCTACATTGTTTTTCTTCTCCGTGGACTAGGATTTGCATAACAGCCTCTTTGTTTCCTAAGGGCCCATCTGCTCCTGCATTTTTTTCCTCATGGTTAGTATAGACGTGATTATGATGCAGTGAACAGGAGATGATGACTTCAACAAAGAGAGGAGCTGTAGAAGTAGATGAACTCCTGGGGAGATCTTTCATGCAGGCAAGAACAAGGGAAGATCAGCTTATTCTATCAAACAATCACTTTTTAATATCATGCTTTCAAAGTTTCCCGTAAGATTCCTTCAGAAACAGGAAAGCCTCCCTTCTAGTGACAAAGGGTTAGGATAGGTTACTCCTGTCATCCCTATAAAAGTTGCAAGTCTAATATACATGTACACATTGCATGAGAAATAACAAGAATTTGAGACTGCATTCTCAATATATTCCCACTAGTTTGTTAAAAAGAAAATTAAATTGCTTTGATTTGCTTATTAAAGATCTTAATAGTTCAAGAACAGGGAAGGAGAATAAGCGTAATGGAAAACTGATAGTGTCCCAGTATGCCCATGCACAAAAAGCATTTACAGCATTGTGCTGCATACTCATATTCTAATAAGACTTCTCCTCTATTTTAATGAAACAAACTAGCATGATGTGACAAAAAGTTCTTCTACTGCTATTGGTTCTCCCTTGGGGAGATGCAGTATTAACCTTATTTTCCTGACCTAATATACTAAGGCATGCACACTGTTTATCCAAAATCTTCCTGAAACCTCGCTCCCCAGGATCACCGGTGAAATCATTCTGCAAGCCTGGCAGCCCCTCAGCCAGAGACAGAGGGCATCTCTTACTTTCAGCTGTTTAGTCTTCTCTCGCAGAGTGTGCCGGTAGAGCTGTAACTGTTCTGCGGCTTCAGGCCCAGGCTGCCGGGCCAAGACGTGCTTCAATTCCACATACAGTTTCTCTTTTTCCTAAGAAAAAGACAAGAGGAAGAGCTCTTATAGAACTACTATAGCAGCAGCACAACCTGTGATGAAATCAACCTCACTGAAGAATGCAACTCAATCAGGATGATATTTGCAGAAACAAATCTGCCTGTGTGTCAGTCTTTCCTCAATAGCCATAAGGTATTTAAAGTTGTTGTGATAGCAGCGGGAGAGCTCATTAAGAGAAACATCCAGCTACTTCGAACCACGAATGAAATACTCTTAAACATTGTCATCAGTGAGCACGCTCTGCCACAGAGAATATAAAACAGTCACTGGAAGAGTATCCAGGGGTGGAAAATTAATTACTAGTAACTGTGCTTATTGCAATCTTTCTTCTTATGAGCTACATTTCCTTACATTAAGGATCATAGCTTCACCCAACAGGATGTGAGCAGGCCATAGAAATGTCAGGGAAGGACTGTACAAAAGAATAACTTCTTCCAAAGAAAATCCTGCAAAGCACATGTACACACTCACATATGTATGTATGTGTGTATATATATATATAAAACCTTTCAGTTTAACTGCAGGGGCCCTGGGAAAGGGAAAGAAAGTATAAACAGCAACAACTATGACTAGCACAATTACCACCAAGTAATTTTTCTTTGTCATGTGTCTCCTCTTCCTTCATGTTGGAACAGTATACTTGTGGGAATTTGATATAGCCATGCCTGAACAGAAACTACACCATGGACCCACTTACAGCTTTCTGTACTGAAATGCTGCTTTCAACTGTGTTTTGAGGATGTACTTGGTTTTAGTCTGAGGAATAAAGGTCTAGAACAAAGCCACCTTCATAGCTTTGCACATTACAATATTTTTAGTATCTACCCTGTCAGACTAAGGCTATTATTATTTAACATTATTTAGCAAGATCCCATCCTTGTCTGGTACCTGGAGACCTGAAATTAAAAAGGAGGGTTATTTGACTGGAAGTCGGACTAGCAGACAAAAGATTTAACTGAAGAAGACAAAAATGCCAAGTAGGAGATCAGACACGTGATTATTTACACTGGCTTTGACAAAACCCGCTTTTGCTGTCTTTTTTATAAGCTCTGTCTAAACTCTTCCCACAGAATTCTTCCATTGATGTGGGAAACGGTGCCATCACATCACCTAGAATTGTTACATTTGGCCTTGCTCAGTGGTTGAGCGAGGATTTTCAAAAGTGGCTTGTTATTTTGAAGATGTAAAATTCTAGGAGTCCAGTCTTCAAGAGCATAAGGAGCCTGGAATTTTTAAACCTCAGCATTTCCTGAAAACCATGTGCTATAATGGTCACAAGTTGGGACCCAAAATGGAAGCACTTCAAATCATAAATTACTTTTGCAAGCATTGCCCTTAAACTCTGAATATTACTGAGGAAGAGTTCTTTATAAATGAAGTTGTTCACAGTTTATCTTTGGAAAAATCAAAACCTCCTGAGACTCAGACTGAAGTTTGCATAGTGGCAAAAATTAAATTGACAATTCATTCTCAGCAGAGAGTTGTTATGTCACTACAAGTGGTTTCTACTACCACCTTTTCTTTCTGAGGAAGCAAGATTTTACTGCAAGTTAGAAACAACAGCAAAAGAAAAATCTGCCTTGTCAAAATCTAGCCGGTCAGTATTAACATTCCACCCCTGAATGTATCACAGATTTGTATTTTGGAAGAGTGTAATGGTAATTTGGATAAATATGGAGCAGCTGATGGATTGAAGGTCTTATGTGCAATTGTTTTCCAATTTATTTCTCTCCTAACCCTCTACAAGGGCCAACCAAGCTCTTCAAACATTGTGCAATGGTGTGTATAATAACCTCATTTAGAGACAAAGCGTGCAATTCTATTATAAGGAGAATCTATCTTATGCAACAGAGACTCGTTAGCTGTCCAATGTATATTGTCTCCATAATCCAACAGAGGCAGAACCAGCTGTCTTATAATGCACATCCTGTCCTTCCTTGCTAAGCGCTGTCCATCTCTTTTACATCCAGTCAATTAATTTGTCACTGTGTTAAAAGCACCATATGTCAGCAAAACGTTAAAAGAAAAACCTGGATACTTCTTTCCTCATCAGCAGAAGTTTGTATTCACAGGTTGGCATTTCTATAATTTCTGACATTTTACCCCAGGATGCAAGAAAAAAAAATAAAATCAATTCATTTCAATTAATTTTAAAACAGCAATCACCAGAGTATATCTAAGTCAGTCACAAGGTTCATGTGATAATACCACCAAAAAATGCATTGCTTACAGTAGGTACTTTTATCGCTACACATAAGAAATCAGGAATGCCCAGGGAAAAAAAATCAGCACAAATTAATAAAGAAAAATTTTGGCTTCTACTATACTCTAGCTATATTCAAAGAACAGACAAGCTGTGCAATGTGCATTACATGCAGATATCTTATAAATAGTCAACTATCAGATACAGCATAGAACATGCAGAAAGACCTGTAGGGTTGTCTGATGTGTGAGTTGTATTCAAAGTAGCTTTCAGCTGTAGTGCATAAATTAATACCACCAGAAGATGGATCTATGTTGCTTTATTGTTTTGGAAACAAGTAAAATGCATGTGCATTCCCTAAAATGTCTGAGAACAGTGGGGCCAGATGGAGAGAAGGTATCTTGACACTGACAAGAAAATCCTAAGTCAGCAGTGATGATCAGCAGTGTAGCAGTAATTAAAAAACAAGAGAGTAAGCTGATCTGGTGCCTATTGGAAGTCAGTTAACACTATTTTGCCCAAAGCAGAAGTCAGTAAACATTTATTTCTGTTGGCGGCTGCACAGATGACGTTGCAGAAAAAGCTACCTGAAATCTTACACCCATTGTGCAGGAATAAGTCAATCCATTATAGCATGTCTAAGATGGGTTTCTTTGGCTTGTCCCAAACTGCCTTCCCTCAAAACTCCCCTCCGTCCTTGTGCCAGGCTGCAATCACAACGTACATCTTGTCAGTTATGTGTTCTTGAGATGAAAAGAACTTTAAGTTACAAACACGCTACAAGGCACTACCCTTCTTCTTGAGGAGGTGAAGGAAGATCCATCAGATCTCTCTGTAACTCCATGCTGTTAAGCCTTCACCGTTAAGAGTAATGTACATGTCTTCAGATCAGGTCTAGACCAATAACAAAGCTTTTTATGTGATCCTTCCCATAGCAAAATTCCCATGGAATTCAGCATGTGTTTGACTATAGGACTGAACCCATAATGTCAACCAGCTTCATTGGTTTATGACATAACCAAAGCCAAGCCAATGGTGGAGAGATGAGGGCACATTCATTTTGTGCACGTAGGGCACACTGGGAGACTCAGATTGAGGGTTACAGTCACATTTCAGGCATTCCAAAGAGAATTTCAGCACCTCTGTGACTATCTGCTGTAAAAATTGTGTAAATAGAACTCCACATTAGTTTTAGAACAGCCCTTCCTGTCTTAGATTTGTTTTCCAGGGGAGCTCCAAGGAGCCCACAGATCTACCTTTAGGCTCGGCCATGACAATAAGTTTCTGCATCCCTAAGTCTCTCACCCATTAATTGGGAGAGGGAGGGTGGGGAGGTGAGTGGTGCTTTCCCCTAAGTTTAACTAGCTGCTGTCTCAGCCAGAATCCGGAGTTCTCCTGGCCTGCTTGCTCTACAGCAAATTGAGAAAAAATAATTTTCTTCTGCAGAGAACTGACTGGTGTTTGGCAAATTTCAACTGATTCTTCAGGAGCCGGTGGTCATGAGTTGGCTCAGTTTACAGCAAGAAGAATCACTATTGCAAGCACAATCCTACTTCAAAAGAAGCTATTGCTGCTGACCAGCACAGCCCAATTTGCTCATTTTTTCCCTGCCAGAGGTACCATCAGCACCATCAGACACATTCCCAAAGTGACACCAAAGCATTTCACTGCTTTGACAAGGACTGGGAGGCAGTCACCTAGGATAGACAAATGCACCTGGTATTAGCTCTAAAGATGTGACTTCATTTTATGTCATCTTCTCCCTCACCATGACACCAGAAAACTCCTGAAATAACCCATCTTGTTAGTTAGCCCAGGGTATCATTCTGAGCCAGAGACGATGGATGACCGTACATTTAATGAAGATGTATTCACAGCAGAAATAGGGCATGAAGTCCCAGCTTCCTCATTTTTATCAGCTTGTCTTTCCAAGTAGATAATTCAACAAATTTACCTGGCGTAGCAGCACACCAACAGCCTTCTCAACCAGTCCTGCAAAAATCCTATTGTGCACCAAAAGCTTTCAATCACACAAATTATTAAAAAAAATCCCCACAAAAAAAATCCCAAAGCCTTTGACTCAGAGTAAATTTCATTTATGTTAGCTCCTGTCTCCAGCCATTGAGCTGAAGAAAAAAACCCTGCAAAACAAAGATGTAGAGCAAAAGTGTGCAATGTAGTATATGGTGGCAAACCCCAAAACGTTTAACCTAGCTAAAAATCCTTATTTTAATTGGTAAGGTGGAGAAAGCAACACAGTAACTCTGTAAGCATGCTACAGTTCCTCATGGCTTTGGTGAGGAAAACAAGTCAGTCAATGTGCCACAGGGGGTTTCTTGTTTATTGGCATTATAACCAAAATGTCAGCGCTATGCTGAACTCCAGAGCCATTTTGTTTATGATGCCATGCAGCAGCAGAGCATCCTTAAGGGGTTGTGATTCCTCTTCAAAAGTGTTAAACAGGACACTGAAATCTGGATTAAATACATACATGGACATACACATCTAGTCATCATCATTTTAGCCATATAAGCTGCATGTTTATTTGTGTGTATGCGTATACCTAACACAGTAGCTGTTGGCTCAGGACATCTATGATTAAAAGTTTTATGAGGTGTAGAAAAAATTAGCATACGGTAACCTTCACGAATTTTATAACAATAGAAGAAAGTTGCCTCCAGCACTGGGAGAAATGTGCAGTATAAACTTTCTCAATAAACACTTTTCAAAAGCTCCTGCTCTTTCTTGTCTATTCCACATCCATCAGCAAACACCTTTGCAAGCATGCAGTTCCCTAGAACAGCTTGTATTTTCATCATCATCTAGACCCTCCTTTAACTGTCCAATGTGAGGTTTTTTATTGGGTAAATTAATTCAGGTTTGAAACAGGGCACTAAAGCCCTTTTGCAATGTGGCAACACTAACACTGCATGAGATGCTTTGGGTTTTCTAGTTAAAATGCTGCCACCAAAATCTGTTTCCTTTGGTACAGAGCAGACTGCACCAAATTGACTGGCATTTTCCAAGCAGCTTAATGAGAGGAAGAAACACCTTGGAGCATCTTCTAAGGTCTTCACCCTTGACTCTTTTTTTTTTAACAGTAAGAGCTGAATGCTGCATTATTACCATCTTCCAGGAACAACAAAAGTACAAACATTTCCAGCTAAAGTGCAATTGCAACATTATTATTTGTATTATTATTGTTAGGTACTGGTATCATTGTATCTTTCTCAGAAAGTGTGTGGGAAAAGTGTGGGGGGGGTGTCCAATGGACAAACAAATAGGTTACATATCCTCCTCTCCTTTCAACTTCTGAACTCCAACACACAAGGATAAGAATCTATCAGAAGCAAATGGCATGGATGCCTCTTGCTGAAACAACAGCTGCAATTCCCTTTTTACTATTGACATTACACAAGAGTTTATAAAATTATTAATCAGGGTAGCTCATTTAATCATAGTGTTTATACTTTACATTGCAGAAGACTAATTATCCCCTGTTCTTCCATATGTGTGAATAGGAACACACATACACATATATACACACAAAATAAAAGTGAGCTGTTCCTTGAAGCTGAGAATTACCCTTGACACAGCATGGATTGATGTAAATATTCTAGCTATTTCCACAGTGCCTGCAGCTTGACAGTTGGGCTGAAGAGAGCTCTAAACAAACCTTTGTTTCACATTATAGAAGCAGCTTGTCTTAAAGTGTCCTGGAGGAGATTCAGAGGTTGATACAAATCTTATCAACAAGGAATCTAAATATTCTAAGTGAGTAAGTCTACAAAGCAAACACTGGAGAACCTTTTACTGGCTAATAATTACTATATAGAGGGTTTCAAGCAAAAAAAAAAAAAAAGTCTCTTCTTCAAATGTAGACTATTCAACTTAAAACCTCTGTATTTTAACGTCAGTGTAAGAGCATGTATTTTAGCTATTCAATAGCCATTTAGATTTTTAAAATAAAAGATTAATCAAATGAGAATTATCACAACTCTGCTGTTAATGATTAGCTGTTCCTGCAGGTGGAGGCTTGGGATGGGGATTCCCAGCATACCCAGCTTCTGCTCTCACTTCTGACTGATCTGACAGATGACCTCAAAGGGTCAGAGAAACTGCAGAGCTGCTTCTAGAAATACCTATCTGTGAGTTAGACACCCACATCTCTTTAATCACCTGCTTGACTTAGATCCTTAGATTTCCCTGAAAGATGAGAGCACTTAGCTTCAAGTCCTTTGGTGTTCTGGAATTGCTACCTCTGAACAGCTGTCTCAAAGTCAAACCACCACTTAAACCTACAAATACTTGTCTAACAAGGCAGTAAAGCCTACATACATCTTTCTGACAGGATAGCAGAGTTTCTCTGCATATGCCAAGTACCTCAGGGAAGAAAGAGTGGTCTCCTGTTACACTTTGGAACCTATTAAGAAATAACAGTACATCTAAGAAACACACACAGCAATTCTGAAATCATGAATGTTTTAATATATGGCTTCCTTCAGACTCACTGTAATGAGAGCTGACCCTCTGCTAGCCTTCGAGGAGTTCTGTTTCAGCTCCCCTTGCCTGCTTCTTAAAATTCAAAGAAACAGAAACAGGACTAAAGGAAGGGGAAAGAGAGCAAATCCTAATGTTCATGTAAAGACAACTGCTGTGCCCTAGCATGCCATGCCCTGTTTAAGATTACAGCTATAGCTACTAAGACAGGCACGGAAAGACTTGAGCTCTGAGCCCAGAGGATGTAGAGCAACTGGCTGACTGATGCACCCTACTTGGCAGAGAGTTTCCCTACATGGAGTTCATGGCTCCTGTGCACTCAGCAGCTCATGTCTGGCTGTCTCAAAGTGAAGAATGGAGGAACAGGGTTCTTTCTGCACCTGCCTGTGTCCTCCTGTGTCCAATTTTAAGCTACTTTAAAAAAAAAAAACAAACCAACACCAAACACAACGCAGTGACTCTGCCTGCCTGCCTCTAACTGCCCCAGAACAGCCTTAGCGCTGCTGCATCTTTCTGCATGTGTTTTCTCAACAGCAGCACCATTCACACTCCTATAAGAATGAAAGTGATCCAAAATAGATAAAAATCTAGTCTGTCCCTATGGAATGTCTTTTTTTGTTGTTGTTGGGTTTTGTTGTTGTTGTTGCAACTATCATACAAAATAATAATCCATCACTGAATGGGATGCTGTAGGTTATCCATATCTTGCTGCTGGGGGAAGAGCAGAACACCCTTGCCTCAATGGAAGAACACCTGCCAAAGGGTACACCTGAATAATAAAGATTTGCAGCTGGCTCTGGGCCACACTATATAATATTGGCTTGTGAATGTATTGCTACACTGCTGTTGCACTCGTCCAGTATCTTAACTTCTCTAGCAGCTTCTGGATGGCTGACAGTCAGTATCGGATTGCTAACAGCACTGCAAAGTTTGTGCATTGCAATGTATTCAGTCAGCACAGCAAGTCATTTACTTTCCCTTAACAAGATAACTGGTTGATTAATATACTTTACCCTGGGGTGTGCAGCAGATTTATTTCCTTCCCAAATACATGCTGAATACAGGAATGAGGAGTAAACAAGTTTGTTTTCAGTAATTTGTTATTTACTGGAACAGTTCCTGAACTTTTTACTCAAGCTTTATTCTAGCAAACTATCATTGAAGCTTATGGCAATTTTGACTGAGTAAGAACTTTAGGAATGGGTCGTTTTACAAAATATTTTAAGTCTAATGACACAAGGTATCCATGCTCAGGATTTCTGGGTTCAAACCAGATGTAACGCATTTGAATAAAATACTTTGGTGATCACTGTTTCTGCTTTTCTGATGCAGATTACAGGTAACAGTGATGTACCTTGGGTACTTATATGGCCTCCTCCTTTCAGTATCTGAATGCTGTTAAATCTTAATGTACTTATACTAAAGTACGGCTTCCAGGCAGGGCAGTGATCCTCTTCTCATTCTACAAGAGGTCTGAACACAAAGAGTTGCTACATGAATTGCCAAAGTTCACTAAAACTCCTCAAAGATACACAGAAATGAAACTCAGTCTCCCAAGCTTCCAGGACCACCATGCTGAGTAAGCCAATACATCTGCTCCTTGCCTTTCAGAAACACCAGGGCTAGACTACAACAGTAGGTTAGAAGTGTGGGAGAAAAGTCACAACCATAAACCACAGTATACTTCAAGCCAACAATTTCTTCATGCATGCTAAAATTCATGGACTATGAGTACATGTATTAGAATGCAGGAAACAAATATATACTTGACATTCATCTATCAAGGATAGTATTTGTGTAATTAAAACAATCTTGCATGATGTGGAGGAATGGCATCTGATGACCTACTAGAGCTCTCTTTCAAGCTCAAACTCAAGTAAATATACCAATTCTCCTAAAAAAACTATAAAAACAGATTACATGTTCAGGTACATTTGCTACCTATAAACCCCAAGAGATTTTTACTCCACCTGCAACATCTTTGTAAATGGCATCTGAATATTTCTGACTAAAACACCATTAGAGCAGCTAAAAATGGTGCAGATCCCCAGAAGTTATTTTGATCTGTTTTCTTCTAATTTCTCAAATCAATTTGCACCTTGCTTCTGTCCTAAACCATTTATCATGGGAAATCTGTTTTGTTTATGAGGGCAATGTAGTTACACAAAGATTCAGTAAAAATTAAACTCTTCCTCTAAGAAAATTCTTCACCAAAAATGTTTTGTTTCATCGCTCAGTAATCTGCTTTGCTTCCCATTTCCCAGTGCCAGAAACATTTGCACTATTTTTATTGGAAAATTATTTTCTTAGTCTAAAGAGCAGCCGATTATCTTCACCTGATGACATTAAAGTGATCAGCACCTTTCCTACCTGATTTTTCAAAACCCTCCTTAAACAAACATATCCTAAACAAAAAAAACCAAAAAGGCTATTTTCCTGGGAAGACTTTATTCTCTTCCATTTGAATTGCAGCATATGTGGGAGGAGGGAAAGAATGTAAATGCCAGTGTGTTTTTTAAGAGCAGTTTATCATGCTGTAAGTTTCTATAGCATAGAACAACTTCTAATTCTAGATGGACTGAGATTAGAAGGGCTAAAATAAACTAATGCACCAAGAAGTGTATTCAAAATATGCAGAAATAGAAATCAGCTCCTTTCTGAGGAGAGCGAGGGCAAGAACTGAACACCCCTCAAATCCCTGTTGAATTCTTAAGGTTTACAGAAAAGTTTCAGGTAGATATGTAGGCCCTCAATAGACCTTCACACAGGTGACTCCTATCTTTTCTGTTTATGTGATGTGATTACTTATTATATCATAACAGGATTGCATATGAGCCCAAGTAAATTGCACTGAGAATTAACACAACGATCCTACAATTTGCTCATTGTGAGTGGTTCTACACTACTCACAGAACCCTACTGGATACACAATCAGTGTTACAAAAAAAAAATAATTAAATTAACTGGAAAAAAATAGTATCAGTGTCAGAACAAAAGGCACTAGAGAAATTCTAATTGTATGGAGAAATCACCATGCCAGGCATAGAATCACTAAAAGACACTAATCCTTCAACTTAACACCAATACTAAAACACAGAACATTTCCACTTACAGCCAAAGTTAAAATCCCCAATCAAAGCCCTAGTTCAGCAATGAACATTTCAAGCACAACAAAAGGAAAATAAAAGGACAGCACAAGAAGGAAAGAACCTGAAAAAGTAGTCCTGAAGGATGACTCAATGCATTAAGTACCTCCATATGTCACTTCATACTGCATTGGAGACTCCAGTTCAAATCAGACTCAAGGCACTAACTCAGTAGACTGTTGTGCATCAAAATATTGTGCTGATAATTAGATATTTTCTGTTCATCCTAGTTAGAACTGGGTTACAGCCAGAGTTCATGGGAATACATTATTTTTTCATTTGAAAACAGAACAGAGATTCTCTTCGGAGTCCAATTCTAAATCAAGGCAATTCTTACAGTATGCCTTTAACACACCAGTGCCTAATTCCGCATGACACTGGGGAAGTAAACTTTTTCTTTATGATTCATACCCAGCTGAAAGCCAAAAAGTAAATGTTAGGCCTGAGCCCTTACTGTATTTCTCATTCTATATTCCAATATAAATCCCTTGAAATTCTGGCCACCAACTTAGAACTGGAGTCATAAACTCAAAAACCACACTCCACCACGTACTGTTTTCTTTCTCTCCTCTTACTTAAGATACATAACAACCCTTAGGTTTTTATAAGGACAGGAAAGCATTTTTCTGCTTTTTTTTCCCCATGTCAGGAACCATTTGATCAATGGTTAGAAGTTTTGCCAGCTTAGCTTTCTCAGTTAGTGGTGCAATTTCTTTGTGCTGACATGGCTATGCCAGCTACTGGCTATGCAATTAGATGCAATTATACTGGCAAGAAAGTCTTCTGCCATTCAAGAGCTGGTATAAGCTAAATCAGAAAAGTGACTTTTTTGCCAGTAGGAATGGTACTTTTAAGCATAGAAAAGGCCTAAAGCTCAATATACTCACCCCTTTAATTGAGGGCTGAGAGAGCCACTAGCTTCAGCCGCAAGATAGGGCATTAATCCAGTGCTTCCAGAGGAAGTCAAATCCTCCAGGAAATAGAGAGAGAAAAGAGCCAAGTCCTAGTAAAGTATAAAAAGCCAAAAAGAAAATTTCCCTTTTCATTTTCAGATGGAAAAATCCCTTCAAAAGGCTGACTTTATATATAAATGATAAAGGAGCAGCAAAGAAAGGATTGTATTTTGGCAGTGGATTTTGCAGTTCACCTGTAAGTTTCAGTGCGTACAAAGCACTCTCCCAAACTACCTCTGCTAAAATCTCTCTAAAGGCAAGATGACAGAGAAACAATAATGGGCAGGTCAAAAGACACTCTTAGGGATTCTACAGTCATTAGTTTCCTGACGTGAATTGCAGTTATTTTTATGAAAATAGACAATTCTGCCAAAAAAATCCCCAACTCAGACTACCTACTCTACATGTAACATGTAAGTAGGTTATACTCTCAAATCCAAGCAGAATCTATACTCAGCACTGAAAATATATAAATGCCAAATTTGAGAGGGTAAAGTAAATCTCAGCCATTTTGAACAGGTGCAGATAATACCTAAAATAAAACTGAACTGGGCCTTAAGAATATCAAAATAAAGGCAGGTAATAGGAGAGTATTCTCCTATTTTCCCTAGCAGGCTGGTTGATGAGAAAATCTCTTACTCTACATTTGAGCACACTTTTCTGTACTACATGCTGTATAATGGAAGCTACATAAGCACTGCAAAAGCAATGAAGAACCTAGCAGAAGCATGCTTCATGAAACTGCCAAGCTAGGGAAAGAAATGATTTTCAGAAGGACTAGGCTCTCATGGACTGGGCTGAAAAAAGTGACACAAGATTGAAAAAATAGTATTTTAGATAATGAATGAGCAGAAAATTTTTGTATACACGGAAGCAAATCCCAAAGCTCCTCCATTAGTTGGGAGAAAACTTTGATTTCAGTAGCTGCCAGCCTGTATAAATCCACATGGTAACACACTGTTCTAAAGCAGATTTCTTTATGAAACTATCATACCAGCTCTGAGAAATAAAGATGGTTATGTATATGTTCAGACACTATAGCAACAAGCACCTCAAATTGGATAGAATAGCTCTACTACCAAGTTAGCACAAATGAAATAAAACATCTGCCTATTTTGAGTGTTTAGCTAGCTATCGTTACTACTGAATTGAGTCATGTCTCCAATATATTCATTCACATACCACTATAAGAGTGGAAATGATTTTATACCCTTTTTACTTGATGTGAGGCATGCAAAAGCTAAGTAAGCTGCCCAAGGTCACACAGAAAGTCTCTTCTGCTCTCTCCTCCCTGTATCTTACAATACCTGAAATGAAACTCTGCTGATTTATACTGGAGACAGCAGCATCCCCTCTACTCCTCCTACTCTCTGTCAGTGGGACTGTCAGTTCTTTGGGGGGATTGAAACTTAGCTCAAAACTTGGCTCAACACAAGGACATGTGGGTGTTATCTGGCTGTAATGTCTGAGTCAGATATATGAGCTAATCATGCCTTTTGCCCTTGCACTCTTTGAAACTATGAGCTCAAGATGCTAACAGTCTGGAAGCATCACATCCTGACTGCCCAGTCCTGGTCTTTGTTTGTTGACAACTTAAAACAATAGTGATTAAAAATATATATGTACAGAAAAACAATACTTTCACTACTACATGCAAGGCTTAAATGAGACACATTTGCTTTCGCCTCCCTCCACAAATAGTCTTGGTTGCACATCTCTTTTACATTTATGAACAATCTTCTGAGATGAGTGACAACAGAGGTAAATGACATATAATGTGAATCTTCCCACTGTTATCCATTCCAAGACGTGCAGCTGAATAAAATTCCACTCAGTCAGACATAAAAATCAAATTAGAGGAGTTCACTCTTAAGAGAAAGAACTAAATTTGAAACAAATAAAGCAGTACATAATTCACTTTTAATGGCATAAGTTCCTAAACCACACTAATCATAATCCGAACAAGGTAATACATTACATTGTGAGTTTACCACACCACTGTTCAGTATGCAGTAGAGCAGTAGAGCTTCAGTCACGTGAAGGATTTGCCTTACATGCAAAGTGAACGAGTAGTTTTTTTGCAGTCAGGAGTTGTTCAGCAAAGCCTTCTGTTTTTTAATAATTATACCTTATGGCCATACAACACATTTTGTTCATACCACATGTGTTCACAAAGACCTTCACCCATCATTGAAAGCCCTTGTTTAACACACAACGTATTTCTCCACAAAGCCCTGCAGTATTACTCAATGGTTTAGAAAAGAACCAAAAACGCTGTACCTTTTAACTGCACAAATTCAGAAGGAAGGTAATGACTCAAACATGGAAGTTGGCTAACCCTGAAGTAACATTTCCTATGTTTGGCAAAAATGCCATTGGATTTTTATTGACTCTAAGTATTCAAGACCTTGGGTTTGGATCTGATTTTTAAGACAGCATTTTTCATCAGCACAGCAGCTCACAACTGTGAGAATGTCCGAGTTAAAGGAGAAAGTATGACCGCCTGCTTTGCAGCTACTCTTCAAAGTCTCAGGATTTCCACACTTAATCGGTGTATGAGAGCTGATAGGTTATAACCCGAGGTGCTGTGGCTACAGGTCATAGATAAATCAGAAACAAGAAAAGAGTTTAATAATTTCTGTAACATGGGACATCATTCTACACCTTTATTAAGTGTTCAACTCTGAAAAGTCATTCCAAGAAAAACAACATTCATCATGTTGCATATTCAATACCTCTCAGTAAATGTCTGATACAAAAAATGTGCCCTGCTGACAGGTTAAGCGATATTTTTGTATGGGATTTTAGAGTCAAGCTGGGTTCTTCCTGTACTGTCAGCAATCAAAATTTTCTGATTGAAACATAGTGTATCTTTCTTTAATCACATAGCATGGATTGTAGCATGCTTTTACAGCTGCATCATTTTTAAAGAACTAACAGGTGGAAAACAGTGAAAAAGCTAACAAAAAGGATATGATCAAATACACATCAGGAGCAGGTAAGGTAAGAAAATGCTTTTCTACATTAATCTATATACTGTGATCCTTACCTAGCAAAAATTTCTGTTTATTTATCCAGCTCATCCTGAAACATTGTTCCCTGCATAAACCAGCTTTTATTTAAAAGACCATTTACCAAAAAAAAAAAAAAAAAAAAAAGTAACAGTCAGAAGACAGAACTACAGTGCATACAATACAAGTGGAATTATTTTTTCCTTACACAAACATTATGGCTCTGCATGAGGATGCAGCAAGATGAATACCCTACAAATCAAACTGCAGGTTGCTGACACTGGGCTCAACCATTTCCAGACGTGGGTTACTTCTAAATTCCAAAGGTGTTTTTAATACTCAATATTCAATCCACATAGATTTTTTTGCACTCCATTTCAATACTACACTTTGATGTGAGGGAATTTAAGTTACATAATATGCACACACAGAAATCATAGACACAGACACTCGCAAGCTTCACCTTCAACAAATATCCTATTTGCCAGCATGATGGCCACATATACATTAAAACAGTTATGTATGGGAAGCAAGAGATTAAGGTCGGTTCAAAGCAGATACATTCAATGGCTATGCCCTTGTCACAGGGCAAGATGTAGACGAAGACAACTGGGAGTGTGGAGGTGTCACTTACGCGAGCAAATACAACATGGGCAAAGCAGTTATCTGATGTAGTAGGTTTGTATCCCTCAGCTCCTCCAGTCTCTAACTCTGAATACAGGGGATGTTACGCCAACTAGGCACAGGCCAAGTCATCAGCAATTCTCCCACTCCTGCAAACAAGTGGAGACTGAACTGAACTGAGCTGACTTCCAGGAGAGACCCATGAAAAAACAAGAATGCCTTTAAGCATGAGGGGTTTACCAGGATTTAAAGGAATGATTAGACCTTATGGGGGAGCAGTGCCTTATACACTGGCTGTTATATTGATCAGACAGCAAAACTCTAAGCAAGACAAATTATATTGAGGGGAAAAAAATTAAAAATTCCAGAAATGGGAGCTAAATTTCTGCTGTGTCCCATAATTCTAAATTTCAGTCATGATCAAACCCTACACTCTCTATCAAATAAGAATACACTGCCCAGAAGGGGATCTGGTGAAGCAATCATCCTGGTGCGTACAGCTCAACTCCCTCTGGAAAGTTAATATTACTGCTCTCCATTAATTTCCTTCTGCTGGAGGTGTTCCTCATGCCTGCTTTTTCACCAGAGAAGTTTGGAACACGACAGCATCAGTTTCATAAGTTATTAGCCAACATTTTGCTTCAGTGAGTATCAGAGTATCACTTTACAAAACAGACATTATCATCATGCCAAGGAAAACACGTCCAAAGAATAATAAAATTACTTGTACAAGGTTATCCAGACACTTAGCAAAAGCAGCTCAGCTAGTACACTTAACATGCGAGCCCTATGCCAATGACCTATCCAGTAGGACATACCCTTTGAGGAAATGAGCTGGGGATGTCCTCCATCTCTGGTTACCTCTCCTTACCCATGCCCTGCTATGAAAAAGCCCTATTTAAGTCATTGTGGAGGACTCAGAAACACTGTGGTAAAACAGAAAAGAGCTCAGAAATGTTGATGGTAAAGCCCTGAACAGAATGTTGAGCATGGTATTTTTGGCCTTTTCTTTACTATCAGTCTCTCTGAGCAAGACCTTAATTTCAGTATTGTCGCACAGGTATCAGTGACTGAATTAAGGACTCAAAGGATCTCATTAACAAGTCTAGGCATAATAATTATTTTTTATATAGCCAAACTCTGACTTAAATCTAGGAAAATAATAATAATAAAAAAAATAGAGTTGCCATAGAAGGACTGCTGCATAGACAGAAAGATTGTGCCAATGGCTAGTATAGTAACATAAGCTCAAATACCTATTATTTCAAAGATTTTCTTGGGCAGGCAACTCAATGGCTCTGTATCTCAGTTCTTCACTTCTAAATAAGGATAATAGCTAAATGGGAGCACACTAAGGATAAGGCAAGGTACACAATAGAGACTATGTAAAAATCTAACAGAATTGGGTTTGTGCATGGGTAAAGCACAGTAAATTTGAAGCTATTTTTGCTACATTTTGTTTAAGCTAACAAACTATTTCACTGACAGCATTTCAGTGCTATGCAACAAAAATTACATTTTTCCAAGCAAAGGCATAATATACCATACATTACCTTCAAATGAAATTGCAGATCTATTTTTTCCTACAAAACAATAGAGAGAGACAAATCCTGCCTTGATAACATCTGCTGAGCTTCTTAAGACAGAAGGAGATTCAGGTCACATTCCACTCTCCATTGAGTGATACCCCACATAGGCATCAAGACTATTAGGGTATTTAAGACCAAGATGTTAAAATCATACCTAGAGTGGCAAACTGTAGCTATCCCTACAGTCACCAGAGAGAGGGAGGAATATTTCCCAGTTTTACACCTATGGTTGAAGCCCAGAGACAGTCCTTTTTTGTTATATTTGAGAGCAACGTTTGCACTATAGGAATATAGTCTCTCCTTGATTCTACAACATAAATCTTACTGGTATCACTGGGGTTAAGGAACATCTGATACAGTTAAAAAAAAGATAAGCTATTACAAAAATTATTTTTTGGCAAAGTTCAGCACAAAGACCTTGAAGTCAAACATCGTTCAGACAGCAACATATCTAAATCATGCAAACTCTGTAGGATTCTTTCTGCCAAAAGCCAAGCTAAGCACAAATGGAATCAAGCAAGGATTTTCCTTCATGTCCTGGTCATAACAGGCATGTTTAAAAGGACAAAAAAGCCTTTCCAAAAGTCTAACACTGACTTGAAGATTAATCTATGACATGAATAAACTAAAGCAAACCTTTAATTTTATTTTCCAGAGTTGTCCAGGTATCAGTAACCAGAATATAAAAATCAACTAATCAGATGCTATTTGTTCTCTTTCAGTGAGTCAGTGCTGCCATCTAAAGCTATCTAAAGGGGCATGCAAAAGAAATTCAAAGTCATGCATATAACATGAATATAACATTCAGTAAGCACATCTGAGTAGACAGAGAATGCAGGGTAAGTCAAATATGTCAATAAGATACAATAAAATAATGATGCTGTAGTACCTGAAGGAGCAATTCTTTCTCTATCACTTCACCTGTCTTGCTGATAAGCTGCTTCTGTAGTCTTTGTATTTTCTGAATCAGCTCATAGGTACTTGGGTCACTGGCCTAGACAAGAGCAAAGCAGTCTCAAAAATTATACATTATAAGAAGTTAGTGTTTCTTGGTTGCAAATGAAATCTATAATATTTAAGTGTTCAAAAGTGACAAATATAAAGGGGGGGGTAGTGTTGGGTTTTTTTTAAATGGCATGTACACAAGCAGTCCTGAAACTGGAATCTCTGTCTCTTGAAGATCAGTTGGATCATGCTCATGTTTAACACTATTACCCTTACGAATCGTGCTCAAAACAACTAATATAAAAAGGAGTCCTTCAGAGCTTAACCCCCAAACCAACAAAGATTGGTAGAACCACGTGGCAGGGAAGCAGGTTAGTATATCATTTTTAGCAGAAACTGAAACTGCCTACTGACAAATGAAGAGCAGTGCAAGTACTTCCTACTGTTTTAAAAACTTCAGAGTGCCAGCTGAGTTTTAAGGTGAGGAAGATTTTTCTCTTGAACAAAAGAAAGAGTAATTGCAATAGTCTTGAAACAGGTCGAGAAGTTAAGAGGAACAAATTATAGGGGTACATTACATTGATAAATTATTATGAGGCTTTAAAGTTTCCATACGTGTGGAACCTCGTTCTTCAATGGAATTAAGTGCTTAAAGAGGTGACAGAGTGTAGGCACTATACTGCTGCCCTCTATCTACATAGCCTGTAAAGACCAGGAGCTAGTAGATGTCTGCCTCTCCTTCCTTTTTCATTCTTTTGTCAGAGATTGCATCTGGAGGAAGCTTTAAGGGGCAAACAAACAATTCTGTGAGGAGCAGCCAGCAAAGCTCACTTTCCCCACCACTTTTTATCTTCTTGTTGGATCCTTTAATGAAGGGCAAACTCTGACTGAAGCTTTTGCCCACTTGGGGTTTCACAACACCTCTCTCCCACGTGGTTTTTCCTCTCTCATGTGGTGTCTCATAAGCATTAAACTCACACTGCAGTAAAGGCTCCAATAAAGTCCTGCTCTCTGTATATTTGCTTGAGTTCATAAGGAACTTGGTATCTCATGGCTCAATCTTTTGTCTGATTTTATCTAAACTGACTAATCAATTGAAGTGTAACTGGGACACTAACACAGATACACATGCAGGGCTCACAACACAACATCATTTCCTGAGAAACGAGGCTAAAAAGTAGTTGAGCTCCCATGACCCACTCAGTCCTTGATTTTTTTATAGCATTGCCCAAACATGGTGTCAATTTGTAACAACTGTAATGATATGAGGGTGTCTGTTCATTAGGAATTGAACCAAAACTGCATCAGGATTATTTCATATGGATCTTGCCATCTGCTGGCCTTCCTGTGTTCCAAATACAAACCAGTGACATAGAATGGAAAGACATCATTTCCCATTATCAGTCTCTTCATACATTCATTTTCCCAACACTGGATGTTTTGACTAGCCTGATTTTCCTTTGTTACAAGGTGCTGCTGCAGATTGTACCTAAATGTCTTTAACCTAGTTCAGCATCCTGCGTTTCATCTCCCTTCCACAAGAAAAGCTAACCACACCACTCAGCTTTAAGCTCAGCATGGAAAGATCAGAAAGTAACTATCATGCTAGTAAGCACAGCCAAAATATTCAGCTCTGCTTCTGTACAGACTAGCATGTTGCCACTCATTATTAGAGCAGCTAAGCAACCCAGGCTGGCATCAGATCAGAGATCCATGCAACAGAGAAATCTCAGCTAGCTCTGACTTCAAAAATATCCAGTGATCCCAATTGATGTTCATATATTTGGTCTGTGCTTGACAGATTTTTTATTTTTCCCCTTTATTTGGCAGGTTCAAATAGTGTGAAAATTTAGATTTGCTGTTTACATAACAGTTGAACTCACATTACCTGGAATGGCTATCTTTGGGAGGCCACCACTGTTTATGTGGAAGCCTCTTCCTTTTCTCACAGATGTAATTTACCTTCTGACTTCATGTCTGTCTACTCCCCAGTCTACCTGTTCTATGAACCTTTCTAATTCCGGCTTTCTTCCCATATACATCTCCCTAATTGGTGAAGGTAGGATTGTGTCTTTCCCCTATCATCCTCTTTCTCATCATCCATGTTAAGCAATCAACCCCTTCTAAATTCACCTTATGCATTCCTATTCCCTTTAGCATTTGACTGGCTCCTTACAAATCCCTCTGCAATTTTTCATTGAGAAAGTGACACAAAAATAACACTGATTGCATTGTGCAAGGAAACCATTCAGCAGTTAACCATTCCACTGGCACTATGGAAATTTCAGTCTGCCTGGCCCTCCACATAATTTGCATAACAGTAAACGAAATAGGCTTTGTGCTGTGTCACTGATTTGGCAATATAGGCTTTGGGAACTTGACATGCTGACACATCACCTCTAATTTTCTCCATCTGTGAACATTCAAGGGATTCTCCAGTTCTTCTTCCAAAACTTTGCACCGAGTCTGTTCCCTTAATAGTTCCTTCCGCATGTGATGAACCTCCTGCCTTAAGACCAGCATAAAACAAACAGAAAAAAAACCACAATGAAACCACATCAGTGTGACCAAGGCACTAATATAGACATTAACAAATTATTCTCCCAAGCATTACAGCACTGGCAAAGTGTCTCTTGTGATTAATAGTCGACACTGATACCATGAAACAGGTGGAACCATAAGATAACACAGTTAGACCTCTGCACTCACTTCAGTAAGAATGGCTCCAAAAAAGGGACTTTTCATCATTTCCTGTGGAATCTACTCCACAGCCTACTGGATCTCACTGCCCACATCTTCCCATGTACATTAAAGCCAGAAGGACAGTTAGTTCATCTAGAGTAACCTACAAATCAGTTATGGAGTCATATCCAGTTACTGCTGTATTGAAACTAACAGCCTGTGTTTGAAAGAAGGTTTTAAATCTACATGGCTCACACAACCCAGTAAACAAAACACACTTTAGGACCTAAGTGTGATGGACACTGTTCTTTAGAGAGCCCAAGTTTGATTTCTTTTATTACCTCCCCCCAAGGAATTTCAGGGGTGATTTGTTGCTGAATTTAAAATTAATTGAGGACTCCCAGGATGCTTTGACAACTAGGCTCTTACAGTGGGGATAGGCGGTCAAGGAGCAGGAAAAAAAGGCACATTTTACAGTGGTCTGACCCTTATCACTTTAGTGTGTGGATCCTGTAAGTTCTCCAAGGGGAAAGGGGGTGAAGGATCACCATGTGCCTAATCTGCCACTGAATCTTTTCCTGCCAAGCTCAGAGTTGCATTTAGCTCACTAGAGAGAAAAAGGTCTTTTTTAACTGTGAGGTTGGACAAGGTTATGGAAGAGGAAAAAACCCCACATCTCCAATTGGCAAATCAAGAAAGCTAATTAGCAGCACCAGTGATAAATGGAGTCTTTCGACAGGCAGTTTTCATGACGGTTTTGGACTTCATTAAAGTACGTGATTACTGCTGCAGTTAGCAAGAATTGATCCACCCATCATGGCATGCATTGCACTATACTTCAATATCGTCACTGAGTTTCAATACAGCACAGACTTTCAGCTGAATGCATTTGGGCAGCAAGTTCAAATCCTATTCCTATCTGCAGTCAGTCAATGAAAACTGCAATCGCTAATGTTTTGCGCACAGTTGTCTTTTCTGTTACACCAAATCAAACTGGCATAATTCCACTGGAGTCAATGGGACTGACCATGGACTGAAGTTAATTTGCTCCAGTGAAAGCCGTGGAATTATACTAATACAGTTAAGCTAAAGATGTCACCCAAAACTGTGGTAGCTACACAGAATTAGTATGACTTATCTGCTAAAAACATAGCTGCCTCCCCTTACAAACCAAGACTGATTCTATAGAAAACGACAATAGTTTCCCATCAGCAAAGAATTCACCTCAGATACGGGAGGGTTAAAAAAAAGAAGGGAAGCATTAAGCCAGAGAAGGAGGAGATAAATCAGGCTGGGGCTATTAAACTTCTGTTTTAAAGAAACACAACCTTCAATGAAAATTTAGCTAAATCTTTCTTAGAGAGCAAGTCTGCATATAAATCTGGAAGGAGAGAGCTCTGAAAATGTGCAAGGGTTTGTTATAAATATGTCAAGTGCTCCCCATCCTCTGTGGATTGCCTAATAAAAAGCAGTTCCACTAATTTGGGCCTTGGGTACCACTAAGTAGCTCACTGAACTATGAACACCTTTTCTGCTGCTGTCTGTCAAGTTTATTCTGTAGGCAGTAACTCACAGTACGAGGGGAAATATGGAAACTATTTCAACTTTGGCCAAGATGTCTTTTTTCCTGCTTTCCTCCTTCTTATGTTTTGATTTTCTTAATTGCTGATAAGTTGTTTTGTGAATTTAATCCAGTCTGTGTTTGAGGTCAAACCAAACAATCCCCTTCTCTAAGGTATAATATTTGTTGATACAAATCTTCACCATGCATAAAACATATTTTCTGTCTCAAACACAGAATCATGGATGCAGTCACTATGGAAATGTATTCAGTCAGTTTTTCTACCTGAGCTCCTCCACATCAGCCACACTCTTGCCAAGTATTCCTTTCTCACGACGAAGTTTTTTGATCTCGAGCTTGAGAAGTCGGATGTCTTCCATTCTCTGTCGGTATTGGGTTTCACCCTTGTTTAAGATGGACTGCTGGATTTTTATCTTTTCATAGAGCAGAGCTACTTCATCATTGCGCCGAACAAGCTGGGACCCTAGGATATCTCTCTCATTGATAACCTAAGGACACAGGGCAAAACAATAATTTCACAGTTCCTCAGTACAATCCCAAAGTATCATGACTATATTTGCATCAGTCAAAATCATGTACATTAAGAGGTTTCACTGTTATTAGTGAAAGAAATATGGCAAGGGCCTAATAGTTTCCCCTATAAGGGTTCAGTCACCTGAATAGTATAAACTACGTATACTGTTCAATTCAGTATCTTAACATTTTTGTTTCAATGGCACTATAAAGCTTTAGTAGTACCACATTTACAGTAGCTGAGTATCTTGACCTTAAAAATACACTGGACAAATGAGGGAACAAAATGCAGTGTGTTCGAAAAGTCAATTAGAGATTCCTACCTGGTCAAATTCCTTCTTCTGCTTCAGCCTCTCAGCATCAGCTTCAGCAATGATTTTTAGGAGTCTTCTCTCTTCTGCCTCCTGATTTTCTATAAAGTGTTTGGTTTCCAGAGCCTGTTTTTTCATCTTAAGCAGTTCAGCCTGATGGAGTCAAAGAATATAGGTAACCTGTGCTTAGTAATAACTTTCCATTACATAAACCTGGGATTAAGAGTCAGGATTTTAATAAAATCTCATACGTTCTTTTAGTTTCCTGAGAGGTACATATTTTAGTGATTTGTTCTCAAAAACTAACAAGACAAGCAAGCATGAAGAACCATAAAGAATGTTGTAAACAGTATTTTAATATCGTTTTGTTATACACAACAGAAATTTGAATGGATTTTTATCTATGACAATGGCTCAAGTTGTAATTCAGGGACACTTCATTTAATAAAAATTTTTTTTAAATTAAATAGGTCATATTTGGAAAGCTTTTCAATGGAGTTGTTATTCAAATTTCAAAGTCAGTCTGGGATGTAAGAAAGGATAGTTCACTCTGCTGGAAAGAGAAACATCTATGGTACGTATTACAAACCAGCATCAACTCGGAACAGGCTTCAGACTGGAATAACAGAATTGGTGGAGAAGATGCCAACCAGGTGTGGAACAGCAAAACTAAAGAGCTTTAGAACTTTCTTAGTGGATGTGTAGATGAGGAAGACTGTGAAAAGAGGGGCTGTCCCTAAGCGCAGGAGTAGTAAGGCACTCTTACAGCAACTGCACACCACTAATACAAACTAACACTGGAATGTGCTCAATAATTCTATCCCACTACCATGAACTCTGTAATTCAAGGCATGTTTGTAGATAAAAACTAATAAGGTCTTCTTGGATTATTAGAAATTTCTATCATTGCTAGGCAATTAGTTAAAGCCAAGATGGAACTAGCTGACTACAGCCCATTTTCACAGATATGAAACTTTCAAGCCTTGACTCAAAGACTTTGCCACAACTCTGACCCTTATAAAGGATGATGTTCAAGCTGCCTTTTGGGAAAGAGCATCATCCAATGCTGAAAGAATGAGGCTGTGATGAAGGCTGCACCTGCAAAAACATTGATTTAAGACAGAAACAGTTCCATTGTCATAATAAAATAGCTTGTTCCATTCTTATTTTCTTTAATAAAATTCTCATTTTCCCATATGTGCAACATTCATATCTCTCTTACTCAGTGTTAGATGTTCATCAGAATCCATCAGCCGAATAAAAATGCAAGCCACTTGATATTGAAATGCAATCAACACTGTGCAAAAGCTGTCTACAAATGTAAAACTGCTCATGTGTTTGGCATTGCTGGATAATATTTTTTTAATATATCAAAATTCTATGTTCTCCTTATGTCAGAAAAAATATGAGTTGTAAACAAGAAGTGGCACTAGATGTTGGCAGCAAACATTCATATAAACAAATCTCCTCACTGGAATGCACTAAGTTATAATAAATCTGAACTGCCTTGCATAGTAAAGAACATAAATACTTTAAGCCACACAAAGGCCCCAAAAGCTAACAGGACTTGCAGTGAGATTAAATATGCTAAAAACTACAGTATGAGGGTCTGTGTACATTAGGTAAGAAAAAAGGAAATGAATAAACAGTCACTGTGCAAGCAGAAAAATGGTCAGGTCTAAAACTGCTGTAAATCAGCACAGCTCGTTTGAAGTTGGTTCAGAGAGTTTGTAAGAACTGAAGAACAGTCAGCAAGAACAAAGAATTTAAATGGGACCTAC
Source organism: Aquila spilogaster (assembly GCA_024606505.1). NCBI lineage: Eukaryota > Metazoa > Chordata > Aves > Accipitriformes > Accipitridae > Aquila > Aquila spilogaster. Next base: position 16,858,122 of record JANHGO010000012.1, read on the forward strand.
GCCAATATCTCAAACCAAATTCTTGTTTAGATTCTGAAATATTTGCCTAAGTGAAGACTTTTTTTATTTGTTCTAGAGGTGGGAGGAAGATATGAATTTTATAAAAGGTATAACTGGGGCTGGACACAGAATGCTGAAATAATAACAAGTCAGAGGTTTAACATCCAGATTTCTAGAAAATGCTTAAAAAAAAAAAAAAAAAACCACGAAAACCTGCATGAACACCTACAAAAAATATACAAAAGCACTTGACAGCAGGTCAAACCTGGAGGGCCATAGCTCTTACAGCTTTCAGATATATATTTTTCAACATTTGGATGCTTTGTCAAACCAGTCCGATCCACAAGCCTGTATGAAGGCCAAGTGAAACCAAAAGATGGCATTGTACTGGCTTTAATGGAGCTGGGATCAGGCATCCTCCATTTCATTTACCATGATTACACATTTAAGACCTCTGTGCTAGCTGAGGCAAGCATAAATCCAATGTCTGTATAATCTCATTCCTATAAATCCCAGTCCTCCATGATTTAGCATGTTCTTTAAACTGACTTCCCAGGAACAGCTTGCTCGCTTCCTTCACATCAGCACAAACAGGACAAATTGAAGCTGGCTTGCTACACAAATAATTGGGTTCTTTTGCCTGTGTCAATCAGCTCCCTCTTTGAATCCCCTTCTGCTTTAGTATTCAGCAGAGACGCTCAGGTAGAAGACCACAATGCCCCAAAGCTAGCTGGTAATGTGATGTCAGCGTATGGACATACTTGCTAGTGAATAATTGAGTGGGTAAACCACGTAGCAATCACACGTTTGTCAAATGGATGGCAGACAGTTCTGAGGTGATGAGACAGAATTGGGGACTAGTTAAGGCAGAAAGCTGCACACAGGAAATGAAACACTGTTTGACTTCTCCATCACTGATAGAACAACTCTGAGACAAATCAGGTACAAGAACACAAATTCATCACCTTTTTACAAAGCTCTATTGACATTTTGTCATAACTGTAATATGCTGAGAGGGGCTGAAAACTCAAGGAGTCATTGCAGCATAGCAATAAACTGACAAAAGAAAACACTGTGGAAAGTGGCAGGGGACTTTTGATTTTGAGGGGTGTTGTTTGTTTCCTGGTTTTGGTTTTTTCCTAGTGCTTAGTGAAGAGAAAAAATAAGCTGCTGTGGACACTAACTCCTTAAATCTTTTGAGAGCGCAGCAAATTAGGTTGCGATATCACCACAAATCTAATAGCTTATCTAAGGATGGGCTGCAGCCAGTGCTGAGAAGAACCAGAGCTTCAAGTTCAGTTTTCCTTTGATTTAAAACAGATTCTTGCTGCTTTATACCACAATATTAAAATAACTTTCTGTGCAGATGGACCTACTAAAAGGCACTGCCTAACTCCCAGAAGGCTAATGCTTGCTAGTCACACAGAAATACAAGATTGTGAAGTGTAATATAATGGGGTTTTCACTTAAAAACAGCAGAGAGAAAAAAGTTTTTAAAAAGAAAAAACTTGAATTATAAGGGTCTATTTTAAAAAGTATGTTAGAATCAAGCTATCCCCAAAATCCACATTTCTACAAGCAAAATGGAACTTTTTAGTAAAAATGTTCAGTCACCCAGAGATTTAAAGCTTCCAACAGACAATCCAGGACCTTTCTGATTATAATTATAGGCAGAGATTAAATTTGTCAGATACACAGAAGATTTGTGTAACTAATACCTCTAAAGGGTAGGGAAATCTTGTGCTTCAATTACAGAATAGTTTATTAAAATACAGCAAAACCACTAGCACAGACCAGGAACATAATACAGTCTGTGAACTTATGGAAGCCATCCTTTGTAAGAAGGTGTATATGTAAAGGCTCTTACTTTCAATGATTCCTTCTCCTTCTCTGTTTGCTGATGTTCTAGATGTGCTTTCACAAGGGCTGCTTCTTTGTCTGTGATCTCTTCTTTCAGCTGATCCACCTGATGTGTCACAGTTTTCAGTTTCTTCTTCATTTCTGCTATCTCATCCTAATAGGACAGGAAGTGTGATCACAGAAAGGGATCAAAAAAGAGGAAGTTTGTGACTGGATGTTCAGGCTATTTTGATGGAAAATGCAACAGATCTCCTCTCAAGAACTGTGGCTGTACATATCACAAGACATTACTTTTTAATCCAACAGAACAAAACAGTTTCATTAAATGACATTTTTTTGTTTATGCCAGCATGACATTACAGTAAAAAAGCCTTTAAAAGATACATTGACAAAAATAATGACCAACAGTTATGAGTATAATAAGCCATTTAATTTAAAGTGCTGGGCACACAATAAGAACTAGCATTCAATCCAAATTAATAAGATTCTGATCCTACCCATCTGTTTTCATGCTTCTAGTAATGTGTTTTTCAATAAGGTTGTATGCAGTTGGGCACAAATGTTTGGAGAGAAGCTGTTTTTATGCAAATGAACACACCCATAAGTAAGATAGTTATATGCCTTTAAGGGAGTATAGGAAATGCTTATCTCCATTTTGCCTGTGTGGTAGCTTGCACATAGGTGCAAGGGGGAAAAGAGTGTGCTCAGAGATTGAGAAGTTCCTGGTATGATAATATTTAGTATATATTTTAAGCTCAAAACACAGAGCAAAAAGCCTGGTAGCACTGCAGAGAGATCAGGTCAGTAGGAATACTTCTACTCACAGCAGAGAGGTGCCTGCCCATACAAAATTAAGAAACTGTTTCAACTCATTGCAGTGACAGCACATGTCATGACGTGAAATGGAAGCTAATAAATTCAATGCTTAGACAGACATGCTCTTCTGGATCTAATGAAAGTAGCTTTAGAAGCTATTACTCCTCCGCCAGAGGCTACCACCTCACAGAGAGTACATCATAACCTTTCATGTGAATACACTCTGTTTCAGTACAAAACCAGGGTAGCTTAGAGCTCTTTCAGCACTGTCCACCATAGGTGTGAATTTACTTGACAAATGAGTGATGTTTTCTTGCGTGAAATGCTTAACATAGTTAAGCAAGATCTTGAGTCATCGCAGTCTTCACAAATAGTACAGAGAAAGTACTGATTAGTAGTCTGACAGCCCTCAAAAACAAAATCCATGGATTCCACACTTACTTGGCAAATTAAATGAACCAGAAATAAATGTGGCAATATGCCATTAGGCCCACCTGTTTGCATGTTCAGTCACTCCCGTGAATGCAAAAGTCATATTAAAAGCTGGTTTTGCTAAATAGCCTATAAATCTCTTCAATGTTGCAAAAGATGAGAGAGATTTAAAATATGGTGCCCAGACATACACCCAAATACATTCCTGATTCTGTATTTAATGAAGAACAGTAAGAACACACAGTTTTTGCAAACAGGTCTCCTAATCAACTTGCTTAAACAAATGAGCTCCTAACACCAAAACAAACCCCAAGGATGAAAGCATCAGATATTTATCTCATATTAAAAGCCTGCCAGCATGCCTTTTCCCAGAGATTTTACCGAGCTGAACATTATGTTACTCTGGAGACCACTAGCAAGGTGGGCCACAGGGGATCTTTCCACATTAAGCAATCCAAAAATACTTACATCTAGCTTTATCTAAATAGGCTTGTGCAAATTTGTTTTTCCCAGAAGGAAAAAGAATTTGCCATAATTTTTTTAACACAACCCTCTTTTTTTTTTTTTTCTTTCATGGCTGGCTGACCTGTTACTGAACTATGAATGGCTACTTTTTCACTGCTACACACAATATTGCCTTGGCCAAAAGATCTTTTGAGGTCACCTATCTTCTCACACAGGACTTGCTAAAGAAGTTTTATGGTAAGCCAAGTAAGCTATTAAAGTCTAAACACCAGCCTCTAATGACTGGAACCATAAACTGCATTGCGTATACCACCATATAACATTCAAAACCTGAAAAGGCTGTTGAGTTCATTGCTTCATTTTGTAACTCAGCACATAGATGCCAGTTCTTTATAAGTAAGCAAATTTATGTTGTATATTTAAAAAAAAAAAAAAAAAGTCATCAGTGTTGCAATTTTTCACCCTTATTTCTCCTGAGAAACTGTTTAGGAGCAGCAAGACTCCCAACACCACGTCCGCTGATGAGAAGCAGACAAAGGTCAAGTAAAGCATCCCACATCAATAGCAAAATGGTTAATTCCTAATCAAATTCAGCACACAGTTGGATAGGAACTTGGGCAGTTCATTCCCATCTGTTTCTCAAGCAAAACACCTACCTATCCAAACCAGTGTATAAATTGGTAATCTACTATATATGTTTATGTTACAAATCCTTATTCTGAAATAACCTGAGGCTGTAAGTCACAGCTATCCAAGGCCCCAATCTCTTCCAATTGCAATAGGATTTGTGTAGTATTTTAGATCTTTACATCAGAATAACAGAACGTATCATTAAGTGATCTGTTCGCTTCCTCTAGTATTGTTAGTGAGATCCCCAAGGAAGAGAGATGAATGGAGAGAATCATTATCTGAGGAAAAAGACACTCCCTGAAAGGAGCAAGCAAGGTGGAAGTGTTAAGTTCTGTCAGAAAATTCCACTTCAGCTGGGAAAGTGTTCCTTCTGCTTTCTAAATCATGATTCACAGTAATGTGCATACACATTCAGGGCTAAAGAGGCAATCTTATTTCCCCTTATACCCTATTTCCCATACATGCAGACAACTCCTAAAGGGATAAAACAGAGCGGAACCAGGATGGAAAGGAAAAAGTTTCTTCTCTGATAGGGTTTTATGATTCCATAGCTACAGTGTACCGTGATTTTATGCGTGGTTTGAAGCAGGGATATTGCCACACGATGACTGTGGACTCCTACTTCCAGTTCAAATACAAACTGTCCAGATAAAGTGTCAGGGACCCAAAACATTCATTTCCCCAAAACACAGTGGAATGAAGAAATCACTTCTGCCATTTATCCAGTGAGCTTTCCTTTTAACAAATTAAAAGTACATCAGGAAAAAAAACAAGAGCAGAGAGAGAAACGCAAGGAAAAAATGTATCCTTCTACCTTAGCTTCAATCAGTTTTTTACTGTACAGGTTCCTCTCCGTTCTCACAGCTTCACAGCGGTTTTGTTGCTGTTTTAATTTAATCGCAGACTCTTCAATTTTCTTCTCATAGTCACAGATCTGCATTTCCCGTATTTCAATATCTTTCAGGTGGTGGAGGACCTGGAGCGGAAAGAAGTGAACATGATTAAACCATCATCACAAAATTATAAGGATGGGACAGAGTTTGTGATTTTCTTCTAAGATGACAAGTTCAAATCCTGTGATAAGAAGTTTTAGCTACAGCTAAAAATCACTTCAGTCCAAGTACAAGTTTAACCTTTCTGGATTGCTTATGTGGGACAACATTTCATTTTAATCTGCTACCTAGGTTTTGTTCAAGACTAAAACAGCTTTCACCAAGAATAGCCTTAGGTTATTTATAGAGCAAAGCTAGACTTTGTATGTTGTTTTAGATGTCAGCTGTATGATAAGAGGAATAAAAACACATATGTTTTTCCAAGAAGTCCTGCATGTACTCCTATCTTCTATCAACCCAACTTTTTTTTAATGAACACACGATCACAAACTGTTGATATATAATTACAATAAGAAGAAAGTGGGTTAATGTAACTTACACTTGATCTAAATAAGCAGGTAATCACCATTAGTTGCCTCTAAGAAGGATTAGAAATAATGATGTGAAGATTACCTAAAGAGAATGGAGTATTGTAGACTGTAGAAAGAAGATAATCACATGCAGTATCAATAAAAAAATACAAAATTTTATATACACCTTTATTAAACAGTTACCACCATAACAATACATAAGAATTACTACATTAAAGGAGCAAAAATACAAATAGTTGCTAATTATTATGATGGGCTTCCTAATTATTTTTTTAAGACATAAGAACCTTCCTCCTGCCATACAAAATTGAAAACTGAGGAGCGCAAACAGGCAGTATTCAAACAGAATCCAGCATTACAAAGAAAGAAGATTAAAAGAAATAAAAAGAAAACTAAGGAATACACACATCAAGAACATTATTTTTCAGGTTCATTGCCCGGGGGAGAAAACAATGCCACCCTTAAAGCTGGGAAAAAGATCAAACATTAAAGAAAAAGCTGAGGAATCACATGGACAAAATCCAGGAGAGAAGTCCCATTTACAGCTGCATTTCATACCCAGTTCTCCTGAAACTGTTTTTGAAGGTAACAGTTTGAGCTAAGATTTATGTTCATACATCAAAGCAGAAGAATAAAAATATATATATGTAATATATATATATGTTTACATCAAATAGTCAATAACTGCAAAGTTTGCAGTCAACAATGTTGTCCCTTGCTTAGCAGTAAAGCCTTGTGAGGTCTAACTATGGGGCAGGAGCTTAATTAATTGATCATTCTACCAGGTACCTCCAACCAACTTTGAAGACAGGGGATAGCTAAATAGAGAAAATTTTATTACAGCAGCAGGAATACAATTCCAGCACATTTGTAGCTGACTGCAGAGGATCTCAGGAACTGCTTACAGTGCAATACAAAAACACAGTCCCAGTTTATAACTTACTCCTGCCTTTTCCTTTTCTGTTAAAACAACCTGCCAATAGTAATAGCAGGGAGAAGAAATCAATAAGGCATGATCACTAAGGTGATCATAGGCTGGAGCAAGATTTGAAAGTAGGTCACTGCATTTGTAAGTCTTTTACTTGGTTTTGATACAACGTAAGTGCAATAAGCTTGTGGACTAAGTTTTCTGAGTTGTGCTCACAGGCTGGATGCTGACTCTGCTTTTTCAGGAATGATTAAGCTCAAATAATTCTCCCTTATAAATACAGAAAAGATACATGGAATGTTTTCCAGCAGAGCCCTGTGGGAGGCTGAGCATTCTCAATTCTGATTTGGTTGATAGCACACTACACCTCTCAGATTTGGCGAGGAGGTGCCAAAACTAAGCAGAAAGTATTAGATATTCATAGATTTCTTCTGTACCCTCACAGGGTTTTTTTTATCTGTACACTTATCTATCATCTACTCTTGGTTACCTGTTTAGTTCAATGAACCTACTAAAGATCTCGGTAATGGTGCCATCCTTATTTGCTTACCTTTATTTAACCACTCTGAGAAGTGCTGCCATGGTCTTAATGATATGCCTAATGTTGAGCATTAGGTTTTCCAAAAGATTATGCAAATTTAAAAAAGAAAATAGTTTTTTAATGTTCCTGGATATGTTGTTAAACTGTAAACTTAACATTGTGAATGGCTTTTTTTTAAAAAAACAACATATTACAGACTGGTTTTGTGACCTCTTATAAGGTGCAGTCAGGGAACACTTCAGGTGAGACTGAAGGGTATACTTCACTGCTTCCTCTCAGCAGCCTAACCTTCCACAGGGAAACTAAGATTTCATAATCTAAGAATTTCAATTCAAAAAAGAAATACTCTAATAACATTTGTAGCTCAGTAATACAGGCTATACAACAGAGGAAAGAGCCAGATTTTTTTTTCTTATTTGTGTTGGCTAATCTAGAAGTAAGACTATTCAACAAGTGACACTGGCTTAAAAATGGTACAAATGAGCAGTCAGCCAGGCCAATAATTAGAAGAGCAAGGCTAGCATGAATTCTCACCACTAAAAATCTTTTGCTGTGGATATAACTTTGCTGACTCTGTTCATCAGTCACTCATTAGTAAATGATGATTTTTGAAAGAGGAATTCTGCAGCTCTATAGATTCTGTCCTGCTGTAAATAACCAGACAGCTTTCAGAGCCAGCATGGCTCTGTCTGCCTTGCAGAAGTTCCAAGAAGTCTTTGGACTTAGATGGGTTTGGCTCTTTACCAGCTCTTACACAATTCAGAAGGTGTGCGGCGAGCTGCTTCAGAGATGGCTTGATGGTAAAAGGTGACAGAACAACATTGACTGGCCATATGATTACTGCCCATCAGTAGCTCATTCCCTACAAACTGTGAAATGGCTCCTGAAGTTTTTCCACAGTTTCTCAAGTCTGCATAGGTCAAAGAGTAAACCTAAATATTACCTAGTGGATATAATACTCCTGATCCTATATCCTCCTTCCACCCTGTATTTTGCCCTATCTTATCCTTCCAAAAAATGTGTAATTTCATGTAGGGAACCTCTGTAGGGACAAGACTATTGTCTCACATACTCCTGTGCTCAGAACTGCTTCTGCTGCTCTTCACCTGCAAGCTGAGTCAGGAATTGCCCCTTTAGTGAACCACAGAAGCATGCAAGTCCTTTGGAAATTTCCAATCACAACACAGGCATCATTATACAAACGGCTGAAGTGTCATAACCCATTTACTGAGGCTCTGCCTTATAAGAAGTGACAGAAAATTTGCACCCAAAGTGGCAGGGGAAAAAAAGAAAAAGTAAACAAGTAAACCTTTGTCACTTTCACCCTCAAAATATTGTTAGCAACCCTAATCAGAATTGAAAGCAAGAACCTTGTAGTTCTGAGTGTTACGAATTACTCCCTGGCTCTAGTTTAAAATGTTCTTAACTCATATCTATACTGTTAGAAATGCGCTATGAGAGAAAGATGTAAAATATGACTTTGCAACAAAGACAATTCTCATGTTTATAGAATATTATTCCAAAGAAATGACAAAAGGTATTCCAGACAAGGGAGCATATACCATTCAAAAAATTATTTAAAAGCCCCTGGTCACATGAAGTTGGAAAGGATAATTTTAAAGTGAAAAGACAGGAAATAACTTGTGAGTTGAAACAGCTTGAAAGCTAATCCCAGTAAATCAATGAGCTTCTTGGAGGGCCCTTCAATGTGATCTTCAGCAATTAATGGAACATGTTACAACCGTGTTCCTGAGTATACCATCAAGAATAAAGTTGTACATAATAATGGGCAGCAGGCAACAGAAATTTTATGCAGTGTTTCTCTGCAGCTGTTCCTGGAAAACTTCGATTTTGCAAACTAACTTGAACGTGTTCAGAGGTTTTCACATACTGGGAGTAATCCTTCAAAATGCTAAGTGTCTTACAAAGATGTCGAGCACTGTCAGTTCTCACTGGCCTCAATTTGAGGACACCAGTAGTATGGAAGATAAGGTCTTTTGCAGGTAAGACAGAACAACCAGAGTAATTTCCAACTGCATATGAGTTTCAATTGTGGGACTCAGGTATAGGGAGTCAGAGGCCTTGTTTTGAACTCCAGCCCTAGTTTCATTTCCCAAATGATCCCTGAATAAGAGAAATACATGGCTGTACTCCAAGTCTCTCACAGAATACACACCCATTGATGAGGTTCCCCCAGAGAGACCTGAAACAGTAGGAGGCAATAGGCACTGACAACTGACAAAAAGAAACATTTGTAAACTGTGTGAAGACCACTGATCTAAGCTTCCTCCCACTGGCACATTAGGAAATTAATATTTTGCATCTTTACAGTTTTGAGAGTAAGACAGGAAAGAACCACTTGCACAAAAAGCTGTTCCTACCTTCTGTTTGAGCTCACTGGTTTCATTGATGAAACAATCTCTCTCCTTCTCCAACTGGTAAATAATCTTCCTTTGTTTCTGAGCTTCATTCTTATAATTTTGGATTTCTTCTTCCAAGTTCTTCTTTGACTGTTCGTGGAGCTTCACCAAATTTATCTGCTTCTGAGTAGCACTGGTAGCCTTGACCAAGTTCTACAGGGAAGACAAAATAATGAGTCTTGAGCTGAAAAGGCAACACTGCCACCACTATGACAAAAACATGCCATTGTCTAAGTGGATTATGGACTTCCCACTGTTACTACCCCTTATCTAATTTGTTCAGTTGAAATACTTGAGTCTCAAATCTGATTTAAAAAAAAAAAAAAAAAAAACTCTAACAGAGTTGCAAAATAGTGCTTTTTCTGATTTGAAGTTAAAACACTAGTGTCTGCATTACAAAAAAATTGCTAGGATTGTTTACAAGTGGATATAACTAATGACTGGAAAAACCTTACCAGCTTTAGGGCATTTAGATTGTAAAACATGCCAATAGACAGTAAAATAAATAATAAAGCCAAACACCCTTCCTTCTCATGTCCTAAATAACAAGTTCAAACTGGAAATTAACCAAGCTTGGTTTAAAATTATGCATAAGGGTTAAACAGAAAACACCAAGATACTATCTTTAAAAAAATCAGCCTTCTGGTCCCACTTTGAAATTTCTTTCCCTATACAAAGCAGGTATTTGTTACCTGCCAGATCTGAGCCTCTCCTAGAGTCAAGACACAGGACAGTGAATCTATACCAAGTAAAGTACCTCAGAAATCATCTTTTACCATTGAATTTACTAGATTACACTTCAGAAATGCCCATAAACATGAGATGCTATCCTGCAGTACAAGAACCTTGGGCTGATGGAAAATGATCAGTGTGAGAAATGGACCTAAAAGCAAGGATTAACATTAACACAGTCTGCCAAGCTACTACATGGTGCATCAACGTTTTGGTTTGTTCTTTTACTAGCAAAGACTTAGTTTGCCTAGATTAATATGAAACTTCATATGCTACAGAGTGTAAAAGCACAGATGTAATGAATTCTTGGGATATCAAAAACCAGGTTTGCAATAAAGGTGAACACACGTAGCATTTTTTAGCTCCCTGATGGTTTATATGTTAAAATTTAGAAATCCTTTGTGTGTTTATGGGTACTAATGCTACTTCAATGCACAGAAAAGAAGCAGTGTGAGCATCTGCTTAAGGAAATCTGAATGCTTTATTTAATGTTATTTATTCTACAACATTTCTGTGCCACTGTGTTTAAACTACAGACATTCAATTCTCAAGATGTGAGATTTGTTTATCAGTATTCCCAGTGCACGCTCACCTTGCTTAGCATGTCCCTTTCCCTCACAAGCTCATCTATAGCTTTCTTGTCAATCTCCGCCTGCTTTTTGGCAGCCTCCAACTCTAGAGAAAAAGAGGAAAGAGGATAAATCCTGGGTTCAAACTGTACAGCTCTTAAAAATGCAGAAACAACTTAATGGACTTTTTAAAAAGCCTCAACATTATATGAGCAGTTCAATTAGCTATGACCAGGTTTTGCAACCACAGGTACCAGCTAATGATGTTAATACTTATTTGGGTACTTAGAACAGCTTAGAAGAACTCAGGCACAGTAATTAATGGTATGAGGACTTATTATACTTGGGTGTTCAAACCAAGATACCACAAAGAAGTTGTATTTTCAGAAATCATGGAGCACACTGAAAATCAGAGCCTTTTAAGAAGCTTCAGTGTGAGCATCCAAAAATTGACGCACTTTCAAAAACAGTGACTTTCAGAATTATTCTAATCCCTCTATGTGAAGTCCAGTTCTCCTTTGAAGCAGTGAGATTCTGCTGGCTTCAGTGGAGGTAAACTACTTGCTATGGGTCAAGATTAACACTGGACATAAACTGTTAAAAAGATATTAAAAATTGGAGACGTTTTCACTATATTTTAAGATTAATTAAAACCTGTCACACTAACACAGCAGCTCAGGAAATGCAGTACATTGGCTACTAATGACATGTCTTTTTGCAATATTTGACACATCTTAGCACTGCATTCTCAGGCGTTCCAGTACAGATTTGAATTTCCTAAGTTCCTTTCTCCTTTCTAGTACAGAGCATGACCTTAAGAATTACTAGCAAAACGCTTGTGGGAAAGCTCTTCCACCCTCACAGGGATGTATGAAAAACAGACACAACTTCCCATAAATACAGTTATATGGAAGGATTCATATCTCATACATGCAGTCTCTTCAGGACACAAGCTAGAAACAAGCAAGAGCAGGGAGAGGCATTTATGCCAGTATATATCAACTTGAACTAGATGAAGTTTTTTTCTGCCCCAAAAAATAAAGTCTCATCAACTCAAATATTTTGCCAGCTTCATAATATTATTTTAGAAAAAAAAAATAAATCATAAAACTTTTTTCTGAAAATCACTTGAAAATGTGTCTAATTTTATTTCAAAGCATATTTGATTTTGAAATTTATTTTCATTTTAAAGTTAAAAAAAAGAAAATGGTTTTAAATGCTCAAAAATACCCCAAAAGGTTTTTTTTTAAAGTTAAAATATTTTGTTAGACCCAAGGCCTTTTCTTCCGAAATTTCCATCTGTCAAAAATGTTGAAAGTTCCTTCTTAAAGTTTTCCAGATCTGCTAACAAGTCAAAGTCAATACTCAGACAGCTCTAGTATCCGCGATGACCAACTGAAGTTCTAAACATACCAAAACTAAGTTTATCAGCTAACTTGCACATATACATTTCCAGGCTGTAACTATTCAGCAGAATCAAATCAGGAAAAAAGTGTCCCCTAACCATGTCTGATTTCAGTAAGCTCCAAGATTGATTCTCTCTCACAGGTCAGTGCAGGAGCAATGAAGGTACATTGTAGACAGCTCTCTATGTGACATGGCACAAACTGGCACACCCCAAAGTTCAGTTATGTCTGTTGTATTTTCACCCCACATATGCTACATTATGAAAATTCTGTAAGCCTGCAAGGTTTTTAAAATGCTGCTGTAGATTCCAACTGTCATTTATACAGTCTCATACTAGACATTAAAGGGGAATGATCCTAACAGGAGGATGTACCCTGAATGAATAAATTACAAATCAGAAGACAGATCCACCCATCAGTTAGGCACTAACCTCTCTCCAGTCCAGATATTTGATTTTTTAGGGTGTTTCTCTCATGTCCTGCATCAACTTTTTGTTCCTCTGCAACATGCAGCTTATTCTGGAGAACATCTCTTACTTTGTTCAGCTTTGAAATTTCAAGGCGCATCTGAGCCACTTCATCATCTCTGGCCTACAGAACAGCAAGCAGGAAAGGGGAGAGAAAGTATTCACAGAAAGAAAATGCCTCTGTACTTGGTATATGTTTGTTCCATGAAATTCAGGAAGCAAAGGTCTAAATGCTGTGTGTCACCTGAGAGATGATAATTAGTTAATTGAACAATATTAAAAATAATTTAAACAAAGCCAGATAGGGCAAGGAAAATGATAATCAAATCTTATGCTTTAGGGCTGAAGACAATCAATAAAGAATCCTCAGCTGCAAACCTCACACAGCACTACCCAATTAGTCCTGCAGATTAAACATGGGCAGCTCTAATTTCCTTTGAAGTATTAGCAACAGTGACTGTGATGAGAAAGATATCTGTACTGTGTCTGATTGCATGTCCCTAATAGCAGGTATCTATTGTCCCCATCTCTTTTATAACCTATGGCTTTAAAGAAAAAGCAAAATGTAGAGTTCATCTCATTTGCTATACAATCAGAGAAGAAAATAATCAATCAAAACACTGCATAACTGGTTACTAGGAAACACAACCAATAATCACAACAGAAATTAGTCTCTTTCCTTTTAAGAAGTAAATACAACTTCCTCATGTAATTCAGTGCCACAGTTAGGTTTTACAGCCATCACAGACTACAGTGTTCCACTTACAGCCTCAGATACTGATTCTGTGAGATGGTGAATCCTGCTATGTGAGTATCCTCTGGGAGGATGTGAATCTCCTCAATTCTTACTGACAATAACCTTCAGGAGATTTATGAGTACTTTCACAGTTTGGGCTGCCCAACGCTGTAGTGGAGGCACTCAGCACACTGCAGGATGAAACTGCAAGCACAGGGCCTACAAAAAGGCCATCTCAAATCATGACTGGGGTGCTTAGAAACTTTAGCAATTGGCTTAATTACTAAGTGGGCAGTATCTTCTACTTTTTTGTCCCCAGAAGTCCGTGTGCATGACTCTACAAGTTCCATCAACTTTTCTTGAAGTTAGGATAAGATCATAGAATCAAAATCCTCCTTTTGACACTCTAGAGCCCCAAATGTAAGTCACATTTGAACACATTGTAAAGTTTTAAAAAATGATGGTGTTGCTAGAAGTAATGATAAAACCAGATAACCTGGAAAAGACAGTAATTTTTTTTTTTCAAATAGGTAAGAAAAAGATCCTCCAGTCTGCCTAACAAAATATACCAGAAAACGAGCTCCTACCATAGAGCACATTAAGGATCCAAATCAGAATTATCTGTGTTATATTAGTTGTGAACTGAGCTTTTAATCTGTCAGTGGTTACTTTTAATCATTCTGACTAACAGTTCCCATTTTTTTTTTTTTTAAAAAAGCTCTCTATTGGCAAACAACATTTTTATTTAGGTGAATTGGTTATACTTGACTAAACCTTGAGAAGATAATGATTTTCTACCTGAATTTTCTAATGTTTAGTGTTTTATCCCCAGTGATGATACAAATGCAAGATATGGTAGACAGAGTAATAACATCTAACACTTATACATTACCCTTTATCACAAATGCTCTCAAAGTACCCTAAAAAGCATATGCAGAAATCATTTAATCCTTCCCCAACTGAAACTCACCAGCTTCTGAGTGGTACAAAACAACTGTTAAACAATGTAAAGTCAGGCAAGAAAACCCTTTAGGTCAAAAAGTAAACACCATCTTGGTTACTTATAATTAACTTCCCCAACTGATGCTGTGGGGGGAAAATTTTAGTGTTGGAAGCAACTCCCTTCAGTGGAAGCTATCCAGGACACTGTCGTTATAATTTATTAACATTTTTCAATGGGTTTTGGCAACATTCAGTTTATGTTAATCACTGTAAGAAAGTTGTTGCTCTTATCTGAAGACATCACAATCGAAAAAAGACCTTATGCTTGTCAAAAGTACCATGCATCCTTCATGAACACAATGTGTTGAGCATTTTGCTTTATGTGTTTTATGAAACACAGCTCCTCCAGCAAGACAGGTGCTACACTGTCGGGTGACAGCGTTAGAGACTGCACCATGGCACTGCCACAGAAAGAATGACATCCAGTGACAGCCAGATCTATTCCTAAAAACTCCTCAGATTTCCTCCAAAACTGCCCATAGGGAACTATCAGTTCAAGAACTGAGGTCATCCCTGTCCCAACTGGTAAGACTGCCATCAGAGTGATACATACGGCTGATAGGATGCATGCAACTTCTGGTACTTACTTTCAGTTCTGCTGTCTTCTGCTGGATGTCCTGCATCACCTCTTCAAACATCACACTGTGCTGCTCGCTCTCTTGCATGAGCTTATTATTTCTCATCTGACATTGCTCAAGTTCCTTACCAGCTCTTTCATTCAAGATCTGTTAGATTAAAGAACAATCCTATTAATTCTTTTTAATCTCATTACAATTTCTACATATACATGAAGACAGACCCTTCCATCTCCCCAGGAGATAAAAGCTGCTACAGATTGTTGTCTGGTTAAAAACCACTCTTCATTGCAGATGAAATTACTAATGTGAAATATGATACATGTTCATATTGACTAGTGGAAATTATAATTTCTAATGAATAACACAGTGTCATTTTTTTTCTGGGAGCTTAGCAGGTCTCTCTTGCAGGTGGTAGATAAATATTTTACTTCTTGTTAGGCATTTGGCAAGCATCACGTAACACAACTTGCTACTTATAATTACTGAAAATGAATATGAGATTTAAATTACTTCAATCAGCATAGGGCAGGGGAGCTCTGTTCCTTAGCAAGCAAATCCTACATTAATATGCTGATAACATTTCTCTGGGCACATGGTTTGCTGAGACCAGGACACAAACCATTTTCCTCTCCAATTTGTCTTCAGTCAAAAGCCTGGAACAGCAGTTTCATGGTTTCTATGGAGAACATATACCTCAATACTGGAGCTGCCAGTCTTTTCTTCCGCTTGATGGGACTTCCCCTAACAGATATTACTCCATAAGCGAGGAAAGCACAACCATCATATTTTTCACTTCAAGCATTAATGTGTGATAAACTGATGAAGTCAGTATGTACTATGCCCTTAACAAACATTGAAGGAAGAGAAGCATAATCTCCCTCTTCTGAATGCATGCAGAAGCAAAGACAATGTGAAAACAAGGAATACTGTTTCTTGTGTTGCAAATGTCAGGATAACACTGTGTTTCAGGCGATTCTTTATTGAGACTTGGACATGGGTGGGATGAAGCCTATAGTAACTGAAAGCACTGTCATGCAGGCAAGGATATTTTATTAGAAATTTCAGTGGAATAAGAGCGGGCATAACAGCCAACTACAATTCAGTTGAGAAGCAATAACCCAATGACACTGCAATAGCTGAGACACCTTCTCTTGCAGATGCCTACCCTGACTCTTGCACAGTTAGATAGCTGGTGTTTTGGACAGATTTTTTGCAAAAGACAATGCAGGGTCTGCTGCATTGAAGGCAGCACAGTGCAGTAGTCTGGTTCATTAGCCTAGGCACAGCACTTTATGTGAACTATTGGTTTCCAGGGTAGTTTGGACAATTGAACACCCCTAAAATCTGCACTTAGAAAGGTTGAAAGGAACTATAGAAAGGAGGACAAAGAATGGAACAGAACCAGGAATTGTAGATATCCTATTTAAAAACAATGTGATTGTCCTGGCAGATCATGTAGCTGCCCTCAAAAGCTGCTCAAATCAGTGATATTCAAAGAAATAATCAAGTCTTCTCTGTATCTCTTTACGTGAAGTATTTTACTAAGACTCTATGTTGACAAAAAATTGTCACAGACCTCTACCTTCACAAATTCAGGGACCTGAAGGGAAGAAAAAGCCATAAAAGTCATAAATTTACAAGATACACACAACTCCCAGAGAAGTTTCCCTTGAGGTAGGACTGTTTTACAGTGATGAGATCTCCCCTGCCATTTACTGAAATTGCTTCTCTGAGAGTTTCTCAAAGTCAGGGGAAATGGACTGAAAATCTGAAAATTCAAACACTCACAGAACACTATGTTAGGACATTTCCACATAAAGTTTTTAGAAACAGAATGGGGAAAATCAATCAAAAAGGTTTATGAAGACAGTTCTCTGCTCCTTCACAGAAACTCTTCCACAAGCTTGAGAGATAGAAAAAAATTATTGTGACAGAGAAGAAAGAAGGGTCGGAGGTAAAATGACTTTACCAATGCCACTACGGTCAATCAGTGGCAAAACTGGCAATATATGTCAGAAGTCCAACCCAGCAGTCTCCTGTTACTGTCATTAGATCATCCATGCTCTTCACGGACTTTGTCTCATTTGCTGTGATTTTTTCAAGATGATCTCTAACAATATCATTGTGATCCACTACTGATTTCTGTGGAGAAATCTATCTGAAATCTGCCAACAAGCTTTAAAGATTTACTTATTAGTAAAGTAATATTTATATAAAAATAAATATTTATTAACATTTATTGACTTAAAATAATCACCCTCCCTCTCCCTTCAGGAAAACCCATTTTCTTCTTATGTTGACATCTGACCCTAATCTTAGACCTGATGAATACAGTGGGCCATGTACCCTACCTTCTGCTCTTTTAGATGCTGTTCCATTTTCAGTTGTTCCTCTTTGTTCCTCTGTATATGTTGCTGTAAATTCTTGATCTCAGCTTGCTTGTTACCCATTTCAGCTAGAAGATTTTTCAGCTCCTTCTCCATTTTTTCCTTCTTTCGAGCCTCTCGTGATGCCTCATTCTGATGCAGCTGGATTTCTTGCTGAAGCTATAATAATAAAGACAAAAGTTTTAAGTTCTGCTGCCTTTTATTCAGGAAAACAAGGCCTCTCACCTCTCCTTCCACTATACTTGATTTTAAAAACAACAGCTTCTGTACTACTGTACCCACTACTACATGCAATATGCCAGGTCTTCTCAGAAGTAAATATGTTCTCTAAGAGTTGAACAAAAAATCCTGCATGAGGGAACCTATTTACTGATGACAAGAATTTGTTAAGCAACAGTCATTTCACCCACACAGAAAGGTCTGATACAGTTCAGACATAAAAGCATTGCTCTGGAGATGCAGTGGCACAAATGTATTTTCAGTTGTAAGTTACTTGTAAAGTGGTACTTTCTAAATGCAGCATTAAAACTAATTAGGGCTTGATGTTGTATTGGAAGGATTTTATTTTGATTTTTCTATCTCACTAGCAGAAACACTTATTACACTGATATTAAAGGAAAGAGAGAGATATCAGACCAATGTTCATTTTCACAACTGCTCTCAATCTTTCTGCTCTCAAAGTTCCTCTGTGGGAACTTTGAAAGAGGAGCTTTCTCTCATGTTTAATAGACTGTCTTGTGACTTCTGCTCTCTCCCTCCCCCAAAATGTGATGGAGCAGAATCAGCAGAGAGGAGACACAGGGGGCTGATCCACATGGAAATACTCAGTTCAGCCAGGGACTGGCAATTGAAAGATGTTCTTTGCTGAAAGATTCCTCTCCCTCTGAGCCCACAGATGAAAAGTTGCCAGAACTGACAGGGTCTTCAAGAGGATCTTCAAAAAGACATTGTCATTTAAGCAGTCTGAAGTGGAGAATAATTTCATACTGGGAGAATGGGAGGTGGTTACAAACGCTGTAACAATCCCGTAAATTTAAGGGCTGATGAAGTGAGTATCAGAAGATTAAGGCTGGCAAGATTCACTAAGTTTTGACGGGAGTTTCAATCCTCTCTCTTTTCTCCCATGCCCACAATGCTGTCAGAAAAGCAAAGATTTATATTCTCTTATAATACATTCCCATCCATCTGCTTTAGAAACAGAAATGTGTTCTGTGCATGAAACTTAGGCTGGTCATTATTTTCCTATTTGTGATTAATACAAAACTGTAAGCGAAATGCTGCTTCTATCTCTTCTCTGTTCTTTAAGCGTTCTTTTCTGCTTTTCCTTTCTCCTGTTGTCTTGCTCCAGCCCCTATTTATATTCTGCTTTAAATTCTCTTATGCCTCATTATTATATTTTTATATTTTGATGTATCAGAGTTCTGTATTCCATCTTCCATTCTTTTCTACTTTCTCTCCATTCAGTGGGTATCCTATTGATCCTCAGTCTTCTGTATCTCTAGCTGCTATACACATTTAAAGGAAGCTATACATATTGATCAGTAAAGAAGAGCTGTCTACTCAAGATGGTCAGAAAAACAGGACCTAACTTAAAGAGGAGACAAAAAAGTAAAACTGAGATGGAATATGACTACTCTCTACAGACACTGGTGAGGTGAAAAATTATTTAAGCTCAAAAACAGTAGGCAGAAATCCATGTGAAGAAGAAAGTAGGAGGTCTCTAACCATTAGAAAAGTTAGGTTCTGGAAAAGCTTCCCATAAGAAGTAGGGGAGAAAATAGCCTAATTCTCTTTTATGTCAGAATTTGGTACATTCTTAAAAATGATGGTATGGCATCATATGACAACCACGGCCAACAGCAAGGGACCTAGGACCTCCATTCCAGGTCTATGTTTTAAGTGGTTCTTTGGAGGCATAAGGATTTACAATGCAGAAAAAAACCCACATGTCCAGTATGAGAAATAACTATGACTCAGGCAAAGGAACCTTGGCCTCATTCAGGGTATTGGGAAGCTATGCAAGCAGCTGGTACATGACAATACACTTTGCAAAGGACATAGCCTAGAAGTAGAGAAAAATATAAAAATAATTCACAACAGACTCCTTTCTGAGCACTCCTGAAAATGTTTGAGATGTGAAAGAACAGGTAGTAGCATACTAGTCAATGGAGATCATTTGCAAGAGTGGAGAATGGTTCAGGACAAAGCCTAAAATCACCACCTGGTGATCTGTACAGACCTGCAAAATGGATTGATCTGCCTTGTTTTTTGCCCTCTCTGTATCCTGCTGCTGCTCTGTGGCTTGAGTTAGACTTTGACGCAACTTCACGACCTCTGACAACAGTTGGTCTCGCTCCTTTGTTATGTCTTCTTTAAGTTTTAGCAAATCCCGGATACTGGAAGCAAGGAAATAATAGTCAAGCAGTGTCACAGGCCATTTCTGTACTTCCTCCTATGCCAGAGCAAGATCTTTTGTGAGAAACAGGAGTTTGAAAGTAATTTGTTTCATTTTAAACTCCTCTTGGAATAAGGCTCTGCTGGTCAATTGAATTATATGCTCTACCTACTGTGATTCTAGTCACTGTCAACATAGGCAGCTTTAAAAGCTAACCTAGTCCAATAAATCACTCTTTCTTGTTTTATCACACCCTCATGGGTCTGAAGAAACCTTCAGTTTCCCAAAAAGGTAACAGGGAACAAAATTCCTTCCTCTCCACCCATTCCAAAATTACTCAGGGACCGAAAATGTTACGTTGTTGTAACCAGTCTCTCTGCAGCTTACCTGACTGGGCACCTATAGGTTATGCTTTACAGTCACCTAATGTAAGAATAAAACAGACTCCCTGTTTGGACACATTTACAATCTGAAAGAAAAGTCCAAGCAGCGTGGGTTCAAGCTCAACTTTAAAAACCAGCGTTACAGTTTTAAAAGACTATAAGGACTTGTCTAGTCCCATGGCCTTGTCACTGGACAGAGTATTTAAGCATGGAACTGGAGGGCAATACAGAAGGAACTTTAAGGAGAAATTGTAAGTAAGCAGGTCTCAGCAGCCTGGGCAGCAGCTGGAAACAGCAGGAGTGAGGCCTTGGCAAGGTAACAGCTCCTGGCTCTTGAAGGAAAATGCAAAAAGCAGCCACAGAGAGCTGCCTTTAGGGAGAGTTATACTAGGGAAGGCTTAATGACCAAGCTTTTAGATCCAAGGAAACCTGTTACACAGGTCCAGACCATTTCAGGGACAGAAGGTGAAGGAGTGGATTTCTCATGCATCCAGGTGGTTTATGTGCTGGCACATTCCTTGAAGGGGAAATATCTGAGCACACTAAAAGCCTTGCTCACAGACACAAGTCTTGTTTATGCAGCCTGGATACACAGTGCATGGGGAGATGAGCATATCCTGAATGCATAAGATAAATAAATACCCTACACTGTGTGAAATTTTCAAGCCAGAACCAGCTGGGTCAACCATCAGCAGTCTTGATAGAAAGTGCGCAGGTCATAGGGATAATATACTTAATCTTATATTTGAGTTTACACTTAATCTTACAGCATAAGCACAGTCTGAGGACCTGATACTACAAACACTAGCTTTTGGAGGGCTTTTGAGCAGCTTTTGAGGATCATTATTATTTGCACAGTGTAGCAGCTAGAGGGTCCACCTGAGACTGGGTCCCTCTATGCATAAGTATAGAGTAAAAAAAACTCATAGTCTTGAAAATGCATAAATATAAAATGCAAACAAGAATACAGACAGTGATAATGCCTTATAACAAAGCTGGGAACAGAAGTGAAATCACGTCTCCTGCTTCCTTGACTTACTCACTTGACCTTGCTGCCATCACATGTAAAAATATTGACAGGATCCTATTCTCAAAGACAGAGTATGTTGAAATGCTAGTCAGATAAAACAATACGACAGATACTGAGGAAGTGCGTAATACCGATTTTTATTTGATCTCTCAGCTTAAGCCAATGCTGAATGAACTCACTCAGAGCCTGATTCTGTACTTGCTCACTGCATAAACACATAGACTAATAAATGTGCACTCATGAGAAAAGCAAAAGGCAGAAAAGACCTCTCCTGTTTTCCAGTGTCTTTGTACTGTCTAAACGGCTAAACAAGGTGTAGAATGATAAAAAATCAGATCAGGCTTTCCCCCTCCCTGGGGAAACCTAACTTGTACTCCTGTCCCAGGGATGGTCCAGATCCTTGCTCCAGTAAATTCGTTAGGCGTGCAATTTCCTCTTGCAGTGAATTTATTGTTTCCTTCGCTTTCTGTTCCTTTTCATAGGCTGTATCCACCATTTTCCAGGCCTTTTCAAGCTCCTAGGAACAAAATGGAAAACAATTACATAAATTAAATTGGGTTTAAAATGAACAACAAATTAAAAATTAATTGCCTTGCATTTTGGTTAATTAAGAAAATAGAATTTCATGCCTTTTGATGCTTAGATTCACAACAGTTTTCCTCACCAGTTGTCTTTTCTTTTGGACAAGGGTATAGCAAACATTTTGAGCCATTCAGGCTATGTCAATTTATACCACAAAAGCTCTAAGACACATCGATCCTAACATTATCAAATCTCACTCTATGAGATTTTGGTCATCTGAGTCCCACTAATATCTAAAAATTTACTGAAAATTCAGTGCCCACAAAGGTACCATCTACTTAAATAGCTCACTTATGTCTGTAAAAATCTTATTAGCTGTTATGACAATGAACATCCAATTTGATTTGGATGAGAAAAAGATGTTACTCTGCGCTTATCTCCCTCTTTGTTCATTTTAATCTCTGAGCACCTAGTGTATTTTCATTTTAACTACATATTTAGACAAGCCACAATTCTCATGCCAAATTTCAGCACATGGAATTACTTGAATGA
Source organism: Aquila spilogaster (assembly GCA_024606505.1). Classification (NCBI taxonomy): domain Eukaryota; kingdom Metazoa; phylum Chordata; class Aves; order Accipitriformes; family Accipitridae; genus Aquila; species Aquila spilogaster. The sequence goes on from JANHGO010000012.1 coordinate 16,880,396, forward strand.
CAGACTCGTGTGGCTCTCAAGCCCAGGGTTTGATATCCACAAACAGGATAGGGGAGGAGGGTTCACTTGATTTTTTAACTTCCTCTGCATCTCTCTCCCTTGAATCAGATCCTTAAGAATAATACAGCAGACTTATTCCTTGCCAGGTTCAAACCAAGCTCCTACCAATTCTGGAATCCTGTGCTAAAAAAATGCATACATTCAGACAGCGACTGGACTGGAAGAAAAGTTCCCAAAGACTCAGTAAATAATGAAGACACTACTTCTGACACTAGAAGTCCCTGAGCTGCAAATCACAGCATGATGTCCTCTCTCTCATGCTCTTTTCTCAGCTGGCTCATGGCGGAGTTCTGGGCTTGATGGACTCATACAGATTTAGACTCCAAGTGTGGCTGTGCAGCTCTACATGAGCTCTAGGGTCTCCCTAAGCAGAGCCAGACAGAAGCATCATTACATCAGGCCGTAATGTCCCTTTCAACTCCTACTTGCATCATATGAAAATGAGGCAGGGGAAAAAAAAAATTTAAAAACACCTCCACAATGAAGAATATAAAATAATTTCATTTATATCAAATTGTTTACAGCAGGTCTTTGCTGAAATTAATATCTCTGGTTCTAAAAAAACCCATTTAACTTTAAACTCAAAATGATGACACCTATATTATGGTATATTGTTAATATATTTATTGAACTCTTTTAAACCAAATAAATGTAGTACTTAGCTGTTTACTGCCTAAATTAAAAATTCAAGATATTGAACTAGCAGAAGTAGCAAGCTACCAGAATTTGCTGAAAAGATAACACAAAATATAACATCTGTAGCCTCTTCAAACTGGAGAGGGAATACATTTTCATTTTATTTATTCAACTAGTTCAGCATATCCAAATTTGAGAAACCATCTGGAACTTAAAGATCGGGAATGTTTGCTCTTCTTTTTTTTTTTCCAACCTATTAATAAAGAGTTAAACGGTAGGCTTTACTTGTTCAGAAATTCTAAAGGAGATCATAGTCAATTAAATTTACTACCTACAAACAGTATTTTCATTACTTAATAAATTACTTAGTTCAAAATTTAGTTTGAAAAATGTGCTTTTCACTTACATATCAAGCATATTTAGACAGTTTTAAATATTAAAGTCAATTTTTACATTTTATACATTCTGAGTTCTAATTTCCATTCAAATGCAGCAATGATCACACATAAAGTATTAAGTATCATCTAGTAAATAATAAATTTGTCGTTCATTATTATCTTACATAAAAATGTTCAATTATGAAATTTAAGTAAATGCACAGTAGGCTGAAATAATGGCATGAAGACATAGTGTATCATCTTGACTGGCAGAAAAGCATAAAATATAGCTGTAAATAAACATGTTTCAGATTTGCCAACCAATAAGAGGCAACCAACCTTTCTCTAAAAAAATGCAACTGGAAAATAAGATTAAAGCTGATTACTTAAATCAAAGCTTCCTGCTGGCTGATTAGACTGTGATTAAAATTGGTGAATTAAATCTTTACGATTGGAGTTTTGGCAGATAGAACTGGTGAATAAAATCAATATGCCTTCTGAGAGGTCTTACTGGCTTCAGTGAGTATTTTGTTCTTTTGAGTATTCACAAAATGATCCCCTGTAGTCAATGAGGCTATTCAGAGAAGCAGTGATTTCAGGTCACCCTAAGCTGTGGTTTTTGAACTTTATCCTGCTTTTGATGTGTAAAAACAATTGTATTGAATCTGTATGGATAAAATCAATTTTTATCAATAAAGGTACCAGGGGCAGATGATGGCCCCATTAATACGCAAAATCTAAATAAGAATTTGCTACAGACTTCAGCATCAGCAAAACTGGGCTTCATTGTAGTTGTTTCTTGGTTGTGTCTTTTACTTTGAATAGTGGATCAACAGATTGCTTCCTTTAACTTCAAAAGTAAAGAGAAGGAAATGTTTGATGGTGGAAGCCTTCATTGAAAAAATATTCACATTATTACTCAGTGGAGAGGGGAACTGAAAGAATGCAGTGTGTCAGTATCACTGGGTAATTGCAGTACATGGTTAGGTAGGTAGCATGCATTGCAGTCTGTTGTATAATTAAAGATAGAAGTACACTGGATGTTTGCAGTTAGAATAATTCAAAAATTTTTGGAGAAGTACTGGAACTCTGGAAATTGTGAAGCAGAATTCATAAAGTGTGACTGCCTTACTTTATTTTCATTAAATACCCCAAAAGATCACATCAGTTTCACTGCTTTGAAACTGAGAATAACTGAAATGCTTTCTTAGTGTATTGGATTGATACCCCCGGAAATTGAAAACTTGGTAATTCCAAGCAGGGCAGTACAAGCTCCTATAAATTCCCCTTCTAGCATTCTTCCAGTGCAGCCTTGTGGATCACTATCCCTGTCAATGAAAAAGAGAATTGTGTTGCCTTCGTGATCAGCTTGGCCCTTTGCTCCTTTGATATGACTGTAAACAGCAGACTATTACATCCAGTTTATTAAAACTACAAAACAGAGCACTGAACAACCATCAGACATTTAACAGCTATCGATTATTACCGACCTGGGTCCTACCAGCCACTCATCTGTGTAGTTAACCCCTGCCCCTAAACAAATCCTACTGATCACAACCAGGCTTCACATGGAGAAAAATTTTGCTCTTCCAACTTTTATTTGTATATGAAACAATGACCTAGAAGAGGAAGGCTGTACACCTGTTACCCTGATGACCCATCAAGTCACTAAGATTTAGGGCCTTAATTTGAAGCAACTATACCATTTTTCAGGAACAGTCCCACCAGGATTCTCTTATCTTTTATAAATAATGAAAGAGTGGAACAGATTGTTTGTTTAATTTAGTGCTGAAGAATACATTCTTTGCTATTTTAGCGCTTGAACTTTCCTCAATATTTGCCTTGGGCACTTCCAAAACACAGTTTTTGAATGTTAGTGAAATTGTAGTGAAACGCTACAACCATAATTGCACTTCCCTTCAGAAAGGAGAGTAACATGAAATATGAAGGGTATACCAAACAAAACCCCAAAACATGACATGAACATTTTAAACAATATTCAAATCATTCCTGAACATTTAAAGGAAAGACTAATTCTCATAACCAAACTGAAAAAGTATCAGTGCTGCTTACTTGGCCCACAGCACACCACTAGAAATGAAACGTCACATGTTGTGCATTGCACATCATTTCTAATAGGATCATATTGTCAAGCAGCTTTTTCACTACAAAATCTCTTAGCTGGTTCAATAGTAGGTGGTATTGTTAAGCCATACCTTGCCTGAGCTTCAAATTAGCTGCTGAAATTGGAAAGGGTCTTATTTTTTGTACTCTTCAGCTCCTCAGTTTTATGACATTACTAAGACAATGTCTTCTCAGCTTGGGAACATCTTTAAGGATTGCCTCTGCTACTGTACACACTCAGAGTATTGCCATGTAATAGCAGAAAGAAAATTATAAGAATCATCACAGTTCCTGACACCCACCTAACCAGGTTTTGATTAGCAGCAGTGAAAATCAAAAAGATTTTATACAGTTTTCCTCCTCCTTGAGGATACTTTGAGCAGTACCATGGACTTGCAAGCTGCAGCCATAGGATGACAGCATTGCTATTTATATTTATTCTGAGTGTATTTTCTTCATAATTCTAAGGACAAGAAACTTCATTTCAAAGAACTTCTATTTCTGTAGTGTTCATAGATCGCTCTGGACTGTTACACTGAATTTACTTTATTGGAACAAAACACTTTATTGTAAGGCACGGAGGTTTCTTAACTAAATGCTAAATTAAAGCCTGTCTAGGTACCGCAGCCTAAGTTTTTAAACCATCAGAAGGAAAAAAGTTCAAAATACAGTCTTCTGATCATTTGGCAGCTTTAGGTTTCTGGTAGTCAAGCCTCACTGCGAGGCTAAAAACTTCAATTTGGGGGGGGCGAGTCAAGCACTTTGATTCGACAGAGTGCAAATCAATAATAACAAAGAACACATCAGAGTAAATTGGCAAAATCACATTGAAATGCTATATAGGATTCCTTTTCAAAAACACCATGAAACATTTATTTATATGAGTTGATGACACTTCCCTGGTCTACAATCCATATTTCAGCAAGTAAGCAGATTTTTTTTATGTTCTGGCAATAGTTAACATCCAAGCAGCCCTTCAAAAATATTAATGAATCAAAAACTGTATATTAAGTTGAAAATGTGCTATTTTACAGAAGGAAATCTTAAACTAAAACTATTAGTGAGTACTTGAAAGCTGATAGAGTTGGTTTAGTGCAGATAAACACAGAATTGGACTGGGACCTATAAAAATACCAGGCTGAGGAAACAAAGCCATCGGTAGCAAAGCAGAGGTCAAAGAACTGGAGATGCCAGCTCTATACTTAGTCCTCTGGCTAGTTCTCTACATAAAATAAAGTGTTCTTGTAGATACTTTTCTTATTACCATGTTTTTCATTAGCAATTTCAGATCATATTTAATGCAATTCAAAACTTTACCGTCTTCATTGATGATATAGTTCCCCGATCATCTTTAGAGAGCTTTGTGAGAGCAGCTACTTTAGATGAATTCACCACAAGCTCAGCGTTCAGCTCCCTGCATTTCTCCATGAGGCGCTTTTCATTTTCATGAGATTTCTTCATAACAGCGTGGAGCTTCTCATATTCTATTCGGAATTTTTCCAGAGTTTTATCTCCCTTAAGTAGATTGATGACTTCTTGGAAGTCTTTTTCCAATGCTTCAAATGCACTTTCTTCTAGATATGGTTTGCCAGACTTTTCCTGAATGAAATTAGATAGATTATCAACAAACAGGAGGAATTCAACATCTCACTTATGACCCCAGAATATAAAAAAGCAATGTACTGAGTGTGTAACAGCTACTAAGAAATCATGACAAAATTTTCTGAAATAACAGTTCTCTTGCTAGTATATGATATGGACATTGCAGGCTATTTTTCAAACAGGTCTCCCCCGATTTTACTGAAATAATTTGAGCTTTAACAGTCAGAGTTCCTGTAACTGAGTACTACTGAGCCACAACTACTTTAAAGATAGGTCTATAAAATACCATCATTGCGATAGTGTTTAAATAATACATCAACTATTCAGGAAGCCCAGTATTTTAGCCTCAATTCTTCCCAGTTCTCTACACTCTAAAGTCTGATTAGTACTCACGATTTGAACATAAACAGTTTAAAGGTGAGAATTTTCAAAATTCTAAAAAAAAAAAAAAATTCTGAGAGCAAAATGATACGTTTCATTGTTTTTGGAGGGGGGAGGATCTAAGTTCATGCAACCTGGAAAACCTGACATTAAAAGGGTAAAAACAGACCCTTACGACTTGAAAGAAAGGTCAGGCCGCGCAATGCACCGAGGCAGAGGCACCGGCTCCAAATCCCCCCTCCTTGCCAAGGCTCTGATTTGACGGGGTTTTTTTCTGTGTCAGAAACTTCAGTGGGAAAACAGCAAAGGCAACTTGAATATTAAAACCCACGCTCCTTGGCACCCTTGGCATGGAAGGGTGGTCTGCGCGGCATGCCCCAAGTTTGGTGCGTAGCCCCTTCAAACCTGCTCTGGCGCCCACAGCAATGAATTTGGGTTTCTTCTTATTTCATCCTCCTCTCCAGCATCAAACCTTCAGTTTAGAAAAAAGTCAATCTGTCTTTAGTCTTAATGAGGCCATGGAAGCGCAGGGCGGTTCAGGCGGGAGGGACCCCAAGA
>JANHGO010000012.1:16886233-17033178 GCA_024606505.1 Aquila spilogaster
TTTGGCAGGGGGGTTGGACTAGATGATCTCTGGAGGTCCCTTCCAACCCCTACAATTCTGTGATTCTGTGATTCAGACCCTCAATAGATCTTCACACAAGTGAGCCTGTTAACTGTCCTGATTATGAAATGTGATTACTTACTACATCATTACAGAATTGCATCTGAACTCAGGTACAGTGCACAGAGAAATAACACAATGGTTCTACAATTTGCTCAGTGTGAATGGTTCCACACTGCTCACAGAACCCTGCTGGATACACAATCACCATCTGGGGCAAATGAGAATGTTAATAAATAAATTCATAATAATAATAAGAAAAAGGATATCAGTGGCAAAGTAAAAGGCATCAGACAAATTCTATTTGTATGGAGGAATCACCATGCCAGGCACAGAATCACTGAAAGGTACTCTAAATTGTTCAAGCTAACATCAACATTTCCCCTTATAGGCAGAGTAAAAATCCAAAATCAAAAACCTAGTTGAACAAATGAACGTTTCAAGCACAAAAAAAGGAAAATGAAAGGATGGCAAAAGGAGGAAATAACTTGAAAATTAGTCCTGAAAAATGACAATGTATGAAGTACCTCCATGTGTCACCTCATACTGCCTTCAAGACGCCAGTTCAAAGCAAATTCAAGGCACTGGATTGAAATTAATCTGAAGGCACTAACTCAGTAGACTGCTGTGCACCAAAATACTGTACTCATAATTAGATATTTGTTATTCTCACCAGTTAGAACAAGGCTACAGTCAGAGTTCATGGGAAAACATTATTTTTTTAATTTGAAAAAAGAACAGCTTCTCTTCAGAGTCCAGTTTCCATAACAAGCCCTTTGATGCACCAGCGGCTAATTCCCACTTGTCAGTACACAGCACTGGAGAAATAATTTTTTTCTTCAATTCATACTCAGCTGAAAACCAAAAAGCATATCTTGGGCCAGAGTCCGTGCTGTATTTCTCACTTCCATATTAGTATAAATTCCTTGAAATTCCAGCCACTAACTGAAACTGGAGTCAAACTCAAAAGCTACACTCAACAAGGTACTACTATACTCTTTCTCCTCTTCATAAGATACATCACAACCCTTCAATTTTTTATAAGGAAAGGACATTTTTTAAATGTCAGGAACCATTTGATCAATGGCTAAACATTTTGCCAGCTTAGCTTTCTCAGTTAGCAGAGTGATTTCTTTGTGCTGATGCGGCTATGCCACAGCCACTATGTGGCTAAGCAATTAGCTACAATTACATCGGCAAGACAATCTTCTGCCATTCAAGAGTTGGTATAAGCTGAATAAGAAAAAATGTTGTCTTTTTTTGCCAGTAGGAATGGTACCTTGAAGCAAAGAAAGGTCTAAAATTCAATATACTCACTGCTTTAATTGAGGGATGAGAGAACTGCTAGCTTCAGCCCTAAGATAGGGCATTAATCCAGTGCTTCCAGACAAATTCAAATCCTCCAGGAAATAGAGATAGAAAAGAGCCAAGTCCCAGTGAAGTACAAAAAGTCAAAAAGAAATTTTCCCTTTTCATTTTTGGATGGAAAAATCCCTTCAAAAGGCTGACTTTATATATAAATGATAAAAGAGAAGTAAAAAAAGGATTGTATTTTGGTAGTGGATTTTGCAGTTCACCTGTAAGTTTCAGTGCATACAGAGCACTCTCTCAAACTACCTCCACTAAAATCTCTCTAAAGGTAAGATGACAGAGAAACAATAACGAGTAGGTCAAAAGAGACTCTTTGCGATTCTACAGTTATTAGTTTCCTGAAGTGAATTGCAGTTATTTTCAAGAAAATAGACAATTCTGCCAGAAAATACTCAACTCAGACAATCTACCCCAGATGTAACATACAAGTAGGTTGCGCTCTCAAATCTAAGTAGAATCTCTACTCAGCAACCAAAAAAATATATAAATGCCAGTTTTGAGAGGGTAAAGTAAATCTCAACCATTTTGAAGATGTACAGGTAATATCTAAAATAAAACTGAACTGAGCTTTCAGAATACCAAAATAAAGGCAGGTACAAGGGGGGTGTATCCCGTTTTTCCTAGCAGGCTGCCCAATGAGAAAATCTCTTACTCAGCATTTGGGCACACCTTTTTGCATGACATGCTGTATAATGGGAGCTATATGAAGCACTAGGTGATCAGTGAAGAATCTAACAGCAGCACGCTTCATGAAACTGCCAGGCTAGGAAAAGAAATGGCTTTCAAGAGGACAGGGCTTTTGTGAAGTGGGCTGAAAAAAAAATGACACAAGATTGAAAAAACAATATTTTATATAATAAATGGGCAGAAGTTTTGTATAACAAAGAAAAGAAAGCAAATCCTAGAGCTCCTCCTTTAGCTGGAAGAAAACTTCTCTGACTTTAGCAGGTGCCAGCCTGCATAAATCCATGGCAGCTTTATGAGATTATAGCAGCAGCTCTGAGAAAAAATGGTTATGTATCTGTTCAGACAGTATAGCAACAAGCACCTCAAACTGGATACAACAGGTCTACTATCAAGTTAGCACAAATGAAATAAAACATCTGCCTATTTTGAGTATTTAGCTTGCTATTGTTACTACTGAATTGAGTCATGTCTCTAATATATTCATTCACACACCACTATTAGCATAGAAATGATTTTATTCCATTTTTAGTTGAGGTGAGGCACGCAAAAGCTCAGTAACCTGCCCAAGGTCACAGAGGAAATCTCGTTTGCTCTCCCTTCCCTGTATCTTTCAATACCTGAAACGAAACTCCTAATTTATACCCAAGACAGTAATGCCCCCTCTGCATCTCCTACTCTCTGTCAGTGGTACCATCAGTTCTTTGGAGGGTTTGGCTAAAATCTTGGCTCAGTACAAGGGCGTGTGGGTGTTATCTAACTCTAATATGAGTCAGATATATGAGCTAATCACGCCTTTTGCCCTCACGCTCTTTGAAACTATGATCTCAAGATGCTAATGGCCTGGAATCATCCATCCTACCTATGCAGCCCTTGACTGTTGAAAAAATAAAGAGATTCAGAACTTAGGAACTTAAAATAATATTGTTTATATGTGTGTGTGCGTGCATATGTATATATACATGTAGGAGAACAACATATACATATAGAACAACAATACTCTCAGTACTACAGGCTTAGGTAGTAAGATTTTGTATTTATCACTATAAAATGTACGGCTATATATATAGCCATAGTATATACTTCCCCCCCTTGCCTCCTCCCTCCACAAATAATACTGGCTGCACATTTCTCTTTTACATTTATGACCAATCTTCTGAGGTGATTGACAACCGAGATAGCTGGCATATAATGTGAATCTTCCCACTGTTATCCATTCTGAGATATGCAGCTGAATAAAATTCCACTCAGTCAGACATGAAATCAAATTAGAAGAGTTCACTCTGAAGAGAAATAACTAAATTTGAAACAAATAAAGCAGTGCATAATTCACTTGCAGAGGGATAAGTTCCTACAACCAAGCTAATCCTAATTGTAACACGGTAATGTGGATATAGTGTGTGTTTACTACACATAACTGTTTATTATGCCGTTGTGCTTCAGTCACACGGGGGACTTGGGGACTTGCCCCACATGCAAAGTGAGCAAGTTGGGTTTCTTTTTTTAGCATTCAGACTGTGTCAACAGAGCCCTTCTGAGTAATAATAATCACAACTTATGGCTATACAACACATTTTCTTCATACCACATGTTCACAAAGACCTTCACCCAACACTAGAATCCCATGTTTAACACAACACATTTCTGAACAAAGCACTGCAGTATTATTCAGCAGTTTAGAAAGGAATAAAAACAAACAAAAAAAAACCCTGCATCTTTTAAATGCAAAATTCAGGTGGAAGGTAATGACTCAAACATGGAAGCCAGCTAACCCTGAAGTAACATTTCCTATGTTTGGAAAGAAAGTCGTTGGATTTTTATTGACCGTAAGTATTTAAGACCTTGGTTTTGGATCTGATTTTTAAGACGGCATTTTTCATCAGCACAGCAGCTCACAGGTGTGATAATACCCTGAGTTAAAGGAGAAAGTATGGCCACTGACTGCTTCGCATCTACTTTTCGTAGTCTCAGGATATCCACTTCTATTTGCTGATAGGTTATAAGCTAATTAATTTAGAAATTTCTAAAAATACGGAAAATACTTCTACATCATTATTAAAGTATTCAACTCTGAAAAGTCATTCTACAAAACCATTCATCACGTTGCATATTCAATATTTCTCAGTAAAAGTCTGATGACAGGTTATGAACGATATTTTTAATGAGATTTTAGAGTCAAGCTGCGTTCTACCTGGACAAGAGAACTGTCAGCTATCCAAATTTTCTGACTGAAACATAGCAACTCATTCTTTTAATCCCATAGCATGGATTGTAGCCTTACTTTAGAGCTGCATCATTTTTAAAGATCTAGCAGGTGAGAAAGATTGAAAAAGCTAACTATAAAGGATATGATCAAATACACAGTGGGAACAGGTAAGATAAGCAGATGCTTTTCTACATGATTTCATATAATGTGATTCTTCCTTAGCAAAATTCCCATTCTTATGTCCAGCTCATCCTAAAACATTGTTCCCTGTATAAACCTGTTTTTATTTACAAAGGAACAGTCAGAAGACAGAAGTATATTGCATACAACACAAATGGAATTATTTTTTCTTATACAAACATTACAGCTCTGCATGAGGATGCAGCAAGGTGAATACCCTGCAAATCAAACCACAGGTTGCTGACATTGAGCTCAATCACTTGCAGACCTATGTTATTTCTAGACTCCAAAGGTGTTTTTAACGTTCAATATCCAATCCACACAGTTTTTTCTGCACCATTTTATTACTACACTTTGATATAAGTGAATATAAGCTATGTAATATGCACACACAGAAATCAAAGAGAGATGCTCACAAGTTTTACCTATGAAAAAATATTCCATTTGCCACACACCTAAGAACTATTACATATATTACATATAGCAAGAGATTGAGAATATTTTAAAGCAGATACATGTAATGGCTATGCCCTTGTACAGGATGAAATGTGGATGAGGACAACTTTGAGAGAGGAAGTATGATTTATGCAAACAAAGACAGCCTCATAAGTTTGTATCCCTAAGCACCTACAGTCTCCAACTCTGAATACAGGTGTGAATAAGCTAACTAGGAAGAGCACAAGTCCTCAGTAGTTTCCTCATCCCTGAATGTGGGCAGGGACTGAACTGGGCTGACTACCTGGAGAGAAGATCAACTCCACTTGGAAGCACAGATTTGGCTCGCAACTATTACAACTCCAGTGCAAACTATTACAAATCCAGTGCAAAGGGACATCTGCAGCTGTTAGACCGTGTTACCCGTATATATAGGATAACCAGTTCAAAGAACAATAAAATGACTTGTCCAAGGTTATCCAGCCACTTAGCAGAAGTTCAAATAGTACACTCAGCTTAAGAGCCCTACACCACCAATGACCGCTCTGGTTGGACACACTGCTTTTACAGGAAATCAGCCGGGGGATGTCATCCATCTCTGGTTAACTCTCCTCACCCACCCCCTGCTATGAAAGAACTCTATTTCAGTTTTAGTTTGACTAAAAAAACACTGCAGCAAACCAGAAAAAATACACTGAAATGTTGATGGTAAAGTCCTAATCATAATGCAGAGCATAGTATTTTTGGCCTTTTCTTTACCGTCAGTCTCACTAAAGGAGATCTTCATTTCAGCATTCTTGCACATGAAAATGATGCATGAATGAAGACACAAAGGATCTCAGTAATGCTTCTAGATACAATACTTAAATACTTAAGTCCAACTCTGACTTAAATCTAGGAAAATAATAAAAAACAGAGTTGCTGTAGAAGGGACTGCTGCACTGACAGAGAGACTGTGCCAGTGGCTACTGTAGTAACATAGGCTCAAATACTTATTATTTCAAAGATTTTCTTGGACAGATAACTCAGTATTTCTATACCTCAGCTCTACACTTTTGACTAGGGTTTATAATTAAATAGGAGCACACTACGGATTAGGCAAATAAGCAACAGAGTCTATACAAAAATCACACAGATAGAATTGGGTTTGTGTATGAGTACAGCACAGCAAATCTGAAGCTGCATTTGCTATATTTGTTTAAGCTAACAAACTATTTATTGCATAGTACTGAAGTGGTGTCAGTAAAAGATTACATTTTTCGAGCAAAGGCAAAACAATACACCATACATTACCTTAACACAAAACTGTAGGAAAATAGATCCACAAAAAAAAAAAAAAAGGAAAAAGAAAAGAAAAAGGGACAAACCCTGCCTTGATAACATTTTCTGAGCTTCTTCTCAAGATGGAAGGAGTTTCAGGTGACATTCTACTAGCCAGTGAGTGGTATGCCATGTAGGCGTTAAGACTGTTCGGGAATTTAAGACCAAGATGTTCAAACCACACCTACAGCTATTCTCACAGTCACCAGAGAGAAGAAGAACCTTTTCCCAGTTTGACATCTATGGTTGAAGCCTAAAACATTAAAACATTCCTTTTTTTTTTTTTAATATTTGATAACAATGTTTGCGCTTTGGGAATTTAGGCTCTCTTTGATTCTACAACAAAGATCTTATTGCGATCACTGGAGTTAAAGGACATCTGGATGTGGCTCTTGAGGACGTGGTGCATTTGTAGGGGTTGGATGTATTTGATACGTATGTAGGGGGTTGAATGGATTTGATCATCTTAAGAGTCTTTTCCAGTTTTAGTGATTCTGTGACTTCATGATTCTAATTCATACAAATTCCATAGGATTCTTTCTGCCAAAAGCCAACCTAAGTACAAATGGGATCAAACAGGGATCTTCCTTCAAATTCTGGTCATAACAGACATAGCTGGAAGGAAAAAAGTCTTGCAAAAATATAATACTGACTTGAAGACTGATGTAAAACATGAATAAACTAAGGAAAACCTTTAATTTTGTTTTCCAGAGTTATCCAGGTATCACAAACCAGAATATAAAAATTAACTAATCAGATGCTATTCGTTCTCTTTCAGTGAGTCAGTGCTGCCACCTAAAGCTATGTAAGGAGCATGAAAAAGAAATTCAAAGATGCATCTAAGAAACATTCTGGAAACACACCTGAGCATACAGAATGCAGGATAAGTCAAACATATTAACGAGATACAACAATCTACTGATGTGGCAGTACCTGCAGAAGCAGTTCTTTTTCTATCACTTCACCTGTCTTGCTGATAAGCTGTTTCTGTAGCCTCTGTATTTTCTGGATCAGCTCATAGGTACTCGGGTCACTGGCCTAGACAAAAGCAAAGTAGTCTTAAAAATTATAACTTGTTAGTGTTTCTTGCTTGCAAATAAAAATCACAATATCCAAGTGTCGAAAAGTAACAAACATGAAATTAGATGCAGAGAGGAAAGAGGGACTGTATTTTTTGTTTCTTAGGGCATGTATTCAAGCGGTTCTGAATCTGAAATCTCTACCTCTTGAAGAACAGTCAGAGTATGCTCATGCTGAACACTATTACACTTCGGAATACTTCTTAAAACATCTAGTATAAGTAGAAGAATGTAACCCCCAAACCAACAGAATGGCAGAACCATGTGACAAGGAAGAAAAAAGAGGTTAATGTTACCATTTTTAGCAGACACTGAAACTGTCTCCTATATAGAGCAGTGCAAGTACTACCCACTGTTTTAAAAACCTCAAAGAGTGACAAGTGAAACTTTAGGAGAGGGAAATTTTTTTTCTCTTGAACAAAAGAAAAAATAATCGCAATATAGTCTTTGAAACAGGTTGAGAAGTTAGGATAAATTATTGGGGTATATTGACAAATTATTATAAGGCTTTAAAGTGTCTGCATTTGTGGAATCTCATTCTTCAGTGGTGGTAAAGTGCTTCAAAAGACGATGGATTGTAACCACTGTGTTGCTTTCTTCTGTCTACATAGCCTGTAAAGATCAGGAGCTATCATATGGCTTTCTCTCCTTCTCATTGTTTAATCACAGATTGTATATGGAGGAAGCTCAAAGGAGAAAATAAATTCTGTGGAGAGCAGCCATCAAAGATTACTTTTCCCCCTTTTGTGTCTTCTTATAGTATCCTTCACTGCTCAATGAAGAGCAAACTGACTGAAGCTTTTCCTACCTGGGGATACACAACACTTCTTTCCCACATGGTTTTTCCTCTCTTATGTGGTTTCCGTGGTGGATCATAAGGACTGAACACAGCAAATACCTCAGTAAAGATCTATTGTCTGCATATTTGCTCGAATCTACGAGAACCTTGATATCTCGTGGCTCTTCACCCTCTATCAGATTTTACCTAAATCAGCTAATCAATTCAAATGTAACTGGGACACTAACACGTGCAGTGCTCCTAATGCATCATTTACAGATAAACCAGGCTAAAAAGTAGTTCAGACACCGTGAACCACTCAAACTGTGATTTTTCCATAGCACTGCCCAAAAATGGTGCCAATTTGTGACAACTATAATGATGCAAGGGTGTTTTTTCATTAGAAATTGAACCAAAACTCCATCAGGATTATTTCATATGAATTTGGCCATCTGCTAGTTTTTCTGTGTTTCAAATTCAAACCACTGACCTAGAATGGAAAGAAATCATTTCCCATTATCAGCCTTCAAAAATTCATTCTCTCAACACAGGATGCTTCCATTGGCCTGACTTGCCTTTGCTATACGGCACTACTAGAGATTGTATCTAGATGTCTTCAATTGAGGACAGCATCCTTCACTATATCTCCTTTTTATGAGAAAAGCTAATCGCACTGCTCAAACTTTAAGCTCAGCATGGAAAGAACATCAGTTAAATGCTATGCTAGTAAGCACATTCAATTCAACTTCTGGAGGGACTAACATGTTAATACTCATTATTAGAGCAGCTAAGCAAATCAGGCTGGCATCAGATCGGAGATCCATGCAACAAAGAAATCTCAGCTGGCTGCCACTTATATTGAAAATATGCAGTGATGCCAACCAATGCTCATGTATTTGGTCTATGCTTGACAGATTTATTATTTTTCCACTTCATTTGGTAGGTTCAAACCATGTGAAAATTTAGATTTGCTGTTTATGTAACAGCTGACCTCACATTACCCAGAATGAGTACCTTTGGAAGCCCACCAATGATTATGTGTACTTCTCTTTTTTTTCCACAGATGTGGTGAAAAATGTGACATGTGACTTCAGGTCTGTTCCGTCTGTACTGTGACTTCTGTCCATTTCCCAGTCCACATGCCCTATCAGCCTTACTAATTCTTTCTTCCCATTTAAATCTAATTGGTGAGAGTAGGATTATACCTTTCCCCTATCATCCTAGTTCACTCATGTTAGGGAACCATCTCCTTCTAAATTCACCTTATGCATTCTTACTCTCTTTAGCATTCTACTGGCTCTTTACAATCCCCTCTGCAATTTTTCATTGAGAAAATGACAAAAAAATAACACTGATTGCATTGTGCAAAGAAACCATTCAGCAGTTAACTATTCCTTTGGTACTATGGAAATTTCAGTCTGCCTGCCCTTCCACATAATTTACATAACAGTAAGGTAAATAGGCTTTGTGCTGTGTCACTGATTTGGAAATATGGGCTTTAGTAACTCAATGCTGAGTCATTACCTCTAGTTTTCTCCATCTGTGAACATTCAAGGGATTCTCTAGTTCTTCTTCCAAAACTTTGCACCGAGTCTGTTCTCTTAATAGCTCCTTCCGCATGTGATGAACCTCCTGTCTTAAGATCAGAATAAAACAAAAAGGAAAAAAAAAAAAGAAACAAAAAAACTCCAATCTGAAACCAAACCAATCTATCCAAGGCATTAATACGAACATGAAGAAACCATTCTTCTACACATTACAACACTGGCAAAGCGACTCTTGAAATTAGCATTTGACCAAGAACACTATATAGAAGTTCCTGTAGGATAACACAAGTAGACATGAAGAGCGTTCACTTCAGTAAGAATGATTCAAAAATGGGACTTCTCATCAGTTCTCAGGAAACCTTGTTCACAGCTCATTTTTTCTGTATACATTAAGGCCAGTTAATTCATCTACAGTAACCTACAAATCACAGTTATGGAATTACCTCTGTATTGAATCTGACAGTTTGTATTTGAAAGAAGGTTTTAAAACAACAGGGCTCACAAAATCCAGTAAATAAAACACACCGTAGAACCTAATTATGAAGAACACCCAACTTTGTTTTCTTTTACTCTTACTTCCTCTCCTCAAGGGACTCCAGACACTATTTGTTGCTGAATTTAAAATGAATCGAGTGGTCCAAAGATGCTTTGACAACTAAGATTCATGTGCTGGGGTCAAGGAGTGAAGAAGCAGGAAACAAAAAGGCACATTCTGCAAGGATCCAACCCTTATCATTTTGGTGGGTGGATCCTGTAGGTACTTGAAGGGGAAAGGAAATGGAGAATCACCAAGTGCCTCCTCCACTGAACCTTCCCCTGCCAACCCCAGCATTGAATTTGGCTCACTAGACAGAAAAAGGCCTTTTTTTTTTTTTTTTAAACTGTGAAGTTGGACAAGGTTATGGAAAAGGAAAAAAGAACATCTCCAATTGGCAAATCAAGAAAGCTAATTAGCAGCACAGCTGATAAATGGACTCTTTCGACAGACAGTTTTCATGATAGTTTTGGACTTCATTAAAGTATGTGATTGCTGCTGTAGTTAGCAAGAATTGATCCACCCATCATGGCATGTATAGCACTATACCTCAGTGCATTTACTGAGTTTCAATGCAGTAACGGGCTTTCAGCTGAATGCATTTGGGCAGAGAATTCAAATCCTATTCCTGTCCGCAGTCAGTCAATGAAAAATGCAATTGCTAGCATTTTGTGCCCAGTTCTTTTTTATCTTACACCAAATCAAGCTAACATCATTCCACTGGAGTCAATGGGACTAACCACAGACTGAAGTAAACTTGCTCCAGTGAAGACCATGGAATTATAGTCATATAGATAACCTAAATATCTCACTCAGAAGTGTGATACCTATATAGAACAGTACAGTGTTTCTCTGCTGACAATATACCTGCTGCTTCCTACAAACCAAGACTGGTTCTACAGAAAATCACAATAGCTTCACATCAGCAAAGAATACACCTTAAGCTTGAGAGGGTTAAAAATAGAAGGGAAGCATTAAGCCAGAGTAGGAGGAAATAAATCAGACTGGGGCTATTAAAGTTCTGTTTTAAAGAAACACAACCTTCAATGAAAATTTAACTAAATCTTTCTCTCAGAGCAAGTTGACATATAAATCTGGAAGTAAAAAGCTCTGAAAATGAGTAGGAGTTTGTTATAAATATGTCAATTGCTCCCCATCCTCTGCAGATTGCCTAATAAAAAGCAGTTCCACTAATTTGGGCCCTAGATACCACTAAGTAGTTCACTGAACTATGAACATCTTCTCTGCTGCTGTCTGTCAAGTATATTCTGCAGGCAGTAACTCACAGCACAAGGTGAAATTTGGAAACTACTTTAGCTTAGGACAAGATGTTTTTTTCCCCCTTTTATCTGTCTTAATTTTCTTGATCAATGATTAGCTCCTTTGTGAACTTAATCCAGTGTGTATAAGGTCAAAACAAATAATCCCCTTCTCCAAGGTATAAGGTTTGTTGATACAAATCTTTATCATACATGAAAATAATTCTATGTCTCAAATACAGAATTATGTATGCAGTCACTACAAAAACATATTCAATCAGATTTTCTACCTGAGCTCTTCTACATTAGCCACAGTTTTACCAAGTATTCCCTTCTCACGACGAAGTTTTCTGATCTCCAGCTTGAGAAGCCGGATATCTTCCATTCTCTGTCTGTACTGGGTCTCACCCTTATTTAAGATGGATTGCTGGATTTTAATCTTTTCATAAAGAAGAGCCACCTCATCATTGCGCTGAACAAGCTGGGACCCAAGGACATCTCTCTCGTTGATAACCTAAGGATGCAGGTCAAAGCAATAATCTCAGTCACAGATCCTCAGCACAATTTCAAAGCATCATTATTACATTTTCATCAGTGAAAATCACATGCATTAAGAAGTTTCACTGTTATTAATGAAAAAACAATAGTAATGGCCTAGTAGCTTCTCCTATTAGAGTTTAGTCTCCTGAATCATATGTGAACTACATTATTCTACTCACTTCAGTATCTACACATGTTTATTTCAATAGCACTGTGAAGCTTTAGAAGTACCACTTTTACAGTAGCTGAGGATCTTGATCTTAAAAATGCATTGTACTGAGGGAGCAGGATGCAGTGTGTTGGAAAAGCCAAATCTGAGATTCCTACCTGGTCGTATTCCTTCTTCTGCTTCAGCCTCTCAGCATCAGCCTCAGCAATAATTTTTAGGAGTTTTCTCTCTTCTGCCTCCTGATTTTCTATAAAGTGCTTGGTCTCCAGAGCTTGTTTTTTCATCTTAAGCAGTTCAGCCTGGTGGAGTCAAATAATATAGGCAAACAGTGCTTAGAAACAACTTTCCATTATATATACCTGGGATTACAAGTTAAGAATACAACCACATACATTCATTTCATTTCCTAACAGGTACATATTTTGTTAGTTTTTGAGAATAAATCACTCAGACAAGCAAGATGAAGTCCCATAACTAAATGTTGGGAACAGTATTTTAATATTGTTATGCACAACAGAAATTTAGAAGGCTTTTTGTCTGTAATAATGGTTCAAACCTTAACTCAGGAGTCTCATTTAGTACTTCTTTTTTTAAAGGTCATATTTGGAGAGTTTTTTCAATTGAGTAGTTATTTTGTTGTAAAAATCTAGCAGACATGTTCAAAGCAAGGCTGGGTTGTGAGAAAGGAAAGCTCATCTTGCTAGAATGGGCAATAATCTACACTATACAAATCATTATCTACTCGGGACACACTTCAGACCGGAATAAAAGAATATGTGGAGAACAAGGCAACTAGGCACGAAAGAGCAAAATTAAAGAGCGTTAGCATTTAATGGAAGTGTAGAAGACGGAGAAGGAAGGACTGCCCCTAAGCAAAATTTAAGTAATGCATTGTTACAGTGATTGCACGCCACTAACACAAATATTGAAAATTATCCAGTAATTCTATCCGACTGTCACGAACTCTGTAATTCAAGACATATGTAGAGAAAAAACACTGAGATCTTCTTGGATTATTAGAAATTTTTAGCATTAATAGGCAATTAGCTACAGACAAAATGGAACTAAGGTGACTACAGTTTGTTTTCACAGATATGCAAACTTTCAAGCCTTGACTAGAAGACTTTTTCACAACTCTGACCCTTATAAAGGATGACATTCACGCTGCCTTTTCAGAAACAACGTCATTGAATGTGGAAAGAATGAGGCTGTGATGAAGTCTGCACTTAAAAATATTGATTTAAGACAGAAAAAACAGTTCCATCATAATAATAAAATAACATGTTCAATTCTTATTTTCTTTAATAAAATTCTCATTTTCCTATAAGTGCAACTTTCATATCTTTCTTACTCAATATTGGATGTTTATTAGAATCCATCAGCTGAACAAAAACGCAAGCCACTTCATACTGAAATGCAATCAAGAGTGTGCAAAAGCTGTCTACAGATCTAAAACTGCTCATGCATTTCACGTTGCTGGATTTTTAATATATCAAAAATTCTATGTTCTCCTTATGTCACAAAAAATACGAGTTGTAAATAAGGAGTGGCAGCAGATGCTGGCAGCAAACATTTATGTAAACAAACCTCATTGAAATGTACAAAGTTGAAGTAGATCTCAACAACCTTGTACACTGACGAGCATAAATACTTCAAGTCGCACACGTGCCCCACAAACTAACAGGACTTCCACTGAAGTTAAATATATTGAAGATTACAGTATCAGGATCTACACACAGAGGAAAAGAAAGGAATAAAGATAGTAAGACTGGAAAAAGTGTCAGGACTGAAACTGTTCTAAAAGAGTGTATCTCATTTGAGGTTGCTTCAGAGGTTCTGCAAGAAATTGAAGTCAGCAAGATGGAAGAATTTATATGGTACATTTACATGCCAACTTCTCAAACTAAACTCAAACCAAATTCCTGTTTAGGTTCTGAAGTACTACAGTAAGTGAAGAGGTTTTTTGTATTTGTTGTAAAGATGGGAGTAAACATTTTAGAAGAGGTAAAATGGACTGGACAGAGAATGCTGACATAATACTAACGGTAAATCAAAAGTTTCACATTCAGACTTCTAGAAAATGCTGAAAAAATAAAAGGGCAGAAGCTCTTGACAGCATCTCAAACCTGGACAACCATACTTCTTACCGCTTTCAGATACGTATTTTCAAACACTTGGGTGTTTTGCCAAACAAATCAGATCTGCAAGCCTGTAGGAAGGCCAACTGAAACCAAAAGATGGCATTGTACTGGCTTTAATGGGGCTTGGATCAGGCATCCCATGATTCATATGCCATGATCACACATTTTTAAGACCTTTCTGACAGCACAGCTAGGCATAAGTCCAATGTCTCTATAATCTCCTATAATCATTCCTATGAATCTCACTCTTCCATGCTTTAGTGCATCCCTTAAACTGATTTTCTGGGAACAGCTTGCTTCCTTCACATCAGTGCAAACAGGACAAATTGAAGCTGGCTTGCTACACAAATAATTGGGTTCTTTTGTGCCAGTGTCAGTCAGCCTCTTTGAATTCTCCTCTGCTTTAGTATTCAGCAGAGACACTCAGGTAGAAGACCCACAAAGCCCTGAAGCTATTCACTAATGTGATGTCAGTCCATGGACACACTTGCTGGTGAATAGTTGAGGGGGTAAACCACGTAGCAATCATATGTTTGTCAAATGGACGGCAGACAATTCTGAGGCGTTGAGACAGAACTGGCGACTAGTTAAGGCAGAAAGCTGCACATGGAAAATGAGGCACTATTTGACTTCTCCATCACTGACAGAGCAAATCTGAGACAGATCAGATATAAAAACAAATTCATCACCTTTTTACAAAACTTCGTTGACATCTTGTCATAACTGTGGTGTTGCTGAAAGCGGCTGAAAACCTAAGAAGTCATTGCAGCACAGCAACAAGCTATCAAAAGAAAATATTGTGGAAACGGCAGAGGTTTTGGGGGTGTTGTTTGTTTGCTGTTTTTTTGTTTTGTTTCTAGTGCCTAGTGAAGAGAAAAATAAGTTGCTTTGGACACAAACTCCTTCCATCTTTTGAGAGAGCAACAAATTGCGTTGAGGTATCACCACAAATTTAATAGTATGTCTAAAAATGGGATGCAGCCAGGGCTGAGGAGAAGGAACAGAGATTCAAGCTCAGATTTCAAGTTCAGAATTGTGAAGTGTATTATAATTGGGTTTGCACTTTAGAACAGCAGAAAGAGAGAGAGAGAAGTTTAAAGAAAGGAAATTGTGAATTACAAAGGTCTATATTAAAAGTTTAGAACAAGCAGGGTATCCCCAAAATCCACACTTATGCAATGAAACTTTGTGGTAAAAACATTGAGTCACCAGAGATTTAAAGCTTCTCAAGACAGTCTAGGACCTTTCTAACTATAATCATAGACAGAGACGAAATTTGTCAGATACGTGAAAGACTTGTATAACCAGCAGATCTAAGAAACACTTCAAATGGGCTTCAATTTTTATAAACTACAGCAAAACAACTCCCACAAACCAGGAGCACAATGAAGTCTCTAAAATCATAGGAGCCATCTTTTGTAATAAGGTGTATGTGCAAGGACTATTACCTTTAATGATTCCTTCTCCCTCTCTAGTCGCTGATGTTCTAGACGTGCTTTCACAAGAGCTTCTTCTTTCTTTGTGATCTCCTCTTTCAGCTGATCCCCCTGATGCGTCACAGTTTTCAGCCTCTTCTTCATTTCTGTTATCTCATCCTAATAGGACAGAAAGTGATCACAAAAAGGATCAAAAAGGGTAAGTTTTTGTGAAGGAATTCAGGCTATTTCAATGCTGGAAAATGAAACCACAATGCTTGAGAGATGTGCTGCACATACCACAAGACATTACTGTTTAATACAACAGAACAAAACATTTTCATTAAATGATAATTTTGAGTTTATGCTAGCATGACATTGCTGTAAAAAGGTCTCCAAAAGGCACAAGGATAACAACAATGGTCATTAATGATGAGTACAATAAGCCATCTCATTTGAAGTTTAGACACAAAATAAGAACTAGCAGTCAATCCAAATTACAAACAAGATTGTGATTCTGTCCATTTGTTTCCATGCTTCTAGCACTGTGTTTTTCAATAAGGTTGTAAACAGTTGGGCACAAATGCCTGGGGAGAAGCTTTTGATGAAAATGAATATAGCTATGAACAAGATACAAATATGTCCGTGAGTAGAGCTTATCTCCATTTTGCTTTTTTGTTAGCTTACAAAAACACCAGTGGAAAAAGTGTTCTCAGAGATGGAAAATTTCCTGGTATGAGAATATTTGGCATAAATTTTAGGTTCTAAACACAGAGCAATATGCCTACTAGCACTGCAGAGAGATGTGGCCACCCTGACAACTCACAACACAAAGGTGCCTGCCCATGCAACACCAAGGAACTGTTACACTGACTCAGTGATGGTACGTGTTGTGACACCAAGTGCAAGCTAGTAAATTCAATGTGTAGACAGACATGCTTTTCTGAATCAAGCAAAAGTAGCTTTATGAGCTGATAGTCCTCTGCTGGAGGCTACCACCTCACAAGGAAGACAGAGTAACATTTCACATGAATACATTCTGTTTCAATACAAAACCATATTCAATTCAGAGTTCTTTCAGCATTCTCTACCATATGCATGGATTTAATTGATAAATGAGCAACATTTTCTTTCATGATGTGCTTGACATAGTCAAGTAAGATCTTGAGTCATGACACTCCGCAAATGGTAGTGAGAAAGTGCTGATTACCAGTCTGATAAAAAAAAAAAAAACAACAAACATGGGCTCCACACTTATTTGGTGGTCCATAGACAGACAATTAAATGAACTGGAAATAAATGTAATGATATGCCAGTAGGTTCACCAGCCTGCATGTTCAGTCAGTCCTGTGAATGTCATGTTAAAAGCAGGTTTTGCTAAATAGTCCATAAATCTTCTAACTAATAAAAAGAATGACATAGAATTAAAATCTAGCGTCCAGATATATACCCAAATACAGTCCTACATCTCTATTTGATGAACAGTAAGACAACACAATTTTTTTGCAAACAGGCTTCCTAATCAACTTGTGTAAACAAATGAGCTCCTAACAACAAAAGAAACCTCAGGGGTGAATGCAAAAGATATTTGTATTGTTTTGAAAGCCTGCCAGCATGGAGATCATGAGTAAGGTGGGGATCTTTCTGTATTTAGCAATCCCAAAATACCTTCATCTAGCTTTACCTAAACACGTTTGTGCAAATTTGTTTTACCTCACAAAAGGACTTGCTAAAAAGTTTTATGGTAAGCTAAGTAAGTTAAAGTATAAACAGCCTCTAATAACTTGAAATTTGAACAGCATTATGTATGCCACCACATAACACTCAAATCCTGAAGAGACAGAGTTCATTGCTTCTTTTATAACTGAACAGTTCTTCCTAAGTAAGAGAATTTATACTGGATATATATATATAAAAATAATCAGCATTGAATTGCATGGGGCTTTTTTGTTTTACTATTATTTTTCCTAAGGGATTGTTTGGGAGCAGCAAAAACCACAGCATCACTTCTAGAATGTGTTCTAATGGCAAGAGGCAGGCAGTGGACAAGCAAGACATTCCACTCACTTGGCAAAATAGCTCATTCCTAATCAAATCAATCATAAAGTAGGATAGGAATTTGGAGTTTTGTTCCCATCTGCTTCTCAAGCAAAACACCTAGCTATTCATATCAGAGCATAAATTGTGATCTATTATGATTATGTTATAAAAACATTATTCTGAAAGAACCCAATACTGTAAACTACAGCTATCCAAGGTCCCAGCCTCTGTCAACCATAACAGGACTTGTATAATATCGTAGATCTTTACATCAGAATAACAAAGTGTATTCTTAGCTGATCTGTTCTCTTCTTCTAGTATCGTTAGTGAGATCCCCAAGGCAAAGTTATGAATGGAAGGAATCATTATCTGAGGAAAATGACACTCACTGAAAGGAACAAGCAAGGTGGAAGCATTTAGTTCTGCCAGAAAATTCTCCTTCAGCTGAGAAAGTGTTCCCTCTGCTTTCTAAATCACAATTCACACTATTGCTTGCATGCATACAGGGCTAAGGAAGCAATCTTATTCCCATTAAAATCTATTTCTCATGCAGACAGTACAGCTTCTAAAGGGATAGGATTGAGTGGAGTCAAGAAGGAAAGGAAGAAGTTTCTTTTCTGATAGTATAAATCCATAGTTCCATTGCACTGTGATTCTGTGCAGTTTGAAGCTGGGGTATTGCCATGCAATGGCTGAATTCCTATTGTCAGCCCAAATGCATACTGTCCAGATAAACACACAGGGACCTAGAACGTTCATTTCCCCAGAAGACAGAGGAATTCAGAAATCATTTCTGCAATTAAACCAGTGAGCTTTCCTTTTAATAAAATAGAAGTAGATCACGAAAAAACACACAACGTAAGCACAAGTGAAAAGTATTCTTCTACCTTAGCTTCCATCAAATTTTTACTGTACAGGTTCCTCTCTGCTCGCACAGTTTCACAGTGGTTTTGTTGCTGTTTTAATTTAATCTCAGATTCTTGTATTTTCTTCTCATAGTCACAGATCTTCACTTCCTGTATTTCAGCATCTTTCAGATGCTGGAGGACCTGAAGCAGAAAGAAGGAAATGAATGTGATTAAATCATCATCACAGGATTATTGGGATGGGGTTAAGTTAGTGATTTTAATGTAGGGTGACAACTTCAGACCTCCGTGATAAGATGTTGAGGCTACAGCTAAAATCACTTCTGTCCGAGTATAAGTTTGACCTTTCCAGATTGCTTATGACGAGGAACATTTTATTTCAATCTGATACCTAGGGTGTGCTTTTTTCAAGATTAAAACATACAGATATGCACATATTTAATTAAAAACAATCTACTGGAAGTACTGCCACTGAGCTGGCTCAACAAAATCAACACAAGCAGCTTTCATTAAGAATGGCCTTAGGTTATTTATTAAGCAAAGCTAGACTTTGAACATGGTTTTGGATGTCATTTGTATGATAAGATGGAGAGAAACACAACATTTTCAAAGAAGCCCTGCATTTACTCCTCGACTGTGAAATCCAGTTAACTTTCAAAACCTCAGCTTTTTAAAAAATACATATCTGATCACAAACTGTGGATCACAAACTTGATCTAAGTAAGCAGGTAATCACCATTACTTTTTTCCATTAGGAGGATAAATAATGATTCTCTAAAGAGAACAGAGTAGCATTAGTAGATTAGTAGATTGTGGAGAGATGATCATATGAAGTATCAATGAATGAAAATACAAAATATGACAGACACCTTCATTAAATAGTTTCCAACATAACCATACATAAGAATTAGTACATTTTAGGAGCAAAAATACACATAATTGCTAATTGTTATGATGGGCTTCTCAATTTACACACTTTTCATTTTTTTCAGAGTAAGAACCTTCCTCTTGTACAAATATGAAAACCAAGGAGCACAAACAAGTATTAGTCAAATAGAACCCAATGCTTTCATTGTTTGCTAGAAAGAGATGAAAAGAAATAAAAAGAAACTAAGGAGTACATGTCAGGAACATCATTTTTCAGGTTCCCTGCCTGAGGGAGAAAAGAATGTCATACTCAACTCCAGGAAAAAGATCAAAGCATTGAGCAAAAAGCTGAGGAATCTTATGGACAAAATCCAAGGAAGAAGTCCACTTACAGCAGCCTTTCATTGACAGTTCTCCAGACTGGTTTTGAAAGTAACCGCTTGAGCTCTGATTTACATTTGATGCAGAAGCATATAAAAATGTTTACATCAGATAGTCAATAACTGCAAAGTTTGCAGTCGGCAAAGTTGTCCCTTGCTTAGCAGTAAAGCCTTGTGAGGTCTAACTATGGGGCAGGAGCTTAATTAATTGATTATTCTATCACAATCCACTCTGAAGATAAGGGATTGCTAAAAATAGAAATTTTTATTACGGCACAGGAATACAGTTCTAGCACATTTGAAGCTGACTGCAGAGGATCCCAGGAACTGCTTACAGTGCAATACAAATACACAGTCTCAGTTTATAACCCACTCTTGCCTTTTCCCTTTCTGTTAAAACAACCTGCCAATAGTAATAGCAGGGAGTAGAAATCAATAAGGCATGTTTTCAGTTAGCGCCACGGCAATCATAAGCTGGAGCAAGATTTGAAAGTAGGTCACTCCATTTGTAAATCTTTTGCTTGGTTTTGATGCAATGTAAGTGCAATAAGCTCACGGACTATGTCTTTCAATGTGGCGCTCATAGTCAGGATGCTGACTCTGCTTTTTCAGGAGTGACTAAACTCCAGTAATTCTCCCTTATAAATACAGAAAAAAATATATGCAATGTTTCTCAATAGAGCAGCGCTGTGGGAGGCTGAGTATCCACGATTGTGACTGAGCTGATGGTACAGTACACCTCTCAGATTCAGTAATGAGAGACCAAAGCTAAGCAGAAAGAATTCAAAATTCACAGTTTTCTTCTGTACCATCTCACTTTTCACTTGTTTACTTAATTCATTAGGTGTTGGTTACCTGTTTAGCTCAGCGAACCTACTCAAGAACTCAGCTCTGGTACCATCCTTATTTGCTTACCTTTGTTCAGCAGATCTGAGAACTTTTTCCCGTGTCTTAATGAGAAGCCTATGCTTCAGATGAACTCCAAGAGTTACTTCACTATTTGCTTTCTAACAGCCTATATCCTTCACTGGAAAACCAAGATTTCATAATCTAATAATTTCAAGCCAAGAGAGAAATATTCTAATTTTTGTAGCCAAGGAACACAAGCTATGCAACAAAGAGCAAATAAACAGATTTTTTCTTATTTGTACTGGCTAATCGAGAAGTAACACTACTCAAGAAAGTAACACTGGCTTAAAATGGTACAAATGACCAGTCAGCCAGGCCAATGATTAGAAGAGCAAGACTAATCTGAATTCCCACCATTAAAATATTTTCCTGCTTTGGACATAACTTTATTGACTGTTCATCAGTCACTCCCTAGTAAATCATGATTTTGAAAGAGTAGTTCTGCAGCTACGAATTCAGTCCTGTTGTAAATAGCAAGACAACTTTTAGAGAGAGCATGGCTCCGTCAGCCTTTGTGGGATTTCCAAGAAATCTTTAGACTTAGATGGGTTTGGCTCTTTACAAGCTCTTCCACAATTCAGAAGAAGTACAGCAGGATGTTTTAGAGATTGCTTGGTGGTAACAGATGGTAGGAGAGTGCTGACCAGTTGTGAAATGTCTCCCGTATTACGTAAATTTTGCCACATTTTCTCAATTTACACGCCTGAATACATCAAACACTGAACCTAAATATTACCCATGAAATACAATAAATACATCCTCCCTCTTCTTTCTACCCTTGTCTTTTGTCCTGTCTTATCCTTCTCATGTAGGGAACCTTGTCTGCAGGGACAAGACCATCATCTCACAAACTCCCATGATCAGAACTACTCCTGCTGCTCCTCACCTGCAAGTTGAATCAGAAACTGTCCCTTTACTGAACCAGAGAAGCATAAAAATCCTTTGGAAACTTGAAGTCACAATACAGGCATCATTATACAAACAGCTCAAGTGTCATAACCCATTTACTCTGCCTTGTAAGTGACAGAAAATTCACACCCAAAGTGATAGGAAAAAAAAGAAGGAAAACAACCAAACATTTTTCATTTTAACCCTCAAAATATTGTGCGTAATCTTAATCAAAAGTGAAAGCAAAAGCCTTGTAGTTCTGAGTGTTACGAATTACTCCCTGGCCCTAGTTTACAACATTCTTAATTCATATCTATTCTGTTAGAAATGCACTATGAGGAAAAGATGCAAAGTGTGACTTTGCAATGAAGACACATTTCACTTCCACAGAATATTATTCCTAGGTAATGACAAAAGGTAATCCAGAGATGGGAGCATGTATCATTAAAAAACAATTTTAAAGCCCCTCATCACATTTAGTTGTGAAGAATAATTTTAAAATAAAAAGATAACTTGTGAGTTGAAACAGCTTGAAAGCTAATCCCAGTAAATCAATGATCTTCTTGGAAGGTCCTTCAATGTGATCTTCCACAATTAATGGGATATGTTACAACCGTGTTCCTGAGTATACCTTCAGGAATAAAGCCATACATAATAATGGGCATAAGACAGCATAAATTTTATGCAGAGTTTCTATGCAGTTGGTCCTGGCAAATGCATTTTGTAGATGAGACTGAAAATGATCAAATGTTTTAGACATACTGGGATTAATCCTTCAAAATGCTGAGTCTCTTACAAAGATGTCAAGCATTGTCGTCTCTCACTGCCCTCAACAGAATTTGAGGATGTCAGTAGTATCAAAATTAAGTCATTTGCAGATAAAACAGAACAATCAAAGAGTAATTTCCAACTGCATGCACGAGTTGCAGTTGAGGAATTCAGATATGAAAAGCCAGAGGCTCTGGTTCAAACTCCTGCCCTACTTTTGCTTCCTATTGATGAGTAGGACTACACGGCTATTCAAGCTTCTCAAAGAATAAGCAGACATTGCTGAGGTTCCCCCAGAGAGACGTGAAACACAGCAGTGGGCAACATGCACTTTAAAGAAGAGATCTTTGTAAACTGCCTGAAGACCACTGATCAAAGATTTCACCCATTGGAATATAGGGAAATAAATGTATGATCTTCACAGCTTTGAGAGTTAAAAGAGCAAAGAACAACTTGCACAAAAAGCTGTTCTACCTTCTGTTTGAGATCACTGGCTTCATTGATGAAACAATCTCTCTCCTTCTCCAACTGGTAAATAATCTTCCTTTGTTTCTGAGCTTCATTCTTGTAATTTTGAATTTCTTCTTCTAAATTTTTCTTGGACTGTTCATGGAGCTTCACCAAATCTATCTGCTTCTGAACGGCATTGGTGGCCTTGTTCAAGTTCTGCAGGAGAGACCACAAAACAATGACTCTTGAGCTGAAAAAAGCAACTACAGCAAAAATATGCTGTTATCTAAGTGAATTGTGGACTTTCTAAAGCTATTATCTCTAATCTAATTTGCTCAGTTGAAATACTTGAGCCTCAAATCTGATTTTAAAAAGAAAAGGCAATCTCTCATAGAGCTGCCAAGTCGTGCTTTTTCTGATTTGAAGTTAAAACACTAATATCTGCATTACAGAAAAAAAAATTGGATAGGATTGTTTACAAGCAGTAAAAATAATGACTGAAAAAACCTTGCCAACTTCAAGGCATTTAGATTGTAAAGCATGCCAGTAGCTGATAAAGTAACTTTCTTCTCATTTACTAAATAGCAACTTCAAATTCACTAAGCATGGTTTGAAATCATACATAGGGATTTAAGTAGAAAACACCAAGATATCACTTTTTAAAAAATCAGCCTTCTAGTCCTCCTTTGGAATTTCTTTCCTAAATTCAAAATGAGTATTTACTATCTGTAAAATCTTCATCTGTGCTAGAGTAAAGACACAAGATGGTGAACCTATACCAAGAAACGCATCTCAGCCAAAATAATCTTTTAGCATTGAATTTACTAGATAACACTTCAGAAATGACAGTAACGTGAGATGCTATCTTGCAGTACAAAAACTGGGCTGATGGAAAATGACCAGTAAGAGAAATGGACTGAAAAAACAAAGATTAGTATTAGCATAGTCTGCCAAGCTGCTACATGCTGCACCAACATTCTGGTTTGTTCTTTTGCTACCACAGAATTAATTTGCCTAGATAAATATTACATTTGATATGCTACAGAGTGTAAAAGCACAGATGCAATCAACTCTTCAGACATTAAACAATGGGTTTTCAAGATGAAAATGTCACTCTTTTTTTGTTTAACTCCATGATGGTTTATATGCTAAAACTTAGAAATATTTTGTATTTATGGGTATCAGCACTATTTCAGTGCACACTATAGAAGAAATATAAGCACCTGCTTAAGGATATCCGATTGTTCGACTCAGCATTATTTATCCTAGAATATATTTGTGTCTCTCTGTGAGAGTTTAGACATTTCACTCTCAAGTCACAACATTTGTTTATCAGTATTAAAAAGGCAAGCTCACCTTGCTTAGTGCATCCCTTTCCCTCACAAGATCATCTATAGCTTTCTTGTCAATCTCCGCTTGCTTTTTGGCAGCCTCCAACTCTAGAGAAAAGGAGAAAAGAGGTGCAATAATTAATGGTATTGAGGACTCATTATATTTGGGTGTTCAAACCAAGATACCATAAAGAAGTTGGATTTTAAGAAATGATGGAGCACACTGAAAATCAGATGAACATCCAAAAATTGAAGCACTTTAAAAAACAGGGACTTTCAGAGTCATTCTAATCCATTTAAGTAAAATCCAGTTCTCCTTTGAAGCAGAAAGATTCTATTGGCTTCAGTGGAATAAAAACTACTTGCCATGGGTCAAGATTAATATTGTAAACATACTATTAAAAATATACGTACATTAACTATTAAGCACATGTTTTCACTTCATTTTAAAATTAATTACAAACTGTTACACTATCACTACAGCTCAGGAAATGAAGTACTTTGGATTGCTAAGACAAGGACAAGTTATCAGTAGCCATTCTCAGGCATTCTAGTATGGATCTGATCATTTATTTAAGTTTCTCTCTCTAGTACCAAGCACGGCCTTGAGCAGTATAAGCAAAACTTTTCCACCCTTGCAGAGATGCATGGAAAACAGACATGATTTTGCATAAATACAGCCAAATAGAGGCATTAATATCTCATATATGCAGTCTCTTTGGGACACGAGCAGGAAGCAAGGGAGAGCAGGAAGCCATATTCAGGATTGTATCAACTTGAACTAGGTCAGGGTTCTAGCAAAGGTTTTTGTTGTTGTTGTTGTTGTTTGGTTGGTTGGTTGTTGTTTTTTTTTAACCAAAAAGTAAAAACATTGTCCCAAATGTTTTGACAGCTCCATAATATCGCTTTACCAAAAACGTCTTCAATATTTTTTTCTGAAAATCACATTGAAAATGTTTATTTTTATTTCAAAGCACTTTACTTTGAGATTCCGTTGCATTTTTGAAATGTCTTTTACTATACCCAAGGAATTTTCTTCCAAAGTTTCCATTTGAGAAAAACGTTGAAAGATCTTTCTCAAAATGTTGCAGATCTGCTAGCAAGTAAAAGCCATTGCCTGTACCGCTTTAGTTAATCTGCTGACCAACTGAAGCCCTAAATATACCACAACTAAATTTATCTGCTTGCTCACGAATATTTTTTCCATGCTGTAACTATTCAGCAGAATCAGAGCAGTTAGGAAAAAAAGTGTCTTATCCATGCCTGTTTTCAATGATCTCTGAGCCCGTTCCTCTCCCACTGGTCAGAGCAGGAGCAATAAACTTCCATTAGGGGCAACAATCTTTATGATGTGGCACACATTTGCGTATCACAAAGTTCAGTTAAGTCTTTTGTATCTGCAACCCATACACGCTGCAATGTGCAAAATCTTTAAAGGTTTTATAAAAAGCATTCCAACTGTCATTTGTACAGTATCACACCAAGAACTAAAAGAGCATGACCTTGCAAAGATGCACCCTCAATGAGCAAACTATGAATCAGAAGACAGATCCATTCATCAGTTAGGCACCTACCTCTTTCTAGACCAGATATTTGATTTTTTAGGGTCTCTCTCTCATGCTCTGCAGCAACTTTCTTTTCCTCTGCAGCACGTAGCTTACCCTGGAGAACATCTCTTACTTTGTTCATCTTTGAAATTTCAAGGTGCATCTGAGTCACTTCATCGTCTCTGGCCTATAGAAAGCAACAAGGAGGGAAAGTGAGAGCATCCACAGAAAGAAGTATCTCTGTACTTGGTACATACTTGTTCTATGAAATTCAGTGCCTCAGAGCAAGCAAAGGTGTATGTGTTGTGGGTCACCTAGAAGAAGATGACGAACCAATTGAACAATATAAAAAACAATTTAAACAAACTTAGGGGAAGGAAAATGATAATCAAATCTCATGCTTTAAGGTTGAAGATAAACCACAAAAAAATCCCCAGACACAAACCTCAAGCAGTACTACACAAGCTTGCAGATTAAATATGGGCAGCTCTAATTTCCCTTGAAGTATTAGAGACAGTAATTGTGAAGAGAAAGATCTCTAGTGAGGTTCAGTGGTACGGCAGGTACTTGTAATCCCCATTCTTTCTATAATCCATGGCTTTTAGAGAAAAACAAAATGTAGAGTTTATCTCGTTTGCTATACAATCAGAAGAGAAAATAATCAAAACACCGCATGAAAATTAAGGAACCAGTTACCAGGAATGAAAACCAGTTACCATAACAGAAATTTGCCTGTTTCTTTTTTTTTTTTTTTAAGAATTAAATATAACTTCTCCATATAGTTTCACTATTAGGTTTTACAGCCATCACAGACTACAGTGTTTCATGCAGAACCTCAGATATTTGTTATGTAAGATGACGAATCCTGGTAGGTGAGTATCCCCTGGCAGGATATGAATCTTCTCAGTTCTTCCTGACAATCAAGAGAATTATGAATTCTCTCCCAGTCCAGGTTGCCCAGCACCATATTAGAGACAGCATTCATATGTACAATATTTTAACCCCAGTAATGACACAAAATGCAAGATACAGTAGATAAAGCGACAATATCTAATGCTTATACATTACCCTGTCCCACAAATGCTCTCAACATAGCGCAAAAATCATATGCAGGAATCATCTGATCATTCCTCTACTGAAACTCATCTGCTTCTGAGCAGTATAAAACAACTTTTTAACAATGTAAAGTTCCAGGTAGTATGACTGCAATCAGAGAGATATATAGAAGGGCTGCTCCCAAAGTAATGCCTCCTATTTTATTATGTTGGCCCATGACAGCAGACACAGATGTTGCTTGTATGGCAATAGAGGCTGAACCTTACATTTTGTTGCCATGTGACAGACGGCAGCAGAGGGGCAGTCTGACAGAATGGGTCTGACATGGAAGTGCAGATGAAGCAAAGGTGCGTCACTGAATTCCTCCATGTGGAAAAAACAGCACCCACTGACATTCATCAATACTTGCTGAAGGTTTATGGAGATCAAACAGTGGATGTAAGCACAGTGAGGTAATGGGTGGTGCATTTCAGCAGTGGTGACAATGAGCCATCTCTACCGGTGCAGGTATTTACAAGAGAAGCATGTAAGCTCTTGTTCATCACTGGCAAAAATGCACAGCTAATGGTGGTGACTATGTTGAAAAACATCATTTTGTAGCTGAGAATTTGCTCTATCAAGTAGTGTTATTGTGCTCTTTGTATCTGTTGTAGTTTCCACGGAAATAAATAGGAGGCGTCACTTTCTGAGCAAACCACGTATGTGATAGAATACATACACCTTCTGGTACTTACTTTCAGTTCTGCTGTCTTCTTGTGAAGGTCCTGCACTACCCCTTGAAACATCACACTGTGCTGCTCACTCTCTTGCATAAGCTTATTATTTCTCATCTGAAATTGCTCAAGTTCCTTACTAGTTCTTTCATTCAACATCTGTTAGATTAAGGAACAATCCTATTAGTTGTTTTTAATCTGATTACAATATCTACATATACATGAAGACAGAACATTTCATATTCCCAGGAGATAAAAGCCACTGCAGATTGTCATCTGCTTAAAACCCACTCTTCATTGCTGATGAAACTACTAACGTGAAATATGAGAAATGTTCATATTGACTAGGGGAAATGATAATTTCTAATGAATAACACAACCAGTGTCATCTTTTCCTGGAAGCTTAGCAGCTCTCTCTCTCAGGTGGTAGATAAATATTTTAATTCATATTAGGCATTTGGCAAGCATCATACAATACAATCACTTGCTACATGTAATTACCAAAAATCACTATGCAATTCAAATGACTTCAGTCAGTAGAGGGCAAGGGAACGCTGTCTCTTAGTGAGCAAATTCTACATTAATATGCCAATAGTGTTTATTTGGGTACATGATTTGCTGAGACCAGGACCCAACCATTTTCTTCTCTAATTTGTCTTCAGTCAAAAGCTCAGAACAGCAGTTTCGTGGTTTGTACGGGGTACACATACATCAATGCTGGATCCACCAGTGTTTTTTTCTACTTGATGAGACTTACTTTAACAATCATTACTCCATAAGTGAGGAAAGAATTACCATCATATTTCACACTTCAAATACTAATGTGCAATAAACTGATGAAGTCAATATATACTATTCTTTTAAAAAAAATTGGAAGAGGAGCAGAATATCATTCTTCCAAATGCAGGCAAAAGAAAAGACAATGTGAAAACATCATCTTATGTTAAGAATGTCAAGATTACACTGTTTCTGAGTATTCTTTGTTCAGACTTGGGCACCGGTGGGGTGAAGCTTACAGTTGCTGTACCCAAACCAACTTCACTGCCATTCAAGCAATAATACTAGATTATAAATTTGAGAGAAGTAAGAGCAGGCATCACAGCCAACTACCATTCAGTTGATAAACAATAACCTTATTGCGTGGCAATAGTTGAGCCACTTCCTCTGCCCTAACTCTAGAATAGTCTATGTTTGAACAGATTTTTTTTGTGAAGAACAATGCAGTGACTCCACAGACAACTTCAAGCCACGACAGGTAATCAAAACAGTGCAGCAGCCTGGTTAATTAGCCTAGGCTTAGCACTTTATGGGAACTACCAGTTTCCAGGACAGTTTGGGCAACTGAATGCTCCTAAAATAAGCACTTAGAAAGCTCAAAAGGAGCTATAGAAAGGAAGATGAAGAATAACACAGAACCAGGAATTGCAGACATCCTGATTAAAAACAATATGTCTTGGCAGATCATGAAGTTGCCCTTATAAACTACTCAGTGATAATTGCATAACCATAAAATAATTTAGGTTGGAAAAGATCTTAAGAGACCATCAAGTCCAACCATCAACCTGACATACCAATTTCACCTCTGAACTACATCCCTTACTGCTGCTTCCACACGTCTCTGAAATATCTCTAGTGATGGGGACTCTACTGCTTCCCTGGGCAGTCTGTTCCACTTGACCGCATTCTCCATGGATAAATTATTCCTAATATCCAATCTAAACCTTTCATGGCAAAACTTGAGTCTGTTTCTTTGCATCTTACCATTTATCACTTGAGAAAAGGTGACAATCTCCTTAGTGCAATCTCCTCTCTGACAGTTGTAGAGAGTGATGAGGTCTCCCCTCAGCCTCCTTATCTCCGAACTAAACAACCCTATTTTCCTCAGCTGCTCCTCGTAGCACTTGTTTTGTCATTATTTCATCAGCTTTGTTGCTCTTCTCTCTGTGTACACTTGAGCAACTCACTCTCCTTCTTGTAGGGAGGAGAAGTTCAGATAAACAGTCAAGTGTATTCTGAGAAATAATCACGTTCTCTTTATCTCTTTTTGCTAAGTATTTTACTAGGAGCCTATGTTGAAGAAAAATTTCACAAACTTCTACCCTCACCAATTCAGGGACCCAAAGGGAAGAAAAAGCTATAAAAGCCATAAATTTACTAGATACACACAACTCCCAGGAAAGTTTCCCTTGAGGTAGGACTGTTATACAGTGATGAGATCTCTCCTGCCATTTACTGAAATTGCTTCTCTGAGAGTTTCTCAAAGTCAGGGGAAATGGACTGAAAACCTGAAAATTCAAACACTTCCAGAACACTGTGTTAGTACATTTCCAGATAAAGTTTTTGGAAACAGAAAGGGGAATATCAATCAAAAAGGTTTACGAAGACAATTCTCTGCCCTTTGACAGAAACATTTCCACAAGCTTGAGAGGTAGGTGAAAATTATTGTGACAGAGAAGAAAAAAGGGGATCAGATTTAAAACGGCTTTACCCATGCCACTACAGTCAATCAGTGGCAAAACTGGCAATATATGCCAGAAGTCCATCTTGGCAATCTCCTGTTACTATCATTAGCTCATCTGTGGTTCACAGACTCTCTCTCATTCACTGTCATCCTTTCAGGATGAGAGGATCTCTAATTATATCGTTGTGCTTCATTACTGATTTCTGTGAGGAATTTTGTTTGAAATCTGTCATCTGCCTTCAAATATTTATTAGTTTAAAAAAATTACATAAAAATAAACATTTAATGAAATTTATTGACTTAAAATAATCTCCCTCCACCTCCCTTCATGAAAATCAGATTTCTTATTTTGAAATGTGACCCTAACCTTAGACCAGATGAGAAGTGTGCCAAGTACTCTACCTTCTGATCTTTAAGATATTGTTCCATTTTCAGTTGTTCCTCTTTGTTCTTTTGTATACGTTGCTGTAAATTCTTGATCTCAGCTTGCTTGTTAACCATTTCAGCTTGAAGATTTTTCAGCTCCTTATCAATTTTTTCTTTCTTTCGTGCTTCTCGTGATACCTCATTGTTGCGCATTTGGATTTCTTGCTGAAGCTGTAGTAGTAAAGAAGACAGAAATTTAAGTTCTGTTGTCTTCTATTTAGGAAAATAAGGCCTCTCACACTTAATGTTGAAAACAATGGCTTCTATTCTACTGTACCCACTACTACACAGAACATTCTACTAACAGATCTGAGAAGTAACTATGTTATCTAATGGCTGAACAAAAAATCCTGTACCAGGTAACCTATTTCTTCATGGCAAGAATTTGTTAAGCACCGGTCAGTTCATCCATGCAGAAGGGTCTGATAGAGTTCAGATACACAGAGCATTCTTCTGGAGATGCAGTGGCACAAATGTATTTTCTGTTACAAGTTATTTGTGAAGTGGTACTTTCTGAATGCAGGGTTAAAACTAACTTGGATTTAATGTTACATTGCAAGGATTTTTTTCTACCCCATCAGCAGAAATGCTTATACAGAGAAAGGAACGACAGATGTCAGAGCAGTTTTCCACAACTGCTCTCAATATTTCTGCTCTCAGAGTTCCTCAGCAGAAACTTTGAAAGAAGGTTTCTCTCACATTTGATAACTTTCTTATGATTTCTGCTCTCTCTCCCAAAAAATGTGAGGGACCAGAATCACCAAAGAGTATCTATAGGAGGTTGATCCACATGGAAAAATCCAGTTCAGACAGGGACCAGCAACTGAAAGATGTTCTTCACTTAATGATTCTTCTCCCTGTGAGCCCACAGATGAAAAGCTGCCAGAACCACCAGAGTCTTCAACAGGCCCTTTAAAAAGAACACCGTTATTTAAACAGTCTGAAGTGGAGAATAATTTTGTTCTGGGAGATTGGAAGGTGGTTCTATGCACTGTAACAATCTTGAAATCTAAAGGGTTGATGAAGTAGGTATCAGAAGATCAAGGTTGGCAAGGTTCAGTAAGATTTGATGGGAGTTTCACTTCTCTTTCTTTTCTCACATACTTGCAAAGCTGTTAGAAAAGCAAAAATTTGTATTCTCTTGTAATACATTCCCAATTAAGTGTTTTAGAAACAGAAACTAATACTGTGTATGGAATGCAGGCTCATCAACCCCTTCCTATTTGCAATTAGTAGAAACTGCAAGCTACGTGCTGCTTCCATGTCTTTTGTATTCTTTAAGTGTTCTTCTCTCTTGATGTGTTGCTCCAGCCCCTATTTATGTTCTTCTTTACATTCCTATATTCTTCATTGCTGCATTTTTTTATGTTGATGCATCTTTTTTCTGATCCTCCATTCTTCTCTATTTTCTCTCCATTCAGTGGGTACCCTATTGATCCTCTGTTTTCTGTACCTCTAGCTGCTAAATGATTTTAAAGAAAGCTATACATATTGCTCAATAAAGAGGCCTGTCTACTCAGACGTTCAGAAAAATAGAAAGTCTGACTCAAGAGCAGACAAAGAAAAGCAGAGGTAGAATGCAACTGCTCTGTACTGACAAAGGTGAAGCAAACAATTATTCAAGCTCAAAAACAGCAGGTAGAAATCAGTGTAACAAAGTATCTCACCATTAGAAATGTGAGGTTTTGAAAAAGCTTCCCAGAAGCAGTACAGGAGAAAAGAGCCTGATCAGCTTTTAAGTCAGAATTTGATACATTCTTAAAAACAATTGCATGGCATCATATAACAATCACCTTCAATAGAAAGTGAGCAAGGATCGAAATTCCAGGTCTATGTTCTAAGTGGTTCTTTGGAAGCACAAAGATTTACAACAGAGAAAAGAAAAACAAAAACACACCAGAGAAGAATCACCAGTATGAAGGATAACTAGGATGCTGGCAGAGGAACTCTGGCTCAAGTCAGGTTATTGGCGAGCTGTGGAAGCAGCTGGTACATGACAATACATTTTTCCAAGGACACAGCCAAGAAATAGAGAAAAATACAAAAATAATTCACAACAGACTTTCTGAGCATTCCTGAAAAGGTTCTAGATGTGGAAGAATAGGTAGTAGTATATTAGTCAATGGAGATCAATTGCAGAAGTGGAGAATGGTTTAGGACAGAGCCTAAAATCACCACCTGGTGAGCTGTACAGACCTGTATAATAGCTTGATCTGCCTCATTCTTTGCCCTCTCTGCATCCTGCTGCTGCTCTGTGGCCTGAGTTAGACTTTGACGTAACTCCACAACCTCTGACAAGAGTTGGTCTCGCTCCTTTGTTATCTCTTCTTTGTATTTTATCAACTCACTGATACTGCAAGTAAGGAAACGATAGTTAAGCAGTGGCACATGCTCATTCTGTTCTTCCTCCTACACCAGAACAAGATCCTCTGTGAGAAAGAGTAGTTCATAATCTGTTTCATTTTAAACTCTTCTTGGATTAATACTCTATTGGTCTATCAAATTAGAGACTTTACCTACTGTGATCATTTAAGAATCATCACCAACACTAGTCCAATACTGTTCCAATAGTGTCCAACTCTTTTCTTGGTTTATTCCATCCTCACATTTAGAAGTAAAAATAATAGAAAATATAAAGGTAAGAAAAAAAACCTTTACACAGTGTGAATGTTATAATCCAGAATCAGCTGATTCAGCCATCATCAATCTCAGTAGAGAGTACACAGAGTACATTAACCCATAGTGCCTATCTCACCTCTGAGTTTATAGTTAATGTTCAATCATAAGAACAACCTGAGGACCTGACTATAAAAGGAGCTTTCGGAAGGTATTTAAAACTGACAGGTCCTCAGGATCATGATTATTTGTACACTGTAGCAGCTAGAGGCTTCAGCTGAGACTGTCATTCTATGCTAGTGGCCACATAGTTCAACAGTTCCATTGAAAAGAAATTAAATGTATGAATATATACAGCCAGTGATAACGCCTTATAACAAAACTGGGAACAGAAGAGAAGACTCCTGCTTCCTTTTCTTATCTACTGGGCCCTGCTGCCATTGTACGTTAAATTGTTGACAGAACCCCACTCTGAAAGACACGAAATGCTGATAAAACATTGGGACCGTTACTGAGAAAGTGCACACTATTGTTTTTGTTTTCTCAGCCTAATTCAACACTAAATGAACTCACTAACAGTCTGATTCTGTACTTGTGCACTGCATAAACACATGGACAAATAAATGCGCACTCATGAGAAAAGTAAAATGGAGAGAAGACCTCTGTCTCTGATTTCCAGTGACCTTGTAGCGTATAAGTGGCTAAACAAGGTGTAGAAGGATAGAAAATCAGATCAGGCACTTGCTCTTTTGGGGGAAAATTTACTTGTACTCCTGACTGGAGGACAGTCCAGATCCCTGCTCCACTGAATTAGTTAGGCGTGCAATTTCCTCTTGTAGTGAATGAATTATTTCCTTTGCTTTCTGTTCCTTTTCATAGGCTGCATCCACCATTTTCCATGCTTTTTCAATCTCCTAGAAAAGGAAAAAAAAGAAAACATTTACAAAAATTAAATTGGGTTGAAAGGGAGCAACAAACTAAAAATTAATCACCTTGCATGTTGGTTAATTAAGAAACTAGATTTTCATGTCTTACCATGCTCAGATTCACAACAGTTTCCTTCACCAGTTGCCTTTTCACTGGAATGAGGGCATTTTCAGCCATTCAGACAATGCCAGTTCACACCACAAAAGCTCTTAACAATTTAACACATAGATTGGAATATTATCAAATCTCACTCTTGGAGGTTTTGGTCCTGTAAGTCCCAGTAATGTCTAAATATTTACTGAAGACTCAGTACCTACAAAATTCCCTTGTACTCCAATAGCTCACTTAAGACTCTAGAAATCTTATTAGCTGTTACGACAATGAACATTCAGATTACTATTTCTCAGAGGAGGAGAAAGAGATGTTACTCAGGGCCTTGCTACCTCGTTGTACCTTTGCATTTGTGAGGACCTAATGCATTTTGGCCTTAACTACATATTTAGACAAGCCACAATTCTCATGCCAAACTTCAACATGTGTAATTATTTGAATGCCAAACTCACAATCCCACAGTTTGATATCCATAAGCAGGTACAGCACATGAGAGTTTGCTTAATTTTCTAACTTCCTCTGCATTTCTTCCCCTTGAAAAAGATCCCTAAGAATCATATAGCAGGCTTGTTCCTTGCCAGGGTTCAAACCACACTCTGAGAAGTTCTGAAATTCTGTGCTAAAAATTGCACCAAATCAGAAAGCATACAGACAAATGCATGGAAGAAATGTTCCCAAAGAAGATACACTTTTAACTCCAGAAGTTCCTGAACTGCAAATCACAGCACGCTGTCCTCTCCCTCATGCTCTTTTCTCACCTGGCTGCTGACAGAGAGTTTGACTTCATGGACTTTAATGGATGTAGATTCCAAGTCAAACGCTCTGCAACTCTACATTACCTTTAGGACCTCCCCGAGCAGGATCAGATACAAGCATTGTTCAGGAAATAACATCCCTTTCAATTTCTACTTGCATCATACAGAAATAGAGCAGTGAAAAAAAATTAAAGTACCTCCACAATGAATAATATCAGATAACTGTCCAGAGAAGTTGTGGATGCCCCATCCCTGGAGGCATTCAGGGCCAGGCTTGATGGGTTCGTGCTCAGTCTGATCTAGTGGTTGGCAACCCTGCCCATGGCAGGGGGACTGGAACTAGATGATCTTTGAGGTCTCTTCCAACCCAAGCCATTCTATGACAACTTGATGATTAATAATTTATATCAAATTGTTTACAGCAGTTCCTTACTTGAATTAACATCCCTGGTCTGAAAATAAACCTATTTAACGTTAAGTTAGAAATAATGACAAGCTATGTCATGGTATATGGTTAATATATGTATTGAGCACTTTCAAATTGAATAAATGTAGTGCTAAGCTGTTTACGGCCTCAGTTAAAAACTTAAAGTCATTGAACCAGCAGAAATAACAGACTACCATAATTTGCTGAAAAGCTAACACAGAATATAACATCTGTAGCCTCTTCAAGCTAGAGGGAGAATACGTTTTCATATTAGCTATCCAATTAGTTCAGCA
Source organism: Aquila spilogaster (assembly GCA_024606505.1). Taxonomy (NCBI): domain Eukaryota; kingdom Metazoa; phylum Chordata; class Aves; order Accipitriformes; family Accipitridae; genus Aquila; species Aquila spilogaster. The sequence goes on from JANHGO010000012.1 coordinate 16,921,784, forward strand.
TATCCAAATCTGAGAAACCAGAGAAACCAGATGGAGCTTAAAGATCAGGAATATTTGTCCTTTGGCTTTTTTTCTTGCTTTCCAGACTAATAATAAATAGTTAAATGGTGGGTTTTACTTGTTCTGAAATTCTGAAGAAGATTATAATCAACAAGCAGTATTTTCATTACTCAGTGAATTACATAGTCCAAAACCTAGTTTGAAAAATATGCTTTTCAGTTACGTATCAAGCATATTCAAAACAGTTATAAAAACTAAAGTCAATTTTTGTTTTACACATTCAGAGTTCTAATTTTCATTTAGATGCAGCAATGATCTCACATAAACTATTAGATATAATCCAAAAGGTGATAAATTTTTCACTCATTCTCTTACATAAAAATATTAAATTATGAAATTCAAATAAATGCATGCTAGGCTGAAATAATGGTATAAAGACAGTGTATCATCTTGGCTGGCAAAAAAAAAGCATAAAATATAGCTGTAAATCTGTGCTTCAGGTGTGCCAACCAGTAACAGACAACAAATCTTTCTCTAGAAAAATGCAAATGGAAAATAAGATTAAAGCTGATTATTTAATTCAAAGCTTCCTGCTGGCTGATTAAACTGTGATTAAAATTGGTTAATTAAGTCATTATGATTGGAGTTTGGGGGGACAGAATTGGTGAATAATATCAATAAGCTCTTTGAGAGGTCTTACTGGCTTGAGTGAGTCCTTAGGCTCATAACTGTACTTTGATTTGGTGAGAGTCCACAGAAGTGATCCCCTGAAGTCAGTGAGGCCACTCAGAGAAGCTGTGATTGCAGGAAACCCTGTGCTGAACTGCTTGAACCATATCTTGCTCTTGATGTATGTCAAAACAACTTTTATCATAGGGTTAGCATGCACAGAAGATGGCATCATTAAAAGGCAAAATCTAAATTAAAAAACTGCTACAGGCTTCAGCATCAGCAAAACTGGTCTCTGTTGTGATGGTCTCCTTCATTGTTTATTTTATTCTGAATAAAGAATAAATAGATCTCTTCCTTTAAACTTAATAGTAGAGAGGAGGAAATTTCTGAAGGTGGATGCTTTGATTTAAAAAAAATCATATTATTACTCAGTGGGGAGGGGAACCGAAAGAATGCAGAGTGTATCAGAATCACTGAGTAACTGCAGTACAAACGTAGGTACATGCAGTTTGTTGTGTAATTAAAGATGGAAGGCGGATGTTTGCATTTAGAATAAGTACTCTGGAAAATGTGAAGCAGAATTCATAAAGTGTGACTGCATTTATTTTCCTTAAATAGACCCAAAGACCACATCAGTGATCCAAGAATTTATGAAATGCTTTCTTAGTACACTGGATTGATTCCCTTGAAAACTGAAAACTTGCTAACTCAAAGCAGGGCAGCACAAGCTCCTATAAATTCCCATTCTAGTGTTCTTCCAGTGCAGCTCTATAGATCAGTTTCCCTAACAGTGAAAGAGTGAATTGTATCTCCCTAGGGTTCAGCTTGGCCCTTAGCTTCTCTGACATGACCATAAACAGCAGGCTATTATGTCCAGTTTATTAAAACTACAAAACAAAGCACTGAACAGCCAACAGACAGTAACAGCTATTGATTATTATTGACCTGGGCCCTACCAGCAATTGATTTGTGCCATTAACCCCTGCTCCTAAACAGATCCTACTGATTATAACCAGGCTCCACATGGAGAAAAATTCTGCCTCTGCAGCTCAGTTGAAACCTTTATTTGTATATGAACTAACAACCCACAAAAGCAAACCTATAAACCTGTTACCCTGATGACCCATCAAGTCACCAAGATTGAGGGCCTTAATTTGAAGCGGCTATACCATTCTTACAGGAACAGCCCCACTGGGATTCTCTTATCACTTGTAAATAATGAAACACTGGAACAGATTATTTGTCTAACTCAGTGCTGTAGAACATCATATTTGCTATTTGAGCACTTGAACCTTCCTCGACACCCGTCTTAAGCACCTGTGAAAGATATTTTTTGAATGTTAGTAAAACTGCAGCAAAATACTACAGATGCAATGGAACTTCTCTTCAAAAAGAAGAGCAACATGAAATACGAAGGATAATGCCAGTCAAATCGCACAAAATGACGTGAACATCTTAAATAACATCCAAATAATTCTTGACCTTTTAAGAGAAAGACTAATTCTCACAGCCAAACTGAAAAGCATCAGCGCTGTTGATGCGGTCCCTAGCACACAACTGGAATTTAAATGTCACATGCTGCGTTTTGCACATTGCTTCTAATAGGATCATATTGTCAAGCAGCTTTTTCACTACAAAATCACCTAGCTGCTTCAATAGTAGGTGATATTAAGGCATAACTTGCCTTAGCTTCAAATCAGCTGCTGACATTGAAAAGGCTCTCAATTTTTCCCTACTCTTTTACTCTTCAGTTTCATGACATTACCAGTGTTGCCTCAGCTTGGGAACATCTTGAAGGATTGTCTTTGCTGCTGTTCACATTCTGAGCGTAGCCATGTAACAGGAAACAGTAAGGACCATTGCAATTCCTGACTGCCGCCTACCAGATTTTGATAAGCAGCTATGAAAATCAGCAAGATTTTATATGAGGTTTTCCCCCTTCCTGAGGGTGTTTTGAGCAGTGCCACAGGCTAGCAAGCTGCAGCCACAGGATAACAGCTCTGCTAGTTGTATTTATTCTGAGTGTTTATTTTCTTCATAGTTCTATGGATAAGAAAATTCATGTTAAATAACTCCTATTTCTATAGCGCTCATGGAATATTTCCTATTGTTACACTGAATTTATTTTGGTGGAACAAAATAAGTCTATAAAGAACGTTAATCACTATTTTGAAGCATTTAACAGCAATTGTAGCCTCTCTTATCCTCAGGAAATAGCACTTTATTGCAAGGCATGTAGGTATCTCAACTAAACGCTAAACTAATGCCAACCTAGGTACCACAACCTAAGCTTTTAAACAACCAGGAGGACAAAAGCTCAAAACACTATTTTCTGATCATTTGACAGATTAAGGTTCACGGTAGCAAAACCTCAGTAGAAAGCTAAAAACATCGATTATTCTTTAGCAAGTCAAGCACTTTGCATTCAAATCAATAATAACAAAGAACACATTAGAGTAAATTGGTGAAGTGACATTGAAATGCAGTATAGGATTCCTTTTCAGAAACACCATGAAACATTTACAATCCATATTTCAGCATGTAAGTAGATTTTTCATATTCTGGCAATAATTAACATCCAAGCAGCACTTCAAAAATATTAATGATTCCAGTTTCAAAAACTGTATAAGTTGGAAATGCAGATCTGTTGTTTTACAGATATGGAAGTACTAGTACTGCTGAGTAATAGAAAGTCAATGAAGTCAACTTAGTTTTAGACCTATGTAAATAAATACAGAATTTGACTGAGGGGAGTAAAAATACCAGGCTAAGGAAACAAAGCAATCAGTAGCAAAGTGGAGGTTAAGGAACCGGAGATGCTAACTCTATACTTGGCCCCCCATTTAGATCTCTATTCAAATATAAAGCATTCTTATGGACTGCTTCCTTATTACCAAGTTTTCCATTAACAATTTCATGTTATATTTAATTCTATTCAAAACTTTACCGTCTTCATTGATGATATAGTTCCCCGATCGTCCTTAGAGAGCTTTGTGAGAGCAGCAACTTTAGAGGAATTCACCACAAGTTCAGCATTCAGCTCCCTGCATTTTTCCATGAGACGCTTTTCATTTTCATGAGACTTCCTCAAAACAGCATGGAGCTTTTCATATTCTGTTCGAAACTTCTCCAGAGTGTTATCTCCCTTAAGTAGATTGATGACTTCTTGGAAGTCTTTTTCCAGTGCTTCAAAAGCACTTTCTTCTAGATACAGCTTTGCAGACTTTTCCTGAATGAAATGAGAGAGACAGATAACTACTTAATGGGAGGAACCGAACACTTTGCTTTTGACCTCAGAATGTAAAAAAGCAATATATTGAGTGTGTAACATCTCCTAAGAAGTCAAGACAAAAACTTCTGTAAGTACAGTTCTCTTGCTACCATATAATATGCACATTTCACTCTGTTCTTCAAATAGATCTCTCCTAATTTTACTGAAATAACTTGAGCTTTAACACTCAGTGCTCCTGTAATGGAGGACAACAGCTATTCTAAAGATGGGTCTAGAAAATACCACTGTGACTGCGTTTAAATAATCCACTGGCTACTCAGGTAAGCCAGTATTTTAGCCTTGATTCTTCCCAGTTCCCCGCACTGTTAAGTATGATTAGTTTATTCTTCTTATGCAAATAGTGCCAGCAATAAGCACGTCTTAAAGCATCGGTGATGCAAGCAAATCCATCTCCAGCAGAAAGTGCTTCTGTTCAGCTTTCCAAAGGGGAAATTTCTGAAGTAACTCCATTCTGAAGCCAAATATTGCCACCTCGATTTACATACACCAAACCCCACCAATGTTTTTCCAACCAGCTTAAAACAACCTCCATTTCAGCCCCCAGCGGAAAACAACCACACCAAGCAGAGGTGGAACGGCCACTTGGATGTCAGCTGGATCTGCTAAGCAGCAAGATCAATCAGCCCGCAGGACACTGCGCTCTGTCACAGGTGTGCTCCTGCCATTACTCAAGCTCGGTCACAGCCAGCTGGAGCATCTCCCTGTGTGCTGAAGGCTAGGTGTATCTTTAAAATTGCATCTCGGAGGCAGGCCCGGGGGTGGGAGCACAGCTATTCTGCCAGACAGACCTTCCAGGCAGAAAGGTGAGCGTTTTCAAACGAAAAAGAAAAGAAAATACGTCCGAGAGCAAATATTTATTTCATGTGATCTGGGGAGTACACAAGTCCGTACCACCCGGAAAAGTTGAAATTAAAAGGAGATGGTGCGGCTGGACCGTGGCAGAGCGCTTGCCCAGTCCGAAGCCAGGCAGGGGGCTCACCTCCTCCATGGCGCCGGCGGGCCCGGGCTGGCAGCGCTCTGCCCGGGGCTCGGGGCTGGTGACGCTGCCGGGCCGTGTCCTAGCAACGGCGGCGGGCTGTCATGGCCGCCGGGGGAGGTGTTGTGGCCGGGGGTGGGATTCCGCCCCGCCATCTCCTCGGAGAGGCCCGGCAGAGAGGAGCCACGCAGGACCACTCAGCATCACCCATGCTCCATGCCCTTGTCCCCTGCAGGACGTTAATGATGTGGTACAAAAAGCAGGGCGCAGGACAAGGGAACCCCACACAAGGGTTCTGCGCCTTAAGAGGCGCAGGAAAGCACGGGCAGCTGCTGTTTGCTCTGCTACCAGCGAGCCAGCCCTTGAACTTGTCGTTTTCCTCCAATGGGGTCACAAATTCTCCCATCCGATAGCTTTCAGGGCAGGGAACATAACGTTCCATGTGCGCGTCCCCAGCAGAGTGGACACTGCCTACGACCTTTAAGTTCCATATCAAGCAAATAGTGACAATGCCCGGTTTAATGAAGCCTGAATTGCAGCACTTCGTTTTACCGATTGCATGGCAAAAATGCTTAATTTCAAAGGGAGGCTTTGAAATGGCCTGATGTCACCATTAGAGCTGGAGAATAATGCACTTTCTATAGTGCACTCTGCATATGTACAACATAATTACAAAACACCCTATTTGCTGAAAGAGTTTCAGTCGTATCAAAGCACACTTCTCATAATAAATCATGAAACAAAGTACCTTCTATAGGTTTTGCACTCTTCATCTTCCTCTTTGGTGATGCTTCCTACGCAACAAAAGCACCAGAGAGGTGATGATGATAAATTCCTGGATTCCAGGATCTCGGATTGACAAGAAAATGAAATTTTAAGACCTTCAATAAACAAAACATCCGCGCATGTGAAGGAATACCAGAAGATGTCATTTTTTGCTTTCTCAGCAAAATTATGCTGAAGGAAGAGTTAAAAAAAAGATTTCATACAACATAAAAATACGACCTCGATACTTATGATATCTTTTCTTGTGGGTATGAAAACAAAACCAATAACAAAAACAAGAATGGAAACTTATGAACTGACCTTCACCTTTCCATTTTAGGTTATGTTTGCACTTGCGGATAACAGCAGTAATATTCCCAAAACTTATAGCCATGTATTGAGGCATCCTCATGGCCTTCTGTTTTTCAAAGCCAGGGTGAGTTGTGCACTGTGAGACTTCCGAATGGTAACTTTACAGGCTGGTCTTCATGACAAGTGCCTCTTGAGCTAGATTCATTCTGATTTGACAAGTTCACTCCCATGGTGGCTGCACCTTGAGCAGCTCTGCAGACGTAATAGGGTGATCACACCAGGAGTCTGATAGCTTGCACTGAAGCCTGCTTTTAATAAGACAACCGCCAGGAGTTAAAACACTCAACAGATTTATGTGCAAACAGAAGACAAATCTGGGACAAAACCTCAAAATTCACTTTGAATTAATTCTGCAAAAAAAACTGCAAAACACATCAACAGGTTCATGATCTGGACAGACACTTGAGGATATCTGGGTTTCTGACCATAGCTTCCTATAGCTTAGGACCAGCTGCTCAGCATCTCCTGTGCTTTATATTTCTTAGTAAAATGTAAATAACCACAGCTGCCATCCTGCAAGAGTGCTGTGACTGTCATGGCTATAAGTGATGTACTTATTAATACAGTAAAATTCTAGACAGGATGGAACTCTCAAAGAGGGATGACTTTTTAACTCTCCCCTGTAAAATAAGCCTATGTTCTGAGCTCTGTGAAAACCTTTCTGCTAGCAAGACCTAAAAAATTCCTCAGCCACAGAAGAAATAATCCCCTATTATACTGTAGTATTTTATTATAGTATAGTACCACTGTACTAAACTAAATTGTAGTTTCATTAGCAGCAAGGACAAGATGGACCCAGGAAACTTCAGTTCATTCAAAGGACTGTTACATAGTTCCTTGAATGTCTGACTTCATTCGAAAGACATCAGTATCTTATGATAAAAAGCAGAATCACCTGTTTCACCAGCATCATAAAAAATGTTCGTGTAAGCAGCACATTCATGTTTGTGTGGGTGCAGAAAGGGTTACTAGTGGTTAAATACTTGCTTACTGATTTATTTGAGGTCACAACCCTCAGGCGGTTAATTTAATGCATGCTTTAAACCAGAGTGGCATGAAAATTATAAGCCATCATTTGCTGAATGTAAGGATTTATGATCTGCTGCAGAGATATAAATAACTAGAGTAAAATCTCATCATAACAACATCCATGAGGATGTAAGCAATTTGGGGCAGGAACCATGACAGCACCCGTCTTCAGGATAGCGCAAGACTAACTCTTTGGATACATGATTATAACCTCAGTTACAAAGTAGTAATAAAGGAAAATCCGACGGTAGGGGACTGAAATGTCTTTCCTTTTACACCATCCTGTAGTAAGACAGAAAATCACTAGGTGGCACTGCACCACCACAGTGCTCTGATAAACTGCCCCCCAACAACAGCTATTTTCAGCCCGGACATTTCCTGTTCCAGAAACGTGTTCCGAATAATAATTAACACATGGAGACATAATGGTGGGGTGAACATGTATACATGGATGAGGTCCAAACTTCTCATACGGCTATGTTCATATTACCCAGATATATAATCAACGGGAGTTCAACGGTAAGGAAACCAAAATTTGTCTAACCATCTGCTTACAGTAAAGTATTAGTTTTACATATACTAAAAATATTCTAAATTTAATATAGATAAGTTCTTTGCATGCAAGTGTTGCAATTTCTCCAGCAAAACAAAAATCAATTGCAATCTCATGGTCTCCAGCAGCAGTGACACTGCAGATGCTGTCAAGCGGGCTGACAGTCAGGGATGTGCCCTAAAATCCAGTTTGTCTTCCCTGAGTTAATTCAGTTTGGCATTAGTAAGAGGAATAAGAAAGTACAAAAATGTGCTGTGATTTCTCCAGTCACATAGAGATGCTAAGAAGTTCTTGATTACTTAATTATCCAATTGATATTTTTTACTTTACCCTTCCAGAAATCCTCTCTCATTACTTTTAAATTAAATGATAGTTCTATAACGTGAACATTTGTTCTGATAAATTGGATTGAGGCTCTCTTCTTTGCTCTTAAAGATCATGTGGCAAATCACAAATAGCAGCAACCCTTGATCATGTTTGGCACTGGAGTTGAGCCAATGATCTCAAGAGGAAGAAACATACCATATCTCATTACCATTTTCCTAAAAAGTTAAATCATGGAAATGTTTTGATTAATAGAAACACCCTAATAAAGAGTTTGGTTAGCTCTGAAACAAGCTGAAGCTGACAAGCCGTCTGTGTATAATGTGCAATTACATGCTCTACATTAAAAACTAAAACGAATTAAATGATGGAAAGCAACAGAAATTAAGTCAATAATCCTGGATCCAAGCTGAACTCACCATTCCCCAGCACCATTTGAAACTGCAGAACAGTTTCCAGCCCCAGGTTTTCCTCCCAGTTCTGCAACAAGGACTATTCATTAGAAATTTCTTATCCTCCACCTTTCTCAGAGTCAAACCCAGTGAATCTCCCAGAGCCTCGGAGGAAAGCAGTGCTTTGCTGCCCTGGTTCATGATCATGAATATTTGTGTTCACTTAAAAAAAGACTTTGAAATATGTCTAGATTCATAATGTGCACATTAGCAGAAACAACTCCCCCTGCTACGATTTCCAACAGCCTTTCTGTTCCAACAGCAGAATTCACACCTTCACCTTTGATTCCTGTACTCCTCACTCATACTTTATTATTCAGTCTTTTAATTCTCAATCACCAAATCTTGCCCTAGCTGAAAACTTATCTGGCATCTCTCACTGCTTGACACCTGAATCCTCCAGGAGGAATAGGCTATTAAAAACCCTTCTCTCATAATACCTAAGAAAGACTACAGGAGTTGCACAGATTTAAGGTGTTTATAAGGTCACGAGTAAGATGAGGACACCATCTGGTCAGCTGTGAGAGAATGACCCCCATCTCCCTACACATTTCCTTGCATGGTAGCTGGGAGCTGTGGAACATTCACAGGTAGAAAGGAGTTCCTGGTCCTTTCTCCCTTTGGGCTGCTCCTGCTATGCTGGGGCACACCAAAATGCACCTCCAAAAAATGCTATGCCTCCTAGAATCCCATCCTGATGCAGTCTCCTCCAAGCTTACATGGTCATGTGAAGTATAAAAGATACAGCCATAGCAGGCATCATTTGAGCATGAATCCCTCTCCTGCTTGATCTGCATGAATGTGAATCCCCATGCGTGCTCCTTGCTGGCAGCTCAACATCCTCTGATCCTTACGAAGGTAACAGCTGAAAGCTGTACTAAAACCTGCTTCACTGCTGCCTACCAACAGTTCTCTGTCATATTCCTACTCTCTCTTCGCAGACCTTGCAAGGACTTTATTTTTTACTTACTGCTTGGAACAGTTTGAAAAAATAGTGTTTGTTTTCTAACAGATTAGAAACACTAATAGAAAAAACAATATAATTCCTCAATCTTCTAATATGTTCAAAAGCAAATGGAAAAAATTATCTAGAGTTTAACACTCAGCCCAAACCTCACTCTTGTTCTACTCCTGCTGATAGGATCTTAGAGCCTTCTATAGAAATAGTATTATTACATCTCATTTCTGCTACAGTAGCATCCATGTGACAGAGCCACAGGCTACATCCCAGTGTGCTGCAGCACTGTTACTCCACTGCTCACAGCTTCAGGTCCTGCCCAACATCTGAGTAAGGCTAGCAGAGCTTGGCTCATTATCAAATAAATTACTACCTTTAGCGAGATAATGATCTTCAGCCTTCTGTGGTGCAACAATATTTAAACAATGAATCATGTACTGGAGTTGTCAGGAGATGTGATTCCAGCTTTCCAGCCTCTTTCAAACTGCTGAGTTGCATAAAAAAAAATAATAAATCAAATTAGTATAACTTGGTTTGACTTTTCTATTTACATATCTAGTGTTATCACAGTCTTACACCAGCTTAGAAACAGAAATCCTGAATAGGATGGTGAATATGTAATATCACCTGATAGGATGTGTAATGCTATAATACAGTGGAAAGCACAGCAATGATAGCAGAATAGCAAAGTCCTAGGCTACAGCCAGTGAGGATAGACTCAATGCAGCAGTCACAGAACCAATAGAAAAATCTGCTTACCCTTAGAAGGCCTCAGGTAGGCAGGAGCCTCCAGCAAAATACCCTCACCTCCACTGCCAACCCTCAAATGAGGTCTGGGAAGGGGTGAATCCTGGCCCCACTCCTTCTGGTCACTCGGGTACATTGCATGCACCTGAGCTCTCCTGGGCTGGCCCTGCCTTCCCGCCAGGTGCTCAATCAGTGCTTCAAGTGGTGACTCAGCATTTCTGCTACATGATGTGAGCCTCCCTTTTTAAAAAATGTTCAAAACTTTCCCCTGGAACATTGCTCAGCTGTTGTATCCTAGGAATATTTACACGAATGTAAATCACAGCCCTCTAACCTATAGTGATTTGTACTGTTCAGTGTGTGTTACATGTATATATATATATGTGTGTGTGTGGTCAGAATTGGTAATTACTACCTTATCAGGCTTTTCGCAGGTGGTATTTAATAGATGTTTTCCCTTGGCTTAGGTGATGGATATTTGCAATCTTGGAGCAGGATCTGCTTTCTCTCCTGCTGCTGCATAGTTCCCAGGGGAAACAAACACTGCACTGAGACAGGCCGGGTCCTGCAGCCAGAGCGGGAAGATGCCATGCTGCTTCTGCAAGAGATGATTTTCTTACACTATGGCATAACGGGAAAGGAATGTACTGACAACAACCAGGGTGCCAACAAACCTGAATAAATGTGGTTCAGACACTAAGGAAATCATACCCATGCACACAAATTTACAAATACAAACCCTTTGAATAGCATTAGGATTGTTCACTAGTTCTGCAAGGACTTTGGGAAATTCAAAGAGGTCAACATGACAGCCTCTTACCACCTAGCTGCCTTCCATGCAAAGCTGTGCCTTGTATTTGATACTACAGAGATAAGTGTCTCCCACTGCACACAGCCCTTCTGCCAACTGAGCTTAGAAAATCAAAGCAGCAGTGCAGGAGAACATGCAGCATCCACCCCGGTGTAAGAGTCATTGCAATGCTGTGGGAAGAGGAAGGGTACAGAAAAGTTCCCACAAGTCAGACATTACTAAGCTGTTGCTCAAACCCGTTTCCCTTGGGCTGCAATAGGAGTTGAGCAAACTTGCTAGGTCTGTAAGGAGCTTTTTAAGCACAGCAGTGCTTTAGCAGAGTAACGCTGGAAATCACCTTTTTTAAAATCCATGATGGTGACCTTTCTCTGTTGTTGGCTCAGTGAAGCGGGCTGTGCCCTAGCTCCCCACCCCTCCAAGGTGGCACCTCGGGCAGACAGACGTACGATGCCCCACTCGTGCCAGCTTTGAGCCATGCCAACAGCCCAGCGGCACCGGGATCCCCTCGTTCCGTTCCGTCAGAGCCGGGAGGGAGCGCGGTCGCTGCTCCGCACGCTCGGCGCGACCACCAGGAGGTCACAATACATCCGAGAAGCAAAACGAGCGCATTTCCTTTCCGTCCCCGGTGCCCTCAGCACAAAACCATCTGGGAAGCTGATTGGGGAGCCGGTGGGGAGCTCAGGGAGCAAACTGCGGCGTGCGGGACGACGGCACGGCTCCTAGGGCTGGCGGGGCTGCCTTGAACGAGGGGAAGGAGGGGAAAAAAAAAAAAAGAGAAAGAAAACCCGCTCCGGACAGGCTGGGCGGGTCCCCCTGCACCGCAGCGCACCTCAGCGAGCGGAGAGCGGCCGCGGGACACGGCGAGGGCTGCCCGGTACGGCCCAGAGCTCTGCGGTGAGTGTGCGGGGCTAGGGGTAGCGGGCCCGGCGCTGGGAGCCGGGAGGGGGAAGCGAAGGAAGCGGGGCTGCCCCGCACAGGAAGGGCGTTTTGCTCACGTTGGTTTGGGGAGAAAAGCTGCTGAAAGAGGAGTGGCGTGCTGGTGGGGTTTCTCCCTGTGTCTCTTCGTGGGGTAAGCCGCTTGCTGAAAGCGCTCTTGGTGCTCGCCCTGCGGGCATCGGAAAGGATCGGACCCACGAGGCAAGTTTTCCCCAGGACGCAATCTGGCAGCCCGGATCCCCGGGCAGGAGCAGCGGCCGGCGGCTCTGGGGCTGCCTGCAGCAGGGGCACGTCTGTGGAATAGAGACCCCGCAGCTTGGTGGCACCGACAGAAGTGGGACCTTACGCCGTGGTGCACTCTGAAGTGATCAGTGGGTGCAAGATGCAGCACTGCACTTTGTGGTCGATGTTAAACGACTTGAGAGTGGCTCATCGTGTTACAAAACTTTTCTGCCTTTCTTCTGAGACACCACATCCCTCTGTATTGAGCACAGAGAGGTGGAACAATGTTTTGTCTGAGCTGCTCTGTTCCTGTGCACCAGTATCTCTTTTGAAGATGGTCAGTTGGTATTTGTAGCTCTGATGGGAGCAGCTCAGGAACTCCTGGGCTATAAAACTGACACAAGGGGCCTCAGCTTTTGTAGCCTCTATGTCTTCAGCTTGCAGTAAAGGGAGCAATCTCCTGCAGGACGTGGTTAGTGGGTGCAGTAGGGGTGGGTTAGTAGTTCAATTAGATGATCTTTGAGGTCTTTTCCAACCTTGATGAATCTATAATGCTACGAAGCAGTTCTCTTAGGAGCTGCCATGTTAAAATCCTTTAGAAAAATAGAATGTGTTGCTACTGGAGTCTGTTTTGTGGTCAAGCAAGATGAGCACCAGCACTGTCTCTAACAGAACAGTGCTATTAACATGGTTTTAAGGAGTGCTATAGGCCAAAACCATACCCAGTGCATCTCCTTTGGGCACAGCTATTTAGTGTGAGCTACCAAGCAAGGACTGGGCAGGGAGTGCTGGGACAGGAGCACAAAAGCATGGGTTGCTTTTGTGAGGCTTTGAGTTTGCTTTGATGGGGATAATAATGTTCTTTTGCAGCTCTGACTGAAGTTACTCGGTTTCCCTTCATAGACATCTAGTTTTAAAACCTACTGCTCCCAGTTCTCCTTAATATATTCCAAAGGGATTTTTTTTGGTCCTTGGGGAAAAGCAGAGAATGAAAATTAGGCATGGAAACTGGAAAGCCTCGTTTTTAGCACAATAGATGTTTCATACTGCTCCCATGTGAGAAAAATACTCATATTAAGTGTGATTGCCACAGAAGTAGTAAGAGGTCAGAGAGCCAGTGTCAGTAGTAGTGAAGCCCCAAGGACTCAGCTCCTTGCTGGTGGATAACTGTGTTTGCTGCATGAGTGGGGTGTGCACATCAGCATTTAGTGTTTGCAACAGCAGCATGCACAAGGGAAGCTGGGTACCTGTGCCCGCCCAGGGAGCCATCCTTGTTTATGCAGAGCTCAACAGCAACCCCTCCCTGCCTAACTGTCTTCCTCTTTTTGTTGCTTGGAGCGTTACAGTGTATGAAGAAAAAGCTTTGTTTTTTCCCCTTCCATACAAGTCAGACTGAAGAAGTCTGGTCAGAAGCAGAGAATTTTGCTCTTCCTGAGTGATTGCTTCAGGCCAAGTGACAGCCAGTAACTCCGAACTCTGTGTCACGCTCCCATTTCATGCTGTGTTGGTTCTCTCCATGACAATAAGGGCTCCTGTGTGGCTCTGCAGCCTCTGAGGTATGCCTGTGCTTGCAACCCTCCTTACGTGGCAATGAGTAACAGAGAGAGGAAATCTGATCCATGGAAACTGATGTTCAGCGTGCTGATCTAACTCAGTTCTGAGTTTGTTTTTTATGTAAAAACTATATGGTTTTCATAAGGACAATTTTAGTCAGGCTTCTGCAATTGGCTACTTGCTGTGTTGGTTCAGTATCTCGGGGCTTGCCTTCAAAGAAGTTCATTCAAATAGTGTGATATAAGGAAACATGCTTACTAGTTATATTGTGGTGTACTTTTTTTCCCCCAGTACTTAAATCAGTTCCCTGAGTGCAGTGAGTGTATCAGCAAAAAAGGGTGGTTTAGTTTTCAAGCTTTATTGCTCCCTCCTTATGCAACTGTATCCTCTCTCATGTCAACGTTCAAGCTAAATTCAGCCCCTATCAATGAGGTGAACATTCAGAAAAGTGTTGTTCTGGGAAGCACTGACAAAGTCTATGAACTCCGTAAGGAGCCTGCTCTAGTCTCCATGCTGTCCTGTGCTGTCCTATCCTGCACTCCTTGCTCTGCAGAATTGCAATTACAATCCATAGCAACAGCGCAATGGAGAAAAGAGCTGGAAAGAAAGCTTAGATCCCCTGTAAAGTAGGTTGTTGGGTGGGCCAGCTCCTTCTCTCCCAAGTACTATTATAATCCACTTATGCTGAGAAAAAGCAGCTTTGCTGCCAGAGCATGTACTTTCCATCCTGACACATAATTGCTGGGTGGGGGAGAGAGGTAGAGGCTGGCTGTGCAGCTGTAGGCAGGGAGGGAGACTGGCCAGGAGTGCCATGTGCCCAGCCACGAAATCCAGGTTTAGCAGGGATGCTCAGCTGTGTAAGCAAAGCCTTCTGCCCATTCACCCCTCAGCATGAGGAAGAAGAAGGGAGGTAGGTAGCCAAGATCTGAGTAGGCTGAGGGACGGAGAGCCAGCAGGGTTCTTTTTTTAGCTTGTTTTGGTTTCCACACGTGTGGGTCATACAAGGCTGGCTGAGCTACTCTTGAACACGAGCCTTGGAGCTGGCCTCTTCTGGCCCCTTAGCATCATTTCCCTGCTCTTCTTCCTGCCCAGCAGCACAGCACTCCTCAGCTTTTTCCCTCCAAGAAGAATTTCTTGCTGTACCCAGCTGGCTTTGAGCCACCACACGACAAACTAACAAGGCACGACAAGCTAACAAACACCCACTGCAATATTACAGCATGGATCCAGCCCTTCTGGGGTTGGAGTGCCTGGCTCCTGGCTCAGCAGCCTCAGTTGTGTTGTGGTGCAGAGGCACAGGAAGTCAGGGCTGAGCTTGTTTGTCCGATCTGGCCTCAGAGTTTAAGATGAAAACGGAGAAGTGAGACTGCAGATGATCTTCTCAGAGCAGGTACGTGGGAGGAGGGAGAGTTGATCAACCCTGACTCAAGAGCTGCCAATGTGAAGCGATTCAGGACATCAAGGGTGCATCAACTCAATGCTAAGCCCTCCAAGGACCCAGCTCCAAAGCTCAGCCTGCAGAAAAGCTGCTGCTTTCATCAGGCTTTGGATCAGAGGTTTGAAGTGGCTGTGATGGCAGCTGGGCAGGAGGGAGGTGCTGCCTGCGCACAGCTGGGTGACCTCTGCTTGTTGCGCCAATCAACCACTTCTGCCTGAGGACTTCACTTTGTTTCCTGTTGCATCTAAAATTTCATAGATTCTCTCTCCTCCCAAAATGTGGTAGTTTATCTTGTGGTTCTGAGCTTCATGTCCTCCTGCACACTCTCAGACTGTTTCCTGCCTCTTCTCCTTCATTTTCTGTTTCTCACATTAGCTTTCTGAACCCAGCTCCCCTAGCAAGTATTTCTACCTCGCAAGCTGCTTAAAGCAGCTGGATGACTTTTCTGAGACAGACCAATCCCAGACAGAGCCGTCCCAGCCCTTACACTTACGCAGCTGCTAATTCAACCCTAATCCATTTTAAAGGAGAGAGCTGGTCGGTGAGGATGGAGTCGGAGGAGGGAGGTTCTTGCCTGCTCATGTGTTTGCAGTGCTGACAGACCCGCTGTGCCTTCTCACCCGTTCTTATGGGAGAAGAGGAGTTTTAACTCTTCCCTGATCACTTCAAAGCTGATTATTTCAGGTCTTGAGCTTCTGTGATCATTTTATGGGGTAAGGAGGGGCGAGTTAATCACTATTTTAATCAATCCCTAATTCAGTTAACGACGTTACGTACCCGTCTTCTGTCTGAACTTCCTCATTCATTCTCTTTGTGTTTTGCAGACTTCCTGGCTGTGCTTCAGCAGTGAGTGACTGAACAGAGTCTTCTCTGCATTGTGGTGATCATAGTAATGTGCAGTTTAATGAGCACCTGCAAAATCGTGTAGCAGGTAAGTGCTCCAGGGGTCATTCTTCTTTCCAGCATTGACATAATTTGGGAGAGTCTCTTGATGGGCTCTTGCTAGGAGATCTTGCAGGAGAAATGCTGTAGGGGAAGTGGTGTGGTTCATCATTTAGTAACCTATGTGTTGTTCCCAGCAGTAAGGGTCAGACAAGGACTACCTGATGTAGCAGTACTGAGGTTTCATTGGTAAATGGCTTCAATTTGGAAGTTCAGTGTTAAAAGGCTCTCAATTCTGGCATTCAGTGCAGAATTCCTCTTATCTGGCTGCTTGGTACCATAGGTCTCTAGTCAGAGGGGAAGGCAGGTGGGAACTAACATGTACAAGCTTTGCTGACAGGTGTTACTGCTACACAGGAGAACCTGACAAAGGTACTTTACCTATACAGGGAGAACTGTAGATCCCCCCTTCTTACAAATATCAAAGCTACGGGGAAAGGCCTGGAAGTGCCTCCTGATAGTCAGGGTGAAAGACATCAGAGGCAGCTGGATTGAAGTGAAACAGCAGCTTTTACAAGGCAGAAATGCATAGTATTACTGATCCTGATTATGTTTATATGAAAATCCCTGAGAAACCCACAGAAAGCAGAACTGCCCAGTGAAACCCGGAAGTCTGGTGGTGCCACATTGCAAGTGTGACTTGAGATAGAGTGGTGGGAAGGGAAGGAACAGAGCTGGTGACAGAGGCAGCCACTAGAGCAGCAGTCCTGGCTGCCACAATGTCCTGCTGCAGCTCTGGGTACCTGTTACTTCACGTACTCCATGTGATTTAATTCTTTTTCTTATTTATTCTGGAGCTGTGTCTGTGTTGGGTGGCGTTCGTTCCCTTTTTCCCATCTCAGTTCAGACAGCTGCTCTGCTCTAGCAAAGCTCAGCTCACAGTGTTCCCTGGCTAGCTTCTTCAACCAGCCTGGATCAAAGCTGTGAGAGCTGGCCCACTGCCACTGCCTGTGTGTAAATGAGTTTTTTTCCTCTTTTTCTTTTCCCTCCACCACTGTTCATTATTATTCCTCTTCCTAAGGCAGGTTTTTCTGGCTGATCCAGCATGTTATTTATATCAGTGATATGTGCTCTAGGGCAGAGATGCTTTTTCAGCATTTACATGGCAAATATCTGATGCACCCCACTGCCATGCATGTGGCTTGGAAAAACCAAGCATGGTGTTGGCAAGGATGAGGGCCGCTGAGGCCAACTGTTGCAGAATTTAAGCCCTGTTAGGCACAGATTCTGATTCATATGGTTACCTCAGTTGCCTGGCAAAAGAAAATGTACTGTTCCTTCATTTTCAAAACCAGGGGAGAGAGCGTACAGAGAAGATGATGGAGCCAGAGTAGGAGAGTGACATATTAGTTCTAAGGAGTCAGTTGAGCCACCTGCGTGACTATTGGCTGCATCTTTTTCTGGGTTTACCCAAGGGATGGTGGGTGCCATCAACTGAGAAGACACAGTCTGCTACCAAAAACAAATGAAAACAGTGAAACTCAACTTCAGTGCGCCTTGCTTTCAGTTCTTCTGAATTGCAGAGGATTTGATGGTGCTCAGGGAGCACCTGATGGTGAATGGGAGCAAAAGGTTCCCACACTGCCTTCAGGAAGAGAAGTAACTCCCTATGACAAGATAGCATCTATATGTGCCAGAACCCATGCAGGGCTTACACCTTTCTTTGGAGAAAGTGCACACGGTGATAAGGAGAAATTCCTACAGATAGAGGTAGTTAAGCCCTAGTCTAGACTGTCTCATGATGCAGAGATGAAGATTTGCTGGAAGCTTTTCAGAGCAAAGCAGACTTGCCAGAAACCATCCAAGCAGTGTAGGCGCTGAGTGTAGGCAGGAGAGACTGTATTGCTTTTTCAGAACTCTTTTATCTCTATTTTTGTATCCCTAAGCTCTTGGAGAATGTTGATAAATACTAGAGGTGGAGCTAAGGAGATGCTCTCAAGCATAAACTGAGACACTTAATCTGCATGATACAGGCATGTGTTTGTGTTTATATCTGGATCCAGAATGCTTAGCTTCTAAATCACTTACCCCCAAATGTTCAGGTACCTGACTGCCACTGGTTTCAGATGAGAGTTAAATTTCTAAACGTCTCTGGAGATTTAGCAACAAAATACCTCAGGACTGCTGAAAATGTGAGAAAGAGTGCTGGGATTTTCTGTAGCACAGCCATTTTTAAGCTGCAGAGGCAAACCACTGGTGATAACTGGAGAAGATTTTTATCTTCTCCCAGGCTAGGAGGGGCAAGGATTGAGATAGGTCACTGTATTTTGGGTAGCTGGAATCAATCAGCCGATCCTCCCTTACTGTGACACACCATGACTTAAGTTACTTGGCAATTCAGGTAACTTAAGGACGTAGAGCTCTGCTGCAGTCCTATCTAGGCAGCTAGCTCTGCTCAAATTAAGCATCAAGGCCACACTCCTTTGCAGCCAAACACAGAAGCCAATATGAAGGTGCTAGGATGATGTCCATCCCAGCTCCTTGTTGAGCTGCTTGGTGCTATTGGAGCAAATACAGGTTATGATCTCAGGTTCTGAAGGAGTTACAAGAGGAAGTGTCAACTGAAAAGAACGTATCTGCGTTATAAGTCATCCCCAGCACGTGCTCTTAGCTCAGCCCTGTGTTTGCTGTTAGTCCTAGATGCTTTCAGTCTCCATCCAGAGCTGGAAGCTCTTTGCTCCAAAGCTAAGCTCTGCTGCAGCAGAGGGGATTTTTGTGCCCATGATAAGAGGCCCCACAGCTATGACTCACAGTTCCCATTACGTTATAACTCAGCTTTTAAGTGTGCAGAGAGCCTGCCCCTTGGCTTTCAAACAAAGTCTTCTTTTGTTGTGCTTATGTTATAAAGGAAGCAAGCATCTGTGTTCACCCCACACATCCCAAATGAAAACCACGTGGCTTCATGGCCCTCACATGTGTGTTTGGTACTTTTGCTTCAGCACTGCATGTTACATCACTCTTATGCCATTAAATCTTTCCAGAGTTTTTCTTCCCAGCAGTCACTTTACAAACTGTTCAGGGAAGGAAAAAGCTGAATGGTCTTTTGTTGGTAAGTAGAGGGGACTAAGCAAAGAGCATGTAAAAATTATTACATACAGTTGCATGTAGCAATAGTCTAGTCTCTGAGTCACTCCCTTGGGTGAAAATGGCTCTGAGCTAGTGGCCACCAAAAGGACGAGCTTTGTGGAAACACTGTACACAGGTGGGATGATATGTTTTCTTATAAGGGGTTGTTTTTCTTTTCTGTTTTTTATTAATTCGAACTGTTTTTGAAAAGCAGGGATAGCCAGCAGTAATCTGCAGCCAACATATTTGTGTGTGTATGTGTCTCTTGGCAGCTTTTAGGTTTATGACTAGCAAGCCAAGAATGGGCTTACTGATTCCCGGAGTATTTGTGTTGTTTCTGCTGTTCGTTTCTAGAGCCACTGTGTAATGAAGTTAGAGGGCCTGATTCTTCCTGCAGACGCTGGCATGAAATGCAGTCTGCCTCTGCTTAGACTGGGGAGTTATCCTAGGGAGTTATCCTAGGGAAAGCAGAGGAAGCAGTTGTAAGAGTAGCAAGTTTCCTAGTGAGAACAGAGGAAGCCTTGCAGTAAAGTGCTCTTTACTGCTCTCTTCTCCTTCCACACTCCACCCATCCCTGCAGAGGCTTTCATGGTCTGGTGTTTCTACTTCACTTAAGGAACTGTATTGTATTTTGTTAAAAAGCTGGGATTTCAGGCAATCGAATAAAGCATTGTTTTTCATTTCTGTGGTGACATACTTGCTACAATAGCCAGCTTTAAAATATTGTCCCTACCCAACTGTGTGAACACAAACAGCTGTAACTAGTTATCAAAACAATAGTCCAATATCACACAGACCACCAATCTCATCTAGCCTTTCTGAGCCCTATTTAAGCAGATACTTGGGCCTGTAGATCCCTGATGTGACTGTTACTTTGTCACTGAGTCAAGACTATGATGGTGATCTCAGATCAAGCAAGTTCCCAGTCTACAATGACTATTTTTGCTGGTTTTGGTTCAGCCTCTCAACACAAAGTGTCTGGCAATTCAAGGCATGTGCTTTCTACTAACCGTAATATATAAATGCTCAATGTTACATGACTGAAATGGGGCCTCACAGTGTCACACGTAAAACAATCATTCTGCTAGTTACATCTGAGCTGTGCCTATATACTCATGCACACTTCTTAGATGTGCTGGAGAGGTGTATCCCAACTGGGAAACCAGCTTTCTAGTAATGTTTCCTCCAACTCTTTCATACTGAAGCATCCATATTGATGAGTGTTTAATATGCAGTTAAATCAGCTATGTGGGGATGCAGGCAATATGCTTACCATAGGATAAGGAGAGTCAGAGTAACTGCTGCCTGATTTAATGACACTGCTTAAGTTTTCTTCACCTTCTTGGGAATTAACTGGGAAGAAAAAAAGGGCAGGTTTAAAGAAATATCTTGGCAGTTGGTCCCTTTTTGTGTTCACACCAGCTTTCCATGAGGTGACTGTCCCCTACGAATCAATGAGGTACAATGCCCACACGTGCAAGGTCATGTGACCAAGAGGGTGACAGCCAGAGCAGGTCCCATTGTGAGCACGACAGAGGCCATACAGCATGTGTGCAGTGACATTGCTCCTTACATTTTGGTTGACATTATTGAGTTTTTGGTAGAGCATAGTGGGGGGTTATTGTCATTTGCGCCCATCTGTGCTGATGAACGATTGTGCGAGGGAGTAACCTGGCTCCCATCACAGTTGGTTTGAGGGGAAGGGAGCTGGTGAGGCTGGAAAGCCAAGGGGTTTTTTTATGTCTTAGTGAGTGTCTTTTCTCCTCCTAAAAACACAAAAGTTTAGTCTACTCCAATTGTTCTCCTCTCAATTAACAGACTAAATTTATTCAGCTTAAAAAGCCAAGCTGCTCCTGGCCACGATCCTACCACAACAGCTCAGTGCGTGGGTGGGGAGCCACGTACACACTTCCTACCTTTCCCCTCACGCATCTCTCACAGCAAGCAGCGTGTTGCAATTTGTGAAAACCTTTTCTGGCCATAGCAAGGGGAGCTGAGGCAGTGCACAGGCAGCCCTCGTACTGCTCGCTGGTGAGAGCTGAGGTGGCCTGCAGAGTCCAATAGCAAAAAGACATTGAGGCAGGGTGCTGAGAAACATACTCCTCATGCTATTAGTTTTATCTCCTGATCTCCGTGGGCATTCCCTCTTGTGTCCAACCTTACATAGAAGCAGCGAGTGCTTTGAGGGGATGATGTGGCTCTGTGTTTATTTAGCAACTATTGCAGCTGTCCTTGACAGTGGCTGCTAGCTTCTGGTGTTAGAAGTGGGGCCAGAGTCATGTTCTTTCTGTGCATACAGGTATGACGTGGTGCTGCCAAAATGCTGACTTAAACCCCACTCACAGATGAAACTGAAAATCTAGCAAGTCCCATATCTCTTTAGGTTTTGGAAAAGAGTACTAGAAGGCAAATAACTCTCTATATGCCAGAAAGGGAACTCTTTGTACTATCCAGGTTTTAGGGGCAGGGGAAGAGGGGCAGTGGGATATTATGGTAACATCTTACAAATGCATATGCATGCAGAGAAAGCTGAAGCAGGAGGGGAGAGCCTTTAAATACTTTAAGTGCTTCTGCAAGGAGAAAAGAAATAGTCTATTCTACTTTTACTCACAGTTTTCTCTGAAAAGTTAGAGATTCAAACTGCAGTAAGGAGGAGTTTATGAGACATGAGGAAAAGCTTCCTGATGGCAAAGATAATGAATGACTAGAAGACATGCAAGAGACTCCTCAGCCCCCCCCAGGGCAAGTTGGGCACTCCTCTGCTTGGAGTGGTGCTAGCAAAGTCACTGCTTGCTTGGAGCTTTGTGGGTCCTTCCTGTGCAGCTCATAATGTATCTACTGGTCCTGAGGCCAGTACAGGCCATGCAGTAGTGTCTGCCTCCAGAGCAATGTCAGCACCACTCACGTGCTTATCCACTTCAAATCTCCCCATCTTTGGGAAGGGAGGGCTCCCTGGTCCTGTACACAGGATGAGCATCAGCATTTCCTTGGAAATAGCTGATCTGGTGACCTCACAGGAAAATATTGCTTCCGAATGTCCACAGCAGACCTGCTGGACAGGATGTCCGACTGGAGCTGTGCAACTGACCCTATTGGCACCACAGCAGGCCTGGGACAGGATGTTCATGGATGTTGAGAAGGCTGATGTTCTCAATCAAGCAGCAAAACAATGGTTATTGGACAAGTGGCCTTGTCCAAATGCTGTCCTGTGGCCTCACAGCTAACCTGGTGTAGGGCTTCCTAAACGTGTTTGGAGAGGCAGTCACATTGTCATACGTATCTTGTGCAGTCCCGAGCAGGCCAGCTGGGTAGGTCTGCTTTTAGATGTGGTTATGGTCTCACCATCCAGGCCTCTGCACCTCATGCATTTGTGTATTCAGTCCTTTCCACTGGTTGCTTTAGTAGAGAGGCAAAGACAGAACCTGTTCCCACCAGTCCACACTCAACCAGTTGTGACAGTAACTCATTTCATGAATGTTCTGCGCACTGCTCATAAGTTTAATCTACAACGGGTGAAACAACAACACAAGTTTGTGCTGCTCAAACTCTGTATTGCTTTCTGTGGCTGCTGTTTTTTTCTGGCTAGGCTGCATGCACTGCAGGTGACTGCATGCTCAAGAGAAGAGAAGGCAGGAGCTTTTGCCAATGCTCCATCTGGAGTTGGGCTGTGCTGGCTGCTGTCAAAGCAGTGTGTAGAAGCTCATGATGGAGCAGAAAGTGGAGTGTCTCCATTGCTGTATACACATCTGGGGACATTTTTTCATTGCAGCAGTGGGGTCTGGGCAGGCGGAAACCAGCTGAAGATTCTTGTCTGAGCCCCTAGGCTCTTGCTGTCTATGTCAGGAGCCACCCCCACTTGAAAACAAGACATGATTACATGTGCTAATACCTGTGCAGCCAGGTAGGAAATGTACACTGGTGCGATTAGCCCTTGGTCACCTTCAGGCTTGTTTCAATGTGTGGGCTTCAGTGTGTTTGCCTCAGCTGCAGGGCCACTCCAACCTCCCCCAGGGTCCACTACCTTGCCAACCGCAATTGGCCGACTCCAGTGGACCTGGAAACTCTTGTTTCGAGATACAATGCTTGGGCACGATGCCTCCCAGGAGTAACTCTGCTGGTGGTGTCCATCCCATCAGGTAACTTTCTGGTCTGAACGAATGCAGTGCTGGCATAGGAAACCTCACTTGATTCTGGTCTGAAATTCTTCACCAGAATGGCACTCAACATCTGCCCACCCCAGAAAATGCTTCTTCAGTAAATATGGTCTGAAGAACAAGGCAGGTTTGACTGAAGTCCTGTCAACAGCAATTCCTCAATTCCTGTGAAAGCTCAGGTCAAAGCTGAAGAGCACCATGTTGACCTGAAAGCAGCCAGATGATGAGTGCGACAGCCCTGAGGGCTGGGAAAGAGACCAAAACTTAAATTACTGCTACCCCTTCTGAATTTGGAGGAGGGCTTTTAGGGGAAGTTTGTCATCAGACTATAAGGATATAGATGTGTGCTCTGTTGTTAAATGTGTACAAATAAAATCACACCCTGAATTATTTTTTTGTTGTTCTTAGCACAACATAGGCAAAATTTGAACAAGAAATTCTCAGCAGCTAATGGCATAGACCGCTCTAATACCTTTACCATTGTATTGCCTTCTCTAGCACTACCTTTGCCTTTTCACATTAATATTCAGCACATGTCTATCCCTGAAGCTTTATCTATAAGCTGGAAGAAAAACTGCCCTCACTATCTATCCTGAGTCAGCGAAGGTCTTTTGATTGTTCTGGAAACATTGATAGGGAGATGGTAGAAAGACAGCAGTGTCATTGTTGTGAGGTTGACTAATTAAAGTGCATCTTTCCAAGTTTTTGTCAGGAACAATAATACTGACATGTATCTCTGCAGTTCCCATTTCTCTTTCAATTTATAAGCTTCTTACAGTTCAGAGCTTGAAGTTCTCAAGTAAGAAGTCCTTGTAGTAAGAGGAAGCAATTTCTCTCTGCTGCTGCCAAGTATATATCTGCAGAGGCAGCAGTGTTTGCAAACTGGAGAAGAGCATAGTGCATCACAAAGGGCTTTCAGCAAACTTAATTCTGGAATATTTTTTATACTAAAGATGTTCATTTTTGGCTTGACTAGGTCTTCATAAATGCAGCATAAGCATATTCAGGCCAAAAGGCAATTCGTTTTCTGTTGCAGCAGGGAGAGGGAATCATGGGGTTCCCAGAATCCCAGCAATGAGAGAATATGGCTGGGCAGGCCTGAAACCCCAGGTCTGGGATTTGTGTCTTCCCAGCAAGAAAGTCCAAATGCAGGATGGTGGCTGTTCTGGCTATTCCTTTCTCTGGTCAAAACATGCAGTAGAGTCCTTTATAGACCTCGAGGGCCTTCTCAAAAATTATATTTGTTTCTCTGAAAACTCTGGTTTCAAAAACTTGGCACCTTTTGAAGAAAAAGCTCCCATCCAGCTGTAGTTACTATCCCTTTTTCAAATCGCTGCTTTTCTTGCAGCCTACCAAAGTGAAACACAATGTGGAGCCACATATTCACTGCCTTTTGTGTCAGCCAAATTGCAGGAAGTAATCAACTATGTCATAAATGACGTCTCAGAGTATTTCAGTGCGTTACTGAACCATATTCAGTAGCCTGACTTGGGTTTTTCTAATTTAAGAATCAAAGCTTCAGCTTGCTCCTATCTGGTTTATTGCTGAACACCAGCCAGAGCATGTTTTGCTTCCTGTGATTTAAAATTTAAGGGGAAAAATAACTACGAGGGAAAATACAGCAGTATTAGAAGCTTTTGGGGAAAGAAAGGAGCCAATAATATTCTCCATGTCTTCAGAGAACATGGCAGTGCTGCCTTTTCCCTTCCCTCTCAGGCCTCCCTGTATCATTCAGGACCTGTTGTGGGGCTGGTTGCAATGCTGTGGTGATGATGCTGCTTTAGGCTTGGAAGCATGAGGTGTGACTTGCCCAGGAGCTAGGAAGGGAAGCCACAGGTGCTCCTAGGGAAGACTTTGAACATACAACCTGCTGTTGGATGCTGTTGATGGTTGTTTTTAATGGTAACAGAGCTATCAGCTGCTTTTATCTCTCTGAGTCCTCACTCCCCATCTGAAGCAGGGATGGTACCTGCCCCCTCACTTCTCAGGCCTGTTCAGAGATGTCATTAACCTTAGCATCCACCAAGTGCCAGTCACTGAAGCAGTGAGTGCCCCGGAAATGCCCAGGAGGAAACCAATCACTCTGGTGTTGGAGGTGGGCTTGGAGGGACCTTTGGAGCCCTGGGACTATGGCAAGAGGGAGTGCAAAAGGTTACAAGATGTAAGCCTGTCACCGAGTATATGGACAATGACTGTATTTTGAATGGGAAAAAAATGGTGTGGCCAGAAAATTGGAAAAGGTTGAAGATTGCTTTGGGAACTTGGCTTCTTAAAACCTCATGAACACTTTTGTTTTTCATGCATGAAATGTCGCTAAATTTGATGTGCAGATGAAACAGTGGTGTTTCTTTTTGTTAGTCGCCAGCTTGGAAACATTTGGACTCCCTCCCTCTTCCCCACACAAAAGTGTCTCAGCCAGAGCAGGCATAAATATTTTTATCAAGCTTAAATTGCTTCTACTGAAGTTGAAAGCAAGTGAAGAGAACAGCTTTGTTATGGGGAAGGCTGGACCGCCCTAGCAGGCAGTGCTACTGGTTTCACCTGTATAAATTAGTCTTCCCATGTTAACCAGGAAAGTTGTCTCTGATGAGATGTGGGAATGCTCTGCCTGTGCCACCCTTGGAACTGACAAGGGCAGGTTCCACTGACCTTGGCCACTGAGCATCATTAACCTTCAGCCTGAACTGGACTTCATGTTAGCCTTCATTTTCTGGTGTAAATTGCTATAGCAGTAAAAGGGAGGTTTTGATCAGAACTTCCTCAGTGTTAAGGCTGAAAACAGATGTCTCTTGCAAATTCATGATAACCTGAAAATGTTCTCACTTTCAGTTTTCATCCTGATTTCCCTCCAGATGTTGATGCCTGTTCAGCTTGCTGGGGAATTATGTAGTGTGCATGCTTCCTATTCTAGTCCTGCAAAATCAGCAGGGATATCCTAGACTTCTCAGTGCAGTCCACAATGAATTTAGCTGAGCAGGCCAGCTCTGGGCTGGAGAATTGCTGGCCTGACTCCATCTGCTTTGGAGCAGGTAGCCTCTGGATGCAGTGTGGCCATGTGCAGCTGGGCATGGGAGAGTTTTGAAGAGTACAAGAGTATGAAAAGGAAGCTGCCTTCTTTCAGCCTTACGCACTCGAAAAGTATTTTAGTAACATAAAACATCTAAACAGAAATGGGGGTCTAGCAAGGCAAAGGAGCAATGTTGCCCTGGTCAAGACTGCTGCAATGGTCGCTGGCCTCTGGCCATGTTATTTTTAGGCTTGGAAAGCTCACATTGCCTGCAAGAGCGTAGCACTAAGGAAAGGAACTCACCAGGGCTTCCTGCCCTGCCCCGGCAAACCGATTAAGCCTTTTGCAATGCAGAGTGAGCCCAGTTTATTTTTAAAATGCGGCCAGGCTTGGAGCTCACAGAATAACTGGAACATCCAGCTTTGGGCACCAATTCAGCTTTAATTCATTGTCAGATGATTTGAAGATTTAATGTAAATGTAAAAGGGACAAGAAAGGCCAGCAAACCATCTCCATTGCAAAGTCTGTGCAAGGGTGTGCATCTATGTATGTACAGGGGATCTAAAAAAAGGATTGTTAGTAAATGTTACACTGGGAGGGGCACTTTGCATTATCCTGAGCACCGTGTGAATTTTCTTTCTGCTTGGACAATGCTACTCAATCCTGTTCCTTTGCCTTGTTATTCCAGTCCCAGCCCTCTTATAAGCAAAGATAATCACATACCAAAGGATACAGTTCCTATGCATAGTGAGTGCTCACAGTAAGGGAGCTTAGGTTTCTGCCACTCAGACCTGAAGTTTGTTATGCACTAATGATAACAAAGCCCACTGGAATAGCTCTGAGTTTGGTGCCTGCTCTGTGAAGACATGAATGAGACTGTCAGAGATGTTCTCTTCCTTGCCCAGGGTCTGGGACAGCAGGATTAATAGTGATTAATAGTAAACACCAGAAGTAAACAACCTGATGCTTTTAAAACCACTAGGTTAAAGGAAATCCTTTCCAGTTTAAAAATGTTTTTCCAGGGACCACAGTCATGAGGCATTTGGGGGGCTGGGAGGATTTGCCACAGGCTGATCCTTACTCTGTCTGTAGTACCTGCTTAGAAGCACAAAACCATGCTGGCTTGTTCCCACCCAGGTGCACACAGCCAGCACTGGCAGTGAAGACTGCTCTGATTCAAACTGGCTGTGTGGGTCCCTAGATGTGATTCATGTGAAAGGTAGCCAGAATAGCCTGCCTATGCCACTACCACATCTGCCTTACTTCAACTCTAGTCTTATGGTGAGGGCAAGTAGTAATCATCTCCAGCCCTGTTTTTTTTGTACCTGGGGAGATCCTGCCACAGTACCCCAGCAGATTTGCAGTGGGTTGACAGTAGCAAGTGCCTTCACAGTTGTTTCCTTCAAAGCTGATGTAATGAGGATCCTTTCATCCTCACCATCCACAGATAAAGTCTGATAAAGTCTCTTTGAGAAGCTTAGTTTCTAAACTGTAGACACAGGAACAGGCTTAGGAACTCAAGCACTTTCTATAGAGTTAGAAAGGATGCTGTATCTTTTATTCAAGCAGGGATTTTAAAATTTTTCTTCCTGAGAGAATATACCCTGAATCATGGGTCATTCTGCCTTTATTCTCTTTCAGTGAAGGAACTGCCATGCCCGTGGGAATCTTCCGAGTGTGCCTAGTGGTGATTACAGCTATTGTCAACCACCCACTCCTCTTCCCTAAAGAGAATGGCACTGTCCTCGAGAATACAGAAGAAATCATCCAGAAGATGAAGGAGCGGGAGGAGATCCTTCGGCTAGAGAAGTTGCGCTTGGAGCAGGAAATCGCAGGCCAGGAAGCTGCACAGAAGGCTCTGGAAAAGGCAGCAACAGTAGTGGAGGATATCAAAGAAGAAAAGGTCCAGTGGGATATGTGGACTGCTCTTTCCATGGTCATCTTCCTATTGATCGAGCTCTGGAGGCAGGATTTCCAGGAGGGGAATTGGCAGGACACAGGAGCAGATGAGGATGACATGGCTGTCCTGGGGAAAGCATTTAAAGGAGTGGCCTTCCCTGACAAGGCCATCTTAGCCAGCTTCTATGAGAAGCGCATCCTGGGTACCACTGGAGACATGGCCAGGATGCGGGAGATGGTGGAAGGCTTTGCAGATGACCTGCTGGAGGCCTTGAGGAGTGTTTGTAACCGGGATGCTGACATGGAAGTGGAGGACTGCATGGGTGTGGGGAGCATGTATGAGAATTGGAGAGTGCGTAAACCTTTTGTCTGTGATCTGATAGTGCCTTTTGCACCCCCAGAGCCATACTGTTTTCGGTCCCAGATATGGTGCTCTGGCGACTCTTTTCCCCCAGATGAACAAGGTTACGGCACTATCAAGGTATGCAGGGCAGATGAGGATGAGACAGGTTGCATCTGTGACAAGACTAAACTAGGAGAAGATATGCTGTGCCTCCTCCATAGCCAAGGCAATACTACCAGACTCAGTAGTGAAATGGAAGACCTCCTGTGCTTCAAAAATACGCAATATCTCGATGCTGACCAAGTCATGAAGTGGTTCCAGATCGCAGTCACCAAGGCCTGGAACAAAATTTCCCACAAGTATGAATTTGACCTGTCTTTTAGCCTCTTGGACTCCCCAGGAGCACTGAAGATAAAATTTAGATCAGGGAAATCAATTGCCTTTAACCTCACCCCTGTGGTGCAGTACGAGAACTCTGACGTTTACTTCATCTCTCATTTCCCTCGGAACTGCCTGGCAGCAGATCTCCCCTCCAGCACTCACTGGTTTCTCACCTTTGCAGTGTATGAGAGGAGGTTCATCCAATTGATCTCCAAAATGCTGCCTGCCAATGCCTGCCATGTCAGCTGCCTTCAGATCCTCTCCTTCCTCCACGGGAAGCAGTGCAGCCTCACAGGTCCAAGTGGGCTCACCAACTACCACCTCAAGACAGTGTTGCTGCATCTGCTGCAGACACGTCCAAGTCAGGACTGGGCCCCAGAGAAGTTGGAGGCCCGTCTACAGGACATGCTGAAATTCCTGGAGAAATGTTTGCATGAAAAGAAGCTCTACCACTTCTTCATTGGCAATGGGAAAGTACCAGCAGAGCTGGGCTTCCCCATCATATTCCAGAGGGCTGAGCCTCTCAACCTTTTCCGTCCCTTTGTTCTACACAGGGATGTTTACAGAAAGACAATTGACACATTCCATGAGATGCTCAGGAACACATCTGCACTGATAAATGAGTACATGGTGCACATTCCCCATGTGCACACCAATGGGATCCAAAAGGAATCTGTTTAACCAAAGCCAGCAGGAAAACACTTGTTCCTCTAAGCACAAATCCAGAGTGCAGCTTTCCAGAGCCTTCCGGAGACAACTGACTTTGCCAGCGCAGCTTATTGTCTGCAGCTGAACCATGTCTGTGTCCTGGTTTCTGCAGTAAGGAAGAAGGGGTGAGGAGAGAATAGGGAGAAACTGGAAGAGATGATATAAAAGTAAGTTTCTGCTCCACAGTTGGGCTGGCAGGGTTTTATGCAGCTAAGAATATATTTTTCTACTGTGCCTCAATCATGCTACAGTGGTGATGAGCAATGAACATGACTAATTTATTCAGGTGCCTTCAAAGCAGTGGTGGTCTGCTTGCAGACAGGACATCAGGAGCTCTGAGATCTATGGGAGGTGCAACATGAGCCTCAACTGGGAAGGAGAGTCACTACTGAAGTCACGCACAATTCTAGACTGGATGGAATTCTTTAAATCCAGCAGAGCTCTTTAATTGAAAGGGAACTGTGGGTTTAAAAAGTACATTTTGATAGGACTTGCAGCACTAATTTAAACAGTCCTGTCCATCAAAAACACTCCTGTGCTCCAAACATTTTTTTTCTCTGGGAAGAATGTAACAGAGCAGTCAGTAGGATCAGCGTCTTGAGACCATTTCATTTGTGTTTTCTTCATAATAACACAATGAGTGAATTTTATTCTTGGCCATTTTCCATGGATGAATGGCCAGGAACCTTATTTACGTCATATAAGAGAGAAATGCTGTTATTGGGTTCTGTCTTTTTGGTTTATTTGTTTGCTTTCCCTATCTCCAGGCAGCAAGTCTGAGAACCAGCAAAGAGAGAAATGATTGCTGCAGGGTTTGCTTTTATTAAAGAGGAAACTCCTCAAAATTATTCTGTAATAAGCCTAATCTCAGGAGTTTGTTATCAGGAGGAAACTGTCACTCTCCAAATGAGAGACTGTAGCTCTCCCAGCATGGTTTTAGTGAAGCCAAGGCAGCAAGATGGCTCTGAGTTAGGAGAGTTGCAGGAGGTGCATGTGCAGCTCTCTTATGGTGTGTCATCCCTTCTGCTGCCAGCTACCCAAGTAAAAGCTACCTGTTTGACTCATTAGCAGGTCTCCATCCACCTTAAGGCTGCTGCTTTGATGATGTTTACTTTTGGGAATCTCAGCTAGCAAACTATAAATTTTTGTATCTTTTCCTCCTTTTTCCTTGTACAATCCATTTCTCACATCCTTCATGTCTGCTTATGTATGTCCCCCCACCACTGGGGGACATTTTCTACACCAAAGCAAAGAAAGCTGCAACTCTCATTTCCACAGCTGGTTCACAAGAAAGCACTGGTGGGGACAGGGAGTTGTTGGCCCAAACTGCTGTTTTCCTTGGCTTTTATCATCACAGCTATGGGATGCTCAAGTAATATTTCTGAGTAGAAAATGGAGTAGGAAGCAAAAGGGGAGAGAAGAGGCTGATTGCTACTGCCAGTAGGAAAGTCTCAGATCATCAGTGCCTGGGAGACTGCCAGGGCTGGCAGAGCAACAGGACAGGACTAATTGCTAACGCTGAGTGCTGTAAGCCACTGGCTTTCATCAAATAAGTAAGCCTTCACTAGTAGGAAAGAGAGAAGGAGCAATTGGAGGGGATGTGGCAAACAGGTAGTGACAGGCAGAGGTGTGTGGCCAGGGGAGTGGGTGGGGGGGTGAATACTGGAGCCTTGAGGTTCCTTTAGAAGCCACAGAAGTTGTCTGCAAACCCAAGCAATTTGCTGCTTCTGCCTGCTAGGTTAATGGTGCAGTGCCAGTAGCAGATCCAGCTTTGCATGGGCTGCCTGCAGGGAGGTCGTGCTCAAGTAGTTGTGGTCTGAGTTGCTTCTAAAATTGTTCCTAGCTGAGTGAGAGAGAAATGAATATTTCTATGTCGTTTCCTGTCAGGCATCTAAATTTAGCCTATCCAAAGAACAGAAACAAATTTGTGACCCAGGTCTCTGAGGAAATGACACACAGGGATGAAAAATAACTTTTATATAAGGTTAAGCAGGGGAGGTTGAGTAGAAAAGGCTATGTAACAGGATAATCAAACCTCTCTTAAAATGGAGGAACAAAGCCGTGTAACGCTAGCCCTACAGGCATATAAACAAGCCTAAACTTGCCTTTGCGCACCTCACAGCACTGCTGCTTAGACTCAAAGGGAACCTAAACTGATAAGTGCTCTGAATCTTTTGTCCATCATTTTCTGCATGTGTGTGCACATTTGCTTTTAAACTCAAACTCACCCTGAAGTGCTCCCATGGGGTTTGCTTGAACCCAGGCTGGAGCTGAACCAATGTATTTATGGATTTGACTCCTCTGGAAGCAAACTGCAGGGCACAATTTGCCTATGTATGCAATATGCTTATTTTGCTCTGAGCATCTTTTATGAGATTTGGTCTGTGCATTCAGGCTATGAGGAAATAAGATGTGCTACAGTAAGCCTCAGGGTAGAGGTCTTTGCCAGCCATATATCAACATATATACTAGAGTTAGATACTTGTTCCACCTCGGGTGATGTGGGCAAACAATAATTCTCTTGAGCAGACCTCTGCTGTGCCACGCTGTGAAGAACATAATTTCCTGGACTGCCTCATTTCTCCTGTATTAAATCTTTTGCACACCAGGTACAAAGCCTTTCAGTAAAAGGCCAAACTCAGATTTCATTAAAGAGGTTTATAAGACAGTTCAGCTCCATCAGCTGTCAGCCAGTAAAAGTGTCCTAAGACCTTTTAGTGCCACCCACATTTAGTGCTGCCTTGACTGACATCTTGCTGGGCATCCATAGGAAGCAGCTTTAAAGGGAGAGGGTGGAGGTGAGGTTTTGTGAGTTAAAGTGAGTAACTTTCTTTTAAAACAGTGTAGGACACGAGTAATGAATGCACATCACTGGTAATACCCTGATCTCCATGAGAGATCCTGAGGAAGAGTAAACTGCCCTTCCCAGACCTCTTTCTTGTGTCTCAGTGCTGCTCTTGCTATTTGCTGACCAGAAGAATTACGCAACTGAACTCCTGTTGCCTTCTCCTGGTTTCCAACCACTCCCTCCACCTTCAACTTGTGGTTTTAATACTTTATTATAGGTTCTGTCAAAGCAATGGAATTAGCGGTGGCTTGATAACAACCACTGATCTACAACATAGCCTCAGGAGCCATTCACCTTTAGGAAATGTCTTGGTCTAAGTTATTGTTGCTGTTCAGGAGGCAAATGTCTTCTAAGGGGAGCTGTTAGTTCACTCTTTATTATGTGCCAACCACAGGATATTACTTTCTCTCTCTCTCTGGTTTGCTCTGTATACAGGTCTTACAGGGCTATAAAGATGGACTTCAGCAAAAGAATCCAAAACTTATTTGCCATTCAAGTAAAAGGATTTGGTGTTTGTTCACCATATGTTTTTAACGCAAAGCCTTTGCAATGTTTTCTCAGTGGTGAAGAAATGAGAATTTACTCACTTTTAACAGCTTAGCTGCTGGTCACTGAGTTCTTCTCCTAGGATCCTATGTGATAAATTGCTTTATTTATTACCTGTATGTTTTTTAGGATTTTTCTTCTGGGGCATAGTTCAGAAGTAAAACTGTAGTATGAATAGACATCTTGGCAATGCAGTTAAGATGGGTAATAATACCATAACTCTCAACCTAAATTCTTCCTTGTTTCATGATGCTGTATTGAAACCGCTGCTTTTATAGCAGAACACTGTTGAATTTGTATAGATCTTCTCTTGCAGCTTTATTTATAATAAAGGAAGTCTTGTACAAAATCTAAAGTATGGCCTGTTTTATTGCTAGTTTCCCAAAACATGTTTCTGATATAGCAGAAGGATGGAGTTGGGATACACCTGGTGCAATCCTAGCACAGTAAGCCCAGAAGCAAGACTCCCTGTAGTGTTCTAATTGCCAGTAGAAATTGTTCCAGAATAAAATGCAGCGTGAACAGAAGGCCAAGGATAGTGACAGTAGATGTTGCCCTTATTGGCTCAACCAAATATCTCATGAATTTCCAGTTCAGCTAGAAGAATCCTCTTTACCTGCTTGTTTTACAGGTATCCATGGTCAAGTTTCAGCAACTACTCACCACCATTTAGCCCATGTGCCCATCACTTTCAAAAGCTCACTCTGAATAGATCAGCAACACTTTCTTCATTGTGCTGTTGATTTCCTGGAGCATTTTTTTCCCTTATTTACTGCTTACGTGTTGCTATATAACCAAAAGAATAACATCAGTTTTAAACTTTTTTTTTTCAGAATGGCAAACAGCCCATATTTGGTCCATGTCATAGTTGCTATTACAGTATGATCTGAAATGAAGTAGATGAAGGCAGTGACAGACAGAGCCACTAGATATATTTTGCTTCCTCTTCTATTAGTGAAATAGTTTCTCTCTAGACTTTGATATGGATTCTTTCTTTCTTTCTTCAGAGATTCAAATTCTTGTCTTTTTCTTACTTCCAGACTTTATTTAAACCTTGATTACAGTATGTATTGGATTTCATTAGAAGTCTAGCACAGTAAATGCCTATCATTCTGTGCCTCCAATCTGGCCCCATAAAGTTGCTGTGACACTGGGCATTAATTGTCACTTTATCTGAAAACTTCAAAACAGCATTTTAAATGCTGGCAAGTTACAAATAGATCAAATACAAGAACATGACAATATCAGGTATAATGTTGGTCGCGAGACATTTCATTTTAATGAACGTTTTCAAACACAGTTCAGAGACAAGTCAGGACAATAAAAGCTAGGGGAATAACTGCCTTTAATAAGGCACTGAATTTCTAAGAAACTGAGTCTAACTGAAATTAGAGCTTATCCAAAGTGTAATGAGGAAAAATGATCTGCAATTTCTGTCTTGAAGGTGAGTATGACAGCTTCACCAATCTGCTCTGAGGCAGAAGTGTAGGAGGTGCAGGGGTAAAATGTTTAAGTACAGCCCTCAATGTTTAGGCATTTGAGAGCATGTAAAATGTCTGACTCTTGCAATGTTTTTAAAATTCTGCACAGAATAAAGACTAAAATCCAGATTAAGTTTTTGAGAGTTGCAGATGCACTGCAGGAAAAGGGGTTGATTTGAGATGCAAAACAATCTTCAAATCCACCAATAGGCCCCTAGTCACTTACAGTCTTGGGCCAGCAAAGCCAGCGACATGTAAGGAGTCAAAATTAAATTTGTCTGTATTCTGCTTCTTTGCAGAAGTACCATAACACTTAATGTCATTGGATTTCCAATCTAACATTCAGGATAAAACACAGTACAATACAGGCCCAACAGGTACAGCTGGGCTGAACTGATCTCAGTAAACCACGCTGTTCACAGCCTGCCTCATCTGTCACTTCACCTCCCAAGGTGCATCAAGGGAGGAATTCATTTTACTGTTCCTATCTTTCAGTCTTACTGTCTAGTCCTGTGCTGGGAACCAAGCTGCACACAGGAATTTTCCCAAATCCACAGAGAGACAGTATTTAACTTGCTAACTAACACCTTCCAGATCTCCTCCCTGTCAGCTTGCACAAGGAAGGGCAGGGTTGTCCCCAGCCTTGGGACAGTTCTTGTGCCTGTAAGCACAAGTGATCCATAACAGCCTTATCTGACCTCTGCTGTGCAGGTGCTCTCATGGGGCAGAGGTATTCCGCACTGTCATCGCAATATTCCTGATGATTCAGTGCACCTTTGGGGCTATGGGTGTGTTATTATATCATATCAGTGATACAAAGCTCCAGTATTGCAAAGCTTCTGTATGCAAAGACAATGAAAACTAAGGTGTGTCCACATGCACACCCCACACTGACTTTCTGCTGCCAGAGCCACACCTGAAACAGCTCTGAAGGGAAAAGTTTTGATCCAGAGCATGGACACACCAGCACAATGCAACCAAGATACATAAAGTATACAAAGAGGAAACTGAGAGGCATCAAGCCTGTGGGTTTGAAGGCATGGGTTATATAACCAGAGTTATTTTCTTATAAGGAGAACTAGCTGATTAATCTCCCTGCTTTAGCAATAACGAGTAGAGGAGACAGACTACTTTCAAACCTCAACAGACATGGAAAAGGGCTGTGATGCATGTACAGGAAACAACATTTCCATTACAACTTGTGAATTGGCCCAAAATGTACTCTTGTTGGGAACTTCCTTCTGATGATGAAGTGACAGCAGGAAAGGCACAAAAGCATCATTTGGGGAAATAGGACCATATACAGAGAACCACACAAAGGACAGTATTAAGCCATAATTTCACACCATTGGTTTTCATCAATTCCTCAGGTGGTCTGAAGCGGACAGCTTTTTAACTCTTCTTCCGCAGCTGTCTTACACCTTTGCTGGGGGGACCACGTAAGTGAGTCATGTGAATGGTTTGCAGTTTACAGGAAACACTGTATCCGCTCTATTCAGCATGAGGCTGTTCAGTGCATCCCTGGAGAGACAGCGTTTTCAGTCAGCATTGCCAAGAAACTGTTGATTCTAAGAAACAAACCTGTAGCATTCTGTCTCGGACTGTGGTCTAAGCATCATGAGATGGCTATGAACAGCACAGTAAATGTTCTGTACCTCAGTCCCTTCATACAAGCTGCATTTTAACATCCTCCTCAACTCAGATACAACATACTGCACACTGCTAAGTAGCATTCACATTCCACCAGAGGCACAGCTAAATCTCACTGACAAATTTTATAATCCCCTATTTAGCAAATCAGCAAAATTTGCTTTAGGAGAAAAAAAAATCCAAGTAACATCACATGGCATTAATTATTTACTCAGCTAAAAAATACTAATGCCACCACTGTTGGCTTTGGACCAGCAGTAGAACATACTGCTCCTAGTATATTATAGAAACTGGGAATGATTTAATAAAGTGGCATCTGTTCTCATGACTGTAAAGAGACTGAATTTTCATCAGCCCTTCCCAAGTGAAACTACTGCCCAAGG
Source organism: Aquila spilogaster (assembly GCA_024606505.1). Taxonomy (NCBI): domain Eukaryota; kingdom Metazoa; phylum Chordata; class Aves; order Accipitriformes; family Accipitridae; genus Aquila; species Aquila spilogaster. Next base: position 16,958,293 of record JANHGO010000012.1, read on the forward strand.
AACAGAGTGATAAAAAAAATTAAAAACAAAACCAAAAAAAGACTACTAAGAAAGGAAGGAAAGAGGATGAGAAACAGGCAGTTCTCAAATCTTAACAACACAGGAACGTTTCCACTGTCGTGGCATTTGTAAATTGGGGAGAGCAGGTCCAGAAGATGTACTACTGTGCCAACACATGCCTTGCACATGCTCTCACACACAGCCAGGCACTTCTGATGGGCATGACAGCTATTAAATGAAACATGACAAGAAACTGTGATTTCCTTTTCTCTTAATATTTTTTTTTGCCTATTCATGAGCTTTTTTTTTTTTTAAACCAAGGTTCTGAAAAAACAAAAGTATCACCAACAACCTTCAAGGGCAAACTATGGAGCAGAAGATGAGTAAATACATTATTTGCTATACAATCTGATCCAAAGAAGATTTGAAGATGAGACCTGATCAAAGGGCAGAGCTATCAATCTGCTTGACGTTTGTTCATTGCCTTCATCTTCCTCCTCTGTTGACCAAAACTGACAATATGCATTTTCTTCTTGGACTGTTTAAAATACATTTTATTCTCTACACCCATACACAGTGAAAGGACAGAGCAGTCCATTTCACATTAACTTTTTCTTCCCTTTGAAGACTATGCCCAAGTGTTGCATATTCATTACTACATCAAAAACACTCTGCCTGAGGTCTGTATTTCCTGATGTGCTGTAACAGGTTCGGGACCCCAGCTGTCTGCTGGGAGATTTACAGCACCGATGTTTAATAGTAAATTATATGGTAGAATAATTCATTTTACATTTTCTTGCTGAAGTAGTATACTCTAGAGCCACTAAACAAAGATGAGAAGAACACATCATTTGTTTGCACAGGACAGTCTCCTGGTTACTGTGGCCTGCCCTTAGCCACTTATACTTTTGGATGCCAGGCTGTGTTCTTAACCCATTGGTGGATCTTATTTAAGTTACATCTCCCACTGTCTCCCAGTAATACAGTGGAGCAAACTGCAATATATTCCCAGCATGTTTTTGGAAGCCAATTTTCAGCACACTTTACTAACTTCACTAAAGCTTTGACAAGTTTGTCAATAAAATCAGAGCAGCTAATAATACCAAGCTGCTCTGTAGATAGTAATTCTTGGAAGTTTGCTGCTGAGATCTCACCATACCATTTCAGGGAAAATGGCTTCAAGCTCAAACCTCGCTTCCATCTAATAAAACAGCCTAGACTCATGTTCTGACACCTCACGGCCTTACAATTCTTCTGGGTTCTCTAATGAGAATCTTCTGCATACACAACATCAGATCTGGACTAGGAACCTTATAAAGTATAACAGCATTCTGGAAGGAAACGGTAGACTAATTCATTTTTCTCCACGTAATGCCAGATATGTTTAAAATCCACAGATATAAAACCAAGTGCAAAATCTGCACAGTGAATTAAAACTAGTAAGAGCATAAACAATCCCCTCCAATAGCTGCAAACTCACAGGCTCTGTGAGCTAGTAGGAAGCATTTTAGAGGAGTTCCTGCTAATTCTTTTTCTTCAAATCCATCTTTCTTTTCTGGATTCCTACTTGAAGTTACATCTCCTCAGAGTTACTATGTGGGTATAGGACATGATAATAAAAAAAAAAAAAAAAGAGAATCACAGAATGGTCTGGGTTGAAAAGGACCTCAAAGATCACTTAATTTCAACCCCCCCTGCCATGGGCAGCATTGCCAACCACTAGACCAGGCTGCTCAGAGCCCCATCCAGCTTTGCCTTGAATGCCTTCAGGGATGGGGCATCTATAACCTCTCTGGGCAACCTGTTCCAGTGCATCACCAACCTCTGAGTGAAAAACTTCCTCCTAACCTCTAACCTAAATCTCCCTTGTCTTTGTTTAAAACCATTCCCCCTTGTCCTATCACTATCAACCCACATAAACAGTCGTTCCCCCTCCTGTTCCTCCCTTCAAGTACTAGAAAGCCACAGTGAGGTCTCCCTGGAGCCTTCTTTTATCCAAGCTAAACAAACCCAGTTCCCTCAACTTTTTTTTTTTTTTTTTTTTTTTTTTTTTTAATAGGAGAGGTGCTCCAGCCCTCTGATCATCTTAGCTGCCCTCCTCTGGACCCATTCCAAGAGCTCTGCATCTTTCTTGTGTTGGGGGTCCCAGGCCTGGACAAAAAACTCCATATGGGGCCTCACAAGAGCTGACTAGAGGAGGACAATCACCTCCTTCTCTCTGCTGGCCATCCCTTTTTTTTTTTTTTTTTTTGTTAAACACAGCCCAGGATATAGTTGGCCCTCCAGGCAGCAAGCGCACACTGTTGGCTCACATCCAGCTTTTCATCCACCAGGATACCCAAGTCCTTCTCCACAGGGCTGATCTCCAGGAGTTCTTCCCCCAGTCTGTATAAATACCTGGGACTGCCCCAGCACGAGTGCAACACCTTGCACTTGGCCTTGTTAAACCTCATTAGGTTCACACAGGCCCACTTCTCCAGCCTGTCCAGGTCCCTCTGGATGGCTTCCCTTCCCTCTAATGTGCTGACTACACCACTCAGATTGTTGTCATCTGCAAACTTGCTGAGAGTGCAATCAGTTCTATAATCTGTCATTGCTAATAATGTTGAAGAGCATCAGTCCCAAGATAAACCCTTGGGGGACACTACCTGTGACCAGCCTCCACCCAGACACAGAACTGTTGATCACAACCCTTTGGCTGCAAGCAGCCAACCAGTTCTTAATCCATCGAACAGTCCATCTTTCAAATCCACTCCCCTCCAGTTTATAGAGAAGGATGCCATGAGGGACTATGTCAAAGGCTTTGCAGAAGTCCAGGTAGATGACATCCATCACCCTTACCCTGTCCACCGATGCCATCACTCCCATTATAGAAGGCCCACAGATTGGTCAGGCAAGATCTACCCTTGATGAAGCCATGCTGGCTGTCTTGGATTGCCCTCTTCATCTTTTGTGTGCCTTATGGCAACTAGGAGGATCTGCTCCATGATCTTCCCAGACACAGATGTGAGGCTCACTGGCCTGCAGCTCCCTGGGTCATCCTTTCTCACTTTCTTAAAAATGGGAGTAATGTTTCCCTTCTCCAAGTCACTGGGGATTTCATCTGACAACCATGATTTTTCAAATATGATGGAGAGCAGCTCTGCAACCACATCAGCCATCTCTCTCAGAACCCCAGGATGCATATCATCTGGCCCCATGGACTTGCATACATTCAGATTCATGAGGAGATCTCAGACTTGTTCCACTGTTACAGTGGGACAGAATCCGCTCCTCTCCCTCTCACTAGAGGTTCAGGATCCTGGCAGACACGGGGAGACTGACCACCAGTGAAGACTGAGGCAAAGCACTTGTTGAGTAACTCAGCTTTTCCCATGTCTGAGGAAGCCAGTTCTCCATTCCCATTTATCAGAGGGGGAACACCCTCCTTGGTCTGTCTCCTCCTGCCTATGTACCTGTAGAACATCTTATTTTTCACATCCCTTACCAATTTCAGCTTGGCTTTCCTGATCCTCTCTCTACATATGCACACAACATCCCTGTATTCTTCCCAGGCTACACAACACTGCTTCTACTTCCTGTACACTTCTGTTTTCCCCCAGTTTAAGCTGCAGATCCTTGTTCAGCCATACTGGTCACCTGCCTCCTCTACTCAATTTCTTCTGCTGGGGGATGGAGAACTCTCGCACTCATAGAAAGGTGTCCTCAGAGAGCTGCCACCTCTGTTCTGTTCCTATACCCTTAATGACAGTTTCCCAGGGGAGCCCATTCAGCAGTTCCTTGAGCAGCCTGAAGTTTGCTCTCCTAAAGTTCAGGGTCCTAACTCTGCTTTTTGCCAGGCCTGCATTCCTCAAGATCACAAACTCCACTAGGGCATGGTCACTACAGCCCAGGCTGCCTCCAACCTTAACCTCTCTGATGCTCTCCTCTGCACTGATGAGCACCAGGTCTAATAAGGCTCCACCTCGGGTTGGTCCACTTAATACTCAGACCAGGAAGTTATCCTCAATAGACTCTAGGAATCCCCTGGATTGTCTGCTACCCGCCATGCCACTATCCCAGAGGATATCCAGGTGGTTGAAATCTCCCATCACAAAAAGAGCTTGCGAGCATGACACTTCTTGCAGTTGATGATGCGTTCTTGCTTCAACAGGCTCCCCCAATCAGGTGGCCTGTAATAGACCCCAACCACTAGATGTCCTTTACAGGACCAATCCTTGATTTTAACCCATAAGAGCTCCACCTGGTTATGGCTGCTTCTCAGACCCAGCTCTTCGCAATCTATCCACTCACTAACACAGATGGCAACTTCCCCTCCCCTCCAACTCTGTCTATCCCTTCTGAAGAGCCTGTAGCCCTCAATCACAGTATTCCAGTCATGAGATTTGTCCCATCATGATTCCGTGATAGCAATTTGGTCATACTTTTCCAGTTGCACCAGTTTCTAACTCCTGTTTACTTCCCATGCTGCATGCAGAAGAAGGATTTGCTCAATTTTCTTTCTTTTTTTCCCCTCTTTCAGAAAAGCTCAAATCTCTAAAGCTGAGTGCCTCAACTTCCACAAAAACCTGGAACCATCACTTTCTGCTACGCTACCTAACCTCATTGCAATGGTAGATGCAGATAGAAGCAGTCTCATGCAGCTCACAACAACCTCAGCAAGACCGGAATAGCAGTCTTGCCCTTGAAATTGAATATATTTCTTTGCCTTCTTTTCTGCATGAATATTTCCTGGAATTATAGCCAAATCAGGTAATTAGTGGTCTTCAGAGAAAGACACAGCTGAGCAACATCAAAGTGGGTCATAGTTCTTTTAGTCACCTAGGCAGAGGTGGGAAGAGTGAAAGGTCTCTCTTGGGAGTACTTCTGCTTCAAATATTTTATACCCACACACAAAGTGAATATTCTGCTATACTAGCATCTAGGATAGCTTCAGAAAGTCTCCAACTGCAAAGCTGCTTACACACAGCTTAGTTTTGATAGTGCCTCACTTCCCTCTGCACAACCAGTCCAGTGACAGAGCAATGCCTATAAAGAGGAAGAAGTAACTGTACTTAAAAGAAACATCATTTGCTTTTATTTTCAAGACATCAGCATAACAACTTTTAATCCAAGTAAGAGAGCCAGCTCAAGGACTGCCCAAAAGAAATACCTGTGAAAAGGCCACAGATGACAGGTCACCTTTGAGTAAAGCCACCCTTTTCCTTCACACAAAATACACAGTCAGCAATCACTTTCTGCCTTCTGCCTACTCCTAACAGGAAAGAAGCTTCACCATCTTTTCAGCATACATTCACCCGAACATTAAGAAATGCAACCAGAAAAGACCCCACATCAAATTACACTAGATCCTCAAAGCTTACACTGAAGAGAGGCACTAATACTTCAGCAAGCATGTGGCCACTGACAGTCACAGCCCATAATCACACGCCTCTGGACTGTTCTTCAAATAGAGCTGGAGGTGATTTCTGAATGTCTGTGGGTCAGTGACTGTATCCTTGACAGCCGGGTCCTTCCTCATGGCCTCCATCCAGCGTTGGAGCTTTGGAGTATGAGTCAAAACTCTAAGGGAAAAGGAAAGAGTCTGAATAACACAAACAGGAAATCAGGAGGGCATCAAGGAAGGAAAACAGCTTTAGAAGTTCTGTTTTACTACTTGTTTTGCTTTCTCTCTCCCAGTGTAACATTTCAGCTCAGAGCAAGTGACAAATACATAACAGATCATAGAAGACAAACTGGCATTTGGAAAGCAAGTCAGTTCATACAGAACTTGTTCACTCTGCAAAGTTGACCAAAAAAGCAATTATTGTGCAAAATATCAATAAGTTTCTGCTTGTGTAATTCCTACTACAAAAAGAGATCCTCTTAATATCTCTAATCAGCTCTGAGTTGAGGACAGAGGTTTGCACACCTTTGCCTCCCTCTTGAGCACTCTTTTAGTGGTGATTCTTTAACAAACACTCCTTCACAACTCACAAACTTCTCTCCTCTCTCTAGAAGACTGAGATAAGCTGTGCAGCTTCTACTATGTCTGCATTTTGGGCTGCTGAGTTGCAGACAGTCTATTGAGGAAACAGGATTCAACCAACAAAATCCACAAATCCACTTGAATGCACTTAAGTATATGACAAACTGAAAGCTTAACAGTGCAAACTTTCTTTTTGTTCTCTCCTGGTACACTGACTTGAGGTTAGTCTGCATTCTAACCTCCAAATTCCAAGTTTAGTTAATGAATAATTTTTCTAGGTAGCTCCTAACTCTTATTCAAAAAGCATCTGGACCCACTGTGTGTTAAGATACTTGATCAATCAAGTACCTTGGAAACCCCAGGACTTTGGTCCTGTATAGCTTGTAACACTTCCCCTTCCAATCAAGGACCACACAGGAAACAAAGCAGAGCAGCAGTCCAGTGTCCTCATCTTAAAATAGTTTGAATTCATTTGCAGGATTCTCTGTATCTTCCTTGTTCTTCAAAAACAATTTAGTCACCAGGATGCATCTAACTGTTCTATGCTCATTGTCCAGGTTCCAGCTGGGATAGAATTAGTTTTCTTCCTAGCTGGTAGCTGGTATGGTGCTGTACTTCAGATATAGAGTGAGAATAATGTTGACAATATACTGATGTTCCAGTTGTTGCTGAGCAGTGCTTACACTAAGGACTTTTCATCTTCTCATATTGTCCTGCCAGCAAGGAGACTGGGGGTGGGACAGAACCAGGAGAGCTGACCCAGACTCAAAGTGGCCAAAGGGATATTCCTCACCATATGACAGTATGCTGAACAATAAAACAGGGGAATTGGCCAGGGGGCTACTGCTACTCAGGGACTGGCTAGGTTTTGGTTGGCCAGTGGCAAGCAATTGTTTTGTACATCACTCGTTTTGTTTATTCTCTTCATTATTTTGCTATTGTTGTTTTTCTTTTTTTATTATTTCTTATTAAACTGTCCCTATCTCAATACATGAGTTCTTGCACTTCTCAATTTTCTTCACCATCCCACTGAGCAAGCAAATGCTGCATGGTGTTTAGCTGCCTGCCATGTTAAAGCAACACTCATTTTCCCTTTTTATCACCCATGTCCGCATACAAGCGACTCTTTAGCCCTGTGTTAAATCAGCTATAAGACAGTTCTCCACTGACACCAGCTTCCTACGCTAACCCAATAGCATGGTAAATGTAAGGCTGTATCAAACATTTACATATTAAAAAAAAAATCCATTACAAAAGGGACAGATCTACTACCTGTAGCAAAGCAGGATACAGTTTATTCTTCACAAAACAATACCAGCCTCCTTTCTCAGCCCAGGATTTCTGAAGATGAGGAGATATTCCATTTCAAGCCTAAGACTACAGATTAACAAATTCAAACCTAGGTCTCCATGCCTCTACTCTCTTCCAATAAAGGTAATTTTTTTCTATCCTGTAGAGATGGAGATTAAGTCCTGTATTTTGACCACTACTTCCAGACCTGCAAAAATTTTTAGGAAAACAGATGTGCTGAAAGGAAGTGTTTTTTCCCATAAGATTCCTAAACAACTCATCTCCAGTTTAGGATGTTTATCCCTGCCCCAAAACTGTAAGAAAGCTCATAGTTTCTTCAGCAGACCTTAAAAGCAGCCCTTTGCTGCAGCATATATTCAAAGCATATACAAAGAATATACAGCAGCACTTCAGTAACATGCTAGAAGCCAGGCAAGGTACTCACTCAGTCAGCCGGAATGCTTCCAGGCGCTCAAACCAGGGCCAGATTATGTAGTCAATCAGAGAGGTGGAGTCCCCACCATAAAACACAGTGTTGCGTTGAGAGAGAATCTGTGAGGGACAAGAGATGACAATTACCCTCAGAAGAAAGATTTCCACATCAAGAGATTACAGTAACAAAAAGCTCAACTCAAGGTGGAATGCTGGCATCCTGAAGGAATCTGACAAGAAATAATGCACATACAGCACATTTCCCTTATGCATGCAATATCTGGGAAGTCAGAGCTGGTAAGTAATGCAACTGTGATATCAAATTTAACTATTTCATACACTGACAGTCTACTTCTTCTCCCGAGCTGGTTCAAAAACTGACACAAAATAATAATCATCAGGGATCTACAGCTTCTGCACAGACAAAAAGGAATTCATCTCACAGAATCTGTTTTTTAGCAATTTTGGACCTGTAAAAAAGCAACAGTGTCTGAGATGAATCAAACAAACATGCATATGCATTCTTAGAACAACAAAGCCAGGTAAATATAACATCCAGCTAAAATAGAAGACAGTTTTAGCAGGGACTCTTTACCCCTGCACTTGAACCCAAATGGTGTCAGGAAAATACTCCTAACATTGTATCTGGAACTGGATTTGACTCCAGGCACAGGAGGAACAGGAAATACAACAGTAACATGCAACAGAAAGAGACCTCCATAGCTCAGCACATAAAGCAGCAGGACCACAAAAAATGCGTATTTGCAGCACATTCTCCATGTTACACTTATGCTTCTGATATGTTTCAATCGCCACAGTGATCCAAGCTTAATACTTTAAGGAATTTCCAGATCCAAATTTGCTCTTTAGAAGACTAGTCCCCCTGCTTTTAGGGGCTTTGGCATTTTCAAGATGCAACTCCTATGGCATTTAAACCCTGCCCCTCAGTCGCCATGATCTAACAAACTTTAAAGCAGTCCTCCCAAAAACACCTCAGGCTGATTAAATAATCAGGTGTCTAGAAGAATGCAACCTGATAGTTACACGGTTCCAGAGATAGAAACATAGCTCCCTCTATTGGGTAGCAACAAATAATGCAACAGTGTTTTAAAACATGCCTTCTTGACTATTGCTCTATACAACACTGCTCAGCAGTAACTATAAACACTGGTGTATTATCAACACAGTTTTTCTCCTAGAACCAAAGCATAGCATCATATCAGGCACTCTGAAGAAAAAAATTCCATTCCAACTCTTCAGGCAATCCAAGAACCACTACTGACACTAAATAAGGATTGTGAAGTTCCTAACACAGAAAAGCCACCTGGCACTTCCTGGAGCTCACCTGAAGTTGCATTACACCACTGTAGCAGAACATAGCCCAGGGCTGGATTTCTGCAAAGGACAGATTACACTCTAGTGGTGCTGTTGTGCATCCCAGGCTGAGGGGAATAAATTGAAAGACTGTTCATTGCTATAGCTATCACGGGAATGAGAAGAGATCTAGCTCCAAATGCCAAAGCATGAGAGGGGAAAAAACAAACAAACAAAAAGTCAACCATACTAAAAACCAGGGGAGTGGGAGAAAAATCACGTAACCACCAAAATGCTAGCTATCATGAAATGTTCTTACCTCTTCAAATTTGGCAAACTTTTCAGCTATTTCTGCTTTCAGCGTTGTGAGATCTTCTCCTCCTTTGAGTGCCTTGGAAATTATAGCTGTTATCTGTAAAAAGGAGAAAGCTTTCAATATGCCTCTTACAATAACGCAAGCAAAAGACTTGGAGCTTAAGATGTTAAGATTTTAAAAAGCTAAAATCCATTAACAAAATTTTTATACTTCAGAAAAGGAAAACAAATGCTTAAAGAAAGATCAAACGCAAGTAATAATGGATTTTAGTCTTGTAGTGAAAGAACAATGAAAAAAAGAGCAGGTTTCCAGTTTGTCTGCATCTAGCAAAGCGGCATGGTGCAAAGTGATACTCTTTTCCTGGGTACACACTCCTGAAAACCAAATGCACTTAAATTATCAACATTTAGGATACTTTTAAGAGAAAAATATGCAGCCCAAGATATGCAGGCTTCTACCTGCACATTTTCTAATTTGGTAATTGCCAGAGAAGTTAGTAAACAGTACAGAACATTGCCCAGTGGTCAAGCTTACTTATATCCTTCAAAGTTCATAAACATTTTCCTAAGATCTTGTCATTCATAAAACTACTATTGACAGCTCATTTCTTGCAAGATGCTCCCCTGTAGTGCTTTTCCCATTACATCTATTCAGAAAGGCCTGCTATAAACAAATTGCCCCCCCTTTGTTCTTTTATACTCCTCCTTTGTTCACACCTTTCTCTCTGCATCTTCCATAGCTCCCCCTCTTCTCCTGCTGACTTCTTCTGTTTTATAGATCCTTCAAAGTACATGCTTGTACTATCTACAATCAGAGTATAAAAAACTTGCTTCCAGTCAGCCTCAGTCAACATTCACCCCGTACTGAAAACCAAAACCAGCCTCCTTACACAAGTTCAGTAGCTACTGCCACTTGCTATCTCTTGGCCTTGGTTGAAGGCTCTTCCAGTCAGCACTCTTCACATCCTGTGTTTAAACAGCACTAGTACTTCCTACAGAGAGACTCAGATTAAAATATAGCAACTGTCACTGCCTAGATCTCAAGTGGCCTACAAATGTTTCCTCCATTGCAGGATGCTCAAAATCCTGCCTCAGACATATACACCTTAACCAGCTTAGCCATCTTCCTGAATCCATGCCTTCATGTTAATTCTGGATGCAATTCAGATGCACAGTGATTTATGAGCTAAATAGTAAGAAACCCCAGTTTTCTCCGGTTATTCAAATGGTTTCCCTACATACAAGACCCCTCCTCTCAAGTGAGGGAAGCAGTATTTGCAATACAGATGCAGATCATGAAGCTCTAAGAAATTAAGCAGCACAATCCCACCCTGATCACACAGTACCCTTGAGAATCGTTCCAGGAGCATCCTCTGAAAGGCTCGTTCATATGGGTCTGAAGGCATCAGCTTCTTCCCTGGGAATGCTTCATCCAAATACTCACAAGTGATTGGAGACTCACAGATTAGCTGGCCCTTGCTGGTCTCCAAAACAGGAACCAGCCCATCAGGGTTCTTCTCAAAGAACCAGTCTGGTTTGTTCTTTGTATTGATGTTAACTACCTCATGCCTAAAACAATGAAGGAAACAAGATCCAAAAAGGTTAATCTCCATTGCAGTCTATTCCACATGCAATCATAACACTTCAACAGTTACAGTACTTGAGAATCTGAATCCACATTCTCCTGTTCCCCTTAGTCTTCCCTGAAGTTCTTCCTAGGATTAACCATTTGACACTTAGAAATACTGCCAGGAAGCACTTCTCTTCACCAGAGAAAAATAGTGCTGACTTACAGTGACTTGTTTATTAAGCTAATAAAACACACAAGCAGTCTGTGAGCAGCAGCCCTGCCAGTCATGTAAGTAACAAAGGTCAAGCTTGGCATACAGCACATGCTTATCATATGATAACTCAGTGACATTCAAAGAGGAACTTAATTGCAAGTAAACCACAGTTACATTAAGAACCACAATAGATCTTTAATCAGACTTAACATCAAAGACCAAATCAGGACAGCATTCATACTACTCACCTTCAATTCCTATTGCCTTACATACAAAAGGTATGCAGGACAAAAGGAAAAGATTTTTTTCTTTAAAAAGAAGGTACTAGAAATTTGTCTCTTAGCAAAGTATAAGATACTTTCAAGCAGGACCCCAGAAAATTCCCAGTAAAACCAAAGATTTGCTAAACACAGCTGAACATTCAAAGCAAACACACATCTACCAGAAGGTACCTACCACCATCAGGCAGCAATAAAAAATCCTCCCAAGTCATTACACTAGAACAACCTTCTCAGCCCTCCAGGACAGCCCAAAGACACTAAAGACAGAGAGAATTAAACTGATCTGGAAGTTTTAGTGCTTCCTATTTCGAGGAAGAAAGATAAAAAACAAAAACCAACACACAACATGTTGGTATTAGAGCAGAAACACGAGGAGAGCATTCACTATGCTAAAACTAACTGCCAACCCAGCGGTGGTTAGCTACTGGCCTGGAACTTGATATAGATACTGGCCTGGAATAAGAAGGTGAAGAACTGTGAGTCTGAAGCTCTCAACTAAGGGAAACACTAGTTCCCATTTAAAAACTCTTAAATGCTCTGCAGAGGACTTAGAGTACTGATGGATGAAAAGCTGGACATGAGCCAGCAGTGTGCACTTGCAGCCTGGAAGGCAACCTGTATCCCAGACTGCATCAAAATAGGAGTGGCAGCAGGGCAAGGGAGGGGACTGTCCCCCTCTACTCTGCCCTCATGAGGCCCTATCTGGAGTACTGTGTCCAGACCTTGGACGCCCAGCACAAGGACACAGAGCAGGCCCAGACAATGGCCACAAGGATGTTCAGAGGGCTGGAGCACCCCTCCTACGAAGAAAGGCTGAGGGAGTTGGGCTTTTTTAGTTTGCAGAAGAAAAGGCTCCCAGGGAGACCTCACTGCAGTCTTCCAGTACTAGAGGGGAGCAATAAGTAGGAGAGAGACTGACTTTTTACAAGGACTGATAGGACAAGAGGGAACGGCTTTAAAATAAAAGAGGGGAGATTTAGGCTAGATGTTAGGAGGAAATTCTTTACTCAGAGGGTGGTGAAGCACTGGCATTGTTGCCCGGAGAGCTGTAGGTACCCCATCCCTGGAGGTGTTAAAGGCAGAGTTGGATGGGATCCTGGGCCCTGATCTGGTGATTGGTAACCCTGCCCACAGAAGGGAGATGGAACTGGATAGGTATTAAGGTCTTTCCCAATCTAAGCCATTCTATGATTCTATGAAAAAGGACATGGCTATCTTGAAAAAGAAACAACGCAAGTGGCAACATCTATGAACTTATAACAACAGAGGAATAAGAAGACTTCACAGGAATATGACACTTTTCCTTCATTAAAAAGGCCATTCACTTACTGCTACATATTGCTAAGTAGTGGCATAAATACACACTGACTATTCCTATCTCCTAGCATTTCTGCTGCAGCTTGCATGGAAAACAAGCAGCACACTGTAATGCTTTGGTCACACTTATTCAGAACAGTCAAGAGCCATTACTGCAAACTGGGGATGACTGATTAGGGAAAACAGTAAATAAACACAGGGTCCTTGAGGTTGTTCTTTTTTTCTCCCCCCCGCTGATTTGCTTTGGCCCTTAGATAACTCACTTCACACACAGCCTCCTCATCACCCCCTTCACAAAAAGTCTTCCCCACCCTAAGTAAGTAAATAAAGCTTTACAGCAAAACCATACAGACTCCACTTCCCATTTAGTTACTTCGGGGATGTTTAACACGGAGCCATTAATGACGGCCAGGTATGAAGGGATGCTCGAACCCCCGCCATGGAGGGAGCGCCCCATCGAGACAGCCTCACCTGATGCCCTTGGCACGGAGAACGAGACGCGTCCTCTGGGCGAAGGGGCAGAAGCGCATACTGTACAGCCGGATCACTCCCTCGGGCACCGGCCCCGGCGCCGCGCTTCCTGAGAAGAGAACAGAACGGACCGTCCATTACAGCCAGGACCTGCCCCGCGCGAGCAGCCTGCCCGCCCACCCACCCGGCTGGCGCTTACCCTTTCCCAAGCTTCGAGAGTGATCGCCCGCCATGCCACCGTCCCGCGCTACACAACAACGCCCTATACTACGCTGCCCTGCGCTGCAACGCTCCGCGCTTAACGCCGCTGCCGCCGCCGCCGGCCCCGCCCCCGGGGCCGGGCGATGGGTGGGCGGGAAGCGTGGCCGCGCAGCCGATGCATCCGAGAGGGCTGACGAGCTCAGCAGAGGTGCGAGGCGCAGGGCTTCTGTGTGCCAGAGCTGCTTCCCACTGAATGTCTTTCACACAGTATCCAGCTGACCGACGGCCCCCGAAGTAAAACATCTCCTTTGCAGGGGCTCCCCTCGCTCCTACCCAGCCTTCAAGCCAGAGCCTTTCGTGTGGAAAGGGCATTTCGTAGGCACCAGCCCCGGCTGAGGGGAGGGACAGCCCCTGCCCCCCTGGCGATGGGCAAATCTGTCGCAAACGCGTTAGGGCTCATCAGAGGACTTGCGTTCCTACAGGGGGGACGCTGGGCCTGGTGGTATCACTTAGTTTGGTCCTGTCACTAAGAGCAGTGTTTCTGATGCAATCCTTCCTGCAGGCAAACACTGCCATGGCCATCGGGAAAGCGGCCACACACAGTACCTGATAGCACCATCCGCTGCAAAAGAAGAAAGTGATTTTTTGTCGAGTCACTGCTGTTTGGTTATATAACTAATAAGCAAAGCCAACTGAAAGGGTGTGGTAATTTCCTGCGCAAGCCTCCTATGCCTCAGGCAAACAGACACCCTTTGCCAACATGATAATTTCTCCCACCCTTGAAGGAACTGTGTGAGGGGTCATGTTTCTTGTTCTACTGAGTGCTGACCATTAATACGGTTTCATAAAAATTAATACGGTTTGGGTCATAAAAAAAAAAAAAAGAAGTGAAGGTAGAAACCCAAACGTTGCAAGGTCTGCCTGCTGCAATAGGCAGATACCATGCAGCCAGAACTGCAGGATGACAGCAGAAGAAAGCTTCCTCGTGCTATCTTGGTTCTACATGGCATAGATCTCCTATGGAGACAGGAGGTATGGTGCAGGCTTGTGCTGCAGCTTCAGCGCTGTTGTGTGCATGCTGCTATAGCACAGAGAGGCAATAGCAAAAGCAATAAGAAGCTGTAGCATCCCCTTAGGGAAGGGAAAGACAAGATACTAGTGCTAACTCTGCTTTAAAAATACTTGGAGATTCCTACTGTGCTACAGCACTATAAGCTCTGAGTGTGCAGAGAAAACTTGTAACTGTCTTTCCTCCGCTTTCCAGCAGCCATTTGCTCCTCAGCTGCTTTCAAAGCCCCAGGATCGCTATCTCAGCAATCCAGAAAGAGCTACCCAGGGTGAGGTACCTCAAGGCAGGAGAAGTGAAGTCACAGGAAAACAGGTACACCTCACCACGGGAAAGGCAGCACACCACCGGAACAAGAGTAGCAAGTGCATGTCTAGGGCAGGGGTGGCCAGGGCAAGGAACCTGCAGCCTTCTCCCCAAGGCTGACGCAGGTAGATCTGCAGCCACGATTACCCAGGTTAAGAAACTCAGGGCAGACTGAATTACCCACAGGTCAGTAACAGAGATAATAGATCATTGCCCAGATCAAAGGTAGCCCCTCACACAGATTTACCCGCGGGTCAGGGAGAAGCGCTGGTCACGCTCCAGCGAGATCTTTTAATTACTTGATAATTACGATCACAAAGAGCAGAACAGAACACTCGTATGTACGAGCTACATTCCTGTAAGCGCGCTGGCCCTTTAAATCCCCCCCCTCACCCCTCCACTCGCGAGCGCTCGTTGGTGGTTGCTACAAGTGCGCGGGCCAATCAGCTGTCTGCTTTCAGCTGGGGGGAGGCGCCGTCTCAGCTAATAGCAGCAGCCGTCCTTGTTCCTAGGAGATGGAGTAATCAGATGGCGGTCGCTGGTGAGGAGCGAGGCCCAGGCGGCCCACAGCTTGGCGCCGAGGCCCTTGGTGGCCACCGCTGCTCCTCGCCCGAGGAGGCCACGCTGGAAGTGAGGTGGGGGCCGGCCGGGACAGCCCGTGCCTCTCACGTCTCACAGCCGATCCGTGTCTTGTCGCCTGGCCCCTGTCCCTCACACTCTAGACTAGCCCTCTGCGGTAGTCGGACAGGAGTGCAGGGAAAGCAGGGAGGCTGCTGCGTTCTAGGTCTGTGTTAGTATCACAGGTAATAGGAAGAGAGAGGGAAAGAGGCATTTAATGACTGGAACTGAGCTCTTGGATTTACATTAAACTTGGGTTTTGCTTACCTCCTATAGCAGAGAGAGGTTCTGAAAATAGGAGTAAGCAACTCTGATTAGATTTGAGCTGAAGCCCGATGAGATAATAAGTGTGGCATGACTTGTCTATTCCTGTGTTCCTGTTCTGGCATCTGGTATTGTGAGCCCATACAGTTTGTTCCATTCACGGCTGCTTTCTTCTCCTGTTTTACTCACACCACATCAACCTCAGAAATTGCCCTGGTTGCTCTGTTCCTCTTAGATCCCACCGTCATCTCCTGCCATAGCTCTTAAGGTTTCTGTTATTTTCAGTTCTCAGTCCTGTGTCTCTTTCTCTCACCATTTTAAACTTGGATGAGTCTTGTATAGCAATCTAGGATGTTTAGGCAGGTTTTTTTTTTTTTCATGTAATGGAAGAGATGCTTAAAATTCCTTCTCTGGCATAAGTATTTTAGCTGTTTGATCAAATTGCATAGCTAGGATGAGACAGTACCATAATTAGTGAAAATAAATTTATTTACAGTATTATGAACTTAATACAAAGAAACTTCAACCTTAAGTGTTCTGATACTTGCAGAGTAAAATGGTGTCAGCTGAAGCATGCCATTCCTATTTGGAGAAAATCCCTTGTGCAAACTGGTTTTATTTGAAAGAGCTGTGGTCCAGGTTTCCTGCTTTGTGAAAAATACCATTATAAAATGAAAACATTATGCAAATTTTAAAGTAAATTGGGGTCTTTTTCACGTGAAGCAAAGTCAATTTCCGTATGTACGGGGACTGCTGAGTCACAGCCTGAACCACTGATTGAGCACCTGAAGGAAAGATCTGGTCAGCCCTGTGAGCACAGGTGAAGGCAATTCATCTGTGCAACCAGAAGGAGTGGAGCCAGGCTCAACCCCTTTTAGATCTCATTTAAGGGCTGACTGCCACTGAGGAAGGATCTCTTGCTGGAGATTCTTCCTTTTGGAGCTCCTTCTCTGTGAGCTTCGATCTTTGGAGATGGGTGGGGGTTCATTTTTCTTCTTTTTGTAATGTCTCCTTGTTTGCACTGGTCCCTTTGCCTTTACAGTCTTTACACTATAAAATGGAAACATTTAAAGTTTGTCTTTCTTTCATGAATTTTAAGTTACTGTTATAATTATTAGTATGCATATCAAATTTGAGAGAAGGTCCTGAAAATCATTTTGCTGTGGCAAGAGGGAATACTATGTTCTGTGCCTTCAAAAAGCACAGAACTTTGACAAAACTTGTGGTTTTGAATAAAGTTCTATTTTTAAAGAACTAGTATTTTTTAATGGTAAATTTCCAAGTAACTTTAGTCTGTCTGTTTTATCAGCCAGTGAAGTTTGTCACTGAAGTAAACAGAAGCAAGCAGAAGTAGAAAATGCTTTACTTCCACTCTGATCTAGTGCTAGAGAAGAGCATAGAGCTGATCCCGTGATCATGTTCATAAAGGTCTGCTCGTGCCATGGTCATATGTCTAGTATTAGTGTAAAAGGGGCTGGAAAAACACTCACTAGCTGGCATGTCTATACTTTGCTGCCATGGCATTCAGTTTGTTAGCAAGGATAAAAAGTCAGTGTGCTCCCATCCTTTCTGCCTATGCTTACTCTTCTTGTGTCTAGCAGAAGAGGCCAAGACTAGAAACTGCTAAGAAAATATCATCAGAGAAGTTATTGCTGGGTATATATACCTTAAGAGTAGTCATTAAAGAATGTCCTTAACTAAGAGACCCTTGAAACTGTAGTATAACCTGGTAGTTCAACTACTGATCTCTTGTACTCTAATCATAAGACTGAATTCTGTTCATGAAAGGAGTGTAAAAATACTGCTTCTAGTTGCAAGGGGCAAAGGCCTCTTCCAGCCTAATGCTATTATCTGAAAGAGGATAAAAGATGGAATGGAATTAGAAGGGATAGTACTTCAGTGGTGTTGTACACAGGATGGTAGTATGCTGGAGAAATGTTGCTATGGTGCTACCATGCTAAGATTTGGCTCAAAGAACTTAGTGCTAAATGCAAGTTCCTGTGATGAGGGGATGCTCGTGCTGATTACCCATGTACTTTCTCAAAGGTAAAAACCTCTACATATAGTTAAGAATTTGTTGACACTGTAGTTTCATAAAGGTGACTGCTCTTCAGTTGTTTACTGCAGTCCCTATATAGCACAAGCCTGTTTTACGTTCCCTTTTTACAGTTTTTTTGAGAAATGTCTGTGACTGTTTTAACACTGACTTGCTCTTTCTTAAGTTGGGTTCAGGGATTCTCAAACAAGAACTTCGGCTTTATCAACAATCAAACTGTCTGCTACCCTTGTGGCAATTACATCCTTTTCTTGGACATTAAAACAAAGAAGACGACAGCACTGCAGTGTCAGACTGGCCAGGTGGGAGCCTTTGCAGTGAACATGAACTGTGGAGTGCTGGCCTTTTCAGATCGGAAGCTGAATCCTGTCATCTATATCTACAGTTTTCCAGAACTGAATAAACTGACAGAATTAAAAGGTAGTGGTGTGGTAATCCTCCTTGTTACCATTTCATTGAAACAATACTTTAAGCAGTCAGTTTCTGTGTTTTATTACTGTAAGGCTTGAGAAACTGTGACAGGAAACTTTTTAATGACAAGAAGTGCAGAAAGTAATGTAAAAAGTTTTCCACTGCACTATTTTTAGTGAGACTCAAGTTAGGGAGAAATATGACAATATAAAATAGAACTGTTATAAGGAGAAAACAAATTGAATGAATTTGAATTAATTACAGGAAAGTGTAGTCTGAATAACAAGAAAAAAAAATCATTGCGCTAGGCTCCCAAGCAGACCGCTGATGTGGTCTGGCATGGAGACATATGAGCAGTGAATTATGGTTCTTGTGGTTCAAGTCTGGGGTCTGTGACCTAATGTAACTTTTTGCCTGTTCCATATTATTTCCGTCCTTAGTTAATGTGCTTGCCATCTCCATGGTTCAGTTTCCTTGCTGTTTAAGTGAGGATCATAATGCTTCCTCACCTCGTGTAGATGAATGAAATTGACTGCAAAGGATTTCCAGGTACTCGGGGAAAAAAGCACTTTACAATTCAAGGTATTAGTGAAACAAATTGAAAAAAATCCCCAACAGTGATATTTACTGAATACTTCTATGATCTAATCAAAACAATTTGGTGTAAGCAAAGGAATCGCAGCAGTGAAGAATGTCTTTGGAGAGGTGAAGTGGATATAAAAGAATTGACAAGAGAACTTCAACTGTTATAGTATATGGTGAAGACTGAGGCAATTAGAGGTCATGTTCTTTATTTTTTTTTATTTTAGGTCATGTTCAGTTGGACTACACCTTACTTGCATTTAGTTTCTTGGGCCCATATCTAGCCAGTTACTCTTCATTTCCAGACTTTGTTCTTTCAGTATGGTAAGAGTAAAATAACTATATAATACCATTTGCATTTAATAATATTTAGTATTTTGTATTTGTGCTTACTTATCTTTCAAATTTGTTACTTTAATTTATGCTAAACTGCTTTCATCTCTCTTTTTTTTTTCTCTGATGATCTGATTGTTTGCAAACTTCTGCCACGTTTGCTGTTTCTTTCCTAGTGCTAGTAGTTACTGGTCAGAATGACTGTTACTTTGCCATAGAGGTCTTATAACTTCTTAAAAAAATTTGTATTTTTGAATACTTATTCCTTAGCACCAGTTAATTATCTGTTGTCAAAGAAAGCTGCCAGTTAAAAACAGGAAGAGAGTTCTAAAGCTGATTTCTACTTTTTTTTTCCCATTCAGTATTCTTAATTACTTGTAATTACTTAGTTCTGTCTTATAGTTGTGCTCAGTGATTACACTACCATGCGGCACTGGCTTAGATCATTTTTTTTATTGTTGCCATGAGAAGAAATATGATTGAAATATGTTGGGATACAGAAAAAAAAAAATTATTGTTCTTTCCACAGTTGCCTCCATGGCCAGCAAGCTTTCATTTACCATTTAGTCTGAGCACTTTTTCAAAACAGATGGGGAAAGTAGAGTAGGAGGAAGTCAATCAAGGACAAGTAAGAAGTACTCTGTATAATATCAGTGCAGTGATGACCTTTTTATTTCTTCTACAACAACTAGAGAAAAAGCAAAAAGTCCTGTATCTTCAGAATGTTAGTTAGTAGTGGTAACTACTATTACTGATGCCTCCTCCTCATCCCTTACAAGGAAAAATGTTTTCTATAAACTCAGTTTGTACAGTGTACATCTGGCAATGTCTGTGTTTATCTCACAGAAACGAAGAGGGAGACTCTGTCCTGAAGAGTCTGCATGCTAGTTACTCACAGAAATAATACGTATGGCTCAATGTATTCATTGCATGCACTTAAACAGAAATCCACTATCTTGAAAGACTACTCTAGATTACCCCTAAAATGGAAACATCTAGCAATTTTTAAATGCTTTAAAATAGGGCAATTTCAAAGACCAATGTCAGCATTTTTGAATCAATGCAAATTTGACTCTTAGCATCTAATTGTCATAAGAGAACCATCCTCAGTGCCAGTCAGAAAGAATTTAATAACAGAATAGAATCACCTAACAATATTAAACTGAGGATTTATATTGACTTGAACAGAGTTATATGAATTTACTATGAGATCAGGACCTTACTTTTTGCAGTTAGATTATGTTGTGCATTCATCATAGATATTTGTACGGATGAAAGAAATCACTGTTTAGCATCATTAAGATGATTGCATTATGATGATTGCACAATTCATGTATTTTAAGCATATAGTTAAGATTAAGCGGTATAAGATATGCTTTGAAAGTTAACTCAGTCTCAAAACAGGGAAAGCTTATGGAAAACTAAAAGTAGCCTTTTGTGTGTGGTTTCATCTCTAGATCGTTATTCTTTTCCATTTGAAGGAGAGGCTCAATGCCAGATTCTTTTTCAGATACATGTACTATGTTTTTTTGGATCTTAGTAAATTATCTTCTTTAAGAACATTGGCTCTGTCTGCTAGATACGAGATAAAAGCATACTGACATCTTCAGAGACAGCTCTACCCTGTTTCTTTTACAGTCAGAGTTGAAGCTTATAGCTTTCTGTACAATTAATGAGTTAGTGCTTGTGTGAAAACTGCTAATTTTTTTCATGCACTATCAATTTTAATCATTGTCTTCACATCCTAATCGATATCTAAGACTAAATTTCTTACAAACCAAAACAACAGGATTATACTAAATCCATTTACAGCACTGTATGCATTTTAGTTTTCTTCATCTCAGCAGTAATTACAAATACAAAAGCGATAAGTGTTATTTAGATTAACAGTCAGATGTGTTGCCTAAGATGATGAGAAACAGTTTTAATGATTTTCTTCAAATTATGTTAATCAGTTCTTGAACAGCAACTAAAAATGCAAATGAAATCAAGAACTAAACTGGATAGTGGAGGAATATGCAAATTAGAGCATGAGACTACAAAATAGGCTACAGCGGACAAAAGAGAAGTCAGTGGAAAGCATATTCCCAGGGTAGCATCAGCTAATGTGTAACAGCTTACAGAAATTCTGCACTGTTTTCCTCTCTATTTGGTTAATGCAGCTTTAGCTTGTGTGCAGTATTCACAATACAATTAGGATATAACCTAAATAATTCAGTTAGATAATAAAGGACTGACTGAATTTCCTAATTATAATAACTGTAATACCTTCCAACTGCAAGCATTATAATAATTACTTTATGTAGTGGAAAAGCAAGACTGAGGTCTTGGGTGCTGAAGAGTTTCTTGTCTGTTCAGCCAGTGACAGAAGTAGGAGAATGTCTCTTGTTTCTTGCTCTTTCCACAAAAGGAAATGCTTGGTAATGTTTCTAAAATGCCTGTTTTCATAATTGTTTTACTATTAAATCTCTTTGTAGTAGTACTAACTTTATATGTGGCTAATTAACCACATCTTTTTAATTCTCAGGAGGACCTGGCTTCTTTGACAGCATTGTTTGCTTTTTTGTCAGTAGCAATGTATTTGTTTGCCCACCTTGATCTTGAATGTCAGTCAGAATCACAGCCATATATTTATCTTCAATGTTTTTGACTTTAATGAATTTGATTTTCTTTTACTCTCCTTAATGAAGGAACTGGCAAGAAAATATCCTCCTGTGCAGTGAGTCTCAGCCAGGAGTAGCAGCGACCTCTATAAGTTTTAATCCTATGAACTGGCAACAGCTATGTTTTGTTACTGAGAGCTCCATTACTATCTGGTGTATTGAAAGAAATCACGACGAGCATTATCTTATACAAAAGTAAGTGGAATGCCTTTCAAGTGAAAAGAAAAAACTGAATATATATTTTAATGACTAAGACTAGCAACCTATATCTGTTTGCAAAGAACTTAATCCAGTTTAGTCTGCCTAGCAATTATAATCAGTAATTGTTAAATCACAACCAGTATGAATCTGTCTGATCAATCAGTTGAATATACCATTTCATTTCTTAGTGCTCACATGTCCCAGTTATGCACACAATTGAAAATAATATTAATCAGCATTTTTGGTAGCTGTCTCTATTAAGAGCTGCCCAATTGCATTCATAGTGCCTAGATTGCTCTCCCATTCCTCTAAGTGGGAATGTTGAGTACTGAGTGGGAATGTGCAATGTTTTTGTGGCCATGGAACAGCCAAATATGGATCAAGTTGCTTCCTAGTAAGCACGGTTAAGCAATATGTAGTTGTAATCGCAGATTGTACCAAAAGCAGCATCCATTTGCTGTGTGATTTCCAGCTTGTGTGGCCAATTTACAGATGCAGAGGGGGGTGGTTCTGTCGGTGCAGTTTACTGAGTACAGCAAATCTAGATGTATTCTAAAATCTTTGAGGCTGATATAAGAACGGATGGACTAATCTGCATTCTTCAAGATGGAAACCTTGAAGCATAACACACATACTGTTGCAGTGGCAGCTATTCCACGATTCACAGCAGCATATTTAATCTCATTAACTATGAATATAACCAGTGTTATCACTGACATGGTTATACTAGTAGAAGTATAGACAAGGCCTTAATTTGAGATCTCAAAAAGGATTTTTTTAATGCCTTTTGTCATTATGCACACATGAAAATACCTGCATGCTCATTTTTCTACCCTTTTTATTCCGCTGAGTAGAGGTTAAGCCTCCACTGAGAATTATTTATTTCACATAACACTTTTACCAAATCATAAATGAACATAGTGAACTACAGACTCCTCACTTCCTGTTCATATGCTGATTATCAGAACGTAACAGAGAAACAGTGCTATTACTTTTTTTCATCATAACTAAGCTTTCTCCAAATAAACATTAAGCTTGAATCCTCATAGCTTGTGCATGTTAGTTGTGTAACATTGTTAATCCTACTTAAATAAGAAAACAGCAAGACTGAATAGTTGTTTGTCTAAGGTGATAATAAAAGACAATGAGCTAGAGTGTGGCAGTACAGTTCTGCCAGTTAGGAACCTCTTTTGTGGTAAAATTACTATTACCTTTTAGTGAAACAATATGTTTCACGTAGAATTATTCTGTGCAACAGTTTTCCATTACTATTGCTGAAGTAAAGCCCATTACCTGGATTGGTGTCTCCTTTCCAAAACATGCTTCCCAGTCTTGTATTAACATAAACTATTTGTAATATTTCTCTTCAGACAGTGTCTCTTGCTTTTTTTTTTTTTTTTTACAGCCCTGTGAAACTCCCTGATGGGCAAGATTCTCTGAATCATCATAAGGATTTGTTTTTTCCATATTCTTGTGATGAAGATCCCTACCATGGCCCTGTTATGCCAGTTTCAGCCATTGCTGGACTGGTAGGAGATGAAGCAGAAACATTCGTGGTAGCTACTAATTTTATCCATTTATTATTCCAAGTCATTATGCATTTAGATGCTAATAAATTAATAATTGTAATGTCTGTTAAACAGGTACAACCCAGTAAATAGATTTGTTGTTTCAATTATGTTTTTGAAATCCATTTTGACAGGAGATTTACAAGGCATGCTACTATTGCCCAGTACAGTAAAATATAGACATTTCTGGCACACGTCCTGGTGTAGTAATGTATCTGTGCAGTGAAGGTACTAATCTCTATCCCAGGAACATTAACAGTATGTCAGCGTTTAACCATGCTCAAGCTAATGAGAGCTGTTGAAACCTTGAAAACCTATTCCCATGCTAAATGATAAGAACCCTCAGATATCTTTACTACCCTTTGGGGTTTGTTCTCTTCTTGACGCTGAAAGTGTCTCAAGCTATGAAACCACTGAAGGCTTTGTTCCAAACAGCAGCCTCTGCTTTTGAAATACATTCCCATACCACTGATGGTGCTGAATCTGCCCATTTGCTGTGTCTGTGTTTGATCATTTACTTGCTACCCTCCCTAGAGATATGAAATGCTTCAAAAGAGTTGTTGTTTTGTTTGAAATTTACTTTCACCTGCCTGCTAACTAGAAGCAACTGGCATTGTGAGAACATTTAATTTGCAAATCTGGGATTCCCTTCTAAGATTAAGAACATCATTTTCAGTTTGATGG
Organism: Aquila spilogaster; assembly: GCA_024606505.1. NCBI lineage: Eukaryota > Metazoa > Chordata > Aves > Accipitriformes > Accipitridae > Aquila > Aquila spilogaster. The sequence goes on from JANHGO010000012.1 coordinate 16,982,418, forward strand.
CTTGTGCTATATATATATGACACCATAACTACTGTGCATTAGATGATGCTAGCATTATATTATGTCTTTTTGCTGGACAAATGTGAGTTCTATATTATCAGATTGATGTACCACAGTTTTATGCAAAAAACTTTTATTATAAAGCAGAATGCAAAAAAAAAAATTGAAAATGGGAAATTATTTTTCCTTACTTCATCCTCTTTTACATGGCATTTGCAGAGGTTTTCAACTGTGACTACAGATGTCCTTGGTTTCTAGGCAATCAATAACTACAAACATCCTCTACTGATTTTGATTACACATGAGCTACTTATATTTCAAATCACTTAGAACATGGAAAATAAAGCTGAAATATGTTCACAAGGATCATTGCCTTTTTCTTCTACCTTACTGCTTTGAATAATATGTACAGCTCCTGAACTGCAAAAAGCACTTAGTTCTTTAGCTTGTAGTGTGAGCTATGAGAGGGGAAAAAGAAAAAATATATTAGGCCTGTAAGGATTAAAAGAATTTGTTTGTCCTTGTATGCATACTATTCCATTTGTCAAGATCAAATACTCCTCTGTGGAACGCTGCAGATACAGTGCTAAGATTTCAGCAGAATTGCATAAAGAATTAAGACCTTGTGGTTTCTATCACCATTCACATCCCTGTTATTTCCAACTCTGTTTTGGAATTTATCACAGTCACTGATAAACTTTTATTTCCCTAGAACTAAGCGTTCTCTGTAGAGTCAAAATTCCAGCTTTCTGTGAGGATTTTCTGCCTAGCATTTGAAATGTGGAAGATTTGTGCCATATTTATGATCTGTTCCTTGCAAGTTCTTGTGCTTGAACTTGCATATCTACGTTGCTAGCTTTCTCACGTGAAAGTGTGCTTTCAACCACACTAGTTAACTTTATGGGGTCTTTGCATTCCGAACTGCCTTGAGAAAAAACTGCCTTGAGATTTCTTTTTACCAGCTTCAGTATTATCTTCTTAAATATAGAAATGTTTGTGGAGTAGATTGATCTAATTCTACTAGTTTTTCACCAAGATTTCCTTTTCTTTCAAATTAGGTGGTACGTATTTTGGTATTTATTTACTGTCCAAGCACCCTAGGTAGATGAGTATTTTTTGGTTATGAAATATTAGCAAAGCTCTGAACATAAGATATTTTGGAATGATTTTTCAGAAATATGAACTTGTTCTTCTTGTTGTGGTTGTGACATATTGTTTCCTGGGTACTAAATTGTGGAGTGCTACATTCTTCCAGAAGTAGCTCCAGGAAGCAATGAGAGTCGGAAATACTGATTCAATTTCTGCTATGTTTTCACCTCGCTCCAGTCTATTCTAGCTGAGTCAATTTTTTTTTACAGGAATGTTATTTGGTGATATTATACAACACTAATTCTCCCCTCTATGTACACCTGTGCACATATTTTCCATCTCTAACCTAGTAGGAGTACTGAGCTGCTACTAGAGCTACTAGATCTTGTAACCCAACCCCACTGAGTAGAATCATGTATGTATGTCTTGTAGCTTAATGTGCCCACTCCCAATATGGAAAGTGTGCTTTTGACAAAGCAATACCTGCATGATTTGGTCTGAATGCAGTTGATGGAGAAGGTATTGTCTCAAAAAATGGCTTTATCAAGATCCCTATGTTGAAAAGTAACTAATGCAGCAACATTCGGTGAGGCTGAAATTACTGAATTTGCTGAGTTCTTCAGACATCCATGTATCTTCAGACTACAGTTTCTTTAATGGACCTATCTGTAGAAGGCAGAGGTGCCATAACTATCATTTCTCATTGTCTTTATAAATTGACAGGCTCCTGCTGCAGTTGCATGAATGGGTACTATAACAGATGATTTGTGTACTGTTACAAATGTCCATGAGCGCTTACCTGACTCTGGCCTAAAGTCTGTATCTCAACATTTGTTCATACCTTGGAGTTACTACTGTTGTCACTACTGTTATGTTTACTTTTTTTAATAAGAGAAAGCATGCTCCTCCTGGATGTGGCTAATGAGGTGCTTTTAGTGCAGCGGGAACAGTATCATGGCTTGATGAACCTGTCCCATTTTCCCCAGAATTCAGCAGAAGGACTTTTCTTTATGACTAAATCCAAGTCAGCTGAGGTCAATGTTTTTCATGTTGATATAAGCATCAAAAGTGGAGAACCATTTATTTACACTAATAAGTAGAGGGATTACTCTCAACTCGTAGTCCGTGGTTCCTTGGAGGCAGTAGTGCACTCCTAAGGAATGCGTGACAGTCATGTAGGAAAAAGCAAGTCTGCTGCAAGTGCACTTGCTTCTTTATTAGGGGTCCATGTTCTGGAACAAAATATTGAGGCTAAGTGTGTACCAGAGTGTAACCACAGTGGGGCAGCAGAGTGTAAGGAATTGAAACGTCCAAAAGATTTCAATCTTTTTTTTCCATTATACTGTTTTAGCGGTATTTTGGTATTTCTTACAGTTATGACCTGAGTTTTATGAATTTACTTTGCAATGACCAGCCCACTTGAATCCACTTCATTCCCAGTAACAATGTTATTCCATTGTTTTATTATAGTTCTTTTTGTGACAAGGATCCATCATGGATTTTTTTTTCTCTGAAGGAGCAACTAATCTTAAAAGAGAGAGAAATTCAACAAAAGACTGCATTATTATTAGGTACCAGTGTACCATTGCACAATTGAAGAATCAATCTCATTTTGAATTCACATAATCTCATCCTAGGATTAATATATTTTACCTAGTTTATGTAAAAGTAGTCATGACAGCAGGTATAAAGGAACATTACAGAAGTTGTCTTTGCAGAGGAAGCTTCTGATTCATGGTAGTTTAGTTACATCTTGCCAGAGATTTGTGCTGTTCAAGCCTTGTAAAACCAGGGAAAATGCCTATATTAAATGTTTCTCTAGGTGATGTATAGTCTCATCCTGCTGTAGATTTATTAGTTTGTCCTATTTTATTATTCAAAATGTTTTGTAGGCATAAATAAACAGTGAGTTGCCTATCCAGAATTATATAGCAAGTCCTTCAAATCTAGATACTTATGAATCTCTGTTCTATGCTTTCATCACAAGTGTGTCTGTATTTTCTCTTTTTATAGAACCCTTAGTGAGACAGCAAGAGAATTTATAGAATTATGGACTCTTCTTTTATTTTATCAATTGTGTTCAGTGTTGTTTCTCTTCTCCACTTCTGCTCTTTGAATCTTTTTAATGTTCTCACAAGCTGTATTTTTTTTTATTTTATCTGAATCTGCTTCAATCTGGTTCTTTCTATCATTGGTATTTGTATAACTCCTATTACTATCGTATCTGAACAGGTCACATTGTTTAATAATATTTGGTGGAGAGGTACTGTTGTTCACATTTTATGGATGACAGATTTGAGTTTTGTTTTAGAGAAATGAAATTCCAGGTATATGGTAGTCTATGGCAGGAATATTTCTAGAACTAATTTATAGATGACACAGAGATTAACAGAGCTGTTTTTCAGATTAATTTGGTTATAAGGTAAGCTATTCAACAAAGTGTATTCTAGTTCTACTGAGAATGCAATGTCACAGAATGAAGAAGAAAAAAACCTGCAAAATCAAAGACTCTTCTGTAAAGCAGTGGGAAAGACATTTGTCAGGGTGGGGTCATAGTGGGTAACCATTTAAATTTGGACTCCTATTGCTATTTTGGTGTAAAAATAAAAAAAAAGAAAAGAAAAGAAACAGCAGCAAAAAAACAACCCAACAATCTATGAGCTCACTGAGTTTTTTTTTTTTCATAATTTTATCGTTGAAAAATTGGGAGATTACTTAGTTATAGTGAGTGAATATCTTTGTTAGAGTAGAGAATATACCAGAGGGATTCCCAAGCCAGAAGACAAAAGTGTTGGATAATAAATTTTAAAAAATTATAAAAGATACCACTTTTAATGAAAATATAATCTGTCATTTACACAAGCTTCTAGAGAGGGATGTGAGTTCTAAACTTCTGCCGTCAGACATTGTTTTTTCTGGAAGATATTTGTATTTCTCAGGTTTCTAGTCTCAGTAGAAGGATGACTGAATAAAAAAAAGTCAGACTGTATGAGATAATTTCTTGGCCTTGAAATGTATGTAACCGTACAGATATTTGCCAATTGTTAATTGAACTTGTTTATTTTTGTCCTGAAGCCTAGAGTTGATATTAAGCCTTCATTGCATCCTACTGCCCACTGCTGGACTACAACCTCTGACATTTACCTGGGCTGTAAAGAAGGTTGTATTTTGGCAATTGATACTAAGAAGTGCAGTGCTTCAATCATTCAACAAAAACCTCTACCTGGTAAGAAATAACTGTTGTGTGTTTTACTCATGTAGGGAGGAAGACAGATAGGACAACAAAGGGCTTTTTGGCTTTCTTCTGTTGTATAACCTACAGAAGTTGTAAAGTTGTATTGTAAAGCCACATGAAAACCATTATTCTTTTATTAATAAACATTTCAGAATTTCTGTTGAACTTTGAAGTCTTCAGCACTCTTTAATTGACAGTTATTTTTTCTCTGGCAAAAAAAAAAACAAAATTCTGAATACATTAAAACCATTTGATAAAATGAACAATAATTCCAAGAACCTGTATCTTCTTAACAGCCCTAATAGATTAACAATATACTACTAATATAACAGCTATACACAGTCCTTTTATTGCTAGTTAAGTACAATAATGTATTTGGTCTTGCATGACATATTTTGGTTTTTCTTCATTTGGTATGTTAGATAACATTAGAACATATCTTTGAAGACTCATGTTTAGCATGATGTTGATTAACAACACAACTGAATTTAGTACAAAGTTTCTTAATATAATTCTTTAAGGTCAGCAGTTACATAAACAATTTTCTAATGAAAAGAAGGCTGTAAATACAGGTAGGCTATTGTAGAAGGTGTGAACCACAGAGAGTGAGGAGAAGATGCCTCTGGCTTAAAACAAAGCAATTTACTTTTAAATTATTCTAGAATACTTGGCACATGTCTCTCAGATTGATTGCAATTTGCTAAGGTAATTTGTCTTCCTAATGTGTATTCCTGTTATTTTTTTTTTTCATGGGGACCTTTGGCATGCTGGTGAGTGAACTTTTCTGGCAACAGCAACCCATTCCACACTTTTTTCTAGGAACCCTTAAGTCTCACCCCTGCTCCCTGCCATATGCTACCCATTTATGCTCATACAGAGGGCTTCCAAAATGGAGAACAGTTAGATGTGGCCAGCATAAACAGCTGTGGCAGTGGCACTCTATATGCTGTCATCCCTTGCAGGGATGGGAGATGTCAGTCCTACAGTGCACATGTAGTTCAATGGTTCAGTCAGGTGCAAAAGAAGTATAGAATGTGCTTCTTCTCAGATGAAAAGTGGGTAATACAATGTTGCACACCAACATAGAACTTCTTCTCTAATCAACACTGAGTTAGAGTGAATAGACAGGCTGACAATAATTTTGATTTCTTCTTTTGCCATTTAAAGCATTATTTCTTAATCTACAGCAAGCATCCCAAATTTCCCAAAGTACTGTATCTCTTTTCAGTAAAGAATTGCTGCTCTTAAAAATTACCAGTTGTAAGTTTATCAAATCAAGAGTTGGAAATCATCAACAAGAAAAGCTGAGGTGTGACTAGAAATTTTTTTGCCCATTCAGTCAAAAGCAACAAGAATATTTTTCATCTGGGCTTTTATTTGGGCTGTACATTTGTCTTTGTGTTCTGTCCTAATACTGTAACAGAAATGTCTGTAAGCATATTGTTTTGAAGCTTCTACATAATTTAAACATTTAAATTTAAACGTTTCTATTTAACAGACCACTTTAAGCACTCTTTTTTACAGCTGTCAGCTGAACCACAGAAAGGTGGATCAACAGTTGAACTAGATGATTTTAGTGGTCTTCTTCAAACTTAATGATCTATAAGTGTATGAAAGATTGTGCCTGCTCAGTTGCACAAATGACAGAAAGGGTTCATATTGAGAAAGTATACTGAAATAAAAATGCATGTTCTAAACCCAGCTATTTGTTCAATAGACCGGAATGCAACTGATATTTAGTGCAATATTGACATATAAACAAGGTTAATGATATGAATTATTTTCTTTTGTGCAGAACACATGCGTAAAGTATCGGACATGTTGGATTATGTTCGTAGAGAAGTACAGAAAAAGAAAGGTATTTCAATATTCCAATTAAGCTAGTAGATTTTTAGGCAGCACCAGTAATGGCTGAGAGTAATACTATGTGAGTATAGCTGGAAGTTTCTACTTAGATGAGCTCAGATGCCTCTACAGATTGATGGCAATCATTTTTATGTGTATCTGATAAATAACTAATGGGCTTTCTGCTAATAGCCGAATGAATAGCCTCAGGAAAAACAGTGACTGTGAAATAATAATTGCTGTTCATTCCAATTTAGATTGGAATAAGCGATGTTAGAGTAATTTCCCTATTGCTTAATTTTAGTAACTGTAAGAACTTGTAATTTAGTTGAGTTATAATTTAGGGGGTTGTTTCAAACACTTTGAGTTCCATAGTACAAAACAAAATATTTATATTGTAGAGGAAGTTCAGTACAAGGCCACAAAGATTAGTGCAGAGCTTGAATGCATGGCATAGAAAGATGGGCAGAAAGAACTATGTTGATCGTGAAGGAAAAGGGGCATTTTACAATTGTTTCAGCTACTCATTGAAAGGTAGCAGAAAATATGGAACCAGATAGGTAAAGGATACAGTTGACACCAGCAAAATTTCTGGGTAGATAATTGGAATAAAATTATCAAACTGAAAGTAGTCAGACATCTGGACAGGTTGTCCACAGAAATTGTGGAATTTCTATTCTTGGATATTACTTAGAACAACATGCTCTAACTTTCAAGTTGTGTCTCAGTTTGAGTTGGCCCTGTGCTGAATGGGAAGGTGGGTGGATCAGAGGACTTCTAGGGTCTATTTCAGCCTAAATGACTATATGATTCTGTTACTGACAAACTTAATATATTGATCTTTGTAGCTATTCTGCAGCATTTACAGAATCAAATGATTTCTCCAGTTTTTAGTTCATCAGGCCACAGTAGTCTTGTCACTTCAAATTATGTATACCAACCTTCTCCTTTATTATCACAGCAAAAAGTTCAAGAATTATATAGACAATAGATATTTTTACTCTCAAATCATCAACTATCCCAGATTTAATGCTGAGATACATTATTTCAGTAATTTAAACTGTATTTTGTGTTGGTCTTCTGCTTTCAGGTGGCAAACCAAGGGCTCTGCAAAGAACAGTTGTGTTTACCATGGCATTTTGTAATGAGGGGCTGTACACAGCTGGAATTGTAAGGCATCCTGCATGGTCTTTACTTATTAATATGGTGTCAAAATCAAAGAATATTTATATTGAATACGTTTGCAAAGTGCTCTTCAAAGACAGGAGCTAGAAAAAAAAAAGTGGAGGGTTGCAGAGCTGTAACAGTTCTTTCTGGCATTGCGTGTTCCTTTCTAAGGCTTGAGACAAGAAATCAGGAGGGAGCAGGGTGGGAAGAGATTCCATTTTTGTAGTCAAAGAAGTGACAAAAGAGGATAATCCATTTTTAAAAAAGGATAGCGCTCGAGAGGGACAGAAAAGAAAGATAAAACAGGAAAGTAGAGAAAATGTTCAGGAGAATGGTCTATTTATTTTGTTCAAAATCTACCTCACCTTTTAACCCAAACTCATGATGCCATTGTTCATTACTGCTTAGGAGTAAAACAATTCTTATACTGTCTCAAAAAAACAACAACAACAACAACAACAACAACAACCCAACAACATGAAATCTTAACTGATTAGTCCATTCTTATCAGACATAAACTGTCACTATGACTTGTATTAAGGATCACCTCCGTGGATTTTTAGTGGATTTGTTATTCAAAGTAAGAGTCCTCTGAGTGTAGATGTACTAAAGGCAAACCAGATTGTTAGATATGATACACAGTTAAAAACTGTTACTTTATAGGTTTTCAGTAGTTCTTGGTGTTAAGTTTGCCACTTAGAGCTAATGTGCATTTGTACTTTTCTGTACAGGAGGGCATTTTATACTTTTATCACATCGAAGGCCTCCAGTATGAGATGAAAATCTGCACTGACATCTCAGAACCCATATCCACCCTCATATTCTCTCCTGATTACACAGTACTTCTGATTGTTACTAATCAGGTATAGTATTTGAGATAATAGCAGAATGTATGGGATGTTCCTGTGATGCTGTGTGTGTGTGCTGGTACTGCTAACATGTGATTCTGTGATTCTGTGTGAATGTGTGAAACTTCCATAATGCTATCCTACGAGTCAAAAAATTTATACCAGCAGTAAACTTAGTCCATTCAGTGTTTCTAACTAAAGATTGGAAGGATTTTAATGAAGCATAGAACAACTGTCTTCTACAGATGGTGGATTATAAAGTACAGTTGATTCTTGTAGTAAAACAAAATAGGGTGTTTTAAATCATTTTATTAAAGAAATTTTGGAAAGAAAAATATCTAGAAAATCTTACTGGCTGGATAACTATAAAATGATCTTCAGCAAGTATAGGTTAATAAAATCTGTAAAATTCAGCTGAACTCTACTGGGCACTTTTAAACTAAGTTTAGGAACAAATAAAAACCCTTAAAGAATGAAGCTCAGGAAAATGGATATTTTTGCTGAAGTGTTTGAAAGCTTTTAATGAAATGTTTCATAGCCCTGTGATGGATTAGTACTTTTTATTTGTCAGGGGACAATCTATACTTATGAACCTGCCCACAGTGGAGAAGCTGTCAAACTCTTGAGTGCATTCAGCAGTTATTTGCTGGCTGCTGATTTTCTTACTCCAGGGGACAAGTACTATGTGGTAAGAAAAGGCTTTATATATATATATATAATTTATATATATGTATAAATATATAAACAGTGAATTTTTTTAGGTAATCAATATATTGCTAAGGCACAGAACCAACAGCCTTATAGAGACCAGGGCTGTCTTGATTTTTGCTACAGTGATATAAATACCTATTAAAAGAAATGAATGGGGTTCATTCAGATGTAGCCTATTTAAAAAGTCAGAACTTTCCCTAGAATGTAGGGTGGATACAGATTGCTTAAATGTCATACTGTTTCTGCTGTTGATTTGTGTGACTCACAATTTGTCTTGAATATGGGTGTGCAGAAAGCAAATTCAATTTAGAGAACAGATTTTGGAACAAGGAGTTTCCTACTGATCTTTTCAGCCCTCAGCACAAATAGGAACAGGAAGAGTTGCCTGTCCCAGGTCCAGAGACAAAGAAGGCCTTACTCATCAATCTGTCTGTTCTGAAAAACTCCTAGCTTTCTATATGTCTTTGACTCCTGCAAGACATATATTTTAGTCAGAAAGTCTGGTTTGTCCCCAAACCATGAATTCTTCGTGAGGGTAGTGTAGGAACATTGGAGCCTTCAGTTTGTTGAATCTATTTGTTTGCTAGCACAGGAATTACACATTTTATTTGCCTCAGAATAAGTAATGTGAGAATTGATTGGCCTCTAGCAGTACTTTACTGTGAAATTATAAAATTGTCTGGATACAAGCAGATCAAGCACAATTATGATATACATCATTTTTTTTTCACGTGAGAAAGTGAAGACCTCTTCTTTTGGGACTTTCCTATGCAAAGAAAATTACAAGTTTTTTTTTTTAGTGCTGACTGAATGTTCAAAGTGCTGATATTAATCAAGGTTACATTTTGCCATGCATTGTCTTATTCTGCTCAAAGACCATTCCTATAGTTGCAGCAATTCACAAAATATATTAAGCATTTTCTTTGTTCTTGCAGCAGCTGTACTTACAGTAAAAGCAAGATCAGTTCAACCAAAATTAGGAATTCTCGATCTGCTACACTCAGACATTAGCTAAATTTGTGTTCTATAGAAAATCACTAGCTACTTCCAGATAATTTGGTTATTCCACTCTCTGATTATGTTTTTGTCTCTTCAAGTCTGTAACAATTTCAGGTGAAGTACAAGTTTGGCTTCTGGAAAATGGGACTTGCCTCAGCACGCTAAACCTCGATATTGAGGTACACACATAACTAGGAGTTTATGTTGTAAGAAATACTTAATGTTCATTTTAATATTTTTTTTATAGCAAAATATTCCACAAAATCAGATCAGCCAATTTTGAGAAAAGTGAAGTGATATCTTTGAATAACAAATAAGAGATTTTAGAAAGATTATATTTCAGAATGTTTCCTTGCCTAGTCACAAATTTAACTCAGGCAGAAAGCAGAGGAGGCATTTCAGCTTAAAGTCCTAGTGATCTGTCTTTAAGCATATATTTGTAAATAATTTGTATGGTATTACTTTATTAAATTTGCATTTTTAATGTGTGTCACAACTGACAGGAAATGTTTCAAGTGTATAAAAACTAAATGTCTTGACTGATCTGTTTATGTTTTGTCCTTAAGATGTAGTCAAGTACTGAAAAATCCTATGGATTTTTTTTCTTTTGTGGAATAGATAATTATATTTTGATCAGTAGATATAGAGCATGAGGAAAAGCGCTTATGATGTCTATTAAAATCCTGCTTCATAAAAATAATAATAATAAAGATTTATAGATAAATCACATTGATTTTATATCCAAATTTTAGGGGCTTGTGAATACTAAAACAAGTTGCATACTACATATAGCATAATGTCATACAACATGATATGGAGCTATTAAGTATCTTTTATTTCTCAATTAGGCAACTGCTATGGCTTGCTGTCCCTCTTCAAACAGTGTTGCTGTAGGAACGAAAGGGGGTCAAATCTATTTTATTGACATTACCAAAGTTGAAGCTCCACGGGTTGTTCACAGAATTTTTCTTTCCAAATTTCCAGTACTATCTTTGCAGTAAGTATGCAGTAACAGGGGCAGGAATAGCATTAAATTGTTGCTTGAATAATGCAGTTAGTTGAAGAAAAATTTTGAAATGTTTACTCTAAAAATGTCGAAGTAAAGTACTTTAACAGTTTCAATATTTTTTCAGCAACTTTTTTTTTCTGAATTACTTACAAGAGCACTAGTACCAGGATTTAGATGATAAAAATAATATAAGATTGTATTTTTAAGAAAAATTAAGGGAGCACTAAATATGTTGATGCACAAGATTCTTCCTGACAGATCACCATACAGAGTAATTATATGCAATGTCATGTATGTGGACTTAGAGGGTGATTTCTCAATGAGTAAAAATTCAAGGTCTTGTGAAGTTAACTTTAAGCCTTTGAGTCATTCCTTCTTATATGGTGGTTCCTTTTGTTATAATTATTAATAATTCATTTGCTTACAGTTTTTGAATTTACCAGTCCTCCTATAAATCTCTTGTGATCCAAAAGTCTTACCCTTTGTTGTTGTTGTTTTTCAATAATGAAAATATCTGAGAATATTTTCATTATATCTTAAAAAAAAAGAATTTTGAACTGCTAAACATTAATATAAATCTGCCTGTTTTAGAGAGTCAGATGGAATCTCTTTTCACATTTACCTAACATAAAACACTAGAAATAGGTACAGAAAGCAACTTATTAAAAGTGAAATTAATGCAAATACATATTTATTCAAAATAATATGAAAATCTGTCCAGTAGTTTTATTTGAAATAATTGAACTTCAAAGGAAGTTGTTAGAATAGACTGCCTTGGAGTATTCTTAGCTTCAGATCAAACACCTTCTCAATTAGAAAGTACACTCATAGCGCTGGGATTTGTATCAGGCTCTGACCCTGTATACCTAGAAGCAGAAATTTCAGTTGCATTTATGCCCTCAAGGAAGTCAGCAGCTATGAGGATGGAAGTGAACAAAATTTTACCCTTTTATTGACTGTATTGAACTGTTATTAGAATATAACATTCAAAACTAGATTTGTACTTGGATTTTTGTTTTCCTTAGTTATGATCAGAGTGGCCAGTTCCTCATCATTAGAGCAATGGAAGGATATATCTTTATTCTAGATGCTCGACCTTCAAAATTGTTCCAAGTTCTTGGATATGTAGGTAATACATGTAACAACATTAATTACATCATGTTTTCACTATTTGTTGTGTTTTAAGTATACTTGCATGTCAGATTAAGCCACCCTCCTTCATTCTACTTACATTCTGGGAGGACTAAACATAAGAATATTTTTTCTATCCATTTCCAAAACAAATTCTGTAATTACATCCTGGTCAATCTCTTAAGATCTCTGTGGCTGACAATGTGAGGAATTACATTTATTATCTATAGATCATGACATCTGAGTGCAATCTCTTGTTACAAGTGCTCACTACTGACCTCTTTAACAAGGGGACTGCTGGAATTGTCAGGTTTGGTGGCTGAAACTGAAGAGCTGAAAATGATGGAATTTTAACTGACAACAAAAATTGTTCTGAAATTTGTAAATCTATTCATATAGTCTCTCAGTTCCAGTAACATACTTATGACTCACATCTATGCATATAGATTGTCATCTTTAATTTAAGTATAAGGGACGTTATTTTTATCATTTTAATAGGTTTGACTTCCAGGATAATACTTGGAAAGATCATATGTTAAGCTGTATTTAGAATTACATCTCCTTAGATAATCTGAATGTGCTTGATAATGTTCTCATTTTCTGGATGGTTTCTTAGAACCAGACATCTCTCTGCTTTATCTGGTGATTGTCAGCAAAATGCCTCAAACTTTATAATATTCAAGCTAGATGTAAACTGAGATTTAAATGCTTAATGTAACCAAAACACTTAAGTGCTCATCAACACTTCTGAAATAAGTTGTGGCTTGTCTGACATTTTAATGCAAATTACCATGATGTAGTAATTTGCTGGTGCTTCAGTGTTGGCAGGTGAGGTGCTGAATCTTTCAGTAGTTTCTGACTTCGAGAACAACTTAGTTGAAGTGATGGTGCTTCTTAGTGTAGCAGAGATCCAACAAACAAGGCTGGAAATTTTTTGCCTGTCATCAGCATTCATGAAAGGTATGAACTGAAATATATACTTTGTGATGATTTTCTAAGACTACAATGTATTGCCATTCATTACACAAATTACACAAAATACTATAGAAATCATAATCTCTTCCTTTATCTCATTTGTACATTCTCCTGCTCCACTATTTCTCCTATGGCTGCCTGGAGTCTTAAAGTCTGCTGAATCATTTCAGCAGAAATACTGTGATATTTTGAGCAAAATGCAAGGAAGGAACAAGGGAAGTATTACACATGTAGAATCACAAAGCAACCACCTTACTACTACAACTACAACTTCTATTGTTATTGTTGTTATTATTATTATTACGACCATGTGGGAAATGCCCAAAGTCAACCACAAAGAGGCCTTGTGCTTGGCATTACCTGCATGCAGACTAGGCTATTAGAAGTTCAAAATGGAATCAATCCCAGCAGCCTCTTCATAGAATTGTAACAGATATATAATAGCTTGTTAGGAAAAGGGTAAAGGTTGATATTTTTCAGAAAATAATTATTCTGTCTTTCTTATAACTTTTCTATATAGAAGCACCAGGTGGAAAATCCACTGTATTTAAAAATATTAACTTGTATCCCAATAAGGAATATTACAGAGAAACATTCCTTGAAAAACTCTGCACAATGATGAAAAGGGAACAAATAAAGAAAATTAAGAATGGTGCACTTCAATTCATCTGCTGAAAATCTGGCCCTGTGCATCTGCAGTGTGCGATCTGCATACTGAGATATTAAAGTTAGAATATCTCTTTGTAATATGGGGAATAAAGTGAAGGGAACCTGTTAGTGTTTCACTGAGTTGGGTATCCCACACTAAGTTTTCAAATGGTTCTGTATGTGCAATTCTCAACTGTATAATGACTCAGTAATTTTTCTGTACACAGCTGCAGTATTATAACACTTCTAATGAGTCTTTTTTATTAATGTAAATAGACACAAAATGGACTCAACTGCTGTAAGTGATCATAGAATTTGTAATTATGTCTGATATTCTAGAAATGCATTGATTCAGGGCACTTTCTGAAATCAGATGGAAAACTAAATCAGTAGTCGTGAAAGGACTTAAATGCATTAACTTAAAAAAGGCACACAGTAGGTTAATGTTGCACTTGGTGTCCCCATCACACAGCCAGTGCAGGGCAATGCGCTGACAGTGATTGTCAGTAAGAGCGTGCAGTTCCATTTTTGTCTCCTCCAGCCAAGAATTTCCAGTCAAGCAACACAGTTTGAGGTTTCAGTGATGTCCCTGTCACATTACAGAAAAAAGCAGTGTATATCCATTATTTACATCATTCTATTTTTGTATTGTTTTATGTTAGATGCAATTGGTGACTAGCAAAGCCTTTTGTGGAGAAGAATGAACTTTAAGTAAGCCTAATGTCAGATTTTCTAGTCATTTACATTTGATTTTGGAAAGGCCTTACAATTTCCAGTCTTTCTTAGAAGTAATTCTCAGTGATGTTAGTATTTTCTCTGAATATACAACATTAGAGTAGTTTTTAACCTAATCATAGTCAATTAAATTGGAACATGAGTTTTAGTTGCTGAGAATCTACATTTCTTCTATCAGTCTTAATGTCAAATGTCTCTTGACAGCTCAAATTAAACAACCAAAAAGAATAAAATGCCCTTTTGAAAGCAATGATGATGTAAGCCTCCGTGCAAACTAATTTGCACTGCTCATGTAATACCTAAGAAGTTAGTTAAATCAGACAAATTTTGACATCACTGTGGCTGAACTGTTGGTAGCATTTATTCATAACTATGTACTCTTGGTACATCATTGCAGTGTGCTATATTTGCACAGCCTACAGAGTTAGTGTTTAAAGCTACAAATCTTAACTCACAGTCTCCTTGAAAACAGCTCATGCTACTCTTTTCTGAGACCATTTGGTTTGCATAAGTGATGGTTACGCCTCTTCCTCCTTATTTCTTTTATCAATCTTTTAGATATTGATAAGTATGTTAATGAACAAGGAATGTTTAATGCTAGTGCCATTAAAAAGGAGCAATATAATCTGGAGTACCCTTTGAGTTCAGCAGTCAGACTGAAGGATAACACTGTGTATGGCTACTGTACCTGTGCACCTTTCATCTGTAAATACCATCTCTCTAAACAGGTAATACCCTGAACGTTGTTTTATTTTGAGTCATGGTGAAGTACCAGCTAAGAAAGGTTGTAGATGAAGTGAATATAGCAGGCTATTAGCTAAAAAACTGCCTCTCTGAATTAAAAGTATCTACTCCATCCTTAAAAGTTAATTTTCAGTATACTACTTGGAAGCCTGGCATAACAAAGATCTTTGTTTTATGAAAGAAAAAGCTGAATTCTTGTATGTAAAACTCGTCTACCTTGCAGACGTGTGATAGACAACCCACAAAGCTATCGTTAGTCTCCTCAAAATGGCATGGATATTTCAATTATTCCAACTGCTGCTAATATTTTGTTTGGTTGACAGAGTATTTTGGAAGATCCACCAGTGTTTTTATCAGAAAAGAGGATTCCTAGCAATCAGTTTGGAACAGGATTCATCTGTTTATCACCCAACAGCCAATGGCTGGCATCAGCAGCAAAGGATGGTGTTTTATTGATCTATGATACTTCAACTATGGTAGGTGGGCACCTAGGCACAGGCTTAGTTTGGTTTACACCTGAAAGACCTGTGAGAGCTACTTTATTTCATGGTAAACTCTTATTCACTTACATATAAGGTGTTTCAAAAAAATTTTTGTTGAACATGAATTGACACAGCAGTTATTTTTATGATGAATGTTAATATGATCACATATACTTCTTTTTTTTTTTTCTCCAGTTAATTCTTGGGTTTAAACATGAGTTTACTAATCTTTATCTCCTACAAAATCTGTGTACAAGAATTCTCTAGTCAAAAATTATAAACTCATAAACTCTAGTATTTTATATACTTCATATTGACATTTCAGATAGACTTCTATCTAAAAATGAAGCAGCATAGTTTACAGACATAATCCACTAGAAGGATATATTTGCTGAACTGTTTCTGTGCCTTCTCTAGGAAATACTTGCTCAAAACCATTGTCACTCATATGAAGGAGGGGGAATCAGATCCATGGTATTTTCACTAGATGGCAAGTTCATCCTGGTTAATGGTGAAAATGATGGCGCCCTGGTGTGTCTGAAATGGAAGTATGTATAAAGTGGCAGAATAATTTTGATGGTGTAAATTCTGGGATCTGGGCAGACTAATTTTTGCATCTACTTGTGATACTAGACTTTCTTTTGGTGAGTCTCCAAATAAGGAGAAGAATTGGATTGAGTTGTTGGGTACAAAAGTCACCCCTTTCAACTGAAGAGGTGGTCTCCCCAACTCATGACATTGTGGAGAATATCTTGTAATTTGAGTGTGGTTGCAGTATAAGATATGAGTATCTTCTGATAAGTACACATATTGCAGATAGCGGGCTTCTTATCACTTTCAAATAAGCCATCTGAAAATTTCTAATTCTGTAGAAACTTCATTTAATTCTAGAATACCAGCAATATTGAATCATAAGTGAAAACACTGAATGAGCATGTTTAAAAAAACTTAATAGACATTATAGAGAATGTTTAAAACTTCCTCAATTTTCATAATAATAAAGTTTCACAACAAAAAATGCATCAATTCCTTTACTATTTACTAGGAAAATAAAGAAAATTGAAGTTAAAGAAGCTGCTTTTCACTGGCAATCTCTTCTTACTTTACTGAACAAGTCTATTTTGGATGAAAATGCTGTTTTAAGATGTATGGCAGAATGGCAGTTTGTGTCAGAATCCACATCGGAATCGCTTCCAGAGGAGAAATCCAAGGTGTTTTCTTTATTTTGGTGGGAAAAAAACATTTGATCATCATCCTAAAATTTTATATAAGTACTGTCTTAAAAATTAAAAAAAGAAAAAACAACTCTAGTCTTTTTATGTTTGTAGAAGAATATCCATGGCAGGTTGACTATGGTTATTTATTAATTTGTGGAATGGTGTTACCAAGAAAATTGAAGTTTATGGGACGAGGACAATCATATCTTTGCTTTTACTTGTTTTTTTTTTCTCCTCATGTGAAGTTATGTCATTCACAGTGTAATATCACCACCAAACATTGTGTGTGAGCTGCTTGTTGTATGTTTTTCTGTTGAAATGAAGCAGGGCAGTGATTACAGAGTTTACTATAGTCATTCCGTTATAGTCAAAAGTCTTTGCATAATAGCATAGATTTGCAAGTTCAAACCTGGGTAATGATTAGGAAATAAATACATTAACACTGTCTGGAATTTGTTGGTGGTGGTGCTGCTTCCAATGTGAGAGAATTATTTATTTTTATTTCTTGTCCTTTTTCATTCTCTCTAAGTATTTGCAATGAATTTTTATATCTTTGTTTCCAGAAGTCACCACTTGAACCTTCCAGTGCAGCGGTGACAGAAGATGGAAACTTCACAAGTTTGCGTTCAGACAGTACTAGTGAAATGACCTGGTTAGGTCAGAAAACGGAGAAGGTATTTTCACACCAAAGTTTTCAAGAGCCTGTAGCCATTTTAAGTGCTGAATTATATGCTGCAGTTTCTAAATGAATGTAGTTTGTAAAGATTTAAAGGTATTTATAAGGCATTTTAAGGCAGGCACTCAGAAAAACAGGAGCTCTGAAGACCAAAGGACCATTTCTACCCATGGCGTAAACTTGATAACCAGAAAAGTTGTCTCCCTTTAGAAACTTATGAAGACATTTACTTCTAAATGTGTCAAAATGTTGCAGAGAAGATCAGTACCAGAACCCAGGAAGGTGTTCTCTTCTTCTCAAGGCCACAGTAACAAATTCCACAACACTATTAAACTAGTAATCAACAGTATGCCGTTAATTGCTAAAAAAAACCCTGGGATTTATTTCAGGTTAATGGTGAGGTAAGTATGTAAGTAAAAATGCACAAAGTGTCTGTTTGTAGAGAGGGGATTTAATGCTTTGAGAGCCTGTATTAAGTATAGACTTTTGTTTATTCAGAAATGCTGAATAATAGCAAAATAATTGCCTTATACAAAGTGTCATTAATTTCTGTATCTCAGAAATGACCTTCCAAATTATGATACAGTTTCACAAGTGGCTGACAGCAGTTCAAGGCATACTGCCTCTGAAAGTAGAATCTTCTCTATCACACTCCCAGGTGTACATTCGTGCTTCTTAGATGTTGCCACTCATGTTTTGGTTTCTATGTTATAATTTTTCTTTTTCATGACAAATCTATGTGACTGTGCATCTGCAAAACTTCCACATAGATAAAAGTATCATCTAGGTGGAGGTGATGAGAAGCAAAGTTTAAAGGGTAGCAATATGGTCCTAGATTGGCTTAAGATGGTTATTAATTATTTAGGAAATTTGCATCTGAATTCTAGAGGATGGGCTCCATCCAATGTAACAACCATACTCCACTTTCATTCAATCAGTAGCCATCATCTTACATAAAGCTGTAAAATTATTCTAGAAAGCAAATTCCAGAGTTGGAGAGCAATTGTTTAATTTTCCCTAAGAGATAAATCAGGAATGCTGTAGCAGCAAAGAAAATTTCACTGCTTTGTAAACAAGTAGGAGATGTTAATTTACTTCAGTTTTTATATATCCTGCTGAAAGTGCTTAGTGATAATGAAAAATCTAGGGAATATATCACAAATTTTGGGAGTAGACTTTACCCAGTTCAGTGTGTCTATAATCATTTCACTTGTGATTACTTTTTTCTTACGTATTTTAAGCTCTATTGCTGTGCAACCAGTTTACAGTGTACCCTGGTTGTACAGTTTTTCTCTTGAGCAATTCTAAGAATCATCTTCTGAATTCACATTATGTCTGTTTCAGTTATTTCCCTCTGGCTTTTTCTTTTCTGTACAGATGTTTCTTTAGATTATTTCAATCTTTTTTTTTCCTTTTCTCTTTTTGTCTTTCAACAATGTATTTGTTGTATGTTAGGTCATTAGAGAAGAGGCTGAGAGGTTTGCCAACCAGAAGAAGGAGCTTCAAATAGGAATTAAGAAGCTGCATAAAACTGTGAGTTTTTTTAAAAGGATGATGGCCCCCTTACCAGTTTGTTGTTGATTTAAAAAAAAAATCTTTTTTTACGACCACTTTTTTTATGGCTACCGGCTCCAGTGCTCTGTTAGAGTCCAGACATTTTGAGTATCTCCAAGGATGGAGACTGCATGAGCTCTCTCAGCAGCCCATTGCAGTACTCCATCACCCTCATAGGAAAAAGGAAAAAAAAAAGAAAAAAAGCACAGTTAGAACCTCTTGTGTTTCAATTTGTGCTCATTGCGTCTTGTCCTGTCACTAGGTACTACTGAAAAGAGCCTGTATTTGTATTTATAATGTATTTATATACATCGATAAGACCATTCCTCCCACCTGTTTCCTGAGTCTTCTTTTCTCTAATGGTGACCGATGACTATGTTGGAAAATAGTGTTTTGTGAGAATTTGCTCTATCAGATAGTGTTACTGTGCTCTTTGCATCTGTTGTAGTTTCCACATAAATAAATAGGAGGCTTTACTTTACCTAAAATCACTTTCTCTGATATTAAGTTTTGCAGTTAAAATTAGCATCTTGTCTATTCACATTCAATTAATTTTTGTTTCTTACACTTATGTATAAAATAAGATTCAGAAAATGATGCATGAGAATGAACAGGTGCCAGATATTGAGAAACTGGGACAGCAGGAGTTCAACCTGGATACAGAAGAACAGGAAAGAGCTCAAGCAGAGGCTGAACAAGAAGTGGCCAGGGTATGATAGAAGGGTGGGGGCAGGGTGTGGTGGGGGAGTGTTTTAAAACCAGCTGTGAAAATTAAAAAGAATGATTGATAGCAAAGAGAATAGTTTCAAAATTGCTGTTCACTGCTGAGGAGCAGGAAGAAAAAATATTTTAAATCACTTATTGAAGTAGGTGAAGCTGTTTATCTAGACACTGTTAATTGGAATATGATCTATGCCAGTAATTGTAATTCTGACACTGTGTCCTTGGGAACATTGCTTAAGTTCTTAAAATTATTCCTTTCAATACCATGTGATACAAGTTTTTGGAAAAGGTAGCTGTGACAGTCCAATATAATGAAATATTAGTAATTCTTTTGATTTGTTATGTTTATTTCAGTAACTTGATACAAATTACCTGTTTTGCACCACATTTTCTTGTTGTTTTATGTTTTCTATCTTGAAAGATAAGGGAGAAGATTGAAATGGAGATTTTAGCCAATTGCTATTTGCAGGATGTCATCAAACATGAGTGCTGGGATTCCATGTGTGTAAAAGGACGGGCAGTTAAGGTAACTTCTGGTTTCCACCTAATTTTCTGCACTAGTTTATTGATTCCTTTAGGTGTGAGACAAACTAAATAGCTGTATAACACGTCTGGTTTACATATAGTGTAGGAAAGAATTTACTTCTTTCTAGGACTCATACAAATTTTTCATTATCAGATATTTTCTCTGAGCCTAGCTAATTTTATCTTTCAGGGTGGATAAGAGTGCCAACAAGCAAATAAGTAATTCCTTAATTCCTTGATCTCAGAGAATATTTTTATACAGTTTTTCTAAAGGTTTTGTAAATATTTTTTTCTGTGTAGTTGGTATGACTTCTACTATACAGAAGATAACAGCAAAATTTAACACTGATTTTGCCTTTTTTGAACAGAGGGACGTTAGCTTAATTATACTGAATTATCTAAACAGTGGTGAAAGACCAAGTTGTTTTACAAAAATCTAGTTCTGGTAGAATTCCCTGGATAAAGAGGCTGTATCCATAAACTGTTAAAAGGATGTAAGAAAAAAAAAAAAACAATTTAAATTTAAATCAAACATTTCCACTACCAAAAAGGCAAATAATTTTTGTCCTAAGAAGTCATTGCAACTGTTTAGCATTTATGTATTGAACAAATTAATTGATGGGTACTTTATGAAGATTTTTTTACTTTGCTTTTTTGTTGTTTTGTTTTTGTTTTTATTTTTATTTTGAACAGTGTTTCCATATAGCTTGTGAAGTGAAGAATTATCCCCTGAAGAAACGTGATGAAGAAGAGCTGAGAACTTTGGAGAAAGTTTTGCACTTAAGGAAGATTGAAGCAGCTAATCTTAAGGTTACAATCTCTTCATAGAATTGCAGTATTACAGGGGTTGGAAGGGACCTCTGGAGATCATCTAGTCCAACCTCCCTGCTAAAGCAGGTTCCCTAGAGTAGGTTACACAGGAGAGCGTCCTGGTGTGTTTTGAATATCTCCATAGAAGACTACACAACCTCTCCGGGCAGCATTTCAGATCAGGATGTTCTGAATAGGTGTCTTAATCCTTCTTTACAGGGATACATTTCTAAGCTCAATTTTCTTACTGTAGAAATTGTCTAAATAAAAATAAAAATATATGAAAAGATGAAATGTGTTTTTACTCATAACAAATAAATCAATATTCCAGAATTGTAGAGTAGCTGAGTTTGGAAGAGCCTTCTGGCAGTCATCTGATCCAACCCTTCTGCTCCAAGCAGTTTGCTCTGGATCATGTCCATTTGAGTTTGGAATATCTCCAAGCATGGGTTTCCATAACCTCCATGGGCAACCTGTTCCCATGTTTGACAACCGTCACTTTAGAAATGTTTTCCTGTATTTAAATTAGGTTTACTATATTTTAATGTGCAACCATTTTCTCTTGACCTGTCACTGGACACCACCAAGAAAGGTCCAGCTTTGTTGTCTTAGGTCCCCACCATCAGGTTTTTATACTTATCAATAAGATTCCCCTTGAATCTTCTTCTTGAGGCTCAGCAATCCCAACTCTCTCAGTTTCTCTTCATATGTCAGGTATTTCAAATTCTTAATTGTGTAATTGGCTCTTCACCGAGTTTGCTTCAGTACGTCTTCGTGCTGCAGAACCCCACAGTTGGGACCCAGTATTCTAGATATGATCATTATGACTTATAGTATTTTGATTTCTGGGCAAGGCTTAATTGCTGAATATGACCTCTAGAACATTTTTGTACATGTACCACAGGACTGTATGCAAAGTAATACAGTTTTATTTTTGTAATATTCAGGTTCAGAAAGAAGTTCTTGAGACTAAGTCTGAGACTGTATCGTTTGAAGAAGAAGAAGAGAAGATGGAAGAAGACATGGCTGATGATACTGCATCTTGCCGCTTGGTTGGAAGTCTGAGTTCTCGGTATGGTGCAGACACATCTGTCCTCTACAACCAATTGGACTTGCACTCCAGGGAGCAGAAAGTCAATCAGATAGTATTACTGAAGGTGACTACTTCTTAAATTTGTGTTACTGCAGTGACACTGTAATATCTGTTGGTTCACATAGAGGTCACAGCCACTGTTAGATTCTGGGCTTAATTATACTTCACAATAGTGTTGCACGCATCTCTGAACTACTGTGATGAAAGCTAGTAATTGCATGTGGTGTAGTAGAGGCTCGTTATAGATTCATAGAATGGCTTAGGTTGGAAAGGACATTGAGACCCATCTATTTCCAATCCCCCTGCCATGGGCAGAGTTGCCACCCACTATTATCACAGTGCCCAGCACTCTGTACAACCTGGCCTTGAATGCCTCTTGGAATGTGGCATTCACAACTTACCTGGACAACTTGTTCCTGTGCCTTACCGTCCTCTGAGTAAAAAAATTTTCTCCCAGTATCAGACCTAAATCTCCCCTCTTTAAATTTAAAGCCATTCCCCCATGTACTATCACTGTCAAACTGTGTAAAATGTCGGTGTCTATTCTGCTTATAAGCTCTCCTTAAGTTCTGGAAAGCCACAGTGAGGTGTCCCCAAAGCCTACTCTTCTCCAAGCTCAGCTTCCCTCTACCTTTCTTCATAGGAGAGATGCTTGAGCCCTTTAATCATCTTCTTGGCCCTTTTCTGGACCCACTGCAACAGCTCTGCATCCTTCCTGTTCTGGGAACCCAAGGCCTGGACACAGTACCCCAGATGAGGCTTCATGAAGGTAGAATAGAGCAGGTCCTCCCTCACCCTGCTGGCCACCACTCTTTTGATGCAGCCCAGGATACAGTTCGAGGCTGTGAGCACACATGGCTTGCATCAAGCTTTTCATCCACCACTACCCTCAAGTCCTTCTCAGCAGGATTGCTCTCCATGACTTCTCCCTGTCTGTATACGTATCTGAAATTGCCCCAACCCAAGGGGCAAGTTATTTATTATTCATTAACATAAGACTCTTACTTCTTGTACCCTAGCCCCAGTGTATTAAGTAATAAACAAGATACAGAATTGGCTTCTAGTGATGATGATCTACAAAGGTAGAAGCGGCTAAACTGACATTAAGCACTGTCTCCTTAGAGCTCTTTAAGGCTGTAAATGCTAGCAGATCTTAGTGATTATGCATTATAATATATGAAATCTAGTAGATATACTGATGTTTAAAGTAGTTGGGGGAGAAACACATGGAGCACTCATCTTTTAAATGTAAGCTGGGATTTAACAAGATCTTTTTACTATATGGTTTTAAGGATGCATATTGTATCTCCAATTGTAGGAGCACTTCATTGAGCTTGCTGAGTAGCAGATGGCTTGGCTAGGTATTGGCAGAACCTTTTTTCTCCTAGCAACACTGTACCTTATCTGGCATCCTGCCTTATTACATCCTAACTTATTACCATATTAGCAATCAATTAAATAATCCTGGACACAAATATTTATTGTAGTAGAAATTGCGAACATCTAAGGAACTCGAAATATAAAGCTTAATGGTAGAACTGAAATTCTTTTCGTGTTTCAGTTTAGTAAATTGGCACAGTAGGAAAGACGTGATTTTCTTTATATTGTACTTTTCTTTGCTGAGATCAATTGTGTAGGGTAAAAGAAGGATTTGTCCACTAAGGATATATGCTTTTAAAAATCATTTACTTACAGATGTCAGGCAGAAAATCACATTAAAGTATATCAAAATTACAGGTTACAATACTTAAAAATCAGGAAAGCATGCACTTCATGCTGCTCCCTTCACCTGTGTTTTACAGTCTTAAGAATAGTGTAGTTTTTTATTTTCTCTTTGAAGCACCTTCCTTCAGACAAAGGCTGCAAAAAATAGTAAAAAGCCTAATTTTTTTTTAGTTTTGGCAACAGTATGTTTCTTTCAGAGTCTTTGTTAAGTGGCAAATATGTAGAAGGAATAAACATTTCTAGAAAAAAGAAAGAAAAAATGGTAATGTGCCCACTTAACAAAGCTTGAACTGTGCCCTTATAACAGGAAAGGATTAGCAAGTTTCCTTGTCACACATGCAAATATACACATCTATGATTACAAAGTAGTATTAATTATGGAAGGATGGGACCTGTGCAGCATTGCTGTTTCCTTTTTTTTTTTTTTTTGGTATTTCAGGACATCATTTACAAAGTGAAAACTGCTTTTAATAAGGAATTTGACATAGTCGCTCAAGAAAAGGAGCAGGAGATAGCACAAGTTAAAGAAAGAAACCTAAGGGTCCGAGAAATCTTGGCACAACTTGACCTCCAAGTGGAAGTGTGGGAGCCAGGTCTTACAGCTGATGAGAAACCAGAGCAAGTGCTCACTGTTCAGGATTCAGAGGTATCTGAAAGCTAAGACTTTCACCTTCACCCACACAAATACAGTTCTCTGATTCTTTTTATTTCTAGCCACTGTGTTTGCATTGAAAAGCATTAAAACAGATTGCATCTGTGTACTTAAAATCACCCCTCTGGCTCTTTTTCTTCCCTTCCCTAACTTTTTTAAGTAGAAAACCCCTAATAAGTCACTCTGAAATGAACAAATACTGAATTAAATTTTTAATCCATTCATAAATGACAGTAGAATTTATCCCCATTCATGGTTATAAGATTTGAACCAGTCTGGCAGGAATAACTTATACAGGTGAGAGTTTCTCTGCTTTTTCTTCAGTCTCTGAGGTAAGAGTCTAGGCACTTCAGCGCAGTTTGTGATGTACTTCTAAATAAAATTGATAATCTGTAAATAAATGCTCAAAACATGACTAACATCAGCAAAAAATGACGTAGTTCATATTTTAGCATTTTTGAATATGGCTTTTGGAGCTGTTCCTAAACAACAGTTTTGTTCTTGATGTATATTACCATAGAGAAGGGCCTAAATTTTTTTTTTTTTAAAGGCTTATTATTACACCATCTTTCCAAATGTTCTTAGTTCCATGTGTGATAATGTTCGAAGAAAAGGTCTGGAACCCTGATAAGGACATGATTTCCTTCTTTCAGATTAAAGCTGAAAAATACTTGACTCCACAAGAGAGAGAGAAAGCAGAAATGCTGACCAGACTTGAAATGGAAAGACACCTTGCTGCTCTGGTACTTAAAGTAGCATCCTTTGTACTGAACAGGCCATTGTCACTAATTTGTCTTATTTAATGCTGCACTGGTATCAGTAATGTAGTACAGGAGAATAAACGTAAAAATGCTAAGTAATAATGAAGTATGCCTTTTCTGTCTTATTTTCATTTACTCTCAGATTATACAGACCAGCTGAGTGAAGAAAAAATTTGGTGTTATGTTCCCAGTTATTTAAAATATGCTTAGTAGCAACATAAAATGCCAATTATGGGAGACGTGGGATAAGAGACACCTCTAAATGTATGCTGCTGTTTAGTCAAGAGCTTTGGGCTTAGTATAGCATGGTTGAAATTCTGACTTCTCTTCTTCAGTGATCACTATGTGATAGTAATGCTTTCCTCTTAAAATAAAACTGTGATAAGCCTAAGATGGTTCCAGCCCCCAAAGAGATGGACAATAAGACAGTGGCACTACAACTTCCCTCATCCTAGCCTGCCAACTGGGCAGGAATAGTCTATGCCAATGTACTATTTCCAAAGCTGTCAAAATTGCAGTTTTATTAGGTTATTTTTTATATTATTATCAGGAGAAGTTCTGAGACTTTTAGTGTTATTTCACGCACACCTTCAAAGAGCATTAATGTACTAGTGACACATTAGAATCCTACTGATGTTCTAAAAGTGAACTGCACTATTACACAATTCCCCAAACTTGCAGTACACTTATTGTACATTCTTTAAATATATATTTTTTTCATTATTCTCAGGACAGTGAAAGACTACGTGCTCTTAATGACATGATGGGTGGAGTGCTAGAAGTCAAGAAGGAAGATATCTTGAAAATTGTAAGCTATGTTTCTGTCATATCATTTAGGCAGCTTGTCAATTTCTAAGTAAATGTGAATTTCAACTAGCAAATATTTCCAATCTGAGTAATAGAAGAAGTTCAGAGAATTGTAGAATTATGTTATTGTGTTATGTCTAGATAAATTCCAGAAGAAGTCATATAGTAGACTCAAGTCTACGTGACACTAGTGCCTGCACTTGGTAATCAGCACCTGTCCCTATCACAGTTGGAACTCTATTAGAACATAATCTAGTATTGTCACTGTAACAACTATTTTATAGGTGGAAGAGTCTATTACCCATGGCTGTGATCTTATCATGTTCCATTTAACTCAGCAAAGAAAGTTATTAGCGTAGTAAAGAAAGGAAAGGTTGTGAAGGAGTGTCAGAGAAAATGTAAAGGGCAGACCCATGTGCTCTTCCTAGGACTGATCTGTTTCATGGAATTAGAACTACTCTTAGAGGTAGAGTTAGCATATAGTTAGAATTGGGAATCTGTACAGAAAATATATGTCTTGTACAGACAAATAGTCTGTTTGAGTACACCAGACTTGTATTTTACAAGATCCACTAGAAAATTCCTGTAAGCAAAGAACAAGATCATATATATGCATTAAAAGCAACAGACCAGAGAAACAGAACATACATGTTACTTGGACTTAAGACTTGAACCTTAGCTACCAATACTACCTTTTGTTAAATTTGATGTGTATTCTTCTTTCCAAGTGTGCTGATGGAGACTTAATACTGCTTTTCAAGCATATTTTTCTTTAATGCTTTCAGGATGTTCCTCCACCTTCTTTTATATCCAAGCCTGAAAATGAATGGAATGATCAAGAAAAGAAAATATTCAGAGAATATGAGGAAAAAGTCAAAGAGCTGAATGAAGAAAAAGAAAAGTATAGAAGGGTAAATTAAAATGAGAAAAGGAGTGGTTTTTATTAATGAACAAAGCTTCTGGTCTTTATAAGGATGTGTTTCTAAAATGATACTAATAAATAGAACAAATGAAGAACAAGTGAATAACAAAGATCATGTGACATATTACATAAGTGATAGCTTAGACAGTAAAAAAAAGGCAGTCTATACTTATAACAACTTGTATGTCCCCAAACCAGTGATATTTGACAAAAGGTACTTTTCATTTCCAAATATACCAGTATTCCTGAAATGTTTTTTTTTCGGGTTGCATTCCTGGAGTTGGTGATGCCATACACAAATAATACAATGTCATTTATCCTTCTAAGTGGTGTTTGGCAAAAAACTTCGTAGCCTGGAAGTACTCTCCTTCCAAGATGGAAATGAATAGCTTCATTCCAAGCGACAACTCTCATTATTGTTAGGACAGATTTAAATTAACTTTACCACAGTCATCAGAACGCTTC
The DNA here is from genome assembly GCA_024606505.1 of Aquila spilogaster. NCBI lineage: Eukaryota > Metazoa > Chordata > Aves > Accipitriformes > Accipitridae > Aquila > Aquila spilogaster. The sequence continues at coordinate 17,009,966 of JANHGO010000012.1, forward strand.
TTCCAGAATGTAGCTGTTGTTTTGATCAGACGGAATCTTAGAATTAAATGACTGTTCAGAATCATTAAGAGAAATACAAATTCATCTTTTGATAAAAAGAAATAACTTATACACCTTAGTTGCAATGAGAGGGAGGGAAAATATCTTTTTAACTCTTATAAAAACAAAAACAATTTTTTAAAATGGCCATACTTTAAAGGTAAATTAAAAATATATAAATATTTTACTTTAATACTCTGATTTCTAATTTCAGATAGGGCTATTCTGTTTACTGTTAGGCATTAGTGATATTGGATGGCTCTGGAGCAGCGCAGTACTATAAAAACCTAAGGGAAAAAAAGAAAACATTTACGTTGGAGGGATACTGTTGTATACTATGCATTCTCCAGCATCCCTCAGTATACTGTATCGGAGTTTGTTTGTTCTTAGAGATGAAACATTTGTTCTTCTCCTGTCCTTCACTTCCCCAGGCACTGGAAAATGAATTGAAAGAACTTGAAGCTTCCATCCAGGAAACAACACAAAACTTTGATAAGTCTGTGTGCAAACTCTTTGAAAAGAAAGTGAATTTAGAGAAGGTCATCTATCAGGTATGGCAGATAACATTAATTTTTCATCTGTACCTCTGTGTAGCAGGAATGTTAATTTTTATTACAATGTTTTCACAGGAAGAACTCAAAATTGTCAATCTCATTTATTCTTTACTGTTGGATGAGGAATTGGACAGTAGAGAAGCTGGACTTCATCATTTTCTGGTAAAGAAGCAGAAAGAGAAAGTAAGTTATCATTTGGAATGCTTAGGAAAAATGTGTAATTGCAGTACAATTTCTTCTGAAAACTGTTCTTTCCAAATCAAAATTTTGCTGTAAATGATTTTCTGACAGTTATGGAGCTGGTGGCGTTTTCTTAAGATGTACATAAGACATAGCTTATAAACATGTATGGTTTTGAGTGGCTAGTTGTCTTGGTTCATCTGGCATTCTTTGGTAAAGCTCCATACATTGAGACGGGCATGCTGCAATTTGTTTGTTTTACACAATATTTTTTAGTATCCAGTATCAAGCTGACAGGACCAGCAATTATGCTAAAAATGCACACAGAATGCTTACAGGAATCAAATTTTTTGCTGGCTTGGCTAGTGTAGTCCAGGGCCACACTGACTTGTACTTGCCAGTTCAAAGCATAAGTAGAGGTAACATGAGTATCTGACCATTGAAGCAGAACACACCCAGTGTACAAAGTGGTTATAGTCTTATCAGCGAATTTAATCTCCTGCAGAGTTTGCTAGTCCTTGCCAAACCATATACCAATCTACAAAAAGACTGAGGAGCACAAGAAGCAGATCTGGATTTCAATACTACAAGTGCTTACTGCCCACAGTACTATTTTTGTCAGACAGTTGTGATTCATATGTCCTGCCAATACCTGTCTGACTCGTGCAATCTAAAGTAGTCTGCAGGCTGGTTCTGTCTCAGGGGACAGTATTATCCCATTTGCCCACTTCGTCTTTGTGGAGGTGTTCCTGAGTCCACAGTGCCTCCCCATGTCAAACCCCTTACTCATCCTGTACAGATCTCTCTGGTTGGAGCTGCAGGCAGCTGTTTTATGTCAGCTACAGGGACTGGTTCCAAAGTAGACATCTAGCCCCCTACCATTGAATAGGTTGAACTGGTTTTAAAATTATCTGAAGCAAAGCGTCTACCAGGTTACATTTTTCATAATACATCTTTTTTCTTTTTTTTTTTAAGTTTTTCTAAATATTGCTATTGCCATATCTTTTAGTTTATGCAAACTGTTAAATACAACAAAGCAAAGTACGAATACTTAACAGCCTTGATTAAACAGATGAGCTCAGTATCCTGACACGTGACACTCAAACGGGGCAATTGCATTCCAGAATCAAGAACCTTCCACTGAGCAGCATTTGAGATTGTTGACTGATCTTAGTTGTGATGACATGAAAGGAAAAGGAAATATCCATACCAGTAAAAACAAATATAGTCATTAGTCTTTATATTCAAAATATAAAAAGAAGACTTAGAAGACACAATTTTCTTATTTATGGAATATTTGAATTTTATACCTGCTCACCTTTAAGCTCTATCTACAAATAACCCTCTGAAGAAGACATTATATTGCTCTTAAAAATGGCTCATAAGGCTTCCTCTAGAACTGAGAAGGTATCAGTTTCATCAGTGCTTCTGCTGGCTGAGTTTCTTTCTTGAAATCCTCTGGTTTTTCTACAGGCCAAGATTGTGAGAACAATGGAGACTACAAAAAGGAAACTTGAGTTTTACACAGAAAGATACGATAATGCAATCGCTGAAGATAAGGTGAGACTCCAGATAAACACAGGTAGATTCAGGAATAAAATGCTGTGTCTTGGTAATAAGAAAAATATGCTTTATTTTGAGCATGGGATGAGTTCAGTTTACTTTGTTAATGACTGAAATTAGGTAGTGATGGAGAATACATGCATATAAAAATTCAAGAAATGGTTCAGATTTCCTCTGGAAAAGCATGATATTCTGTATTTCTAACATACGAGCAAGTTGCTGCTTTTTAAAAAATCACATTGTGATGACAAGGAAGCTTTCTGTTTCCCTCCTAGAATCTGGAATGTGGTTTTAGGAAGGAGTTTGCTGATGTTCCTGCTAATCTTCTTGATAAACTTCTGGAACTGTACAAACGTCGACCAAGGTAAGATCACTTGATCAAAATTGTTTAAATACTAGTATTTACCATGTTTCATAAATAAGATCTGGATTATTGAAATAAATTCCAATTATTTTGATGATGATTAGATTGCCTTCTTTTTATTAGATGGTTAACAATATTTGATTTCCTATCATACTAACAGTTGTTATTTTGAATAACTACATTTCCTGATTTACGCCACAAAATATATTTTAAATGCAATCTAAATAATTATCAGTTCTCATAAGTATATTCTTATTTTCTTTAAGATGTAGTTTTACCTTTTTTCTTTGCAAGAGATTAAGAGTATGAAATGTTCATAGTTGTATGCAAGCTTCTTTTAGGTAAGAAAAAAAAGTAAATACTGTATGTACTGTGATGTACACTAGGACTGTAATGACAGAAATATACCTGGACACTGCAAACCATTCAAGAAGTTATTCTGTCTCTGCTGAAGATTACAAAGATGCACTCATTCGTTTAATGAAAGCCATGGATGAACTGGATAATTCTGAGCATATGCCTAATGGCTTAGACCCATCTATATGGAAAAATTTTTGTCTAGCTAGACGAAATAAAATGAAGAGTGAGCAGCTGGTATGTAAATGCTTTATTTTGCCACTATATTTCTCAAAGTATACACTTAAAATTTCTGTGGAATTCAAGAATAATGTTAGGTGAAGTTAATAGGCAGCATAAATAAGCTGCATCTAATTGAGTAGGTTACTTCTGGCCACCTTCTGTTCAGAATAACAGAAATGTCAACAAAATAAACCAGCTGTAGTTCTTCATTCAGCACAAGCATTACCGTATTAACATGAGAGGATTTGATAGCCATATTTGTGACTTTGGTATAATTTCATTAAAAAAAAAAATTCTCTCTTCGTACAAAAAAAAAAAACTATTATGGTTTTTGGTTTTCATGATCTTTTGGAGTCTTTCTCTCCTGTTAGCATGCCATATCTGCACCAATGCATAGCCACTTTCTTCTATAGCACCAAGAGCAATACATAACAGAGAGTGTTTCTGGAAAGCTCTAGTGTACTATTTGTTTAGCTTAAAAGCATGAAGGTGAAAATCTGAAATCTCCAGAGACAGATACATTTGACCAAGATGGAAATATGATTTCCTTCTATGTGAATAAGTAATGCTTAAATGAATAAATTATTTTCTGATCAGAATGTGAGAACTTTAATTTCTGTGTCTCATGTGCTCTACTGTGATTCCCAGAATATCAGGCAGCATATTTATACATACATGTGTCTTCTTCAGATCTTATCTTCTCTTTTCCTACTTATCCTGATGTACATATGAAGTTGGAAAATTTTACAATGTCATGATGTTGCTTGTTCAGGTGAAATGGACAGCCCTAATTCTGTCAGAGATGGAGGTCTTTCTCCGAAGAAGAATAGATGACAATGAGAAGATGAACTCAAAAATAGAAAAAATTTTCCAAGAACTCACTTGGTATTTTGTTTTTTTTTTCTATATTCGGCTACATTTTAGTATTCCATCATCACAGTCATATGCGGAGTTACACAGCTGCATTCTTTTATCTAGAATTCATCTAAAAGCGCTAAGATATTTGAGAGGTGTGGTGTGGTTGCAACATGAGCAGGCTGAAATCAGTCTTAACTTAGCATTTTAAATAATGATATTGGTAAGGATGGCAGCGTGGTCTTCAATACAAACTCAGTACTGCAAAAGCTGTATCATACAGTGAGTACCAAAAAGCTTTTAAGGCCACAGTTGAGCTAGTCGGTCTAGTTAATTTTTGCTCATGTAGACCTAAAGGAGCCGCAGTGATCACTCCTATTTTGTGGTTTGCTGCTCAGTCACATGACACCTTATTTCACTGATATGATTTTCATTTTTTTATATATACGACATTTTTCATATTCATTATCAGTCAGGAGCAATCCTCAGGAAAAATTACATTAAAAAAAATAAAATTGGTGTTGGCTGGGAGTCTCCATTTCCTTTGCAATCATTGTTAAGGTTATTGTTCAGTAAGGACATTTTCTCTCAGAACATCTGCTAGAGTGTGTTAAACTGAATCTAGGTGTGGATAACTTTATATATGGAAATAAGTTGCCAACACTGAAGTAATTTTGGGAGTGAATAAAAGACAAGGTATCAAAGAGTAAGCCCTGCTTGGACATAGCATTTATCACTCATAAACATTCTGAAAATCATGGGAGGATTTATATATTCAGATTGAAATCACTAAGCATTGCTTTTGTTTTCTGCCATTTTAGGCTGCAGGAGGAGAAGATAAAACTTCAACTGAATTTGACTTTCCAATTTTTGCTAAAACAAGGACAGGTAGAATTGGAAAGTACTGAGATCCCAGACTATGCTGATGCCATTTTCATTAAAAAGAGTGTTATTGAAGAACTGAATTGCAATATCATGGTAATTTATGAGGAAATTTAAGTTTCTTAAATAAACATATTGTCTTTCAGAGACTGTTTTTTCTTTAGTATCTAGTTTCAAACCAATAAGCTCAATTGTAAACCAAAAGCTGCTGAGAATTTTGTAACATCTCTTATTATGATATATAGATTGCAATATGGACTGCTTTCTTTATGTTTGATCAGTACAATTCAGATCAATGAAATGACAACAGTTTTTAGACATACCATTACTTACGCATATGCTGTAAATAGAAAATACTAATATTCTGGGCACAAGTTCTAAAATTCCCCCATGGCAAACATATAGTCATGTTGAACATTAGGTTACAGTAAGATTTAAAAAAAAATAATACAACTTCTAATGTAAGATGAAAATAATACTCGAAACAGTTTTTCGTACTCACTGAAGTTTATTTTCTTAGGCATTCTACCTGTAGGTTTGTTTTTTTTTTTTTACTGCTCCTGTACAAAGAATTCAGTAACAACTACAGAATACCTTAGTGTGTATTTTGTGGAGGTAAAATGCCCTAATATTCTTGTAAAAAGAAGATGGAGAGTGATGTTATTTGCAATTTTATTTGCTTCCTTCTGTGATCCAAGGCTGTGACATGGAACACAAAAGGGAATAAAATTCCACAAAAGATAGCCATCTAGAACGTCTGGAATTAGTGTATACTACAGCATATTTTCCTTACTAGTCTAGTAACTTTGGAAGCTTGCCCTTCTTGTTGCAAATAATTATTCCATAATCCATAAAATGTGTTAATTAAGAATAATCTCGTTTTTTAGGATCAACAAGAAAAAAAAATTGCTAGCATGGTGGAATGCAAAGAATTTTCTAAGAGGATATTTCAGTTGGAATGGGAACACAAGAAAATGAGAATGCAAATAGAAGATCTGAAACAGAAGGCTCAGGATATTGTAACATTACCTATTACAAAAGATCGTCAGCTAGTGAGTTGTTTTCTCTAATTTACATTGGTACTCCAGAAGGATGAATGTTGTATCTACAGAAACCTGTCTGCTGCCTACTTGTGGCCTCCTCTGGTGCTTAGACTGCCTTATAAATAAAAGTATAGCTTGGTGTTTTGCTGTTGTTTTTTTTTTTTTTAATCACAACAATTTGTTCAGTCTTTGTTTGCATTAAAACATACTAGCTTTTTAACAGCTGTATGGTCTAGTATTCCTGCAGCATCAAAGACTATCTTTAAAATGTCCATTTATGATGACTAGTAACGTTTTCCACTGTGGAGAAAGAAGCCCATTGGGTTTTTTTGTTTGTTTTCTGCCTTTTGTTTTTAAATTTCACACAGTATGATTACCTTTAAAGAAATGTGGAATTGAGAACAAATAGGCTTGACAAGCTGGTTTATTTGTTTTTAATTCTCAGTTCCTAACCATGCTGGACTATGATAGCCACATTGCTCACCGCGTAGCAGTGATGGAGCGGACTCTTGGTGTCATGGATAAGGTAAATCCTAAATGAACCACCTCCTTTCAGAGACACATCCTAACTAATCTGCTTTAGTAAAAGGTGTTTGTAAGGAATAATGGTAACCATACTAAATCTTCAGCTAACTCAAGGACTGTTGAAGCATATCCACGACAGTACACACAGGTTTGTATATGAGGGCTGATGAATACATGAAAGTAATGCCTCCTATTTTATTATGTTGGTCCATGATGTCAGAGGTGGATGTTGGTGGAATGACTGTAGAGGTTGAACCTTCCTACCAATATTCCGCTACGTGTTGTTGCCACATAACAGATGACAGCAGAAGGGCAGTCTGACAGATTGACATCTGGCAGGAAAGTGTGTATGAAGCAAAGGTGTGTCATTGAATTCCTTCATGTGGGAAAAATGGCACCCATTGACATTTGTCAATGCTTGCTGAATGTTGATGGAGACCAAACAGTGGATGTGAGCACAGTGAGGCAGTGGGTGGTGCGTTTCAGCAGTGGTGACAGCAACAGTGGGTCACCTCTGCTGGTGCAGATTTTTATGAGTATGGCATGCAGACTGTTTCTCATCACTGGTGAAAATGCACAGCTAATGGTGGTGAATATGCTGAAGAAGAGTGTTTGGTAGCTGAGAATTTGTTCTATTAAAAAGTGTTATTATGCTCTCTGCATCTGATGAATTTCCATGGAAATAAATAGGAGGCATTGCTTTTGGAGCAACCAACGTGCATACCTATGCATTTATTCATCTGACTTTCAATAGTTTCAATTTGCCCTGAACTGTTTCAGCAGCACTGTAGCCAATAGCCAGCCAGACAACTCTCTAAAGACTTTGGAAGCAGTTTGACATAAATCTACTTTGTTCCTGGAATTAAACGTCTTCCTTCTTGAAAATCTGAATGCAGACCTGCTTATCACTTCTTACAAATCATTAACTATAAAAATCACTATTCTATTTCTAATGAAATCTTGTTTCAAATCTTCACTGCTTAACGTTTCTCTCTAGCAGCAAGTCTGTTCATAGCCTTCCTATATTCAAAATAACACAGACACAGTAACCTGATTTGCTCACTTCCTTATGTATTTTAACATTTAAATTATGGTTATCCTTGTATTTAAGGAGTTCCACTGGATCTTATGCAGGTTACTGTAAATGACAGCAGCTGCCATTTTCTCTAAGTTCCTCTTCAGTCTTCAGTATTTACCTTATCCCTTTGCAGCCCTTCAGACAGCTTCAGCACAACAGCCCTACCTTCAGCAGCACCTGGCAGCCAAGAGAGAATTTTCAATCCACTGCTTTCACTGACTTCCTTTTCCTGCTTTGCCATTAAAGTTCTGTATTTAATCTTTCTTTCTCCTTGACCCATGCATTTTTCTTCCTTGTCTGCTACTTCTAGTTGAACACCATAAAGCATACTGAAATATAATACGTGAAAGTAAAGCTAGAATGTGCTACTGGTCAGATCCAAATATGTGAAAATTAATTGAGCTACTATGCAGTGTTGCAGGCTTCCATCAAATGTTTGTCTGACCAGCTTTCATATAATCTCATGTATTTGTTTTATACATTTTGAAATGCACAGCTGCACAAGAAGAATATGAAGAAACATCAGAAAAGAATTAAAGAGTTGGAGAAGAGCATCAGTTTAAAAGAGCAAGCAAACTATGAGCTGAGCCTCGAGCTGAAGGAAATGCTCGTGTCTGTTTCAGAAAGGAGGCATATCTCTCAGGCAGCTGGTGAGTCACAGTAATGCGCTTTAAGTCACGAAGAACATTGAGAAAGTATCTCCAAGGTTAGACAGTCCTGCTCTCCATCAGCATCCACTCAAGGGCAAGGAGTATTTTTACTCCATGTGCATAATCAGCAGTACCTTTTCTACCATGACAATTTTAACATTGTTTACATAAGAACATTCCTACAGATTAGTACTCTTGTAACCAAAGTTGATTTAATTACTGGAAGTCAAAATATTATAGCCATTAATATCTTCATTATACAACAGACCTTTATTCTTAAGACTGTTCAACGCAATTCTTTCCACATATTCAAGGGAACAAAGGAACAAGAAGCTAAGGAGGATATCCCTGATTAGGAAAGCTGCTTTGCACTAGTCAAATGGTTAGTTTCACAGCATTGGGTATTTGTTAAAAAATAAAGGAAGTGGGCCCAGTGCTTTCTAATTTTTTTTGTTTTTTGCTTTATTCACTACCATAAAGACCCTTACATCCAACTGTGAGCCTTTTTAAAACAGGCACACTTATTTTATACAGAAATTGCAATGAACCTGAAGCAAGTCCAATATGATTATAGACTATGCATCCACTATATGTACAGGCTGACTCATATTGTTTTACACAGACATGCAGCATATTTCTGAGAGGACTGCAAAGCGGCGTTACCAAGAGATTTTGAAGCAGAAACATCTACGAGGTCTCATAGAGGAACAGGAAAAACACCTTGAAATTCTTCAAGCAGAAGCTGAAAGATTAAGATCGAAAACATTCCCTACTCTTTAAAAATCCCAGTCCTGATGTACAAGAGCAGGAATTTGGACATCTACTTTTTCTCCCTGAACTTGTCTTTCAATGAAAATTCTCTTCCATTAATGTTTTCTTCTGTTCTTCTATTTCTTCTGAAATAACATCACTTTGAAAGATATGTTTGTCTCCTTTATACACTTTGTACCTTGTCTTACCTACATTGGTTTTTTTTTTGTGATGCATTTCTTCTCTTCTGATTATATAAACTATATAGCTCATTACAGAAAATAAATGAATGATGAACTTGTAGAATGATAGAACAGGTGGATTTCTATCTCCTTAGTCTGCAGTTGTAGGATATTTTGAAGTACTGCAAGAAAGCAGAAAATTTGCATCTGCAAATTACTTCTGTTTTCCACACTTCGTGTCAGTTTTTCTCCTCCTTTCATAAATTCACATAAAACCTAAACTCATTCCTCTCTGAGAGTATTAATAGCTTTGATATCTTGGTTCAGCAAAATTCTACACTTGTAATAAGTATTTCTGTTGTGACTGCATTACAAACATTTTTGCTTTATCACCTCAGAGGTTTTTAAATGATTCTAATTACATCTGCATTCTTCCTGCAAGTTTTTTTGCTTCTTGCTGAAACTTCCTTAGAAGTAACAGAATTGCAAACTTGCCAAAGGTCTTAGGAAAAAGAACTGCCCCAAAAGGAAGTCCTATCATCTTGTTTCAGTAAGCTAAAGAGGCAGAAGAAATAATAATACCCAAAATATGATCAGTAGTAAAGGTTCTTCATTAATTCCCAGGGGGCAGTGCCGCTCTGTATTCTTAAGAGTAAACTGTGGTTGCAAACTTTAGTCTAATGAGCCCTAACTATGTTAAAATGGACTATTTTATCTGTGATTTTCTTTCCACCTCCCTTGAGGGATGTACAAAATTACTTCCTTATTAATCAGGAATTGCCACATATAAATGAAACAGTTAAGCTACAGCAAATGAGGAACGTGGTTGTATTTAAATATATATTCACAGCAGGAAGCACTGTAGATCAAGTACAGATCTATATACTGTTACACTAGATAGAAGAAGGAGAATAAAAGCAGACAAGTCACACACATACATGCATAGAAGTGAGAAAATAAGTAATTTCAAGTTAAAATAATAAAAGGAAAACATTTTGAAGAAATGACATTTATTAGAGAATAAATGAAATGCTGAAGTTTTACTTAGTGTTACTGCAGAAAGTAATGAAGCTGTAATTGAAGAACCTCAGAGAGAAAACACCTCAGCTCTTAAATGAGCTAGTACAGTAGACAGACATCAGTTGCAATTTTCTTGTCCTCCTTTCTATTACCAAAAGCTGTGGCAGAATGTTTAAGAGGCAGTGGTTCCCTAAAAACAACTGTCTGAACTAGGATCAGTGCTATTATGGCATATTTCCCTTAGCATTAAAGCTATTAAGAATGTTTAATTGCAGCTTCAGAATATTAACAACATGAAAATTAAGCTGTCTATAACTGACTTGCAAAATGCTGCCATTAACTGACTGACAGCAGGAGCAAATTTGGAAGATGAGGATGTATCTATGAACAAAGAACTGAAGCCTTCTCGCCATGTGAACATCAGCAGAAATGACAATTGATTTGAACTTGCATTCCATCTTAAAACCATGAAGACTAATCAAAGAAGTGACTGCCTTCTACCTGTTAACATATTACTTGATTTCATTTTATTTTAAATTAATAACTGATCTAGCTATCAAGCCAGGTTTTCCAAAACAGTTTGTGTAAGTTCAATTTTTACTATAAAGGAATGGTTTTTACAGTGCCTACCCTAAGTACACAGTTTCACAAGCTCTCATGAGAAAACCTCTTATCAAAACAAAGTCCATTGTCTGATCAACACTTCTTGGTTTATCAGTTCGTTCAGTCTTTTTTGCTTATGCTTGTGTGTAATTGAAAGCTCTGCACCAGTAGATTATGTGTCTACAAAATCTTCTTCTGTTCTGCTGTAGTGCAATAACTGGTCTTCCAATCCGAAAGTGTCTATCAGCTGACTGAGACTCACTTTCTTGCCATCTGCGGAAAAGGCTGACTGCAGCTCATACAGCATCAGCTGGGTACTGCTTCTCCATTTCACTATCAAAGCCTGCAGTTCAGACAGGTTGTTCTGGAATTGGGATTTAAAAAAAAAAACATTTCTGCAAATGGAAAATGATTTTAACACTCTGCAGATCTATTTTTATTAAGTGCTTTAAACTGAGGTAATATACAAACACGACACAATTAAATCTAGTTTAAATCAAGTGACAACACTACTCAATTCCACTTCAAAGAGTGATTTATTAGTGCTTTTCTGGAGGTTGTCCTTACCTTAGATCGGTACATCTTCACCAGTTTGAGCCTTCGAAGTAGTTCTTCCTTCTCTTTCACTTGTTTCGTCAGCCTTACTTTTTCTTCTAGGGACTGCTGCTGACTGAGATCAACCCTTACCACATTCTCTGCTGATTGACAGAGATTGTTTTCATGTAACAGACTTCTTAAATAAGTATTTTCAGTGCAGTTTCTTTCCAGGCCTTCAGAACCATCTTGTAATGTGGAACAATCCATGCTTATCTTTGGCAGACACACATTGTCCACATCTGCACAGTCTTTTTCTTCAGTGTCTACCTTGAGCCGCTTTGCCACTGTAAAATTAGCATTAAATGAACGTCTTGTTCTCCTTAATCGTTCCCTTAGAGTTGCACTCATTGGCTAAAGAAAAGAAGAACAGGAAAAAATATATACTCGTCTTTGATCAAATTTCAAAGAACTCTTTATCCATACAGATTATGTCATAAGTAAAGACAGTTGTAAGCCAGACTTCTGAATTGTCGCTATGGCTTTTGCAAACTTAAAAGTTAACTTCTTCCTTTCAGGAGTGTTTGCACATAGCTACAATTTAATAAAAGTATATATCCATATCGCCTTGTTTATATGTGTAATCCCTATTAAAGCAAACCTTAATGAACATTAATTAAGGCACTAAGTCTTTGTGTAAAGACACATGGCATATTTCAGCTTGGCTAGTTCCATCTAGTTCAATTTCTCTTCTTCTTTAATGGAGATAAAGATTTTATTTTTTTCTTACTGTTGCAGCCTACCACACACACTTCCTCTATTAGCACTGGTATAAAACATCTATATGCTACTTAAGAGCATCTGAAATTATGTGTATAATTTGGCTTGTTCATGCCTTAAAGTCCTTCAAAAACAAACATCTAAAAACAAATTAACAGATGTATTTGTAATTTCTAACATTGTTATCCACGGAAAAATACTAAAGCACAGGAGAGGATTAGTTAAGGGACATTTGCTAGGACTTCTAAGTTTTTATACCTGTTTTCCTGAACTAGTCCTCTGTGGAGCTGCTGTCCCAGAATCCTTTGGTGTATTGCACAAAGACGTCAATGTATCACACGCTGCTTCCTCCATCTCAAGGCAGACAGCAGTTCCTGCTGAAAAACAATGAACTGGGTGGTGCTATCTTCACCTGATTATAGCAAGCTATGTGGCTGCAGAAATGAGAAAAAAGCTCTAGTAAGATATACTAGGGTTTATTTTCTGATAGTTACAAATTGTTACCGGGGAGCAAGAGAACTTATGAACCACTTGGACTTAGCATGCCTGTGAATCAAAGGTCAGATCCCACAACATCAAACTCATCAAAAAAACCCTTACTCCAAAGAAGCTGTATTTTCTTAACCTGAGTGATCCCTGCTGCATGTCTAACTGGAAGGGACAACCTTTACTAAGTCAGGCTGTTAAGAACGAGTTCTTCCATTGAAGTGCACCCCAAGCAGTGATAAAAGGATTGCTGGGAGCCACAAGATTTTTGTTGTCCACCTGTCAGAACAATCTTTTCCATTAAAAATAATAACTGGGTACCCAGGTCCATGAAATAATCCACTGCCTCCTTTGATCCTTCTGCGGATGCTGCCACACAACTGGAAATTAAGAGCAGGAAATTAAGAGCAGGAGTTTGCATTCCCCATATGCTCAGGACAGTGCCTTAATGGAAATGGGCGCACCTCTCAGCACGAGGCAGCTGTAAATTGATTTGGCAGCGTGACTTCGCTTAGCACTCGTGAGCTACCTGCTAACGACCAAACTGCAGCTGCGAAACTGCCAGCTACAGCCTCAGCTCACCTAAAAACCGAATTAGGAACGTCAAAACAGAAGCCCTTTTAAAATCCTGCAAGCGACTATGTCCCTCAGTACCGGGTTTAGCCAGGCCGGCCCCCGGCGCTACGTACCCACCCTCCCGCTTACAGCCTCCGGCGGAACCGCGCTCGGCAGCTTTCCCCAAGAGGCCTTCCACCCCTCAGAGAAGCAGGAGGAAGGCCGGGGCGCAGCAGCCCAAAGAGAAGGGCAAGCCGCAGGAACCACCCATCACCGCGCCCCACACCGAGCGACGCAAAACCCACAGCCCTCACCCGCTCGAGCGGGCCGCCGCCTGCGCTTCAATTTCCCGCTTCCGGGCCAGAGGGCGGGGCGCGAGGGGGCTTTGCGCCTGCGCGCAGGGAAAGGCAGTGAGGCTGTGGTCCGCGCGTTAAGGTCGTGTTTGTGATCAGGCGGGCGGGTACGAGTAAGGCTGGTGCTCTGGTCGTGGAGGTGCTCGGCGGGGCTGAGCTTGTGAAGTACCCAGCGCAGGATATATATGTGAATCCCATACACACTACTGCTGCGGCTGGGCTAGATTGCCGTGTCTGCTAGGCCACTGTCGGCACACTGCCTTCTGGCCGAGGCCTGGCTCGAGGTTGGCCGCCATCTTGCTGCACGTACTTCTGCCTCAGGTAGAGGGGCCCCGGCCTCAACATGGCGCACTCCTCACCGCAGGCGGCGGGCCGGGGCCTGGCCTGGCATTATGGCACTGCCAAGGGGGCCACGGCTGTGCCTCCAGCCGAGCACCTTCTACATCACATGCTGTCTCCTTATGGAAGGGGAAAAGCCACACATTTCCCAGTACTGACCTATGTAAGATTTTTTTTTTTTTTTTTTTTTTAGTATAACTGTGTCAGGACTGAGAAAATGATCAGTAGTGGCCGTAATGGTGGTTGCTCCCACCTGTTGTATCAGTCCTTCCTGCTGCATTGGCCACAGCTGAGCACATGGGGTAGATACACCTGCACAGTCTTTGTAGATTGTGCCCATAGTTTCTGTAGCAGAGTGGCAGGAATATGTTGCCTAATTGTTGCTTGCAGCCATAGAGGAGGATGCTGGCCTTCCAACTGTATGGAGACGAGATGTGCTATTGCACTGAGGTAAGTTCAGTGTAAATTACATTAGCAGTTTGACCCTAAGTGTACATAGTTTCACTCATATCAAATAGAATTTCATAGTGACAGTAGAAACTTTTTCTCTCATAACATCAACAGTAAAGGCATCAAAGCATTCACAACACTTTTGCAAGCTGGACTGGGAGATCAGAGTACCATTAGGTTATTAATTGTCTGTGTGTGAAACAAGTGTTTAGCCATATGCAGTATTAGCAAATATGTATTAAGCAAATGTTTGAAGTTTGGTTATGTGATTAAACCATATGATCAGTTCTATCTGCGTGGCAAAAATACCATGTAATATCTCTACTGTTGCTGAGGCAGTTCTGAGGCACTTTTAAACTCCAGTGTGACCTGGCGCTTTTGATAGTTTGTTACTCACAGCTCAATTCATGTCATATATATATATAAAGTAGAATAGTGAAATTGCTAATGGAACTTCTACTGCGGATGTATCAGTTCAGTTGGATTTCAAATGCACTGGAGCTTTGAGACAACATGTCTCCAGCTTCACAACGTGTTTCCTTCTGTCTCAGGGATGGTCCCATTTTTAAATTACTCATGCTCTGTTGTACAGACATGCCAGCAGTTGAGTTGCACAAGAACAACAGAAAGCTTAAAATTTTAGATCATTTGCCAGCTGAGATTCCAGTAAGATTTTACAAGAACATAACGCATGAAAAAGTCATCCTGTGCATTATCTTTGCTGTCTTATTAGAGCAACGCCCGTGTGCCCCACCCCAGGTAGGGATTCCAGTGAGCTTGAGACTATGAATATAGAAGGATGGCTCTGTGTGTAGGGTTCGTGTGTTTAACATAATGCAAGAGGGGAGAGAAGGAAATTTTATTATTAGTGTTCACGCATGGGTAATCACTTTAGGAAGAGGTCCTGTTTCAGGTCAGCGTTAAGTGTTCAGCCGTGTGTACCAAGTTTTTCTAGGGATTTGCTTTGTGTTTACACGTGTGAGCAGTCCTGCAAAAGCATGTGACTGGTTCAGGATCATGCAGGAGGCCTGTGGCTGAGCTGGGAACTGGAGTCATCTCAGTCGCTATCCAGAACTTTTATTGCAGAAATGCAGTGGTGTTTGATATCGTGTTATTTACATGTGGATAATGGCAAACAGAAGTCAGACCAAAATCTTCCTCTCAAAAACTGCACATCTGTTTCCCTTAAGGAAAAAAAGGTTATCCATGTGTTACTCATACCGGCATGTTTATGGCACGCTGTGGAGTATTTTGCAACAGTTCAGTTAAGCTCACCAATATGTGAACACAGTGGAGCATTATAATAGCTATTGTATGATTACTTTTTATTCACTTTGCAGTCAAAATAGTTTGAGTTATGCAAAATTAAAGAAAAAAATATAGGAAATTGAGCACCAGGCAATAAAATTATTGAGATCTGTTTGCTGAGCATACTGCTTCTCTTCAGAGAAACTTGTTTCCATAAAGGACATGAGTGAAAACTTCTTAGTTTTCGTTTACTTGGTTTTCCTATGAGGAGGCTTTATTGATTGGGTTTTTTCAGTTTACACCAGTTGAATGGCAGGTAACTCACCTGCACAAGTGAAGGATGTTCTCTTTTTTAAGGTCTTTCTCATTAACCTTACATTTCCAGAGGAGCACTAGAGCTTCAACATCAGTGCTGACATGTCAAGAACATGTTATGCTCCCCTATGGCGTTATCTGTTGTAGCACATCCAAAGTGGAGAGTAACAATAAAGGATACCGACTGTGAGGTTACAGACTCCTATTTGATCATTACAGATTCTTCTCTTCCAGAGTGCCAGAACTTACGTTTAACAGCTTGTTGGGAATAACAGCTGTGCCTTTTCTCCCTAAGCATTGCCAATGAGTAACTGAGATGTTAGTCAACATACTAAGTCTTGAGGCACCTATGCATTGTCCCCTTTTCTTATTTTTCTAAAATCTGTTGATCTTGTTTAAAGCCAAGTGATGTATCCTGACGCATGAAGTACTCTGCACTGTCTGCGTGTTTTCTCTTGCCTCTGAGGCAGGAGGGTGGAGTGTTTTTGAGTGCCCAACCTCTAACTGCTGCAGAAATTTCTCAGTTCCAACCCACTTCAGCATGGGCCTTGGGCTGTGTTTTTGCTGGCTGCAATTCACTCCTCAAAAATGTTCTGACTTGTTTATAGCTGTGTAAATATTTTAAAGGAATGGCTGCATAGATTCCCAGAGTAAAACCAGTTTTGACTACAACAGAAATTTGACCTTGAGGTACAGATTCTGCCCTTAAAATGGTGCAAATGTCCAGTAGTTACGCTGAAGTCACTAGAATGACATCAGCATAAAGCTAAAGCAAGAATAGAATTGTGCTGCCTTTTCTGCTGTGCAACTTGGGGGGTTGCTTGGACAACCCCATATTTTTTCCTTCAGTTTTCAAGGTACCTGTCTTGAAAAGAAAAGCTGAATTAATTTATTGCAGCTGAGAGGTACTGCAATTTGCCAGTACAAATGATAATAATGTAAGAGCCAGCGGAGTTGGTCTTCCTAGTTCTTGCTGCTGCATGTGAAAGTAACCAAGTGGGTGAGGCACAGAGCTAATAAAAGGGAACAACATTAGAATGTCTTTTATTTTTGTGTCTGCATGTGGGATTTTCTCTGACATAGTCATGCCAAAAATTACAGTGTTTGAAGTCTTTATGAGACTAGCAGGCAGTGAAAGGAAACAATAAACAGACCTTCAGTCTTCTTGTCTTTGGTGGAGAACTGAATGATCATTATTTTAAGAAAACTCAAGCCTTTTAACTCTAAACCCATGCCCAGACTAGTACCTGGTACGGCTTTTTGTCATGTGTGATGGTCTAATCATGTTTTTGTGTTAAAGGCATTTTATGTTGTTTTTCTTAAGGAACATGCATTTTTCTGCCCTGTAATGCTCACTCAAGGTAGTTGTTAAATTGGACTTGCTTACATCCTGGTGTAAAAAGTCTGTTTTGACTTTTACAATGAGATTGGAGGGGAGAAGTTCTTAGAGAAACTGTGTATGAAATTTGGCTTGGTCTTGGTGTCTTAATGACCCATGTCTTCAAGTAACAGATTCTTGCAACTTCCTCAGCTGTTACTGGGGAAAAGTAGACTCCTTGGTGTTTGGCAGAGCACAGTCTTCTCTCAGACAGACATCACTCAGTTGATCAGAGTCATTGGGAGCTTGGCTGAGGCATGGTAAAGCTAAAATTCAGAAACTGGTAATGTCTTCCTCTTTTTCTACTACCCAGCATTGCGGTAGTTACATGAAGCGAATGTATTTGCTTGACATGGGTTGTAGTGGAGTTTGAAGAGTTGCTTCATTTTCTCACATCCTTGTACAAAAGTTCATTTCGTGCTGTACCCTGCAACCTGTAAAGTGATGACATTTATCTGTGCTACTGACTGGTGAAGCTAAGAGTGTGAATGTGGTTTGATTGCAAGTGTAGGTGGAGGTAGTTTGAGGTCTGTTACCCGTAGTCTGCAGGACTTGGGAGCACCCAGTGGGTACCATGCTGGGGTGCCAATCAAGTCCTGCAGTGAGCAGATAAGCACAGGTGGAAATGCACACCTTACATTCTTCCTGGACTCCTTGGGGTCCCACTTTGGCTTCAAATGTAGACGTGATTCTTGTCTGTTATCACTTCATCAACATCCCTCGTTACCAGTTTGTTTTAGAAAAATATCCATAATACTGAGCCACACCTCCTTCCCTCCCAAACTGCTGTGTCAGCATGCAGGGTTTGAAAACACACTTCCTCCCTGTTATTAAGAAACAAAATAACTCATTTACCTGAGGCTAGAGAAACTCTTATGAACTAAAAACTTAGAGGTGTTTTCCTAAGGATGAAGTATGAATGTGGTGTACAGAGAATTTTCTATCTCTGGATACTGATGACAATAAAGTGCCATTTACTGAGCTGAGATTTCAGAGTGGTAATGCTGTCAAACACTTTATGCTGCATACCAGGTTCAGAATTCAAAATGCTTGCGGGAGAGCTGGCTGAAAGGTTTTTTCTGTTTTCCTGTTCATACAGTCAATAACTTATATGATAATTGAAGTGTTATTATTGTTGTAATTGATGGGGTATGACTATAGATTATTTGTGCAAACAAAATCCTTTCTGAGCACAGCTACCTTAAAAAAAAACAAAACAACAAAACATCAGCAGTTGTGAATTGGTGAGAAACATGCACTTTTTAATATAAAGATTGAAGCAAATTCTTCAAAAGTCAAAAGATTTAAGGTACATACAGACAGTGAGAACTAAATAAATACCTGTTTGTCAATCATCCTTTCAAAATGCTCAGCTGTGAGGAAGCAACAAGAATGCTTCTGTCCCATTCTGTTCAGCACGATATACATGCACTGAGACTTTTTGGCTTTCTGAAGTTTCTTGAGTAAAATACTCTGTTTATGTCAGCTATGGCTCATCTCAAACTGATTATTTCAGTGTTTGTGAGCTAACTGTATTGTTTTTGTTCTGATTATTTACTAAGTAATTTCAACGCAAATTTCCTTTTTGTGTTTATGTCTGAAATAACAGTATGTTGAACGCCTTTCTCCACAAAGGTGTGCTGAAGGAGCTTTACTAAGGAGTTGTAGAAATTGTGCTATTTTCATAATACATGAACGGGTTGGATTTAGTCCTTGTGATGTTTGAAGTTGTGGTGAAACCTCATACTGACTTGAAATGTAGCTGTAGGTGTCCCTGTTCATTGTAGGGGAGTTGGGCTAGATGACCTTTGAAAGTCCTATCCAACGGAAAGGATTCTATGATTCTGTGAAGTGAAGCAGAGCTAGCCTCATGTTGGATGTCTGGAGAAGTGGGTTTTTGCAAGGTCATTTGTTGCCCTTGTGGAAGTTAGCGCAAGTGTGTCGTGGGGTCAGCTGACGGTACTGCTTCATGTGGTGTTGAGATACTTGAACTGCTGCTGGTTGTATCAGCATAATGTGAAAGAGTGCAACCAGTCTCCCTCAGCACATTTAGGTGGAGAACATTTGTCCAGGAGTGCTGAAATGATACTAAGAATAGAAAGAAAATTCTTTGGTGAGCCAGATTAGAAATTGCTATCTACTTTATCTGGGGACATTTTCATATCAGTAGACCACACAGCTTTGAAGTTGGGTCCTGACATCAGTAACATTCATCACATGTCAATAGTCATGGAAGAAGCTCTCTTTGTCAGCCTCTTTGGTGGCAGTCATGCCACTCTTGCAACTGGAAATCTCCTGTTACACTTACAGCTGAAAGGAGAGTTACTTTGGTTTTAATGTTTTCAAGTTTAGTGGATTTTTCTTTGAGTTAATTATAAATATTTTATTGGGTAGCATATGCCTGAATATGGTATTTTATCACTGTTAAATACTTGGTGGTAACTCAACACATGGGTATGCGTTGACAGGTTTTCTCTTGAAAGACTCCGCAGGAGTGAGATCAACAGATAGATCACAGATAGATCACCCTGGAGATTTACCTAATGTGTACTCTACCTCTTCTTGAGCCTGTGAAACCAGGCATGACTAACCTTAAACTGTCCCCACTGATGTCTGGGTAGAAAGGTCCTATGTGGGATCCTTCATTTTTCTAAGATAACAGTGCGTGTATAGGTGCACCCACTTAGTCATGTGTGAAACATGGGTACGAAGAGTAATCAAGAGTATCATCATCTGCCCTGTGTAGTTTGTTTTGCTTGGTGACAGTGTTTTTCTTTTCCATTTCAGCAAGAAACTCTAGTTCAGATTTATTTTTTTACCTTGAAGCAGGATTCTCCCTTTCTACAATGAAGTGTAGAAGCTGTTAAAGGAGCTCTAGTCTAGCGCTTTCTTGTCTTAAGCTTTTCTCTCAAAACTGAAAGGAGAAATTCTTTTTCGCTTTGCATTATCAGCTACTGTGCCTGGTTCTAACTGTTGGTTTTCTGTATCTTGCACAGAAATATTTACTTTTACCTTTCTAAGTAAATCTATGTGCAGGAACTGTACCCACAGCTACAATGCTGAGCATCATGCCCACGCTCTGAAGTCACTGTGTTTAGCTCTTTTGCTCCTATTATTGCTGCACTTCTTTTTGAAACACAAAAAACATGTGAGCCCATTTCATCTTTTGTGTTGCTGATTTCACTGGAATTGATGACTTGACATCAGCAATGAATTTCATTTAATTAATAAGTAAGGATTTCGGTTTTGTTTGTTTGTTTTAATTTGCCTAACTTGGGAAAGGGAGAAGTGGGTTAAGATGAATGCTGCTCAGGTATTTTCTGGGAAGGAGTGGAAATGGAAAAAGAGAGACATTGTTGCCAAACAAAATGGGCATTGCAGTTAGTTGCAGAAATCTGCAACAATTAACTGTGGAGAGCTTGTTAGTGGTGCATTGTGTTTTCCGTTATGGTTCCTGTACTTCCTTATTTCATCTTTTTTTTCTCTGATCATGCATAATATTTACTAATTAATAAGGTCTACTATCTGCATATGTAGTACAGAGTTCTCATCTCTTTTGCAAGCAGAGCTATAAATGGTAAATGGAAACCTTTTCACCTGTTCCTTTGAGTCTGGTTTTTTGAGATGAAGATCTGGCCACAGTGTTCCACTAGCTACAGAAGTCACATTCAAAACTGTACTGAGCATCCTGCCTCTTACTTAGAAAGGACTTCTCTGATTGCATTGTATCTTTGATCTCCGTGCAGTTTGGAATGTGCTTTTTTCTAGCTTACTTCGGTATTTTGACCTATCAAGGCCATTAGTAGAATAAATGCAAATGAACTCTAAGATTTCCTTTCAATTTATGTCTCACAGATGCAGACGTGTTTGAACTGATGCTGCAGATGATTAAGCTGTGATTTAAAGTTCATCATCTCAGATAGAGGAATCCCAAGAGGTAGTCAGCCATTACAGAAGATCGTGAATGAAGAGACTGGTATGTGTTAAATCAAAGCATCTTTATAATATTATATCAAATATCAAAATTTAATGTTTTGTTTTTTGTGTTCTTTTTTTTCCCACTGATATTTTAAAACTGCAGGTCCTAGGTAAAACATTAAACAATGCATTCAAGGGACACTCCTAGAGTATTATTTCTAATTCTTTAAAGAACTCTTTGCTGTCCTGGCAGTTCCTTGAATGCTTGATACAGAAATATTCTGAGATTAATTCACATGCAGACAGATAAACAACAAACAATTCTCTTGTATTTGATCATATGCTTGTTTATTAATAAGCTGTTTATAAGTTGGGAACTGTACATCCTAATGTTATACTGTACACATCTTTGCTCCTAGATGCTTGTCTTTTTTCACTAGTTTGTTCAGCTGTCTGAGCACAGTGCATTTGTTTTAGGAAAAGCAGAAGGATTCCACTGATGCTGAAAATAGCTACTGTAAACTAAAGAATAGAAGTAGGAATGTGTAATTCTAATAGTCCCTATAAACTCCAATCCCATCCATAGTTCACTAACCTCCCCCACGCGAGCTGACTGCTCTTGACTCTGGCACTTGCTCAATCTCTGTTTTCATTGCAGCTCTTCCCGCTTGATCTCTGTTTTCCTGCAGCTTCATTTTAATATTTTATGTGCATGTATTGGCTTGTTGATTTCTTTGTTTTGCTTGATTGCATATTTTTGGCATGTATTAGCTGTTACAGATGTTGTTCTCTCTTCCACGTTTTTTTGTACTGAGATCTTATTCATGAGTCTGGGGATAAACGTATGTATTAGTACCTCAGTAAGCATTAGGTATTGGATACGACTGTTGGCAAAAGAATTTGCTTCTGGAAATATTAAGAAAATCAGTTTCCAATGCACAAGTTTCATGCCTGCACTGTTTAAGTAAATACCTAATGAAACTAAAAGTTAAACATTGCCTGTTGGTCAGGCATATGAGATTCACCAGTTTGGTACTGGTTGTCATTTACCAGCAAAATGCGGTAGTAACTTGTAACTGTAGTAACCTGCAGTTACAAGTTTAAAGACATCTGCAAAACTGCCAGATTGTTATTATCAGAACAGCAATTAACTGAAGTGTCGTGCAATTAAGCTAGACCAGCCTGTGTTAGACAGCCTTGGGCAATGCTGGGAATGAAGTCCCCGGTTCAGCAGGATATTTAAATATGCATGTTACTTTAAGAATGTGGGTAGTCCCAGTGAAGGCTAGGGATTAGTTCACAGTGATCTGGGGAAAGCTGCTGGAACAGGAAAAGCATAGTCTGCTGTTCAAAGCCCTACTGGCATATATGACAACATTATTCCAATACATAAAAGGGGGAGGCAAGAAAAAGGGTGCTAAGTTACACTGTGAATGGAAGAGGGGGAGTGATCCTCAACTGAAGCAAGAGATACTTGTTTTGAAACTCCCCAGACATTTTGTAACAGCTACCATAGTGAGATGCAGACCAGATTGCCTTGGGAGGCTTTGAAACCTCTGGACGTTTTTGAAGTCTTTAAAGAAAAATCTGTCAAGTTAGGATGCAGCTGGGTCCTGGGACAGAAAGATGGACTAAATACCTACTTGAAGGCTTTTTCAGTCTTATTTTTCTATAGTTATACAATGTTGTATGCTTCAAATTACACGTATACCTCAGAACGAATGTATAAAGACTCTCACAATGTCCTTACTGGTTTAGGCAAATATTGTTCTGTCAGAAGGGGGAGCAGTGGAATGGAGTTTTCACTGAGCTATTTGTCAGTAGGTTGTTTTTGCAGTAGGAACTGGATTCGATGAACTCAATGGAGGAAACTCCAGTCATACACACACTTAGTTGTTTGTGAGGATTCTTCATGGGCAGAGAAGAACCAGATGAGGTTTAACAAGAGCAAGTGTAGAGTCCTGCACCTGGGGAGGAACAACCGCATGCA
>JANHGO010000012.1:17033278-17080038 GCA_024606505.1 Aquila spilogaster
AAACCAGCCTTAATCTACCATCTTAAGTAACAACATCAGTAAGGATGGCAGCATGGTCTTCAATGCAGACTGACTGCCCCAAAACCTACATCATGCAATGAATCCCCCAAAGCCTTCAAGGCCATATATGTACTAGCTAGCTCAGTTAAATTTTGCTCATGTAGGCCTAAGATACAGTGATCACTCCTAGCTGCAATATGCCACTTGACACCTCATTTCACTGAGCTGCTTGGACCTGCAATATTTCATTTTTTCAGGTACATGACATAATTTTCACATTCATTGTCATTCAGGAACAAACTGCAGGATTAATTACACAAGAAAATGGCTGCTGGCTGGGAGTCTTCTCCATTTCCTTTTCAATTGTTGTTAAGATTTCTGTTTGGTAACAACACTTTTTCTCAGAACATCTGCTAGAGTATGTTAAACTGAATCCAGTGATTGCAGACTTCATGTATGGAAGTAAGTTGCAAATTCTGTAGTCACTTTGGCAGCAAATAGAAGACAGGCTGTCAAAAAGTAACCCCTACATGGACATACCATTTACCGGTAATAAATATAAACATTTTGAGAATCATGGAAGGATTTCTATAATCCTGTTGAAATCACTAAATATTGTTTTTGTTTTCTACCATTTTAGGCTGCAGGAGGAGAAGATGAAACTTCAATTGAATTTGACTGTCCAGTTTTTGTTAAAACAAGGACAGGTAGAATTGGAAAGTACTGAGATCCCAGACTACAGTGATGCCATTCTTATTAATAAGAGTGTTATTGAAGAACTGAATTGCTCTATCATGGTAATTTACACTATCTGAAGGAAATTTAAGCTTTTTAAACAAATGTATTGTCCTTCAGGGGCTCTGCTTTTTCTCCAGTTTGACATCTAATTTCAATTTGTTACTATACACCAGTAGGTCCAACTGTAATCTAGAAGCTATTAAGAATTCTGTAATGTCTCTTATCATGATGTAAAGATTGCAATACAGACTGGTTGCTTGATGTTTGATCAATACAATTCAGATCAATGAAATGGCAACAGTATTTAGACACATCATCACTTATACACACACTGTAAATAGAAAATGCTAATGTCCTGGGCAGCAGTTTGAAAATTCCCTGAAGGCAAACTTATAGTCATGTTAAGAAGCATCTGAACAGTAGCTTACATTAAGATTTAAAAACTTAATACACTTTTTTATTGAAGGTGAAATTGGTGATCATACTTAAAACAGTTTTCCATACTCTCATTAAATGTCCTTTTTTTAGGCATTCTAGCTGTACAAAAATTGCTTCTTACTGCTACTGCACGAAGCCTTCAGTAACAACTGCAAAATACCTTATACAGAGCAAGCTTGTATTTTGTAGAGCTAAAATGCCTTGACACTCTTATAAAAGATAGAAAGATGGAGAGAGAGGTTAGCTGTAATTTTCTTCATCTCCTTCTATGATGCAAGGCTGTGGCATAGAGCATAAAAAGGAACAAAATTCCACAAAAGATAACCATCTGGAGCAAAGTCTGGAAAGACACTGCAGCATAGCATGTTTTCCTTACTAAAATTATAACTTTGGAGGCTCGCCCATCTTGTTGTGAATAATTATTCTATAATCTGTAAAGTGTGTTAATTAAGATTAATCTATTTTTTCAGGCTCAAGGACAAAAAAAAATTGCTAGCATGGTGGAATGTAAAGAATTCTCTAAAGGGATATTTCAGCTGGAATGGGAACACAAGAAAATGAGAATGCAGATAGACGATCTGAAACAGAAGGCTCGGGATATTGTAACACTACCTATTTCAAAAGATCGCCAGCTAGTGAGTTACTTTCCCTAATTTATATTTTGACTGCAGAAAATTTTGCTGCCTGTATCTGTAAGATCGTTTATACCTTGTAAGTCTCTTACTACTACGAAGAAACCTGATGCCTAATAGGTCAACAATTCAGCTTTCAAAGGGAAGTTTTACTCTTGAGATTGATCAGTGATGAAGTTCTTTGGGATGCTCAGGTGTAAATGAAGGCAAAATTAGCCCTAACTCTTAGTGTTTCAAAATTGGCACTGAGAGTAAGGAATCAGGATTTTGCAGCCACAAGGAACAGATCTTTTAAATCAAGCACCACAACTTCCTTTTAAGTGAAAGGTCTGAGGTGCCCCCATCTGGTATCTCACAGAAATACCGTAACTTTTGCTCAGTATACAAAGATTCAGCCTTCCTACAGGAGCCTCACTGAGCCCCACTCACTGCCATTTGTTGGCCTAGCAGCAGAAGACAGGGAATTGTTTGCCATGCCTGACAGGCAAGAGGCAGTAGCTGGCCAGCAAGTCAGCACCCACATAGCTTTGAACAAGCCCAGCTGGCAGGCCAGAAAACATAGGTAAAGGTTGTGGGAGAGAGCCAAGGATACCAGTGGGAGAAGAGAGGAGGAAGAAAAGTTGTAGGGGAAGCCCAAGGGTATTGCAGTATGGGATGTAGAGGACTGCAGAGAAAGCTGATGGTTTTGTGGCAATGAGGTGGGGGGGCATAAAGGTTTGGAATAAGGGATGTTGGAGGATGGGTAGGCTGGAGATATTGCAGTGGGGAAAGCTATAAAGCACAGAGAAAATGAAGAATGTGGGACAGCAGGTAAGGATATTGCAATTCAATCAAAAGATTAAAAGACAATCCAAAACACGTTTTGCACAGGCTTCATTTTTTTTTGCTGCTCTCCAAACTGTTTGTTCACTTCTGAATCAGAGCCAAGGGACTTCTATAACTAACACCAACAAAACAGCTTTCCAAAGTGATGTGACAACACACTGAAAAGTTCTTGTAGCAAATATATCACCAGTGTTGCCATTAGCTCAAACTTCATTTAAACTGATGAGCAGAACTGTTGCCCTTAGAGAGTTAGACTTGCCCATAGCAAAGGCATATACCAGTTTAATCAGAATTTGAATGCTCTGAGGGACTTAATGTGGGGTTAGTAGGAAAGACAAGGCAACAGAGACCCCAGCAATAGGAACTGAAAGAAAGATGGCTTAGCTAAATGCATGTGGGCAAGGACCTGAGAACACCTGGAATGAGGGCTATTAATGAAGCAGTGAGTGAAAGCAGTTTGGTGCTGTAGGCAAGGATCCTGCTGGACTTTCCTGTTTCTCCTCTTCTAACTAGAGCAGTCCACAAAATTTTACCTGTCACTCTGGTGGGACAGGACTCTGGAAGGATGAATCTACATTTACAGAAACCTGTCTACAGCCCATTATGGGTCCTACAGCCTGTTTTCCATTTGTCATTTGATAAAGAGGTACTTTAGTAGCAGTGTGCCCAAGAAAAATTCTTTAATAAATTCTCTGAAACCTTAATTACTATGCAGATATAAGAACAATAAAAGAAGTAAGAATTACTAGGAAGCCACTTGACAGAAAATAATCATTTTCTTCTCTGGCCTAAAGAGAGACTGTACAGCACTTTGGCCTCCAGCTCTGTTACATTAGACTACCTTATAAGCAAAAGTATAGCTTGGGTTTTTTTGACAACATCACAACAAATTTGCTTGGTCTTTGTTTCCATTAACATATAATAGATAACATTCTTTTTAACTGCTGTACAGTCTAGTATTCACAGAGCATCCAAGAATATCTTTACAATGTTCATTTATGATCACTAGTAAGCATTTCCACTGTGCAGAATTCTAGTTTTTTGAGTTTCACATAGTATGATTGTCTTTACAGAAAAGTGGAATTTTTGAGAACAGGCTTAATAAGACTGTTTCTTTCTGGTTTTAATTCTTCAGTTCCTCACTGTGCTGAACTACGACAGCCGCATCGCCCACCACATTTCAGTGATGGAGGAGACTCTTGGCATCATGGATAAGGTAAATCCCAAGTGAACCACCACATTTGAGAGACACATCCTTAGTTTAAATGCAACTCCTCTCCTTCATTAGCAAGAGGTGTTTGTAAGGAGTAAGTGCAACTGATGTAGGCATACTAACTCAAGGACTGGAGCATAGCCGTAACAGTGCACACAGATGAATATATATATCCATCTATTTATGCATCTGGCTTTCAATAGTTTCTTCAACTTGTGCTGTCTACAGCAGCAGTTCTCTAAAGTCTTTGGAAGCAGTCATCATACATGGATTGGTGCATAGATCAACCCTACGGAGAGAAATCTACTTGCTCTGTTACTGGAATTAAATGCTTTCCTTCCTGAACATCTGAATGCAGATCTGCTTATCACTTCTTACACAGCGCTGCCTATAAAAGTCACTCTTCCATTTCTAATGAAGCATTCTTCCAGTCTTCACTGCTTAATGTTTCTCTCCAGGAGCACCAGCCTGTTCATAATATCACTACCCCCCTATATTCAAAATAAGAGACACAACAATCTGATTTGCTGGCTCCCTCATCTATTTCAACATTCAAATTGTGATTATCCTTGTTTTTAAGTGATTCCACTGGATTTTCTCCAGGTTGCTCTAGCTGGCATCAGCCTCCTCTCCCTCCTCAAGCTTTAGTATTTATCTTGTCCCTTTACAGCCCATCCGACAGCTTCAGCATAACCCTTTCTTCAGCAGCTCCTAGCAGTCAAGAGAGTGTTCTCAACTCACTGATTCCACTGACTTCCTTTCCTCCCTTTGCCTTTCAGGTTTTATCTTTAATATATCTCTCTCCCTGACCCACACCTCTTTGTTCCTTGTCTGCTACTTATATTAGAACTCCATAAAGCATACTGGAATACAGTGTGTGTGAAAGACACTATATGACATAAAGCTAGGATATGCTACTAGTCAAATCAAAATACATGAAAGTTTATTGAGCTACAGTGCATTGTTTAAGATTCTAGGTTTCCATCATAGGTTTTCCTGAACAGCTTTTGTATCATCTCATATATTTGCTTTATTCATTTGGAAATGGACAGCTGCACAAGAAGAATGTGAAGAACCGTCAGAAAAGAATTAAAGAGTTGGAGAAGTGCATCAGTTTAAAAGAGGAAGCAAACTACGAGCTCAGCCTGGAGCTGAAAGAAATGCTTGTCTCTGTTTCAGAAAGGAGGCATATCTTTGAGGCAGCTGGTGAGTCACAGTAATGCACTTTACATCACAAGCAAAGAACATTCAAAAAATATCTCCAAGGCTAGATGGTCCTGTTCTCCATCAGCATCAGCTAAGGGGCAAGGAGCACCTATTTCTTACTGTATGTGCACAATTAGCAGTGCCCTTTCTACCACAACAATTTAACATTGTTTACTTAAGAGCATACCTACAGATTGTTGCTCTTGTAACCAAAGTTAATTGACTAAATTGCTGAAACTATTTAAGTCAAAATATTATAGTCATTAATACCTTCATTAGGCAACATGCTTTCATTCTTTCTCAGAACTGTTCAACCCACTTCTTTCCACCCATTCAAGGGAACAGAGGAAGTAATGTGAAGCTGAGAAGGGTATTCACTATTAGGAAAACTGTAGACATCTTTCCACTAGTAAAACAGTTACAGATTTTCAGAACAGTGGGTACTTGCTAGAAACTAAAGGAAGCATTCCCAATGCCTTTTTGAAATTTTTTGCTTTATTCAGTACTATAAAGACTCTTAAGACCAACTGCAAGCCTTTTTTAAAATGCTTGCCAATTTTTTACAGAACTTGGAATAACCCTGTGACAGATCCAATATAAATATATAGACTATACATCCCCTACAAGTACAGACTAACCCTTGTATTTTGTTTTATGCAGACACACGGCATGTTTCTGAAAAGATTGCAAAGCAGCGTTACCGAGAGATTTTGAAGCAGAAACACCTACGGGGTCTTGTAAAGGAACAGGAAGAACAGTTTGAAATTCTTCAGGCAGAAGTTGAAAGGCTGAAATCAAGAACATTTCCTATTCTTTAAAAATCAGAGTCCAGGTAGATGTATAATACCATGGTTTTTCTAAGAAAAAAAGCTTGGACGTCTACCTTTTGTCCCTGAACTTTTCTTTCCACAAACAATTTCTTCTGTAACTGCTTTAAAAACAACTTCAGTTTGAAGGATGCATGTTTGTCTGTTTTGTACATTTTATACCTAGTCTTATCCCCATCACATTTCAGTTCATGTTTGATTATATAAACCATATAGCTCATTACATAAAACAAAGGGTACAAGAAAATGTAGACTGATAGAAGAACCAGTGTATTTGCGTACCCTTAGTCTGCAATATGCAATTATAGAACATTTTGAAGGTAAAGTACTGCAAGAAATCTATGAATTTGCATCTGCTAAAATTCATGTCTGTGGCTTTGACTTCGTTTTGCTTTTTAAAATATATTTACACCTGTGATGGCACAGGTGTAGGTTGCTGAGAAGATGAAGGTATGCTTCAACACGACCATGTGTGCTACCTGGCCCAGTCCTGAAAGCTGCTGCACCTTATGATAGCATTATTACCCACAGCCACCAGTAGCTGTGGCTGCTTCCACTGGCAGAATCATAGGAAAATGAGGTTTGGAAGCATCTGGCCTCCTGAAATAGTTGCTGCTATCTCCCACCCCTTTGCATTGATATGCAGTATATTCTCCTGCCAGATCTCTCCAAGACAACTAAGAAAGATAAAGAACCCTTCATAAAATTAACTACTGCTGGAGACTGATCTACCTACTCAGGTATTCTCACCGATTTTTATTTCCCTCTTCCATGGTGTGTTGATTCTTCTCCTCCTTTCATAAATTCACATAAAATCTAAACTCATTCCAGTGCGAGACCATTAATAGCTTTTTTAACAAAATTCTACACTTGTAAGTAAAACTACTTCTGTTGTGATCTTGTACACAACCTCCTTACAGCTGTACACCACCTCCTTTTTTACTTTATCATCTCTAACTGGGGTCTGTAAGGATTCTAATTATATCTTCATTCTTCTTACAAGACTTTTTTCTTCCTGCTGAAACTTCCCTAGAAGCAGCAGAGTTCCAAATTTGCCAAGGATCCCTAGGGGAGAGAACCACCCCCTTCACCAGGCACCATCATCTTTTTTTACTAAGCTAAGAGGCAGAAGAAATAGTGTCTTAATACTGAAACTACGATTAGGTTGTTCTTCATTAATTTGCTGTGGACAGCAAGTCAGTATTCTTAAGAGCAAGTTGTGGGTACAAATTTAAGTCTAATGAGCCCTATCAATGTTAAAAGGGTCCGTATGATCTCTGATTTTCTTTCCCTTATGAGAATAAAGGCAGACAGAAGTCACCACGCTATATGCACAGACCATGATGAGTAAATAAGTAATTTCAAGTTAAGATAAAAAAAAAAAAAAAAGAAATTTTAAAAAGGCAACATTTATTGGAGGATAAATGAAATGCTTAAGTTTGATTCAGCTTTAGGATGCTGTAGTTGAAGCACTCCCATTAGACAAGGCCATGTTTTTCTTATTTATTTAAAGAGAGAAAACACCTTGGCTCTCACATGAAGTAGTAGAGTAGACAGATGTTGGTTGCAATTTTCTTGCCTTCTCTTCTATTATCTCAGGCTGTGGCAGAATGCTTAAGAGACAGCTTCCCTGAAGACAACTGTCTGGACCAGTATCTGAAAATGATTGCACTATGGCACATTTCCTTCAGTAATAATTAAAGTTATTGAGAACATCTCATTGCAGCTTCAGAATATTAACAACATAAAAATTAGTTATCTTTACTTAACTCACAAAATGCCATCATTAACTGACTAGCAGCAGTAAGACATTTGTAAAATGGGGATGTATATGAACAAAGAACTGAACCCTTCCCCATCTGAACATCAACAGAAACAATTAGAGTTCGTTATTTCAAGACAAGTAACCATGCAAAGACTAATCAAAGAATGGACTGCCTTCCACCTGCTCAAGTATGACTTGATTTCATCATATTTTTATTAAATAACAATTCACTGATCAAGTTATTAAGCCAGGTTTTCCAAAACAGCATGAGTTCAATCTTTTCCATTAAGTAATGCCTTTTACAGTGCCTACTGTATCTAGGTACATAGCTTTACAAGTATCTCCTGAGAAAACCTAACCTCAAAGTATAAAGTCCACTGTCTGATCAACACTTCTTATGTGATCAGAATTCATTCAGTATTTTCTGCTTTTGCATATGTGTAATTGAAAGCTTTGCACCTGTAGATTATGCATCAACAAAATCTTCTTCTGTTCTGCTGTAGTGCAGTAACTGGTCTTCTAATCCAAAAGTATCTATCAGCTGAGTGAGACTCACTTTCTTGCCATCTGCAGAAAAGGCTGACTGTAGTTCATACAGCATCAGCTGGGTACTATTTCTCCATTTCACTATTAAAGCCTGCAGTTCAGACAGGTTGTTCTGAAATTGGGACAAAACAAAAAAAATTTTGTAATTTGCTGAAATGCAGGGGGGGTTGATATGCTGCAGATCTATTTTTATTAAATGCCTTAAACTGAGACAATACACAAACACCACACACACAAGAGTGAGTCGGTACTGTTGCTTAAATTAATAATGAGGATTACACTATGAATTCCACTTCAAAGAAAGACTTAAAATTGCTTTTTTAGAGGTTCACCTCACCTTAGATCGATACATCTTAACCAGTTTGAGCCTTCGAAGTAGCTCTTCCTTCTCTTGCACTTGTTTCACCAGCCTTACTTTTTCTTCCAGGGACTGTTGCTGACTAAGATCAACCTGTAGCACATCAGAATTCTCTGCTGATCCACAGAGACCACTCTCCTGTAAGCGACTTTTGAAACATGTATGTCCAGTGCCATTTCTTTCTAGATTTTCAGAACCACCTTGTAATCTGGAACAATCTGTACTTGTCTTTGGCAAGCACCCTTTGTCAGCATCAGCACAGTCTTTTTCTTCAGCATCTATTTTGAGCCGCTTTGCCACTGTAAAATTAGCATTAAATGAGCGTCTTGTTTTCCTTAATCGCTCCCTCAGAGCTGCACTCATTGGCTAAAAAAAAAAAAAAATAAAATAAACAAAAAAAATCCCAGAAGGATCAGAATAATCTAATTTTTGATCAAATTTCAAAGAATTGTTAACACTGGTTATTATTTACATAAAATTTGTTGTATATGTAAAGATCATTGTAAAGCCAGACTTCCTAATTCTCTCTATAGCTTTCACAAACTTGAACAAAGTTAACTTCTTCCTTTTGCATGTATTTGCACACACAGCTGCAAGACATGGAAAGACGTACCTCCACATTTTCTAGGAGCAAATCCTGTATTCTATTGAGGCAAACCTACTCATCTAGTCTTTGTGCAGAAGATATACAGCATATTTCAACTTGGCTAATTTTATTCCATCAAGTTCCAATTTCCCCCTCTAGTTTAATGGAGATAATGGCTGGGTTTTTTACTGTTCCATCCCACCACACATACACTTTCTGTATTAGCACTAATATAAAACATCTGTATTTTACTTGAGAGTATTAGAAATGATTTGTATAATTTTGACTTGTTCATGCTTTGAGATCCTTCACTGAAAAGCATCTTAAAAGTGATTTTTTTTTCTTCAAAGCAAGTTAACAATTATTTTTTATAATCTGTGTCTAACATTTTTACCTGTGAAAATATACTAAAATATGGGAGAGAGGAACTGGTTAAGGAACACTTGCAAACTAGCCATATCCTATATAGGTCCGGATGCTGAGCATGACAGCATCACCATAACGCATGCTAGGATGAACACCAAAGTAGAGCTCACCATTATGGAGACTATACAAACTGAAAGCAATGTACTTTGTTTAAGTGCAAGCAGAAGTCACAGAAAGTCATTCTGTGTACACAGGAACCCAGAAAACTAGGATTTGAGAAAACTGAAGGCAACAGATTAAAACAAAACCAACAACAGAACCCACCACAAACCCTAAATAGTATTTAAATTATTAGTATGGCATTTGGGTTATACCGCTGCTCCATCACTTTGTATTCACAGCAAACATCTGCATATTCAGAGCAAACTATACCAAGCACCAAGTAAGGAATTACCTGGACAACCTTGTAGTTATGGGTATAAGCTACCTATCTTTAGCCTTCCAGCAAACAGTATCTCAGTGACTCCTGACTGCTTGATGCTTTCACAAGCATTTTTGTTACTATGGATAGTCACATTATTGGAAAAACAAATAAGTTCTCATACCTGTTTCCCTGAACTAGTCCCCGGTGGAGCTGCTGTCCCAGAATCCTTTGGAGTATGGCACAAAGATGGCAGTTTCTCAAGCACTGGTTCTTCCATCTTGAGATGGATAGCAGTTTCTGTTAAAAGACAGAATGAATTATGTATGGTGCCATTTTCACCCGATTATAATGAGCCATGTGGCTGCAGAAATGAGTAAAAAGCTCTAATAAGAAACACTAAGGCTTATTTTCTAATTGGTAAGTTCAAAAAAGACATCTGCGTAAGTTACACAACTGTTTCATATGCTAAGTAATATCTTGCTTTGTGAATGGCTTTTCTTCAGGAGGATGAACGACACTACTAACTGGTATAAAGTATCTTACTATGAATTTTGTATATTATTTTTCCCTCACTCATAAAGCTCTATGGATTTTTTTCTGTAAAGATGAAAAATATTGTAAAAAGTCTTACAGGTATTCTCCATTATATTTTTTTTTTCTATCTGATATCCTTTTCAAGTGTTAAAAGGAACAAGACAACTTATGAAGCAATTGAACCCATTACAGTATGCCGATAAATCCAAGGTCAGATCCTGCAACAAACTCATCAAAAAAAGCTCACTCTAAACAAACTGTATCTTCTTAACCTGAATGACCCTTACTGCTTGTCTAACTCAAAGGAATAATCCTTACTAAGCCAGGTTGTGAAGAACCAGTCCTTTCATTTAACTGCATCCCAAGTAGTGATAAAAGGATTGTTGTGAGCCACACAATTTTTATTGTCCACATGTATAAACAATTAATCTTTTCTATAAAACAAAATAATTGTGTACCCAGGTCCGTGAAAATAATCCACTGTCTCATTTGATACTTCTGGGGATGCTGCTTAAAAAAGTAATTACTCACACAAGTAGAATTTTAGATTAAAAGCATTCCCAGTTCGCTCAGCAAAGTGCCTTAATTAAAATGATAAGTCATAGCTCACAGCATGTACCAACTTCAAATTGATTTGGCAATGTTTAACTTAGTTTAGCACTTGTGAACCACCTGCTAATGACCAAAGTGCACCTGGAAAATCATCAGCTACACCTCCCTTTACCTGCAAATCGCAATTAGGAGTTTCAAACCAGAAGCCTCTTAAAAATAAAATCCTGCAAGCCAGTCACTAGGCAACCCAAGACTGGCACAAGGGGCTTCCTCTTCAGAGATGAAACATACCAAAACTTCAGCATACCAAAGCTTTAAGAAACCAGCAACCCTGGTCTTCCTGGCTCTATACCAAAGGATGCAGGTCCTCATTTATCTTAGAAGTCAATGTTCCCCTCAGTTGTTCAAAATTTGACATACAGTATTCTAATAAAAAATGCCAGACTTTAGTAAAGAAAGTCTGGTTAATTGGATATTTTAGCTATCTATCATTTAAACAGAAAGCCCACAGCACCCATTAAATATGATGCAAGTTATCACTATTCTTTCTTAATGTAAACAAAAGCCTAGAAAAAGCTACTGTCATGGCTATGTATACAGTATGTCACAAATATGTAATATATCTTACTAAGCAGCAAAATAATTTCAAGCCTAACAGCTTCAACAGACTTGTTCAACTTTTTCAAAGAAAATCATGCAACTCTCTGCCTTTACATTCTAATGCAGATTATTTGTCTTCAAATGACCATGACTACAATGAATACTTTTTCCAGTGGTTCACTAATGCTGTTACTTTAACTCTGCTTGGCAGCACATTCACATAGATCTCCCGCACTCTTAAAATCCTTCCCCAAAATCTCAGCCTAAGAATCCTTTACATTTTCAAGCCGTGATGCTATTTATCACACAGAAGAATAATTCTGTCCAGCAAGTAAGGAAAACTTGGGCCAGGAGGGGAAAAGAAAATTCTGTGCTTCGGTACTTACTTGATCTTGCACTTTAGCCAAGCCTCTGATACTACATGCCTCAGTTTTCCTGCTTATTGCTACACTGCGTAACAGGACTCACTCCTTTTATATTCTCCTCTCACCAACCGAGGGCTGTATTAACGACTTCCCTAGCTGCTTTTGCACCCTACAGAGAAGCAGAAAGAAGGCCGGGCAGCCCATAAGCAGAGCCACGGATCCGGGGAGCTCTTTCTGAGGTGATGCACCCTGGAGGACCAAGAGGCACCCCAGAAATGGAGCACGGCAGGGACCCGCAGCGCAATCGCAGTCCAAGCAGAGGCTGCTCACAGGCCGCAGAGCGAGGGGAGGCCCCTCACGGAGCACAAAGCCCCCAGCCCTGACGAGGCCTAGCCCGCCCCCAGGAGCCAGCTGGGCCGGGACCCGGGCGAGGGTCAAGGAAGGAGACAACCCGGAAAGACCCTGTCCCCTCCCTCCTCTATCCCAGCATCACTAAGCCGTAGAGAAAAGAACCCGCTCCCCTCAGATATGAGGAAGAGGAGCCGAGCAGAAAGAGCCGCCGAATCCGCCAGCACCTCACCGGCCTCAGCGCTTCAATCTCCCGCTTCCGGGGAAAAGGGGCGGGGCCGGTGGGGCGCCGGCAGTGCGCCTGCGCGCGGGCGCGGCGCCGTACCTAGCGGGCGCGGGTTGCTTTGCGCCTGCGCGCTGTGGAAGGAGGTGTGGGGTTGTGGGGCGGGCGGGCGCGCAAAGCTTGTTCTGCGGGCGGGCGGGCGGTAAATGCGGGGTTGGACGCCGCTGCCGCAAAGGTGCCGGGCAGAGCAGGGCTTCTGGAGCTCCCAGTGCGGGGCATCCCTGGGAACCTCGTACACGCTTCTGTTGCAGCTGGGCATGCAGGGCCATGCTGTGTCCCTTAGGCCGGCATGGGCCTGCCACCCTATGGCTGGGGTCTTGCCCAAGGCCAGGTGCCATCCATCTCCCTGCGAGTGTCCCTGTGCCAGGGAGGAGGGCTCCAGCCTCAACGTAGAGCGCTCCCCACCATGAGTGGCAGGGCAGGCCCAGGCCCAGCCTTTCGGCACAGCGAAGGGAACCACAACTCTACTTCAAGCCACCCATCACCTCTACCTCAGGCACTATCTCCTCACAGAAGGGGAAAAACTGTACCCAAGGAACACACCCGGAGACATGCGATCTGACCAGCGCTGTCCTGGTTGTGAGGGAAGGAGAAAGAAATGAAAATGAAGAAACTTGACTGGAAAAACAGGTTGTGATTGTGACAAGGAGCAGCCCCAGCTGTAGTTGCTGTCATGCAGTTCAGAGCAGGATTAGGGAGTACCCTGATGCTCAAAGGTGCTGCTGAAGCAAGTGTGATTTTTGTATCTTTATCAGCAAACTTCCCTTCCGTGCTGCAGACCTGGTTTCCCCATGTGGATTTATGTTTCTTAAAACTTATTTGTACAAAATGTTTTTCCAATATAACTGTCAGGACTGAGAAAATGAGCTGCGGAAGCCCCAACAGCGAAAGCTCCCAGCCCACAGGGATGATGTATCAGTGGTTCCTCTGGCACTGCCCGCAGCCAAACTGTTCCATGCTGCGCATCAAGGCCTCACGCAGCTGTGCTGAGTGTTGCACACGGAATACAAGCACGCACATGCTCTCACTAGATCATGCCCTTAATTTGTGTAGCAGAAATGCATTAATTTCCTGCCTGGTTCCTCCTCACAACCACAGGTGAGCATGCTCAGTTTTCTCTTTGCCTTGTGTAACTCCCATCTGTATTGAGACAAGATACACTCTTGCACTGAGAGGTGAGTAAGCACTGAGTGTAGGTGTGGTAATATGTTAGAAGGTGCTGTGCTTTTGACCATAAGTATACAGAGATTTACTCACTTCAAATAGAATTTCACAGGGATGATAGCAACCTTCTTCTCTTCTTCAGTAAAAAGTACCTAAGCATTCAAAGCTCATCTAGAACAAGTCACTTTGACAAATCTGAGAACTTGGGGCCTTTAGATTACTCCTTGTATAGGAGTTGACTATGTGGGTGAAACTGATTTAGAAATAATATTCTCAGCAGCAAATGTAGGAAGTTAGATTATGTGACTAAGTTGTATGATCTTTTACAACCATCTAGCAAAAAAACTCACATGATACCTCAACTGTTGAGGCAGTTTGGAGGCATTTTTTAAACCTGGCCACACACCCCCTTTTTTTTTAATACCTGCAGCTAATTTAATGTCATAAATATTTTATTTTTTTAATATGTTAAAAATGGACTCCTGAGTGCACCAGTAAAAGTGCTAATAGAACTTCTGCTGCAAATTTATCAAGTGGGTTGAATCTCAAATACACTGGAGCTTAGAGATGGCATGTCTCCAAGTTCACAACATATTCCCTTCTGTCTCAAGGATGGTCCCTGCTTTAAATTACTCATGCTCTGTTGTACAGACATGTTAACAGTTGAGTTGCACAAGAACAACAGAAAGTTTGAGATTTTAGATCATTTGCCAGCTGAGATTCCAGTAAGATTTTACAGGAACATAACACATGGAAAAGTCATCCTGTGCATTATCATTGCTATTTTATTAGAGCAACGCCCACGTGCCCCACCCCAAGTGAGGATTACAGTCTGTTTGAGACTGTGAATATGGAAAGACAGTTCCACACGTTGGGTTTATGAATTTAATGTGCTACACATAGAGTAGAGAAAAGGAAATATTATCATCAGTATTCACTAATGGGTAATCAGTCTAGGAAGAGATCCTGTTTCAGGTTGGTATTAAGTGTTTAGCTGTGTTTACCATATTTACCTATGGGTTTACTTGGTGTTTACATGTAGTACTGCGAAAACATGACTTGTCCAAGATCTGGCAGAAGGCCCCTGATGGTGCTGGGAACTAGAGTGTCATCAGTCACTATCCAGTGACTATCCAGTACTTTTATTGCAGAAACCCCATAGTGATGGATATTATGTTATCCACAACTTAATGATGGCAAACAGGAGTCAGACTAAAACCTTCTTCTCAAAAACTGCACATCTGTTTCCCTTGAGGAAAGAAGATTATCCATGTGTTATTGATACTGGCATGCTGATGGCACACTGTAGAGTGTTTCTCATACTGTTCAGTTAAGCTCACTGGTATGTGCACACAGCTAGCAAGTTCATTGCAATACAGTCTTTATTAAGCACTATAATGCTATTGCTTGATTTTTTTTTTTATTCCTTTTGTGATCAGAATAGTTTGGGGTAAGCAAAAAACCAGAAAAAAATGCATAGGAAATTGTGCACTGGGTAATAAAATTATTGAGCTCTATTTGCTGAACATACTGCTTCCCTTCAGAGAAACTTGTTTCCCCAAGGAACCAGAGGAAAATGTGCTTCCTGGTTTTATTTCCTTCAGTGTTTCTGTGATGACATTTTAGTGATTGGATTTTTTTTTTTTTTCCGTTTATGGCAGTTTGTCTGTACAATTGAAAGATATTCTCTATGTATCGTCTCTGTCATTAATCTTATATTACCAGAAGAGCACTAGGGCTCACACATCAGCACTGACAGGACAAGAACATGTTATATTCCCCTATGGGCATCATCTGTAGTAGCAAAGCCAAAGTGGAGAGTAATATAAAGGATACTGACTTTGGATTTAGAGACTCCAGTTTGACCTTTATGGGTTCTTCTCTTCCAAAGTGCCAGGAGCATCACAAAACTTCCATTTAACAGCTTGCTGGGCACAACAGCCAGGCCTTTTCTCCCTAAACATTGCCAATGAGTAACTGAGATGTTAGTCAACGTACTAAGTCTTAAGGCACATACACATTACCCCCTTCTATCATTTTTCTGAAATCTGTTGATCTTGTTTAAAGCCAAATGATGTATCCTGACGCATGAAGTACACTCTGCACTGTCTGCATATTCTGTCTTGCCTGAGGCAGGAGGGTGGAGTGTTTTTATGTGCCTAACCGCTAACTGCTGCAGAAATTTTTAAAATCCTACCCACTTCAGCATGGGCCTAGGGCTGTGTTTTTGCTGGCTGCAATTCACTCCTCAGAAAAATGTTCTGACTTGCTTATAGCCATGTAAATATATCAAGGGAAGGGCTTTATAGACCAGATTCCTGGAGTAAAACCAGTTTATTATAACAAAACCTGTCCTTAGGAGATAGATTCTGCTCTCATAATGGTGCAAATGTCCAGTAATTACAGTGAAGTCACTAGAATGACATCAGCATGAAGCTAAAGCAAAAATAAAATTTTGTTGCCTTTTCTACTTTACACCTGGGGCTTGCTTAGACTATCCCTTATTTTTTACTTCAATTTTCAAGGTACCTGTCTTGAAAACTGACATAATTTATTGTAGCTGAGGGGCACTGCAATTTGCCATTACAAAAGATAATGTAAGAGCCAGCTGAGATGGGCTTCCTAGTGCTCGCTGCTGCATGTGTGAATAACCAAGTGGGT
This sequence comes from Aquila spilogaster, assembly GCA_024606505.1. Taxonomy (NCBI): domain Eukaryota; kingdom Metazoa; phylum Chordata; class Aves; order Accipitriformes; family Accipitridae; genus Aquila; species Aquila spilogaster. The sequence goes on from JANHGO010000012.1 coordinate 17,049,710, forward strand.
GAGGCACAGTGCTAATAAAAGGGAACGGCATAACACTGTCTCTTATTTTTGTGTCTGCTTGTGGGATTTTCTCTGACATAGTCATGCCAAAAATTACAGTTTGAAGTCTTTACGAGACCGTAACAGACAAAGGAAACAATAAACAGACCTTCGGTGTTCTTGTCTTTGCTGGAGAACTGATTGATCATTATATTAAGAAAATTTAAGCCTTTTAAATCTAAGCCCTTGCCCAAACTAGTCCTTGGTACCGCTTTTGTTGTCTGTGATGGTCTGAGCATATTTTTGTGTTAAAGGTATTTGGATTGTAGTGGAGCTTGAAGAGTCGTTTCATTTTCTCACATACTTAATACAAAAGTTCATTTCATGCTGTGCACATGTAACTCTTAGGCTGCTTGCATTTATCCATGCTACTGAAATTGGTGAAGCTGGAAAAGTAGGTGTTGTTTATTTGCAAGTGCAGATGAGCTGGTTAAAGGGCAGTTACCCATAGTCTGGAGGCCTTGGGTAGATCCAGTGGATGAAACTGGGGTACCAAACAGGCCATCCAGTGAGCAGGTAAGCAGGGATGGAGATGCACACCTTACCTTCTTCCTGGACTCCTGGGGGTTTTACTGTTGCTTTGAGTGTAGGCATAAGTAAGTAGTGTCCATCATCACTTCAGCAGCATCACTGGTTATTGTTTTGTTTTAGAACAAATAACCATTCTACTGAGCACACCTCCTTCCCTACCAAACTGCAGCATCAGCAGGCAGGATTTAAAAAATACACTTCCTCCCTGTTATTAAGAAACAAATTAGGTCACTTACCTGAGGCTAGAGAAGGCCTTATAAAGTAAAAATTTAGAGGTCTTTTCCTAAGCATGAAATACAAATGTGGTGTTCACGGGAGTTTTCCATCTCTGGATACTGCTGACAATAAAGTCATGTCTAGAGGGCTGAGATTTCAACATGGCAATGTTGTCAGGCACTGACCATGCTTATGTTGCAAACCAGGCTCACAGGTTAATACAGTCATGTGAGAGCTGACTTAAAGCTCTCTCCTGTTTTCCTGATCATACAGTTAGTAACTTACATAACGTTTTAAGTGTGCATAATTGTTGTGATATGGGAGATATGTCTGTGTATTATTCATGCACACATAATCAAATATCTATGGACAACTGCTTCAGGATTGTGAGGCAGGCAATTCACCAAGAATTGTGAACAGGTATGAAACTCTCACTTTTTAAGGTAAAGGTTGAAGCAAATTCTTTAAAAGTCAAAAGACTTAAGGTACTCACGTGATGGGAACTCAATAAATACTTGCTTATCACCCCTCCTCTCAAATACTCAGCTACAGGGAAGGCAACAAGAATGTCTTCTGTGCCATTTCCTGTAGCAAATAAAATGTGCAGTGAAGCTTTTTGACTTCTCCTCATTTCTTGTGTAAAAAATGCTGTTTAAACCAGTTATGGCTCATTTCAAAATGGGTATTTCAGTGTTTGTAAGCTGTATTGCTTTTGTTCCAGTTATTTCCAAGGTAATTTCAGTGCAAATTTTCTATTCACATTCATAACTGAAATAACTGTATTTTGAGTCCCTTTCTCTACATAGGCATACAGAAAGAGCTTTACTGAGTGTGTGATATTTTCATACAACCTCAGTGGGTTGAAGTGATTATTCGTACATTATTTTTACTGTTGTTGTGTTGCCTTACTGCAGAAGGGCAGCTTAGCCCTTGTGACATTTTGAGTCATTGAGAAAGTTCCTGCTGAACTGAAGGGAAGCAGAACTATGCTATCCTGATGGCAGTCAGTAGAAGTGTGGCATATGGAGTGAGCTAATGGTATGATTTCATGTGGTGCTAAGATACTGGAATTGCAGCTGACTGCATTAGCGTAAGTGTTTCACACTGTGTTTAATGTGTGAGAAGGCAACCAGTCTCCCTTTCAACACATTAAGGAAACTGTATTTTGGGTGAAGAAGATTTGTCTTAAAAGGAGTCCAGGAATGCTGAATTGATGCTAAGTGAAGAAAGAAAATTCTTTGGTGAACCAGGTTAGCAAGTGCTACCCACTTTAACTGGGGATGTCTTCCTATCGGTAACCCACGTATCTTTGAGGTTATGTGCTGGCATCAGTGACCTCCATCACACATATCGATAGTCACTGAACAAGCTCTCTTCATCATCAACCTCTTTGATGACAGCCATGCCATGCCATTTCAAGTAACACTCCTGTAACTGGAAATCTCCCAGTATATTCACAGCTGAAAGAGTTATTCTGGTTTTGATGTTTTAAAGTTTAGTCCATTTTTTCCTTGAGTTAATTACAAGCGTTTTATGTGTAACATATGCCAGAATAAGCTATTTCATCATTGTTAAATGCTTGGTGGTAACTCAACACATGGGTATGCACTGACAAGTTTTCTCTTGAAAGACTCCACAGGAGTTAGATCAGCAGATAGATCACCCTGGAATTTTAGCTAGCATATACCCTGCCTCTTCTTAAGTCTGTGAAACGGGGCATGACTAACCTTAAAACTGTCCACACTGATGTCTGGATAGGAAGTCCTATGTGGGATTCATTTTTCTAGGATCAACAGTGCACGTATGGGTGCATTCTACTTAATAATGTGTGATAAATGGGTGCAAAGAGTAATCAAGAATATCATCATCTACTCCATGCAGTTTATTTTGTTTGGTGACATGTTTCTTTTCCATTTCAGTGAGGAATTCTGGGTCAGAATTTTTTTTCCTTTCTAAAATCAAGCCTAGAAGCTGTTAAACTATCTCTGGTCTAACACTTCCTTGTCTGAAGCTTTTCTCTCAAACCTAGAGAGACATGCTTTCTCACAAATATCGCTATAATGCAGGAGGTACTACTACTTATCATTACCAGTTAGTGTGCCTAGCTGTAGCTGCTGATTTTCTGAAGATGTGTTAAAAAACAGAAAGAAGGACAGTAGACAGAGATTGGAAATGGCAAAGAGGAGGATCTCTCCTCCAGACAGAATGTTTGTGCCAGTACCTGTCACTGGAAAGTCTTGGTGTTTTGCTGTTGCCTTCTCGAAGAGTTTCAGGTTCCACTTAGAACAAATAAATAGCTCTCCTCACTGATCTCCAGCTTCTTGGGTACGCCATGGGTACCTCTTGCAGGTGAGAAGTAGAAATACGTCTCAAAAGCCAACAGTGGTGAGATGCTGAAAGTTGATGCGGGCCTCCAACATCAGAGTCATGGCATAACACTGCTAGGAAAACTGCAAATGGAGATGCTGCCCTTTCTGCTCAGTGCTACAGGCAATGTCCCTCAGTTCTGCCAGTCTCATTATTCCAGCTGTAGTATGGATTTTTAACGGTCAAGCCTGCAGTCTAATTTTGACCCCAGACATCCAACCTGAGGTACAGCTCTCTGGAGAGTCTGCCAGGCAGTGGAGAAGTTGAGAAGACCTCAAGAAGCTAAAGAATTCATACGTTTTCCTTTTATCATGAACCTGAGTCCACCAAAGATACATTGCCATGCATATTGCCAAATTTCAGAAGCAGGCCAGAGTGAAGTCATTCTGTGATGCACTCTTAAGACTTGGGTGTGTCACCAGAAACATAGGAGAAATACCATTGAGGAAGAACAAAATAGCAAGGATGTGGCTCATATATATATATATCTATATATCTATATATCTTACACAGAAATATTTACTTTTCCTTTTGTAAGTAAACCTATGTGCAAGAACCATCCTCACAGATACGATGGAGAAGTTGCAATGACTTATCATCCAAAATGTGGAGGATCAAACCCCACACCCTGAAGTCACCGTGATAAGCTCTATTGCTGCTATTAATTATTGCTGCCCTTATTTTTGAAACAGCAAAGCCACATGGGCCAATTTAATCTTTAGCTTAGCTGATTTCATGGGAATTGATGATTTTATGTCAACAACTAATTTAATTTAATTAATTTGTAAGAATTTTTTTCATCTGCATAATTTGGGTAGAAGAAAGGTAGGAAAAGTGGGATAAGATTAAATGCTCCTCAAGTGCTTTCTTTGAGGGAAGCAGCTAAGCCTTCTTCAGTGTTTTGGCCTGTTAAAGCTGTTACTAGAATGAATGCAACTGCAATCTAAGATTCCCTTTACATTTATGCCCCACAGGTGCAGCCATGTTCGAACTGATGCTGTAAGTGATTAAACTGTGACTTAATGTTCATCATCTCAGGTGGAGGAATCCCAAGAGGTGGTCGCCAAATCAGGAAGCTCTTACATGAAGAGATGGGTATGTGTTCAAATCAGAGCATCATTAGAATATATTACAGAAAGGGATGATGACTGTGTTTTCCCACTGATGTTTTAAAAATGCAGAACCTAGGTAAAGTATTAAAAAAATGCATTGAAGGGACACTCTTAGCATATTCTTTCTAATCCTTTAAAATACTGTTCGCAGTTGTCCCTAACAGTTCCTGAATACTTGACACAGGAATATTCTGTGAATATTTCACATGCACACAAGTACATAACAAACAATTCTCTTGTATTTGACCATATGCTTGTTTACTGCTAAGTTGTTTATATGCTGGGAGCTGTACACCCTGATTTTTTATTGTACGCTTGCTTGTATTGCTTCTAGATGCTGGTCTTTTTTCACTAGTTTGTTATTGTTCAGTTGTGCAGACACTGTGCATTTATTTTAGGAAAAGCTGAAGGATTCCACTGACACTGCAAATAGCTACAGCAAAGTAAACAGAACAGAAGTAGGGGTATGTAATTCTATTAGCCCCTTTAACACCAACCCAACCATAGTTCACTGCCCTCCCTCCTGTGAGCTGATTGCTCTTGACTCTGGCAATTGCTTAGTTTCTGTTTCCATTCCGTCTTCTTCCCATTTGGTCTCTGTCTTCCTGAGTTTTCATTATAATATTTTATGTGCATGTATTGGCTTGTTGATTTCTTTATGTTTTGCTTGATTGCATATGCTTGGCATGCATTAGCTACCACAGATGCTGATCTGTCTGCCACATTTTGTGTACTCAAATGGAGGGGATCGAACCTCTTTATCGATGAAGATGGGGATATATGTGTGTATCAATGTCTGAGTAAGCATTAGGTATTGGACATGGCTGTTCATTAGCAAAATAATTTGCTTCTGGACATATTAAGCACATCAGTTTCCAATATACACTGTTCATGCCTGCACTGTTAAGGAAATACCTTATGAAACTCTAAGTTAAACACTGCCTGTTGGTCAGGTAGATGAGGTTCACAACAATTCGGCACTGGTTGTCCTTCACCAGCAAAATATGGTAGTTTTTACCTGCAGTTACAAGTTTAAAGACATTTGCAAAACTGCCAGATTGTTATTATCAAAACAGTAATTAACTGAAGTGTCATGCAATTAAACTAGACCAGCGTGTGTTTGGCAGCCTTGGGCAACACTAGCAATGAAGTCCCCGGTTCAGCACAGTACTTAAATATTCATGTATCTTTAAGCGTATGGGGAGTCCCCATGAAGGCTAGCGATAGTTCTCAGTGATCAGAGGTCTAGGAAACTCAGTGTCTGAGGAAGGCTGCAGGAATGGGAAAAGCTTAGTCTGCTGTTGAAAACCCTAACGGCATATATGACAACAGAATTCAAATACATAAAAGGTGGTGGCAAGAAAGGAGATAAGTTACACTGAGAATGGGAGAGAGGAAGTGATCTTCAGCTGAAGCAGGAGATACTTGTTTTGGAACTTCAAGACATTTTCTAACAGCAAGTATGGTGAGATACAGACCAGATAACCTTGGGAGGCTCTGAAACCTCATGGAAATTTTTAAAAGTCTTTTAAAGGAAAATCTATCAAGGAGCTGGGTCTTGGGACAGAGAGATGGATAAGATACTTAATTGAAGGCCTTTTTAGCGTTATTTTCTACAGTTGTATAATTTTATGTGCTTAAATTTACACATGTACATCAAAATAAATGTGTAAAGACTCTCACAGAGTTCTTTACAGGCTTAGGCAAATGTTATTCTGTCAGAAGGGAGATCAGTGGATCAGTGTTCTTACAGGGCTCCCTGTCGATACCTCATCTTTCCAAAAAACTGGATTCAGTGAACTCAATGTACTGAACTCCAAAAAATCAATACACTTGCTAGTGAGGGTTCTTCACTTCAGATCACCACCTATACTGTGTTTTATCCATTATTTTTATCTTGCCATCATACCTAACAGAACTATTTTCTTAGTACAGATTTTTAATATTTGCGGGGGCGGGGGGGTGTGTGTAAATATTTTGTTCTGAACTCTTTAATTTATGCTGGAAACTAAAAACATCTTTAGGTGCTGTGATTACAAAGCCTTCAGCTGCCAACTTTAATCATGGATGTTATTAAAGTAGAATCCAAAGAGCAGTTCCTTTGCAGGCACAGGGTAAGGAAGGCAGCCACCATAATACGCATCTGGCAACCCTGTGATAACAATAAATATACCAGAAATATACCCAGAAAGGTCCATGCCAGCAGAAACATCTGAAATGTGTAACATATGGAGTGAGGATGAGCCCAGGGTGCCTTGATTTTAATAAGAGAAGGCTGTGTGTTATCACAGGTCTCACAAGCGGAACTTCTGATGGAAGCAAATTAATGAGAATCTGAATCACTGTGAAATGAAAAGTTTGAGTAAAAACTAAGTTTCTAGCCAGTCATCTTGCTGAGAAGAAGTGACACACAACAGACCTGGCTTTTGGGAGAGGCAATACTTTTGTGCTTTGGATAAGAAACAGGGTTTTTCAAGCAGAGACATGAAAATAGAGATGGGCACAGTCAGAAGGTTCAGAGCCAAGTCAGAAAAAATGCCAGAAACTGGAAGCAGAGGCAACTTAAATAGCTTGGATCCAAGTTTTGAGTGTTCACTTGCAAATATCTTACTCGGAACTATTTTTAAAAAATCTACTAATCTGAAGTCAGTGTTCAAGCCCTGGTATAAGCAAGGCACCGAAAATAAAAGCTTCCTTTTTCCCCAGGGTTCTAGCCTACCAGCTGAGCAGCTGGAGCAAAGTGTACTTGCCGTCATGCCACCATTTCTCCTTTTGCTTTTGATTTTAAATACCTTCTTGGCACTGGAGAAAAGCTGGTTTGTAAAATGAGATCCTCTTGCAGGCTACATTATGTGAAGGAGTGATAGAATCACTGATGGCTGTTACTGGGGAGAGCAAGGAGTGAAAGAGTAACTCTGAGCCTAGGAGCCAGAGTTATACAGAGGCTTTCCCAGTAAAGCCAGCTACTGCTCATTGTCTTTCTCTGAATATTCCTTGTTTATATCTTTGTTGTTTTACTCATTGCAACTGAAATTGTAATACTCACCTTTTGAAAAAATGGTGAGCTATTCCAGGAGAGACCCCATTGTGCAAGGCAATGTGACCCCTGCCAACTAAGGATCATCTTTTCCTTGTAACCATCAGGAGAAATGTGTGAAAGAAGTCAACAGTTAAAATGAAGAAGCATTCCTGCCTAGGTCCATAGAAATATGAGTCCTGCTGAAAATAAAACCCTCCCAGTCAGCTCTGGCATATCGGAGAGCTGGCCCTACAGTTGTCACTTTAACATTGTAATTTTGATTGTAACAATGAGTTAAGATCAATTAGATGAATTGTGATAGATGCAGCAACTTGGGACATCTGGGTTCTAGCTGTGCATGAACTAACTGTAAGACCATCATGCATGAAAGACCTGCATGATTTCTACAGAAATTATTATTATTATTATTATTACTATTTTTGCTACTACTACACCAATAAACATGGTTAGATATTCCACCAACTGCATTGTACCTCTGTGTTTTTATGAAGCAGAAATAAATAATATCAAAGGGCCACGGACCCTCACTGATCTGTTCTGTTCTCTTCTGGGTCACCAATCTTCTCTTTGTTTATCCTTCAACAAACAGGTTTTGGTTGGAATTAGCATATCACTTGTGGTTTTGTATGGCAAAGGTGTGTCTGGCTAGAGGTTTGCTTGCAGAAGCATAATCTCTAATGAAAAGCGAGAAACTTGGAGAGGTGTGAGGGAATGGGAGCATAAAGAAAATAACCATGAATGGTACTGAATACTGCTTTTAACCCACATAAGAAGAAAGCTGCAAACTAAAAGATGGTCTAGATTAAAGAACAGTGAGGGATCGTAAAACAGATTGAAAAACACTTGTTAACGAGCTGCCAGCTATGAATTTTGACTTCTCTGATATTGCTCAAATATTTACTTTCATTCTAACTGTTGATAAATGGTGTGTCTCTAACTACTCTGTAACTCCAACCACAGTTTCCAGCTTTTAATATATCTGTTCATAATTAACTCAGAGTCAAGGCAAAAAAGAATGCGTGGGGACTGGCTTATTTTAACCCTTTTCTAATGGTTTCTGACAAGAAGTGCCTATGGGTCTGGTCTGTTGTTCTATCTCTGTGGGAACATTTGTATGGTCAGGAAGTCTGTGCCAGGGTGTCAGATGTCAATATGAAACTTGATCAAGATTACTGAAGTGCTGGCATATCAAAGTAGAAGGAAGGCCACAAATGCTATAACTAATTTCAACACAACAAGATACAGATGAAAGGCACCGTGAAAAAGATAAATAATGAGTATTTATAAAAATCCATATATAACAACAGAATTTGAGAAAGATAGGCCTTGTACCTTTTGGCCAAGATCTTAAAAAAAAAGCCAAATGTAGAACAAAGTTGCATCCCAATTTCAGTATATGCCAGCTTCCTCATGAACAGAGTGAAGATCTGTATTACCTCCAGGATAACCACCATGGAGCAGGCAGCACACTGTAGACACTTTCCTGTCTGCAAACCTTTTCAATGACCAGGTTGAGCAAAGACAGACCGCTATGCTTTCTGCAAACCTGATAAAAAGATGTCTTTTTGTAAAAAAACATTTCACCTTGAAAGTCAAGATAAAAGTATGTTCTAGACAAAGACACCTATAACTTCCCTATTGAAAGAGATCCTAGCAGACTCTGACTCTGCTTCAGATCTGCTGAACAGTATGACTCTTTTAATGCCTGTTTTTGATGTGTTCTTGTGGAGTCAAGAGTTGCTTATCATACCCTTCTACGGCATTTGTAGCTCTTACTACTCATGACAGATAGTTTAAAACTTGTTGACTTTGATTGTTCTGTACAGTGCATCTATCATTATCTTTGTTGAAGGATTGAAAGTCTGACATGTAATCATTCAGTCCATCCACCTTATTCCATTTCCCAAGAAACTGGTTGATAAACTTAAAATGGCTTAAGATATTCATCATGTGGATTAAAGATACATAATTAGGAGGAGAAAGATACTGTACTGGTAGGCAAGTGATTTAGAACCTGTGACCAAATCCATCACAGTCTAATTTGATGTCTTCCACTGTGAGCTTCCCATCCCTCTGTTGAGGACAAAAGCATTTGCCTTGCTTTCAGATCTGTAGATCAAAGCTTCTATGGATGCAGTATTGAAATTGGGATATGAGCTTCTGGGTTGTATTGCTTTAAAGAACTTTGGTCAGAGTTCTCTTTTTATTGAAGGTGCAATAGAAATGAAGTATATTTCTTACCCTCTCACATATTCTTCCTGCATCCTTGCCATAGGCCCTGTGTGCAGTATAGAACATAGCAGCTTTGGACTTTATGGCCTCTTTGCTTACTGAAAACAGCATTTAAAAAAAGACTTTAGAAATGTTGTATCGGTCTTTTATTTTGGACTCAGCTTTTTATTGGTGCTATAAACTACATACTTCTTATTTGCAATAATCCAATTCTTCATTTTATCACTATTTACTGAGCTGAGGAGATTTTGGGGGAGGGGGGGCATTAGCAAAGGTATACATAGTAGCCTTCAAAACACATAGTTAAACTGATGCTGTAACCAATGTAATAGCTCACATTTCTGGATAAATCAATATTACTTCTATCATGAATAAATGCTTATCAAAACAGGTGTTATGCACAACTTACCCACTCACTATAGATCTGATGGTGCATTTGCTTGCCTCAAGGGAGTGAATGTCCTTCCAGCAGACATCAGTAAGGATGGTGATCTTTTTTTGGAAAAAATAGTCAGGAAAGCTAAAAATCTTAGCACTTGTAAATTAAAGCTTCAGGTATTAAATCAAGGAGTAGAAACAATGCACTGTAAGTTAAATGAGCAGTTCCATTTTGGAAATAAAGAGTAGCTCAAGACACAGTTAAAGTGAATAGACCAGGGAAAGGTACTAAATCTGAACTTCAGTACAACAGCTCATACAACTCTGCTGCCAGTCACGTGAATTGAAATAATACCTTCCCTCCTATGACCACAAAACTTAGGAATTAATAAAATTCCATAGCTCCTTGCTAAAAAGAGAAGACGAGGAAAAGTTGTGAAAGGAATAGAAAGAGGACAGTTAATATCTCTGTCTTGAAGAGAATACTTCGCAGATGTTGAAGAAGGGAAGAGAGAAAAAAGTAGTGGAGGCATAATTTCAGTAAAGTAGGAGAACGTTTCCAAAGAAGACACAATTCTAAAGAAGTGTCACTAGCTCTCAATGAGATTAACTCATTCTTTATTTCAGTTATTTTTACAGTGTGAGAGAGAAGGGTCTCCAAGGCAGTCTCCAACCTCAGTACTGAGAACATGTACGAAGCTTCCAGCTGCCACATGAGGTCCGTTCTGGAGAGCAATTTCACCAAGAGTCTCATGTCCCATCTTGTGCTTGCAGTCCTGCAGGAGATCAGCAGTCTTCTAGCCATGTATATTGGATAATGGTATTTTATGCCTCTGGAATGTATCCTCTACTAAAGGAGTGCCATTTAAATTGGGGCTTTGCAAGCCTGCACATGGCAGGTGAGGCTGTGTGCCCCAGGAAAAGCAGGTGCAGCATGACAGCAGCCAGGAAGAAGGATTCAAGCCTTTTGGAGGACCAGTTCAGCAAATAAATAGAAGTAGAAACAGGAATAAAAACAGTTTCACACGCCTCCTTGCCACAAGCAGTTATAGCAAGTGGTATGATGTCACCTTCAGAACAAAAATAAGGTCCAGATTGCTCCTTTAGAGTGCGTGGTGTTAATCCAGATCTAAACAAATGCAACAAAAACAAGCACAATCCAGCTTTACACGAATGGAAACCAGTCTCTTGATTTAAATAAAACTGATTTGCAATACTCAGATAAGCATATGTTTGGAAATTGATTTATGGTTGTGAAGCACCCAGAGAGCAAAAAGCTGATGTAAGCTGAAATGCCCATCCCTGATAATAACACCAGTCTTTACTGTGATAAATGCCAGTCCATGATAAATCCCTAATGATCAGTGGCAATAAGCAGGGCTCACAACAGAGCATGTTCCCTTAGAGGGAACGCCTTAGTAGCCCAGCAGGGACTTTTCATTTGGTTGTTTACTTTGGCAGTGAAAAGTGAGCACCACCCTGAAATGCTTGAGAGCCTAATCACAGGAGGTACCTTCCTCATGAAGAAGGAGAAGGATCCTGTTGACAAGGACCATCTCTGGAACAGAAATCTTGTAGAACTCTGTAGTATTCCATTCAAAGTGTGGCTCGGGAAATTTGCTGAATGGCCTTAGTCTTCATCGTGCATGGGCCCGGGGGATAGCCAGAACTTCCCAGGATATACAGAGCACAGTTGTTGTAACATGTTTGTACAAACCCACTTTTTTCCCCCTCAGAAACATTGCTACCTAAGCTTGACAATTGCCCCAGAAATCTTACTATTTTAAAGGAAACATTTTCTCAAAGCCTCTTCAGCCTAGGATAGACTGTCTGATCACAGGGTTAGAGAGAACAATGTGAAAATTACAGGTTCAAATCACTGTACAGGTGTTTGCATATTCCAAATGAATATACTCACCACTGGCTTGGCCTTCTCTTGCTTCTCCACAAAAAAATTGGAATGCCTTGATTTCAGTTTGACATGGATTTCAAACTAAGAGGGGACTCTTACCCCATCAGTATTAATGTAGTGCCAGACAGTATCTGCTACATAATTTGGTCTTAGGAGAGTTCAAATATGAAGACAGAAACTCAGAGAGACAAGTTACTACTCTTGAATCTTAGCTATGTAAACCTGGCAGAACCGAGTGAAAAGTCAAACCTCATGATTATACATGAAATGTGTGTTTTTAAAATGTTTTTATTTGCCTGTTAAAGGAGTGGAAATATGGTTTTGTGCTTTCACCCCCCCCTTTACTATAAAGAGTGATCCCAGAAAAATGTTATGTGGGAACAATGTCCAAGTGTTGCCACCGTTCAGATCTGGAAAATCAGCTGTCTTATGCTTACCTTATCATTTCTGGGCTTAGATTGTTCCAGCCTCATTTAGCAGTGACTTTCTTCAAGTTCTGCCTAGAACCAGACTACAACTTGAAAAAGTTAGCAAAGAGGGTTCACAAATGGGATCTATTTAAGCAATATTTCTGGAAGAAATTCATGGTTTTCTTTGTTTAATTCTAAGTGGGAGGGATTTTCATTTTAAATTATAAAAATGAAAAAGAAATGTTGAAAAATGTTCTAAAGAGCTTTGTATTTTTTTTAAACCGTTTACTTTGGGAAAACTTGTATTCCCAATGATTCCTCTTACTGCCCTGGAAAAAAAAAAAAAGAGGAAAGGAACAAAAAGAAATTTTCCACTTTTTGTTGTTTTCAAACTCTGTTGGAAACAAAAATAATTTTTTCTTATAACCTTTTCTATAAAAGTGGTGTGAAAAACGAAATTGATAGAGAATTTTCAGCCAGCTAATGATTTTGCTCCATCATTTGTTTCCTCTATTGTAAAAAATGGAGAGATTATCCTGGTTCTGGATCTGTCTTTTCCCCTTCTCCTAACAGCCATATACTCTTGAGGGAACTCTCTTTAAGCCACACAAAATCTGCAATAATGTTGCTGGAGTACAAAACCAGGTTTGGCCCATTGTATTCAATGTCCTTTTTGTTTTCTAATTGAAACTTACAACAAAGGCAGTTTCATGATCAACATGCACATGCGCACAGGCACACCAACAAATGTGGACATGCCATCCGGGGACTGCAAAAAGCCTACTGTGTGCAAACATAAAAACTGAAAAGCTCAAAAACTTGATTTGGCTAATTTTTTTTATGCTTCTATATTTCCTAAAGTGGCAGACCGGCATGCCATGTAGATGGGGCACAGTAAAGATCTGTGTTAATAAAATAGACTGAGTTTGAATCATCATTTACTTTCTACCCTGAATCCAAAATCGCTAGGTACTTTACACGTGCTAGCAAAGATCCCTGCAGAAGGGATCAAACCATACATAGTCTACTTGTTGTGCTGCGTGTTTTGTGCTTTTAACATGTTTTCTCTGATCTGATACAATAGTTTCCAGCCTTTTTCAACTTGCAGACTTCTAAAGTTTTTTAAAGGGAGGGGGAAATCCCTCCATTGTAGACTAAAATCATTTGGCAATATGGTTATTTTACTTATCACAGGTACCTCAGAAAATCTGTGGTTGAAAACGGTGGGTGAAATGTACTTCATCCACAATGGGGCCCAAATTGTCAGGTTACAAAACAGAAAAATCAACATACTGAATACACATTTTAAATACCCTTATATCTGAATTCTTTTTTCCCATGGGTGATCATTTGCTCCTATGCTAAATCAGAATCCCTGAAAATTGAAGCACATTCTCTTGGTGACCCGCAAAGCTATATCTCTGATAAATTTGTTAGGAGATGGGCTCATTGTGCTTTCTTCTGGTGCTGGGGTTCCCCCACCCAGAATCAGGAGCGCTACTGCCTGCATGGCACTTCACATTTCACTGACATGAGTCAGTGAAGGAAGCAAGGAAAAAGGAAGCACCCTTTTTCTCTTGCACCTGGCAAGGCCATAGAGGGTCTACGTACACTGCAAGCACCACCTCAAGAGTGAGTATAAACCTGCCACCTCCATTAAGTCATTGACTTTCACTCCACATACTTGGTTTTGTCTTGGTCTAGGAAACCAGTAGTTAGAATTCATTGTATCAATACAGCATTTAGGACAGGCCAAGTTCTGGAGAAGATACACTGCAAAATCCCCTGCATATTGGTTAAAAAAACTTCTAGGGATTGCTACTAGGCCTTTGGGGATATGTGAAAACTAGTGACGCCTGCTTATATTTAACTGTGCATTTTAGATCAATCTGGACTGCGTGAGCAAAGGAGGGTTGGCCACTGCTTATGCTTTGGGCCTGCCCCCAAGCTGCTCTGGAGCTCAGGCTAATGCTCTCTCTTAGCACAAGCTTGTGTGTAAACAATGTGGATAATGAGGAAATCTATTATGAAAGCAAAGTTAGATCTTGACAATATAGATATGGCTAGAAAGCCTGGGGATGGGATACAGAAGATGTACCACAAACAGTATAGACTCAGTTGCAGTTCAGCTTATTGCCCCTGCAGTGATCCCCAGTGCTTGGCCAGGTTCCTGGGACTGGGTATGAGCTATAGGCTTTATGCACAATCTTGTGTTTAATTTCATTCTCTGTGCCCAGGTACTTTCAGGAGATGTTCTTGCACTATGTACAAACTCACCTGAGTGACAGAGCATCAGTGGCACTTCTGTTCCTAAAGTCTCCTGAAAATCCTCTCTGGGCTGTGAAATAATCCTTGATCCAAAAATGAACCCTTTGAAACTTAGCAGGGAAAAGGACTTCCAGGGCAGGAATGTATAGAGCTGGAGAATGGGAGAGCAAAAGAAAACTGCTCTTGGAGACCCTTCAGTCACCCTCCCATGTGTTTCCTATCCTGCTAATGAGAATCCCTCTCTCTGTATAGGAGGTGAGTTGCTGCAAGCTGTACTTGAGCCAGGCAGAGATTTTCCATCAGGATTTTTCTGCCAACGTGTGTTTTGAATTTTCTGTCAAGATGGCAGACAGAAATCAGGCTTATTTGCCAACACTCACAATTTTCTCAGGTACATCTCCAAGACAAGTGTTGTCTCCAGCTTTTGTCCTGTGTGTGCCATTGCACTGCAGTTCTCCCTGTTGCTTTTTGTAAAGGTGCTTAAACTCGCAGGCTTTGGACTGGCAGCAGGTAGAACTGGTTGAATTGTTTGTTGGAAAAACTAATTGCTTGGAATTTTGACCATGGGTATGGCTGGTGAGCAATTCACAAATCAGATCTTGTTTTCTTTGGGGCTGCCAGAAAGGTGGTGGTTTGGGTTTGGGTTTGTTTTTTGGTTTTTGGGTTTTTTTTTTTTTTTTCCGCATGCTGCCAGTTCTTTATAAACAGTTTGCTTTGACTTTTCTCCATTACTTATATTGGCAGCACCACAGCCAGGTCATCTGGCATTGGTTGTCCCTTTGCTGTCTGGCTGACTGAAACATTTGATGTGCGAAGTTAGCAAATAATGCATTTTCTGGTGCATATTTTTTGTCTGAAAGACACTGGTGCTAAAACTGTTTTAAGGGTTCACAGGTGAGCTTGCAAACAGTCAGTAGTTTTCTAAAAGGTAGGGGATGGGAAATTATGTGATCCTGTGAATCAAACTTTGCATTCTCTTAAATAAAATACTCAAGGACTGTTTTCCTTTGTCTTTGACCAAGCAGATTGGGCAGTGGCCTTATTGTGAGGAACTAGCAGCATCAAACAAGAGACAGTGCAGCTCATAGCTCTGCTGCTGTATGCCGCACATGTTGCAGGCAACTCTTAACCTATAGGACAAAATGAAAGGGATTATTCATCATGCCAGCACTGGGAAGGGAGGAGTCTTATGGATGAAATTGACTGACTTTAAACTCACAGCATACCCCTCAGAGTGGCAGTGATCAGGACCATCTGCTTCACAGCTGTGCTCCCTGGCAGATGCTGCAGTTTGCTGGACAGCTGGCATAGCTCCCTAATTGCCATGGGTGGGGGGAGAGAGAGGGAGAAGGAGAGGGAGAGAGAGGAAGAGATAACAGCAGGTCATCTTTGCAAACAGGTCTGTTAACATCCTAGCCTTGATGCCATTAGAGGTGAGTCTGACATGGGTAATAACTCCTGGCTCTGCCAGCCAACTCCTGCTGTACAGCCTGACCTGTACCAAGATGTAAAATATGCCCAAGCACCAGTGCACATAAAAAGCTGCATGGAGGACAGCAGGACTTTAAGAGGTCACAGATGTTTTTTGTTTGGATCTGTCTGTCACCAAAGCTTACATTATCAGAAGCAGTCCCAGACACACAGGACAATGCACATGTCCATCCCCAGCCCTTGGGCTGGGCTGCTTGCTAGTAACTATTAGGCAGTTGCATTGCAGAGCATCAAGACAGCATCAGGGCTGTAGTGTCTGTACAGGCTTGTCTCAGAGCAGAGGTAGATAGCTGTCTACAGCTGCTGAAGAGTCCCACTCCTCCTGTCTACACGCTAATAGTAAGAGCAGCAAGCCCAAGTCTTCAGCTGCCTCCTCCCAGTCTCTGTACCCCACCAGAACAGCCCAGGCCCTCCTCTCTTGACCAGTACGATTAAGTTTGCCCTGCACTGTTAAGGGTCAGTGTTTTATAATGCTCCATATGCATATATAGTTTTATTATATTTGTTGCTATTTATTATTTGCACTGTGGTAAACCTTAGAAGCTGTAGCGAGCCTCCCGTTGTGTGGAATGCTATGCAAAGCAAGAAGGAGAGAGGAAAAGCAGTCACAGCTTTTATATTAATGAGTACAAACAGCCAAGACATCTTCTGTTGATCACTGAAGTCTCTTGGGACCTGGGAGACTGAGCTAGCAATGGTTTTTTGCATCCTGACATTACTCACCTCCCGGCACCCCAAAAGCAATGATCTGTTCTCACAAGGCTTTTATTCATGCCTAAGGTTACTCACGGTGTTTCTCAAGTGATGTGCAAACTGTGGACTCAGGGCATTGAGTCAAGGGAGTGACTCAGGAGGCTCTGGTTCGTTCAGTAGTTGCCCAGCTCCATTGTGTAAAACCAAGGCACAGAGGGAACTGCAGTTGCTACCCCAGAATAGGTGTGGTTTCTTCTTCCCTGTGCGAACCATCCTTGTGTGGGCCTGCACTATTCCAATCAGTTTCTTGGCTGATTCACTACCTGTGTAATTTTTGTGTCAATCGAGACAGAATTATCAGACCAATGTACACCTTATCCTGTGCTCCACAGCTCCCTTTGAAGTTGATGATAACAAGTTATCATCACTTGGCTGTTTCTAAACCATGAACACACCATAAGCTGCTAGAAGATGGCCATGACAAAACCAGCTGGTTCGGCTTTGAGACTGTTTATCTTTGGACTTTGCTTGCAGAGTGAGAAGTGATTCAGATGTGCTGTAGCACAGCCTCCTTCCAGGTGCAGTGAATGTGCAGTGTAGAGTTCTGCCTCATCTTCTCAACTTTTTCAGTGCCAGCATCAGCAGCTGTAAACCTTTGGAGCATCTTTCACCAGAGAAAATGGTGCTGTCTTCAACTATGATTTGATCTCTATAGCTGCCAGACTGAGGCATCACTTGAAAGCTCAAAGTCTGTGCAGCCTCTTGTGCTGGGAACAGGGAAAGCAGCAAACTCTGCATCTGGTAGAACATTCCCAGGTACACGCAGCAGCAGTGTGACTCCGACTCTGCAGACTTCACCTTCTACAAGCAAAATTGAGCAGGACAGATAGGGAGTGGGAGGATGGTGATTGTTACCTCCAACAGGAGCTCAGGCTGCCTCCCCTGCTCTAACCACCAGTCCGCACACCACCACTGTTATTGCTGAAGTGGCAGCTGATGACCTGAAGCTGGGTCTGCTGCAGTTCATTGCACTGTGCCAGCTAGACACCTGACTTTCAGTGGCTCTGAATACCTGAGGCAATCACTGACTTCAGTAAAAGGTGAAGCAGCACAGGATCTCTCTAAATTATGTCCTTGATGTTGACACTTGCCCATTAGGAACCTGAGTGAACTAATCAGTGTGTTTCATCAGGCAGCATCCTCAACTTCATCTTCTCCTAAATTTCCCCTTTTAAATGCAAAGTCAGTGGTTCTCAAGATGTGATTTATTTTTAGTTTCCTTTTAAGGGACCTCTATGTCATACTCCCCCGCCCCCCGCTTCTTTTTCTTTCCAGTAAGAAATTGGCAAAATGACTCATGAAGAGATGCTCCATGAACCCTCTGTTCTCAAGAAACATTAAATCAGTATCTTTGTCACTGATGACATTGCAGGGATTAAAATACAGTAATTCTCTTATTTTATCAAAATTGTGATGGCTACCTTTTGTTTATGCATATGTAAAGAAAACTGGTAGACAAAGGTAAAAGAGGGAGAAAATTCCTCCAGTCCTGAGGACATTATCTTAAAATGTGAGGTCCATTCTCTTGCTCCAGTGAAGTCTGTGTGCCATTCCAGTGAGTCTCCCTCATACTGGTGGGTCTTACAGAGCTAGAATAGCCCAGTGCATTCAGTGCTGTCTTTTCTTGAACAAATTCTGTCTGTGAGCAGCCAGGCTATGTCTGAAGCACACAGCTGTGGATTGTGCTGGAAGCAGACGTGAAATGAGATGACCAAAGTGCAGATTTAAAGTGCCATTGGTAATAAAAGGGTCAGTAATGTGTCACATTCAAAGACCGTGAAGTTCAAAAAGCTGAAGCCACTTTTATACTTTTGGTCAAGGCTTAAGCCAAGTGCAGTTTGGCCAGGTCCCAAGCTGAGTTCCACACCTCTTAATGACTTAATTACCACATGCAGCTTGTTTAGACAACTAAATGTCCTTTGATTAGTGTTCAGAAGGCAGAGTTATGGATGCTTCCTCTGTGCAGGGAGGAAATTATGCTTCATAAATACCTGTCTGACTAAATATAAATACAAGCTCTGGGATTTAGGAGATGCATTGATGAATTCTGAAGAAGTCTTGATCCCCATTAACAAACACAGGACGTAGCCTTTGGAGCAGCAGTGTAGTGCTGTATAGCAGCCATGTCCCTACACACCTTTAGAAATTTCCAGTATGGAACTTAAAAGAACAGAGGACGACCTTGACAGTATGCAGCTACAATCCCTCGAAAGGTCTGTGCAAAAATCTCTATAGGGTGAGAGAAGCTAAGGTGAATTCTGATTCTTATAAAGAAGCACAGGGCACCGAATGACACTGTCATGTTCAGTGGGAGGAAAAATCTTTACACAAGATATAGTTAAGATGTAAAAATCTTTGTTGTAGGACACTGTACCTACTAAGGTGTTGTACAGATTAAAAAACTAATTGGACAAATTAATGGAAAATATCCATCAAGGAATGATTGCAATGCTGCTGCTTTTTACTTAGGAAGTCTCCAGTGTACACCAGGAAAATATCTGCATATGCTTGTCCTGTTCACATCATCTTCCCAGGGCTGTTAAAATGGGCCATGGTGGAAGACAGGGTCGTGAGCTAGATGGAGTTTTGCTTTGACCCACCATGGCTGCTCTTCCACTCCAGTTCCTATTCAGTGAGAAGTCTGTAGGTGGTATACGTGGAAGAAATTTTGTTCCTTACTCAGGTTGGTGTATTTTTATTTATTAATAGTGCTGCCTTCTGAATAGACCATAAGTATCTATGGGGCTGGCAAGGCAGTTCAGACTGTTGACTTGAGCAGTTTTGAGCTAGTTTGTATTAGCTGGGAGTTTAGCCCCTTGTATTGCAAGCAGCAAAATATGCTTAGCTTTTAGCCAGCTTTGCAGAGACATCAGCAGGTGCTGTGTAACTTCCTGTAAGAAAATGCCAAAACAGATCTCGGATCATGTATCAGAAAGTACTGCCATAACAGTTCATTTTCTCTGACATAAGCCTTCACAGCTTTGTCTGTCTGGGATCTAAATAGTTAATCTACCTGAGCAAATAGGTAGGATCATTTTTTCTTTCAATAAAGTTTGATTCCTGGAGGCAGATCTTTTTTTCCAGTGAGTGTCAGGTAATTGGAAGGGTAGGGTGAGGCAGGAAACCACGACACGCCCTTGTTGGGACTTGTTTAAGAGCACAGGAATAGAAAAGGAGAAGAAGGGCGAGAATAAAACAGGTTAAATAAAGAAGAGGTGAACATTTTTGGATGATCACTCAGATTCCACACACCTTTGGAAGGACATGATATAAAGTGTAGGTGGCACATTTTGGTAGAAAGGAAACAGTTGAGGAGAAAAACAGATTTTCAGTTCAGTAACCAAAGCAATCCAGGTAAGTTACATTACTAAAAAAAAGGAGAAGAAACAAGTATCCTTTATTTTCCGTCTTCCAGATTCCTTGAAGAACAAGGTTGTATTGTCAGGCAAAATAGAGGAGGTGTTACATTTTTCTGTGGGGAATACAATGTAAAAATAAGATGGTGTAAAAGCTGGGTCATTTTGGGTTTGTGTTTGTCAGTGAATACAGCTCTTTTAAAGTGAGTATCAAGTGAAAAGAGTATACCTGCGGGGAGATAAGAAATGTGAAGCCTAGCTCTGGGTATATTTTTAATGCGTTTTGTGAAACTACCGTGCAAATAGATAAAGTTTAGCTGAATGTTCTCTGTTCCGTAAGGGTACCAGCATGGTGAAATGCAGATCATCTGTTGGCTGTTTTTAAAACTGAGCAGATCTGAAATGTGCTTGGAGGAATATGGTAAATTGGAGCTTCAGATGGTGGGTGCAGGGTACGATATTGAGGAATTGATCTCTATCCTGAGAATGCCTGGAACTGCTTCTGACTGAAAGTTTGTGTTGCCATGGACCTTGCCTCTGACGAGTAGGTTTATTTATCAGCAGTGACTCATTGATTATGACTTTGGGCCACATTTTTGTCATGGAAGATTAGGAGGCACTGTAAGGTGTTTCTGAAGCTTTGTCACAATAACTCAGAAAAGTCTGATCTGAGAATCAGTTTTGAATCCTTTCTGCAGCAGGTCTGGCAATTTGAACATAGTGGCATAAGGTAAAAGACCTGTCTTCTTTTCCTGTCTTTGGACTGACTTGTAGAGTGACTTTGGGGAAGTTACTTCTCCTTCTGTGACTAGTTTCTTCATCTGTGAAATGGTGACAGCAGCACATTCCTGTTCTGCAAACATTTTTTTTTTTTACAATACCAGATTGTTTTTCTCCCTTTCTGTGCCAGAGGCAAGAAGTTTGTGCAGGTCAGAATGGCCTTGCTTTGGCCTGTTTCTCTTTGGGGAGCACAATTAAGTAGAGACAGTGAGGACACATTTTTGAAAGGAAGGCACCTGGCAGTGCAGAGTGAAGTCTGGGCAGTGCTCCTGCTTGTGCTCTGGGAAATGAGCACATATTGGTGTCAAAGAAGGCAGGTCAGGTTCTGGGCAGAGCAGCATTTGGCTTCTACAGCATGTCCAAGCTTTGGCTGGGCATCTAACCTGCTTCCCTGGCATTAGCATCATTTCAGTGAGTCTACAAAATAAGCAGGTTTGGAAGCATGATTTGGTTGATTCGATTCTGACTGTGTTGGTTTTGGTAGAATAACCAGAAAGGAACAGCATTTAAAGCAGAATGAGAAGGTCAGATTCATAGACTGTGGGGTGAAAGAGAGATAAGGGGGCATTTTTTAACCAGTTCTATTAGTCCAGGACAGTGGCACCTGAAAGGCTTGATTATGAGGAAGGGGCACCCTAAGAGACATTTGGTATGATGGGAGACATGGCATTTGCTTTTAACAGTCAGTGACATGGTTTGGAGGCATCTACTGAGTCTCAGAGTATTTGTGATCAAACGGTTCCACTGACATTAAATATTAGTAATCTCAGCACCTGCTGGTGCCTCTTTCTCCTAATGGAGTGTCTCACAGCAGGAGCCTTATTAATGGAGGGAAGAAAGACCTGAAAGGATGTGCTGTGAGAGTGTAACAGCAATCTGACATGAAAACTGGAAGGACATTGTGGAGGAATAAAAGAATCTGAAAATTTTACCATTAAAATATGTCTTTGTGGCTATTCCCCTCCCCTCTGAAAAATGTCTGTAACAAACTTTATTACCATTGCACACAATACCTAAATTCTAAAATAATAAGAGGGGTTTGAATGTCCCATCTCAGACTGGCTTAGCGTCCTTGCCAACGTGCTGCACTGCAGTCAGGTGGAACAGGGGGTGCAGGAGGCACCCTGCAGTGTCGGGTTTATGTGGAAAGTGCAGATCTAAGCTTGCCTTGCAAAGCTGGGCAGCTATTACTATCCTGCTTTTCAGTGCTGTACAGACAGGAAGCAGTGTGCACAAGCATGGCAGTGCTAGACTTCTCCTGGTTCCTAGTGCCATTAAGGTCTGCAAGTTGCCTGTTTTTGTGGGTGCCACAAGCGCACTACAACCCCTGAGCTTATGTTAAGGCAGCCATAGGGTTGCCCTGTCTTATGCTGTCTGCACTGTTTGAGAGTGATCCCACTTCACAAGTTTCTGCTTGTTTCATCAGAGATCAATTGCAGGTGGCAGTGCATCAGAGATCTCATCAGAGATGATTGCAGGTGGCTTCTCTGATTCAACAGCACTATTGCTTTGCCACAGACATAGCCCACAGCTATGTCTTTGTGAATCCAGATAGGAGCTGGTGAAATGAGTCAGTCCTGGCAGATAATGGAAATACAGCTCAATCAGCCTGCTGGAGCCTGGGCTAGCTTTTGCATTCATGTGGCAAACACACATGCAACATAGATCAAAATGCATCATGTGCTGGGGCTAGCCTGTGGCATGTGTGGCTCCAAAGATGTGGTTTAACCTCTTGTTATTGGTATCAGAGCAAGATATTTGCCTTTCTCAAGGGAAGGCAAAGATGCAGAGGGTACATTCACTCCATGGTGGTGCTGGCCTCTTCCCCATCCATAACCAGCACCGCTTCCCAATATTGGAGTTCTGGGGCTACAAAGCAGTAGGAAAGCAGTTTCCAAATACAAAGCTGTGTTTGCTGCCAAAAACACTGGCAAACCCAACGGTGCTGACATATAGACAACAGCTTGCAGCATCTGTTTTTAGGGAAGGAGCTTTAAAGATGCTTCCACTTTTGATGCAGTAAGGAAGAGTGAATGACCAGGAGCCCTGCCATTGCAGGGGACTGTCATCCTGCTGGAGGAGGAACTCTCCTAACCCATATAGCTCCAGTCTTGCATAGGCCTTGGAATCAACACCCTGGATAATCCCTTGGAAATCCCCAGTGTTAGCAAGCACTGTAAGGGTTGGGTAGCATCCTGCTGCCAAGGTTGTGTAAGGACTTGGATGTGGCCTCAGGAGCCCCGTTTACAGGGCTTCTTAGCCAAGCTCAGGGTCTGAGGTGCAAAGAGTGAGGGCTATGGGCACTGTGGGTGTTCTCTGCAAAGTTCAGCTGAGTCTGTGTTAGGAGGCTAATGTGGCTTGACTGATGGTGTGCCTTCTACACTCAAATTGTTCCTGTCCAGCTCTGGGAATAGCAGGAGCTGCTCAAAGACAGAACTGAATCTGAACTTCAGATATTCCTTCAGATTCTCTGCTGCATCCTGCCTTGTGTCATTATTTATGCATGCACAGTACAAGCATAACGTCAAGGGGGCTACTTGGTAGGCACTTTGTGGAAGGATAAGTGGAGTCATGAGGATAAAACTCAAATGGTAGCTGAATTGGAGAGCACAGTCTTGGGTTCTGCCTCAAGCTGGGCTCTAAAAGTTGGAAGGAATTTTGCCCAAAGCTTTTTCTTAGACTCAGCCTGTTAAGTGTGTAGTTTTGGTACAGCTGGGCCTTCAGTTTTAGGGAAGAGTCTTCAAATGCAGTGGAGAGTTTTGGCCTATTATCACCTTGTACACAAATTAAAATCTTTTCCTTCTCATTGTTTGCAGCTGCACAAGTTGAAATGTTATCTTAGAGAGACTAGGAGTGAGCAACTGTGTATTTCCTTCTGACAGAAGTGTTTTCTCTTCTGGCTGATGTTTCGTTTCCAGAATTACAATGTTTTTTTGTGGTACTCCTGCCTTGGCAGACAGTCATACCTCTGCTAGAGACTGTAATTTTGACTAGAGAGGGAAGAAGCGTATGCACAGCATTCACAGCAGTGATTCCAATACTGTGTAGACTGACCTGAGCTGATGTTAAATTAGATCAGATTCCAGAGCCACAGACAGGGCCTCCAAACCATCTCTGCTCTGCCTGTAGAGCAAGATAAAGCACTTCCTACCTTAAGTTCCTTGCTGCTGAAAATAGCTATTTTAAAGGTACCTCCAGTGTTTTTCTGCTTCACTAAAGTCAGTGCTGTGGCTTTAGCATCAATGTACCCTGAGAATGCACAGTATTACTGTCAACAGTGCAACAGTATGTCTGCTCAGGTTTTTCTGGCAGTACTGACATGGTGTAGGTAGCTTAACTCCTGCAAGTGCCTGCATTTCTAATCCTGTACTGTTGAGTCCTGCCCAGAGCAGATGTGTGGGAGTGGTGTTTGGATCCTGTGGTTTTGATCAAGCCTTTATAGGGGCACAACTGGAGACCATAATGTAGTGCCACAAAGTCTGGATATAAATTCAGGTCTGAACTTCTCCAGCACTGAGTGGGTTTGTTTCAATTGCCCCTATCTCACCTGTTGGCTTTAGAACCTGTACTGCTGTTTCAGCTCTGCTGCGTTGTGCAGCATCCAATTTTGTAGGCAAGTGGTGCTGGTCTATTAGTAATACTCACATGGCTCTGGAAAGGCACTGTAAACTTCCTGGCATAGATGTCTTCCAGGCAGTCTAGTCCCCAGCTGAAGGGAAAAAAAGTGGTTGGACTTGTGGGGAGCTGTTGTCATCTCCTACTGTTCACAGAGCTCTGAGGGCAGTCTCTCTGTTTTCCCTGCAGGTGGCAATGGTATGGATTCTGTAACAAAGAAAACGAGGCAAGATGGATCAGAAGTTACTGAAAGACGTAAGGAGAACATTTTTAATTTGTTACACATCAAAAATCCCAGAAGCAGATGTGCAGTTTTGTAAGGCATTGAAGGCTGACCAGAGGTCCAGAACTAAATTCTGCACCTGTCCCTGGTCTCTCTGTTGAAGTCAGAATAAGGAATAGAATGGGCCAAGATCAGACATTTAGAGACATGTAGCATGACCTGATTGTTTAACCACAGATGACTGCCCTGTGGTAACACGTCTAGCCAGTAGTGCAGACATTTGGATTCTCCTACTACCTCTGATATCAATGCCCTGTGTGGCCTAGAAAATGTTCTTTAGATATCTTTTTTTGCTGCATGTAAAACAGAGGATAAGTTTCCTGCTGGCATTATGGGAATTAGCTAGTAGGAAGCTAGTAAGGGGTCTGACCATGGGCTTTGCTGTTACAGCAATGGCTGTGGTTTAGAAGTACCCAGAAATAATAATACTTCCATGTTTTACAGGGATCTTGTAAGGAAAAAAAGTCTTTCGTGGCAGTGATGTTCTTAGTTACTGTAGAGTTAGAAAGGCCTGCAAACAGACAGCATTGTGTGCTAATGAGACTGCAGCCCCTAGGCAGTGTGGTCTTAAGGGACTTTTCTTTAAATAAGTCAACCTTCTTTAAATAAGTCATGCTCTTTCATGGAAATTAAGTAGAATATTGATCTTGTTTGGCTATATTAACATGCCATTACTTCTGCACCCTTTTCTTTCCTCAGTTATTACAGAGACTGTAACCACAAGACTGACGTCCTTGCCGCCCAGTAAGTAATTGTCAGTCATTACATTACTTCTGCTCAGTGTTCTGTGCCCCTCCATGCTATTGAACTGTATTATTTCCATAAATCACTGGGTGCAGCAGGTCTTGGTGCAGAAAGACTTGCACCCAAAGAGAAGCTATTTTCAGAAATGCCTCTCCCAAAATACTTGTTACTGGAGACAAGGAGCAGTATGTGGGGAGTTGTCTGGGTATTGTCAGAAACAAAGCCTCACAGTCCACTAAGACTGGTAGACCAGACTTTCCAAGGGCTTAAGCCCAGATATAGGGCCTCCAGTGGTGACTGTCTCTTGGGGACAAGGGTCAAAAGCGATGGGTCTGCAGCCTCCACTGCTGGGGCTGCAGTGTATTCCCCTCTCATCTTACCCAGTTGACAACAGCAAGTGAATCTTTTTGGGTAATATTAGACGTCACAGGTGATTTCTACCTCTGTAGGGAAGTACAAGTACCAAGTAGGGAAGAATCCTTCATGCTCTTTGTACCACCATACTCTTGATTACCTTGCTGCAGCTTGCGTTGGAAAGGAATTGCATTATCATCTCATTTATGATGAGGGTTAACAGGAGTATCCTTCAGTCCATGTATGGAGCAAAACTTGAATACAAACCTTCAGGGTCTGCAGTGTGAATGCTATCTGCTCTGCCAAGACACTTCCCTGCAGTTCTGATATCTCACCAGATGTGAAGCTATACTTGTAATTGAGTGTGAGGACAGTCTTGCAGTGTCCTTGCTCTTCTCATCTTTTACCCTGAGAGAATGTCTCATTTTGTGCTCATCTCTTCCAGAAGGAGGGAGCAGCAGTGGGCTCAAAACATCATCCCACACTGGAGGGAGCGGAGTGGAAAAGAGGTCTTACACCCATGGCAGCAGCTATGTAACTTCAAGTAAGGAATGAAGACATTGCACAGTGAGCAAACAGACAGCAAGGCAGCATAAATGGTCTGAGGAGAGATTCAGGGCAGGGAAGTAGGATAAGCCAGAGGCAAGGAAAACAGAGTTTATGAAAGTAGAAGTGGCAAATACTCAAAGCAAAGCTATTACTTCCCTAAAGTTGAGTGTGAGGATGGGTGAGTAAATGGCAAAATTCTCATTTTCCACAGGGAAAACTTGATTTCAGGAGAAAAACAACAAAAAATGCCATTCCCTCTGTTGTTAAGAAGTCATTCGGAAACCAAATTTCCCTTCTTTCAGGATTTCCAAATCACAGACTTTCTGACCATTTTTGTTCAAAAGACAGTTTTGATTAATCTTTTTGTTGATCTTGCTGAAGATAGATTACTATTAAAGAATTTCCTAGAAAATATTTTCTTGTGTGTGTCCATCCGTGGCTTTAGCACTTTGAAGAGTCTGCCAGATTTTCTGGATGTGCTAAATCAGTATGTGCTGTCTACTCCATAAAAACAGGGTTCTTCTCTAACAGCATTCTTTGTCCAGCTGTTAGATTGTCATAGCAAAGGTTCCCGAAGAATAAGCTTCCTAAGCAGGTTTCTGGCACACCTGTCTCTCTGTCCCCAGTGGGACAGACTGCATAACTATGCTTGCAGAAAACATTCTCCATGCTCCAAAAGAGCTGACAAACCAAATAGAGTGAAGCACAGTTTGGAAGCTCAACAGGAGAATTAGCCATACCCAATAGATCTGACAGACACCTCCATACCAATTAAAGCCAGAGTTTGGAATCACTTTGCCTCAGGGCAGATGTGAAGTAACTCCAGTGAAGATGTCAGTCTAATTGTCTGGACTGGCACCAGTCTGAGAACTGAAACCAGCCCTGCAAACTCAGACAACTCTGCAGGATTGTCATCTTCCTCATTATTTCTTTTCAGTGTGTGGAGGAAGAGAAAAGTATCTGAACTTCAGA
Source organism: Aquila spilogaster (assembly GCA_024606505.1). Classification (NCBI taxonomy): domain Eukaryota; kingdom Metazoa; phylum Chordata; class Aves; order Accipitriformes; family Accipitridae; genus Aquila; species Aquila spilogaster. The sequence continues at coordinate 17,077,112 of JANHGO010000012.1, forward strand.
GATAATGAGTTCTTGAAGTTTCACAGAGCATTTTCTAATCTCTGCTTTCCCACTCCTCTTGCAAAATGCTTCCAACGGAGGTCTACTTGTCACAGTAGTTCTTTCTGCTGAATTAAATGGAAAAGTTACCGAACAAAACAGGTACTTGTAGAGGGGAAAGTTGGCAAGAAAACACTCTGTTGAGATCACAAGGGCATGCTCTTTTTGCAGTGATGGGTAAACAATAGCCAGTCTGATCCTGCTGATCAGCGTGATCAACGTTGCACTTTGTCACAGGGTTCCCTTTTTGCTGCATTCTGATCATGCTCCAGCATTAGATTTCATATAAGAGTATGAACACATTCTCCACAGCACTGATGCGAATTAGGAAGGAAAATTCTTTCCTCTGTCTAAATATAACAGTCACTAATAACCTCCAGGCTGTCTTGGTCCTGATGCACACCTCAATCACTTCTCTAGAAAATGGACTGACAAAGGCATGACTAAGTGAGAGTGTGGATAGCTGCTCTGGAAGGGAAGCAGACTCATCTCTGCTTCCTGTATCTCATGAACTGCATCCTTTAGCACTTTGAGTTTGGCTTAACAATCATCTCCTGTTTTTTGTGGCCTATGCCATATAACACTTGAGTTTAGAGGTGGATCTGTATCCAAACCAAAACCCAGCACCATCCAGAGCCAGATTTATTCCTGCTCAAGGGAGATGGCTCATTCATCCCCCTAGGCCAAAACCTGCTGTCATATATATCATTGACAAGATTTGTTTTGAAACCACAAAGATAACCAATACTTCTCTCTGCACTGAATGCTGAGGACAGTCAGAGTTAGACCCAAATGTGGTTCTTGCCCATCTCTAGTTGTGAGGTACCAATGCAAATTTGTCCAGCTCAGCAGAAATATAAAGCACCCAGGGCATCCAGGGTGTACATCCAGGGCGTATCTTCAATTTGCTGAGGGCGTTTTGTTTTACCTATAGGTGGAAGTGGTAGGTTGAATTCATCATCATCCTCTGGCTACAGACAAACCCAGTCTCCCAGCTCTACTCTCACCAAATCACCTGGCTCAACATTTGAAAGAAAAACCTATGTCAACCGCCATGCAACATATGAAGGTATCACAGAATATGACATAGAAAGGAGGCAATATGTAGTGCACTCTGAGGTCACATTAATGCAGAATTGTCCCAAACAGCACAGGAATCCCATTGTGGTTTTCCTAGGAAATAAGCCATCAGGGACACATTTTAATGTTTAACTCCTATTTATAATAATGCTCATTCCTAAAAGGAGTTATGGCATATTTTTGTTGAAAGACATTAGAAGCTCTTTCATGTAATTCTGAATAGCTCTGTTTTTTAAATGGAAATATTTGTTGCCCACTGGGATTACACAGTTACCAGGAAGACATGTTCTGAAAGCTTTTAATGATCTTGTACAAAGTATTAATGAACACCTTTCTGTTCTTTGCAGGGAGCTCCAGTGCCAACTCTTCTCCCGAGTTTCCCAGAAAAGAGTTTGGTATGTAATTTTTAGAGCTCTTCCTCTGAACATTATGGCAAGGTCATGCGAGTTGGTGGCTACGGTGGCTTTTTGCACATTGCTGTGTCTTGCTCTACCTATGCTGACTATGTATTGGGCAGCCAGTGCAGCTCCACTCCATGACTTCGGAAGAGTTATTTGGGATTTACATTAACAGCTGACAGCAGGGTCTCTAGTTGATACATATTCAAACAGAGGGTGCATACTGTATATCTGCTACCCTCAACTGCTTTTGTGATGCTCCCCATATGGCATGGGACATGGACAGGAGAACATAGACATCGGATGCTTCATAACATTTCTCCCTGCCCCCCACACCCATAGCTGGGAGAACAGCTCCAAGCAAGAAAGCCAAAGCTCTTAGGATTTTGAGCCATTGCTGGATATACTTTTCCAGTACCTCTTTTCTAGGCTTCAACATGTTTATATGGAAAGCTGAACTGGCTATCAAGTGATATATTTACACTGAACATTGTCGGCAGATATGAGCTTGCCTGTCCAAACTCTGAGCTGCCGATTTTACTCAGTGCAGATAGTGAAACAGTATGATGAGGCCATCTTTCTGGCTCAGAGAAGAGGCAGGGTTTCACAGTGCCTAACTTTGGTTGGTGGGGTAAACAGGCCTATTAGCTGCCTTTTGGCCTGTTGAAATGGGAGATCACCATCTATGAACAACATTTATGTGTACAAAAAGAAACGGCAGTTGGTCCAGAAATGCTAAAGGTGCTACTGATTCTTTAAGATACCTTACAGTCTAAAGGGGTCCTGGTAAAAACTCCAAGCGTTCAATTTCCCCAGTTGTGCCCCAACTAAAGGTTATTGTCTGAATCTGAGCACTCTGAGCAAGATCCATGTGTTCATTTTCAGAGATGTCACAGACAGTAAAGCCTAATACTGCTTTTCTCTCATTGCTGTTCACAGCATCTGCCTCCACGAGAGGGAGAAGCCAAAGTCGAGGTAAGTGATACTGTTCTTTTAGAAGCCTCTTTTGTTTTATTCAGTATGATTCAGGGTGTGTTAAATGGACCTATTTCTTAGCTGGAATCAACCAGTTTAAGTGTAGATCAGTCAGATGAGGTACGTGGATTTACACCACTGTAGATGTGAACCATTTATCTGTAAGCAATTGCTTAAACGAGCTCGGTGTAAAAATTGATCCTAGAGAAGGTCGTGGTGGTTTGGACTGTGTTAGAAAGGAGGATCTACTTGAGGACCTGGACATCTGGGAGCATAGCAGACAGTCTTCCATTTTGTCTGTTTATGGTAGTGAACTCAGTCCATCCATGCTCTGTGATCTGCCTCTGACATATTTACAGTAATTGTATTCGTGTTCCTCTTACTGCGATCTATCTTACAAACCATAAGGCCATACCCTGAAACGATCTCATGCTG
>JANHGO010000012.1:17080138-17150622 GCA_024606505.1 Aquila spilogaster
CTGCCCAGAGGGGTGGTGGAGTCTCCTTGTCTGGAGATATTCAAGACCCGCCTGGACGCCTACCTGTGCAACCTGGTGTAGGGAGCTTGCTTTGGCAGGGGGGTTGGACTAGATGGTCTCTAGAGGTCCCTTCCAACCCCTACAATTCTGTGGTTCTGTGATGTCATATCACCACCTATACTGCATTTGATCCATGGTTTTTATCTTTCCATCATAGCTAACAAAAACTATTTTGTTCTGAACTCTTTATGCTGGAAACTAAAAATGTCTTTAGTTACAAAGATTACAAAGCCTTCAGCTGACAGCTTGAATCATGGAAGTAAATAAAGTAGGAGTCCAAGAGCATTTCCTTTGCAGATGCAGGATGAGCAAGGCAGCTACCATAACATACATCTGGCAACCTTGCAAGAACACTAAATATACCCAGAAAGATCAATCCCAGCAGGAACATCTGAAATCCATGAAGTACAGAGTAAGGATGAGCCCAAAGTGCCTTGATTTTGATGAGGGAAGACTGCATGTTATCACAGGTCTCATGAATCACTTTGAAATGAAGAGTCTGAATGACAACTAAGTTTCCATCTAGTCATCTTGCTGACGCACAAAAGCCTTAGCTTTTGGAAAAGGCAATAGTTCTGTACTTTGGATAAGAAAAGGGATTTTTCAGTCAGACACATAGAAGTAGAGATGGGCATAGCCAGAGGGCTCAGAGCCAAGTCAGAAAATCTCCCAGAAACTGGAAGTACAGGCTACTTAAATATCTTGGATCTAAGTTTTGAATGTTCACTTGCAAATGTTTTAGAACTATTTCAGAAATTATCTGGTAGCGTGAAGTAGGTGTTCAAGCCCTGGTACAAGCAACACAGAAAATAAAAGCTTTCTTTTCCTCCAGGGTTTTTCCGTGCCAGCTGAACAGCTAGAGTGCAGTGTACTGGCCATCATGCTGCCATTTCTCCTTTTGTTTATGATTTTAAAGGTTCTTAGCACTTGAGGAAGTCTGATTTGTAAAATGAGATCCTCTTGAAGGCAATGTTGTGTGAGTGACAGAGTCACTGTATGGCCATTGTGGGGGAGGTCAAGAAATAAAACATTAGCTATGATGAGCCTAGCAGCCGGATTACGTAAAGAAGCTCTTGTGGTAAAGTGAGCTACTGCTTGTTATCTTCTTTGTATGTTCTTTGTTTATATTCTCACTGGTTTATTCATTGTGACTGAAATTGTGACACCTTTTACAATAACACTGAGCTATTCCAGGAAAAGCCCCACTGTACAAGGCAGTACAATCTCAGAAAATGTAGGATCCTCTTTTTATGCGACCATCATGAGAACTATGTGAAGAAGTCAGCAGTTAAAATTAAGATGTGTTCTTGCCTCCAGAGACATAGGAGTCCTGCAGAAAATAAAACTATCTCAATCAAATCTGGTATATTGGAACACTGCCCTACAGTTGTCATCTTGACATTGTCATTTTGATTGTAGAAATGAGTTACAGATTAGTTAGATGAGTTGTGATAGATGCAGCAATTCACATATCTGAATTCTAACTCTGCATGAACTACAAGACTGTCATGCATGACAGAGTTGCCTAATTTCTGCAGATGGTATTATTATTGTTGCTACTGCTACACCAATAAACATGGATAAATGTTCCAAAGACTGTATTGTTCCACTGATCATTTGAAGCAGAAGTAGTTCAGGTGGAAGTACCACAGAGTAGCACTGATCTGTTCTGCTCTCTGCTGGGTCACAGATTTTCTTTTTGTTTATCCTTCACCAGACTTTGGTTGGAAATAGTGTATCACTTATGGTATTGTATGGGAAAGGTGTGTCTGGCTAGAGATTTGCTTGCAGTAGTGTGATCTCTAAGGAAAGGTGGGAAGCTTGGAGACATGGGGTAATGGAAGCAGAAAGAAAATAGTTAATGAATGATGCTGAATACTGCTTTTAACTCACATAAGAAGAAAGCTACATACTGAAAGATGTTCTACATTATAAAGCAGTGAGGAATCCTAAAACTGATTTAAAAACTCGTTACTGAACTGCTAGCTGTGAATTTCAACTTCTACGGTACTGCTCAAATATTTATTCTCCTTCTAGCTACTGATAAATGGTGTGACTCCAACTATTCTGTAGCCTCAGCCACAGTTTCCAGCTTTTACTTCTGTTCATAATTAACTCAGAGGCAAAAAAAAAAAAAAAAAAGGGTGGAGACTGGCTATTTTAACCCTCATATCTGTTTTTTCCAAGTGGTTTCTGAAGAGTAGGGTTGAGTCTCTGTTGTGACTGTTGAATATTGTGGGTCTGGTCTGTAGTTCTGTCTCTATGGGACTGTTTGTATGGTCAGGAATTCCGTGCCAGGCTGTGAGATACAGATGCGAAATTGAAGTGCTGGCATACAGAAATGAGAGGAAATCCACACACACTGTAATTATATAATAAGATACAAGTGAAAAGCAATGTGAAAGAGGCAGATAATGATAAAAATTAAAAATCATTATATAAATATTAATTTAAACATGAAAATACGGCATACATAAAAATATAAAAGGTAAAATATATAATACTTATACTAAAACTATAAAAACCCTTATACAGCAATAGAAATTGAGAAAGGTAGACCTCGTACTTTTTAGCCAAGATCTTAGAGAAAATTCCCTTTGTGGCAGGAAGTTGGATCACATTTTCAGTCTGTGCCAGCTTTCTCATGATCAGAGCAAAGGCCAGTACTGTGACAAGGACAACCAACAACAGAACAAACAGCACACCATAGACAGTTTCTTCTGTCTAAATGCTTGCAGTTACGAGGCTGAAGAAAGACTATTGTGTTTTCTGCAAAGCTGATAGAAGTGAGACTTTTTATAAGTGATCAATTCATATTAAAAGTCAGAAGAAAAATATGTTCTATACAGAGTCACCTGTAATGTCTATCATCCTCTGTTGACTACTAGCAGGCTGACTCAGCCACAAGCGGAAGCTCAACAGTATGACTCCTTCTAATGCCTGTTCCTGATGTGTTCTTAGGGAGTCAAGGACTGCTTATAATGTCCTGTGATGGCGTTTTTAACTCTTGATGTTGACAAAAGCTTAAAACTTGTTGGCTTTGTTTGCTCTGTATGGTACTACCATCATATTTATTGAAAGAGTCATGATTTTATGCAGTCATTCAGTCCATCCACCCTGTTCCATTTCTGAAGAAACTAGTTGATGATTTTGAAATGGCTTAATACTGAAGGTTGTCATATGAATTAAAGCCATAATGAGGATTAGAAAGACACTGTATTGGCACACAAGTGGTGTAAAAACTGTTATGAATTCCACTACGAGCCTCCTTGTTTGAGTTAGGAAAAGTGTGTGTAGTTGCCTATGAAAAACATATTGAAAATGTTGCTTTTACTATAATCTTTCTGTGTAATATCTGACATATTACTTCTAACAGGAATAAAAAGGTGTTATGCACGACTTACACCATAGATCTGTTGGTGCTTTTGCTTACCTTATGGAGGTTAATGTCTTTTCAGAAGAACTGGGAAAGGATGATGATCTTTCATTTGAAGAAAATAGGCAGAAAAACTAAAAATCATTTCACTTGTAATTTAAAACTTTAGGTATTAAATCAAGGAGTAGAAACAATGCACTGTAAGTTAGATCGCAGAATCACATAATGGCTTAGGTTGGAGGGGACCTTGAAGACTATCTAGTTCCAGCCCCCCTGGTATGGGCAAGGTTGCCAGCCACCATGTCAGGCTGCCCAGGATCCCATCCAGCCTGGACTTCTGCCTCTAGAGGTGGGCATCCACAAATTCTCTGGGCAGCCTGTGCCAGGGCCTCACCACTCTGAGTAAAAAACTTTCTTTCTAACATCTAACCTAAATCTCTCCCCTCTTTTAGTTTAAAGCCATTTCTCCTTGTCCTATCGCTGTTAGACCATGTAAAAAGTCCCCCACTTGCTGGTAAGCTCCCTTCAAGTACTGGGAGGCCGCAGTGGGATCTCCTTGGAACCTTCTCTTCTCCAAGCTAAATAAGACCAACTCTCTCAGTCTTTCTTCATAGGAGAGGTACTCCAGGCCTTTAATTATCTTTGTGGCACTTCTCTGGACTCACACCAACAGCTCCACATCCTTCCTGTACTGGGGGCTCCAGGCTTGGATGCAGTACTTCAGATGGAGGATGCTTAGCAGTTCTTGGGAAAAGAGAAAAAAGTTGCAGAGGCATTATTTCTATAACACAGTGTTTCCAAAGAGAAGGCAACTCTGAAGAAATGTTACTGGCTCTGCAAGAGATTAACACGTTTTTTACTTCAGTCCTTTTTACAGTGTGAAAGAGAAGGGTCTCCAAAGCAGTCTCCAACTTCAGTACTGAAAACATGTGCTTCCAGCTGCCATGTATGGTGTGTTCTGGAGACTGATACTACCAAAAGTCTCATGTCCTGTCTTGTGCTCCCAGTCCTGCAGGAGATCAGCAGTCTTCTAGCCATGTGTATTGGATAATAATATTTTATGCCTCTGGAATGTATTTTTTAATAAAGGAGTGCCATTTAAATTAAGGCTTTGCAAGCCTGTACATGGCAAGTGAGGCTTTGTGCCCCAGGAAAAGCAGGTGCAGAAAGATAGAAGCCAGGATGAAGGATTCAAGCCTTTACTGGGGACCAGTGCAACAAATAAATAGAAGCAGAAATCGGGATTAAATGAGTTTTATATAACTCCTTGCCCCAGGCAGTTGTAGCAAGTGCTACGATATTACCTTTTGCCAAATAAAGGTCTAGAGTTGCTCCATAATGTGTGGTTTTAAACCAGATCTAAACAAATGCAACAGAAACAAGCATAATTCAGCTTTATGTTAATGGAAAGCTTCCTGATTCAAAACTCTTTCGCAATAGTCAGATAAGCATTTGTTTGGAAGGTAATTGATTTATGGTTTTGAAGCACCTCAGAAAAGAAGGTGATTTTGTGGAATCCTTTCTAATCACTGGCAATAAATGTGGCTCACAATACGGCATGTTCCCTTAGAGGGAGAACCTTAGTAGCCCATCAAGGACTTTTAATTCTGTTTAGATTGGCAGTGAAAAGTGAGCACCACCCTGAAATGCTTGAGAGCCTAATCACAGATAGCACCTTGCTAGCAAAGAAGAGGAAGGAGCATGTTGCTGTATAACACAGGTCACCTCTAGCACAGAAATCTTGTAGTTTTGGTCTTCCATTCAAAGTGTGAGTCAGGAAATTTGCTGAATAGCCTCAGCCTTCATTGTGCATGGGCCCTAGAGGGATCATCGGAAATTCTCAGGATATGCAAAGCATAGATATTATAACATGTTCTTACAGAATTTTTTTTTTTTAATCAGAAACATGGCTTCATCAGCTTAACACATCTCCTAGAAATCTTACGATTTTGAAGGACATATTTTCTGAAACCTGTTCAGCCCAGGTCAGACTATCTGATCAGAGGATTAGGGAGAACAATGTGAAAATCACAGTTTTAAATCACTGTTGCAGGTGTTTCAGAGAAAGGACTTGTGCCAGATATTGCATCTTCCAAGTGTATGTATTCACCCCTGGGATGGCATTTTCTAGTTTCTTCATTAAAATTTTAATGCCATGATTTCAATTTGATACAGATTTAAAGTAAGGGGACACTCTTAGCCCTTCAATATTGGTCATCAGTATTAATTAGCAAAACTCCTGCTGCCATGACTACACAGACAGGAGCACATCTACAAACTCAGCGTGCAGCACAATTAGAATTCATCTGATTTTTGTAGGTCATTTTTTTTCGTCATCCTCCCCAGATTTTGCCAACCTTTGTGCTTATGATAACAATTAACTTCCCTCATTTTTGATACTAGGAAAAATGCATTTAGGAAATGACACTGTAGTAGTGCTCAGCACAGCCACCTCATGTAGTATAAGTAGTGCTAGACAGTATCTACTACACAATTTGGTTTCCAGAGAGTTCAGATAGGAAGACTGAACTTCAGAAAGATAAGTTATTACTTCTAAATATTAGTTATGTAAGTACAAGAAGCAACCTAGTATAGCAACAAACAATTCTGGTGCTTACTTCCCTACTGAGTCTGCAGTTATCCTCAGCACTTGTCCAGTCCTCTTTGACTGGGTATAAGCTATGGGCTTTGTGCACAACCTTGTGGATGTCCTAGTGTTTAATTTCATTGACTGTACCTAAATAAATTCAAGTTGGATTATGTACAAACTCAGCTGAGTGACAGAGCATCGATGTTCTGTTCCTAGGATCCTTCTGTTCTTAGGGCCTGCCAGAAATCCTTTCTGGTCGGTGAAATAATCATTGATCAAAAGTGACCCTTTGAAACTTATCAGGGAAAAAGGTGTGAGGGGCAGAAATGTACAGGGCTGGAGAGAGGAAGAAAAAAGAAAACTACTTTCAGCAACCCCTTCCAATCACCTTCCCATGTGTTTACAACCCTGCTAATGAGAATCTTTCTCCTCAAGCAGGGGAGGTGAGTTGCTGCAAGCTATTGTTGAGCCTGGCAGAGATTTTCTGCCAGGATTTTTTAGCCAATGGGGATTTTAAATTTTCTGTCAAGATGGCAGGTAGAAATCATTCTTTCTCAACAACAGTGAGTATTTTCTGAGTCAGATCTGTAAGATAACTGTCCAAAGCTTTTGTCCCGTATGTACTGTTGCACTGCATGTTTTTCCTGTGTTGCTTTTCACAGTAGTGCTGAAAAATTGCAGGCTTCCAACTGGCAGCTGGTAGAACTGGTTGAATTTTGTTTGGAGTATTAATTGCTTGGAATTTTGACCATGGGAATTGCTGGTGAGCAATTCACAAATCAACCTTGCTTTTTGGGGGCTGCCAGGAAGTTTTTCTGCATGCTGCCAGATCTTTGTAAACAGTTTGCTTTGTCTTTTCTCCATTATTTATATTGGCAGCACCACAGCCAGGTCATCTGGAATTGGTTTTGCCCTTTGCTGCCTGGCTGGCTGAAACATTTGGCATGTGAAGACAGCAAATAATGCATTTCCTGGTATATATTTTTGGACTAAGAGGCACTAGTGCTAAAACTGAGGAAGAGTTCACAGGTGAGCTTGCAAGTAGGTAGTAGTTTTCTAAAACCTAAAGGAGAGGAAATTACTTGATCCTGTGAATCAGACTGTGCACTCTCTTAAATAAAATACTCAGTGAGTGGTTTCTTTTGTCATTGACCAAGCATTTTGGACAGTGGTCTGATTGTGGGTAACTAGCAGCAAGAGACTTGGTTCAGCTCGTGGCTGTGCTGTTATATGCAGAATGTGTTGAAGGCAACTCTTACCTAGAAGACAGAGTGGAAGAGATTATTCATTATTCTGTCACCAAGAAGGAGAGGAGTCTGTGAATGAAAGTTACATAGTTTAAACTCTCAGAGCAGCAGTGATCAGGTCCATCTGCTTTAGGGCTGTGTTCCCTGGCAGATGCTGTGGTTTGCTGGATAGCTGTGAGCTCCCTAATGGCCTTGGGTGAGGGAGAAGGCAGAGAAAGAGACAGAGATAACAGGCAGCTTGTCACATTGCAAACATGTCAGTTAACATCCCAGCCTTGATGGCATCTGAGGTGATCTGATGTAGCTGGTCCTGCCAGCCTGTTCGTGCTGTGCCGCCTGACCTGTACCAAGATATAAAATGTGCTCAAGCATCAATGCACTTAAAAGGCTGCACGGAGCACAAGGAGACTTTAAGAGGTCATAGGTGTATTTTGTTTGGATCTGTCTCTCACCAAAACTTCTGTTATCAGGAGCAGTCCCAGATACACAAAGCAATACACAAGTCCATTCCCAGGCTGTGCTGCTTGCAGGTAACGATTAAGCAGTTATATTCAGAGTACCAAGATGAAACCACGGCCCCAATGTCTGTGTGTACAGGCCTGTCTCTGGGCAGAGGCAGACAGCTGCCTACAGCTGCCAAGCACTGCTCCCATCTGCGTAGTGATACTGAGAGCAATAAGACCAAATCTTCAACCACCTCCTGCTGTTCTCTGTCACCCACCAGAATAGCCTGGTCCTTCCTCTCTGGATCAGTACAGTTCAGTTTATCCTATGCTGTTAAGATCAGTGTTTTTTAATGATCCATATGCATACATAGTTTTATTATAATTATTGCTATTTATTAGGTGCACTGTGATAGACCTTAGAAGCTGTAACAAGCCTTCTGTTGTGTGAAGTGCTGTATAAATCAGGAGAAAGGAAAGATAGTCCTTAGATCTACAGCTTTTATATTAATAAGTACAAACAGCCAATACTTCTGTCTATCACTGAACTCTCTTGAGACCTGGGAGATTGTATTAGCAATGCATTCTTTGCATCTTGACATTGCTCATCTCTCAGCACCCCAAAAGAAATGATCAGATCCCCACAAGGCTTTTATTCATGCCTGAGGTTACTCATGATGAGTTTCTCAAGTGATGTGCAAACTGTGGGCTTGGAACATTGAGTCAAGGAGTGACTCAGGATGCTCTGGCTGGTTCTGTAGCTGCTTGGCCCTAGCATGCAAAACCAAGGCACAGAGGGAACTGCAGTTGCTACCTGGAAATAGGTATTGTATCTTCTTCCCTGTGTTAGCCATCTTTGTGTTGGCCTGAAGTATTCTAAACAGATCCGTGGCACACATCTGTGTGTTGCACTGGGAGCAGATGTAAATGAGATGACAGAACTGCAGGGTTAAAGTGAAGTTGGTAATAAGAGTAATAAGGTACCATTTTAATAAGGAGCATGAAGTTCATAAAGCTAAAGCCACTTTTATACTTTCTGTCAAGTCATGAGCCAAGAGCAGTTTGGTGAGGACTTAGACTGAGCTCTACACCTCTTAATGACTTAATTACCACGTGCAGCTTGTTTAGACATCTAAATATCCTTTGATTAGTATTTAGAAGGCAGAATCATGAGCGTTTCCTGCATGCAAAGTGGAAATTATGCATTATAAGCATATATCTGACTAAAGATAAATAAAAAAACAAGTTCTGGGATTTAAGAGATGCATTGAAGAATTCAGAAGAAATTTTTATCTCCATCGACAAAGAAGGGCCAACCCTTTTTGTAGTGCTGTATACCAGCTGTGTCCCTAAACACCTTTAAAAATGTCCAGTGTAAACAGAATATGATCCTTGACTGTACACAGCTACTGTTTCTCAGAAGGTCAGTGCAAAAATATTTGCTAAGCCTGAAGTTATATGATGAGAGGTAATGAGTTTAAGTTGCACCGGGGGGGGGGGGGTTCAGGTTGGATATGAGGAAAATTCTCTTCTCAGAAAGAGTGTTGAGGTTTTGGAACAGAGAGGTCACAGTCACCTCTCCTGGAGATTTTCAAGACAAAGGTAGATGCTGCACTGAGGGTCATAGTTTAGTGGGCATGGTGGTGATGTGTTGATGGTACAAGCCTGACAAAATCTGTGTAGAGTAAGTGAAGCTATGGCGAATTCTGATTTTTATAGAGAAACACAGGGCGCCAAACAACACTATTTTGTTCAGGAGGAGGAAAGTTCTTCCTGCTGGGTATATCTAAACTGTGAAAATGCTTGCTGTAAGACACTGGGTATGCTAAATTGTTGTACAGATTCCAAAACTAATTGGACAAATTAATGGAAAAAATTCCATCAACGAATGATTGCAGAACTTCTGTTGTTGACTCAGGAAGTCTCCAGCAAACACTAGGAACGTCTCTGCACACATTTCTTTGACCCCTCTGGTTGCTCTTTTGCAAGCGGTAGATACAGAAGAAATGGTATTACTTAATTAAGTTCTGTGTATTTGATTATGATATTTAATGATAGTGCTGCCTCTTGAATAGAGAGTAAATATCTGTCGTGTCTGCAAGCCAGTTCAGGGTACTGATTCCTGTGGTTTTCAGCCTATTTTTGCTAGCTGGGAGTTTAATACATTGTATGCAAGCAGCAAAATGTGATTGTCTCACCATCAGCCTTGCAGCAACATCAGCAGGTGCTGCATAACATTCTGTGTGAAAATGCCAAAACAGGTGAAATTTGTGTGTTAAATGCTCAGATCATGTCTCAGAAAGCATGGCGCTAATAGCTTATTTTCCCCGATTCAAGCCTTCCCTGCTTTGCCCATCTGGGATCTACATAGTTAATCTACCTGAGCAAATAATTGGGAGCAGCATTTGTGCTTTCGGTGAAGTTTGACTCCTGGAGGCAGACTTTTTTTTTCCAGTGAATGTCAGATAATTGGAAGGGCAGGGTGAGGCAGGAAACCACGACACGCCTTTGTCAGGACTTGTTTAAGAGCAGGGGAATAGAAAAGCACAAGAAGGGTGAGAGTAAAAGAGGTTAAATTAAGAAGAGCTGAACGTTTGTGGATGATCATTCAGATTCCACACACCTTTGGAGGGACATAATAGTATAGGTGGCAAATTATATAGGAAACGGGAAACGGTTGAGGAGAAAATCAGATTTTCAGTTCAGTAACCAAAGCATACGAGGTAAGTTACATTATTGGAAAAAAAACAAACCAACAGAATAAAAGGCTATCTTGTATTTCTGCTCTTCCAGATTCCTCGCAGAATGCTGTATTCTTAGGCAAAATAGTGGAGGTGTTATGTTTCTTCTATGGGGAATACACTGTGAAATTAAGACTGTGGTAGAGCTGGGTCTTTTTGGATTTTGTATTTGTCTGTGAACGTAGCTTTTAAAACTGATTATCAAGCTAGAGGAGTGTATCTGCTGGTAGATAAGAAATGTGAAGCCAAGTTCAGCGTGCATTTTTAATACATTTTGTGAAACTACCATGCAAATAGATAATGTTAACTGAATGTTCTCCCTTCTGTAAGGGCACCAGCATGGTGAAATGCAGGTCATCTACTGGCTATTTTTAAAACTCAGAGGATCTGAAATATGATGGAGAAATAATGTTTGCAAATTGAAGCATCAAATGGTGGCTTCAGAATGTAAGATGAAGGAATAAGTTCTGAAAGCACCAGGAACTACTTTTGAGTCAAAGTCTGTTTTACTGTGTCATACAGTTGTATTTATTTATCAGTCATGAACTGTTCATTATGGACTTTGGGCCACATTTTGACACAGAAGATTAGGAGGCCTCGTAAAGTGTTTTTGAAGCTTCATCACAATAAGTCAGAAAAGTCTGATTTGAGAAGTGGTTTTAATCATTTTTGTAGCTGGTTTAGTGGTTTGGACACAGTGAGAAAAGGTAGAAGATCCATCTTCTTTTCCAGCCTTTGGACTGACTTGGTGTGTGGTTTTGGGGATGTTAGTTTTTCTACAGCACATCTAAGCTTTGCATATAACTTGCTTCCCTGGCATTAGCGTCATTTGAGGGAACCTACAAAATGAGTAGTTTTGGAAGCTTCTTCTAAAAGTGAAAAAAAAATCAATTCTGACTATGTTGCTTTTGGTTGAGTAACTGGAAGTGAAAGGAATAGCTTTTAAAGCAGAATGAGAAGGTGAAGTTCCTAGACTGTGAGGTGAAAGAAAGATGAGGGGGCATTTTTTTTAACCAATTCTATAAATTCCAGGACAGTGGCGCCTGAAATGCAACTTAGCAGGCATTTGATATGATGGGAGCCATGACATTTGCTTTTAACGCTATCAGTGACATTGTTTGGAGGCATCTACTGAGTTTCAGAGTATTCATGATCAAAGGATTCCTCTGGTGTTAAATATTATTCATCTTAGCTGCTGGTGGTGCCTCTTTCTCCTAAAGGAGTGTCTTGCAGCATGATCCATGTTAATGGAGGGAGGAGAGAGCTAAAAGGATGTGCTGTGAGAGTGTAACAGCATTCAGACATGAAAACTGGAAGGACATTGTGGAGGAATAAAAGGATCTGAAATGTACCTGCTTTCATTTGTATATTATAGTCTTCCTGGCTATAAAATAGCTTTTCCCCTACCCTTTGAAAAAATGCTTGCAATAAATTTTATTACCTTTGCACACAAGTAATATGTAGCTTATAAAATAATAAAAGTTTGAATGTTCCATCTCAGGCTGCCTTAGCATCCTTGTCAGTGTCCTGTATTGCAGGCAATGGGAACAGAAAAGGAGGTACCTGGCAGCACTGGTCTTGTATGGAAAGCAGAGATTAAACATGCTTTGTAAAGCTGGACTGCTCTTGCCATCCTGCTTTTCAGTGCTGCGCAGAGAGAAAGCAGCGTGCACAACTATGGTCTTGCAAGACCTTTCCTGGTTCCTTGCACAAGTTCTCTGTTTTTATAAGGGCCACTAGCACACTTCAGCCCCAGCTTATGTCTTCAGGGTCACCCTGTCTTAGGCACCTCCACTATTTGTGAGTGATCCTAGTTCATGAGCTCCTGCTTATGGCTCTGAAATAATTGCTGGTGACTTCTCTGATTCAACAGCGCTATTGCTTTACCTCAGACATAGCCTACAGCTACATCTTTGGGAATCCAGGTAGGAGGAGCTGGTGAAGTGAGTCAGTCCTGGCAGATAATGGAAACCAAGCTTAGTCAGCCCCCTGGAACCTGGGCTGGCTTTTGCATTCACGTGGCAAAAACACATGCAAGATGAAAATGTGCTGTGTGCCAGGGCTGGGCTGAGCTGTGGGATGTGTGGCTTCAAAGACGTCATTTAATCTCTTCTCTGTATTTTTTTTCTGATTGGTACCGGAGCAAGATATTCCACTTTCTCAAGGGAAGGAAGGACACAGAAGATGTCCAACACTCAGCATGTGCTTTTAGGGAAGCAGCTTTAGATATGCTTCCACTGTTGGTGTAACAAGGGAAAGTAGCAGAGACTCTATTAACTCTAGTCTTGTGTGTGCTTTGGAATCAGCTCTTTGGGGAATCCTGTGGAAATCCCCAGTGTTAGCAAACACTGTAAGAGTTGGGTATTGTCCTCTGCCAGTGTTGTGTAAGGACTTGGATGTGGCCTCAGGAGTACCGTGTGCCAGGCTGCTTAGCCACATTTTGGGGCTGAGGTGCTGAGGGTGAGGGCTGTGGGCCCTCTTGAGTGTTTTGTGCATAGTTCAGCTGAGTCTGTGGTAGGAGGTGTAAGCTAACGCGGCTTGCCTGATAGCGTATCTTCTACATTCAGCTTGTTCCTCTCCAGCTCTGGGAACATTGGGTGCTATTCAAAGACAGATCTGAATCTGAACTTCAGATATTCCTCCAGATTCTCTGTTGCTTCCTGCCTTGTGTCATTACCTTTGTGTGGGCTATACAAACATAACATCAATGGGAGGTGCAGAAGAGTAAGTGGAGTCATGAGGACCAAACTTGAGTGGTAGCTGAATTGGAGGGCACAGTTTTGTGTTCTTCCTCAAACTGGACTTTGGAAACTTGGAAGGAGTTTTGCCCCAAAGCTTTTAGACTCAGCCTGTTAAGAGTGTAGTTTTCTGTACAGTTGAGTTTTCAGTTTGAGGAAAGAGTCATCAAAAGCAGTGGAGAACATTTATTTATTATCACCTTCTATACAAATTAAAATCTCTGAAGCATTTGCAACTGCGCAAGATGAAATGTTATCTTTGACTAGGGGTAAGCAACTGTGTATTTCCTTCTGACAGGAGTGTTTTTTCTTGAGCTTCTGTTGTTTTCCACAGTCATAGTGTTTCTTTGTGATATTTCTGCTTTGGCAGACAGTTGTACCTCTGCCAGAAACATAATTATGACTTGAGGGGGATCCAAGCCATGATGAATATAGATGGCATTCACAGCAGTAATTCCAATACTGTGTAGACTGACCTGAGCTGGCATTAAATTAGCTCAGATTCCACAGCTGAAGACATGAGTTCGTAAAGCAAGATAATGCACTTCCTACCTTAAGTTCTTTGCTGCTGAAAATAGCTGGTTTAAAGGTACCTCTCAAGGTGTTTTTTTCTTTTTTTTCTTTACTCAAGTCAGTTCTGTGGCTTTAGCATCAATATATCTTGAGAATGCCCAGTAGTACTGTCAATGTGTGCTACGATATTTCTGCTTATGCTTTTCTTGTAGCACTGGCGCAGTGTGTTTAGGTAACAGAGGCAGAATTCATGAACTTGTCTGCATTTCTAATCCTATGTTGTTGATTTCTGTACAGAACAGATGTGTAGGACTAATGTTTGAATCCTATAGTTTTGTCAAAATTTTATAGAGATCCAACTGAAGAGCATGGTGTACTGCCACAAAGTCTGCATGTAAATGCAGGTCTAAACTTGTCCAGTTCTGATTGAATTTGCTCTGGTTGCCCTTAGCTCCCCCACTGGCTTCGCAACCCCTCCTGCTATTTCAGCCTTTATGCATTGTGTAGCTTCCAGTTTTGCAGGGACTTGTTGATGGTCTGTTAGTAGTACTCAGATGGCTCTGGAAAGATGTTTTAAACTCTGCCATAAGTGAATTTCAGGCAGTTCCTCTGCTGAAGAGAGACAATTGTTGGGACTTGTAGGCATTTGTTGTCATCTTCTCTTCACAAAACTCTGAGCACTGTCTTTATGTTTTCCCTGCAGGTGGAAATGATATGGATTCTGTAACAAGGAAAACGAGGCAAGATGGTTCAGAAGTTACAGAGAGACGTAAGGAGAACATTTTTTATTTTCATGTCACAAGTTTAGATCACACACCAAAAATACAACAAACATATTCACACTTTTGTGAGGAATTGAATGCTGACCAGGGGTCCAGAACTAAATTCTGCACCTGTCCTTGATATTTCTATCTAAGTAAAAAAAAAGAGGTTAGAATAGCACAAGAACAGGCATTTAGAGACTTGTAAAAAGACTGATTGTTTAACCAGAAATGATTGCCCTGCAGTAACATTTTTAGCCAGTAGTGCAGACATTTGGATTCTCCTTCTGCCTCTGAGACAAACACCCTGGATGGTCTAGAAAATGTTTATTAGATATCTTTTTTGTCTTTGTATTAAAATAGGGTAAAAACAGGATTCTGCTGATGTTATTGAAATTAGCTAGTAGGAATCACAGAATTGTAGGGGTTGGAAGGGACCTCTGGAGATTGTCTAGTCCTACCCCCCTGCTAAAGCAGGTTCCATAGAAAACTAGTAAGGAGCCTGACCTGGGCTTTACTTTTTCAGCAGTTGCTGTGGTTCAGTAGTGCCCTGAAATAATACCACTTTCATGTTTCCAGGAATTTTTTAAAGAAAAAAAAGTTTCATGGCAGTGATGCACTTAGTTACTGTAACATGACAGAAGTCTGAAAACACACAGTTTTCAGTCCCCAGGCAATATAGTCTTCAGGGACTTCTCTTTAAATGAGTTAGTCTTATTTGAATAATTCATGCTCTTCCATGGAATGAAGTGGAACCCTGATCTTGTCTGACTAGAAGAACACGCAATAACTTCTGAATAATAACTTTTCTTTCCTCAGTTATTACAGAGACAGTAACTACAAGACTGACATCTTTACCACCCAGTAAGTAATTGTGATCCATTGCATTACTTCTGCTTAGTGACTGCTGCCCTTCTGTGTTATTTGGCTTTGTTACTTTCATAAGTCCTTGGGTGCAGCAGGTTTCAGTGCAGAAAAACTAACACTTGAAGCTATTTTCAGATATACTTCTCCCATAATACTTGTTGGTGGAGAGAAGGAGCAGTAACAAAGCCCCATAACCCGCTAAGACTGGTAGACCTGGCTCTTCAAGAGTATACACCCAGATATAGATATAGTGACTGTCTCTTGAGAACAAGCATCAAAAATGATGAGTCTGTGGCCTCCATCTTACCAGCTGACAGCAGCAAGTGAATCCCTTTGCATTGTATCAGATGTCACAAGTTATTTCTACCTCTGTGTAGCAAGTAGGGAAGAATCGTCTATTCTGCAGTAGAGTTGAAAAGGGATTGCACTATCTCATTTATGATGAGAGTTAACAGGAACATCCTCCAGCCCATGCCCAAATCAAAACTTGACTACAACCCTGCTGAGTCTGCATCTTGAATGCTTATCTGCTCTGCCAAGATACTTCTCTGCAGTTCTAATGTCTTTTCAGAAATGAAGCTGTCCTTGGAACTGAGTGTGAAAATGGCTTTGGGTACCTCCTGCCTTGTCTTGTAATATTTTTGTTCTTCTCATCTTTAATCCTGACAAAATATCTCATTTTGTGCTCATCTGTTCCAGAAGGAGGGAGCAGTAGTGGGCTCAAGACATCATCCCACACTGGAGGAAGTGGAGTTGAAAAGAGGTCTTACACCCATAGCAGCGGCTATGTGACTTCAAGTAAGGAATTAAGATATCAGTAACGAAAAGCAAAGGCTGAGGAGAGATTCAGGGCAGGGGTGAGAAAAATGGGGTTTCTTAAAGTAGAGAAGGCAAATACTCAAAGCAAAGATATTCCTTCCTTAAAGCTGGTTGTGAGGATGGGTGAGTGAACGGTGAGGTTCTCATTTTCTGCAGGGAAAACTTGATTTCAGGGTAGTTTTCGTTAACTTTTGCAAAACTCTTTTCCAGCTGTCCTTGAGTCATTTGAAAATCAAATTTCTCTTTATTCAAGTTTTCCAAATCACAGTCTTTCTGAACATTTTTATTCAAAAGATGGCTTTATTTAATGGTTGTTGATCTTGCTGATGTTAGACTACAATAGGATGCTAGAACAGAATAAAATAATTTCATAGAATCTATCTTCTTGTCAGAGTATCCATGACTTTAGCACTTGGAATGGTCTACATGTTTTCTGGATGTGCTAAATCAGTACTTCTTATCTACTCGATAAAGACAATTGCTCTCTAGCAATGTTCTTTGCTGAGCTGTTAGATTGTCATAGTGAAGGTTTTTGAAGAATAATCTTTCTACCTGGCTTTCTGGCACACCCCTCTCACTATCCACAGTGGGACAGACTAGATAACAGTCCTTACAGGAAACATTCTCCATTCTCTAGAAGAGCTGACAAGTCAAAGAGAGGAAAGTGCAGTATGGAAGCTCAAAGGGAGTATTAGGCATACCCTATAGACCTGAAATACACTCAGCTCCTTCAATTAATGGCCAGAGTGTGGAATCATTTCACCTCTGGACAAATATGAAGTAACTCTGGTGCAGATATCAATCTAATTGCCTAGACTGGCATCAGTTTATCTGATAACTGAGCCCATCCCTCAAAGCTCTAACTTAAATGACTGTGGGATTGCATCCTCCTTGTTAGTTATTTTCAGTGTGTGGAGGAAGAGAAAAGAATCTGAACTTCTTTAAGTTTTGCAGAGCATTTGGTAACTTTGCTTTCTCACTCTGCTGGCAGAATGTCTCCAACAGAGGTCCACTTGTCACTGTATTTATTTTTCTCAATTAAATGGAAAAGTCACAAACCAAAATACATCCCTGTAGAAGAGAAAATGAGTTAGAAAACACTTTGAGATCACAAGGGTGTTCTCTTTTTAAAGTGATAGTTAAACAATAACCAGTCTGATCCCACTGATCAGCAACTATATATTGCCCTTGTCACTGAGCTACCCTTGTACTGCCACTCTGATCATACTCCAGTGTTAGATTTCATAGAAGAGTCCAATCAAGAGTCTGGTCCTTCCACGAACCACACATTCTTTATGGCTGCTCAGTTCTTTTCCCACAACACTGATATGAGCTAGGAAGGGAAACTCTTTCCTCTGTCTAAATACAATAGCCACTAGTAATCTTCAAACAGCCTTGGGCCTGACTTACATCTCTGTCAAATCTCCTGGAAATGGAGTGACTAAGGCATGACTAAGTGAGATTGTTGCTAGTTGCTTTGGAAGGGAAGCTCACTCATCTCTTCTCTCCCTTGCCTCATGAATGGCATCCTCCAGCGCTACCAGATTTTGTTTAAACATCTTGAAGATTTTGTAGACTGTGTCATATAACGCTGGAGTTTACAGGTGGATCTGTATCCAAACCAAAACCCAGGCCCATTTAAAGCCAGGTGTCTTCCTGCTCAGCACAATTGTCTCATTTATCCACCTAGGCCAAGACTTGCTGTTTTTGAAATCATTGATGAGTCATTTTTAAACCACAAAGATAAATTCCTCTTTGCAGTGAAAGCTGAGGATGGCCAGAGTTGGATCCATTTGGTTTTTTTTTGCCCATCTCTAGCTGTGAGATGCTAATGCAGATCTGTCCAGCTCAGAGGACACAAACATAAAGTACTTAGGACATACAGACTGTACATTTAGGTCATATCTTTAATTTGCTGAGAGTGTTTTGTTTTGCCAATAGGTGGAAGTGGTAGATTGAATTCGTCATCATCTGGCTACAGACAAACACAGTCTCCCAGCTCAACACTCACCAAATCACCTGGCTCAACATTTGAGAGAAAAACCTATGTCAATCGCCATGCAACATATGAAGGTATCACAGAATATGCCATAGAAAAGAGGTACTATGTAGTGCAGTCTGAGGTCACTTGGGACTTCCAGCGCATTAATTCAGGATTGTCCTAAATAGCACAAGAATCCCATCTATAGTGGTTTTGCTAGGAAATAAGCCGCTAGGGAGACATTTTAGTGATTGAGTCTTATTTATGTTAACACTCATTCCTAGGACTTGTGGCATGTATTTGTTGAAAGACATTAGCAACTATTTCATGTAATCCTGAATAGCTCTCTTTGAACAGAAATGTTTTGTACTCAGTGGAATTAGTTAGGTACCAGAAAGATATATGGAAAGCTCTAGATGATTTTCTAAAAAGTATTAATGATATCTTTCTATTATTTGCAGGGAGCTCCAGCGCTAACTCTTCTCCGGAGTTCCCCAGGAAAGAGTTTGGTATGTTCTTTCAGAACTGTCTCTCATAACATTATGGCAATATCATGTGAGCTGGTGACTATGGTGACTTTCTGCATGTTACCTCTATATTGGACAGCCAGTGCAACAGAGAAGTTACTGGAAATTATATGAACGCAGCTGACAGCAGGGTCTCAAGCTAGTACAGATTCCAACAGAGGCTGCATAATATAATATACCTACTACCCTCAGCTACTCTTTAAATGGTCCCAATATGGGATAGAGCAAGAACAGGAGAACATAAGACACTTGACAACATTTGCTGTCCCATATCTGGGGGAATAGCTCCAAGCAAGAAAGTGCAGTCCCTTAAGATTTTGAGCCAGTGCTGGATACTGTCTATCACTTGCTCTTTTCTAGATTTCAACATGTTCATATGGCGTAATTGGAAGGATGAACTGGCTATCAAGTGTTGTATTTTTACTGAATGTTGTCAGCAGGTTGGAGTTTGCCCTGTCCAAACTCTGGGATGCGTCTTATATTCAGTGCAGGTAGAGAAGCAATATGATGTGGCTGTCTTTCTGGCTCAGGGAAGAGACAGGGTTTCACAGTGTCTGACCTTGGTTGATGGTGTAAACAGGCCTATTATCTTCCTACTGGCTTACTGAAATAGAACATCATCTTCTCTGAGCAACACTTATGTGTGCAAGCAGAAACAGCAATTGGTCCAGAAATACTAGGGTGCTACACACTCTTTGAGATACCTCATGGTCCAAAGAAGTCCTGGCAAAAACTGAGGTTTCAGTGCCTCCCAGCTGTGCCTAAAATAAAGAAGTTTACTGCCTGAGTTTCAGTGCTCAGAAGAAGATCCAAAGATCCATGTGCTCATTTTCAGAGGTGTCAAAGGCAGTAAAATCCTAATATTGCTTTTCTTTCTCATATTCACAGCATCTGCCTCCACACGAGGGAGAAGCCAAAGTCGAGGTGAGTTATACTGTACTTTTAGAAGCCTTCTTTGTTTTTTTTTTCAGTGTGATTCAGGGTGTGTCCGATGGACCTACTACTTAGCTGGAATTGAAGCGGTTTACATCCAGAGTCTGGTGAGGTATCTGGATTTACACCACTGCAGATGTGAACCATATTATCTGTGAACAGTCGCTTAAACAAGCTCAGTGTAAGGACTCCAGTGAAGGTCATGATGGTTAGCTCTGTGTAAGAAAGGGTCTGCTTGGGGACCTGGACCTCTGGGGGTATAGGACGTAGTTTTCCATCTTAATTGTTCATTACCATGAACTCAGTCCAGCCATTCTTTGTGACCCCCACTCTGGTGTTTTTGCAATAATCATATGCATGTTTTTTCCCCCTGAGATTTATCTTACAAATCATAAGGCCTTTCCCTGAAATGGTCTTATACAGGTGGTAAGGAGAGGCTGAAGAAATTATGGACTTGCTGCGGTCTACTTAGTGAGCTCACTGTGAAACTGCATTGTTTAAGTCATTTAGCTCTTCTAATAATGTGTTAACAGCATTGGGGAAAGCAGGATTATATATTACTGTCTAAGAGTTTAATATCTGTCCCAGTTGCTTGAGGAGAAAACTATAATCTGATTTTATCCAAGTTAATTTTGGCAGTGGATATAAATCAAAGTATGCTCTTGCACTCTCCTCCTGGAGAATGTCACAATTACCAATTATTCTACCTCAGATCTTCACAGTCTCCTCTAGCACAGTACATACCTCCCAGCAGAACTAGGCCACATGTAATAAAACAGAAACCAGAGAATCAGCTTCAGCTTCTTCAGAAAATTGTCTCAATCTGTCAGCTTCTCCACCTGAACGCCAAAGCCAGTGTTTCATTTAGAGTGTATGCACTGTCAGATTTCATCTCAAGGAGCATGAGTCACATGTCCTTGCTCGCAGGTAGTAAGCTGGGAGGCTTCTCCCAGCAGATCAGATTAACTCTGTAGTCTCTTGTGCTGGACAGTAAAAGTCAGTAAGTAATAAACTGGAATACCTGGAAAGAGAAAGATTGTTGAATTAATAAATATCTGATTGTGACCTGACAGTTTTATTTTAATGCAGTTTTGGTCAGGTAGATGGTTATATTCAAGGAGCCAAAATGAAAGGCAGCAGGTTCAAGAGCCCAAATCCTACAGCCCCATTATAGAGGTGACAGTATGAATTTTACCCAGTAAGTGGTAGGGAACTTTTGTATTTAGTGAGCCTTAAAATCTTGAAGCTTCTTTTAGCTCTTTAGGTTTTTATCCAGTAGAACAATAATAGTAATTGTGATGAGTGGAAATATCAGTGTGATTGAGGATTGTATAATTAGGCCTTTCATTTGATTGGCACTGACAATGCTATTGACTTCAACAGAAGCATGCAAGGAGTAAAATACAGCTCTCTGGAATTAAAAACATTAAAATCTAACCCCGAAACAAAAATCACCCAGGCCAATTTACAGGAAATTAATATGTGCCATGAGTGCTGCTTAGATCAAGCAGCAAGGTAACACAGACAGCAGGAAGGAAGGAATTCACTTAACTTAAAGATTCATACTCAGCTCAGGGCATAAATACATTGCACTCCATATTCATGATCTGCTTTTTTCTCTTCACAGAGAGTGAAATACGAGTCCGGCTGCAGAGCGCATCTCCCTCTGGCAGGTGTAAGTGCCGTAGCTTATACTCCAGGGGGATCAGGTATAACGTACAGTGTGTTGCTGCTCTAGATATGTCTACAGTGTCTTGTGAATCCAGTCATCATGATGACGGATAGCAGCATGCCATCCTTTATTCCTGCTGCAAGAACTTTCATTTATCTCTCCATACTGAGCAAGGAAGCATGCTGTTAGATGATGATCTTGCAAGGATAGAGTTGTACTTAGTCCCCGAAATGTGGCCTTTGAAGTTTTGTTGTGTCAGTGGCACTCTGGAAAAATACAGCTTCTGAGACATTCCTGAGTAAACTCCACTGAATGGTTTATCCAGGGCAGGATTACAGTTCAGTGAAACAATGGCTTTTGGATAAATCTGGATGCTTGTATTTCTTGCCAGGGACGGAGTTGGATGATGTAAAACGTTTGCTGAAAGGAAGTAGATCAGCCAGCTGCAGCCCTACTCGATCATCATCAAGTACTCTCCCAATACCGAAAAAAGCTGTGGTGGAGACAAAAATGGTTACTGAGAGCTCTCAGTCAGGTACGTGGCAGAGGATAGTTAGCAGTGCTGGAGTCTTCCAAACAATTTTTTCCATACGTTAACCTGGAGTTGTTGCATGGACTCAACAAAAGTAATTGAAATTTAAGGAAGATTAAGTTCTCTGCCATGTAAACCTACAGTGCATACTAAGTCATAAGCCTAGTCCCATTGCAAACTACTACTGTTTGTTTGTTGTTTTTATTTTATTTTTTACAGTGTCGGGGACATACGATACAACTATACTGAATACTGCCCTCCCTCCATACACATGGTCCTCAACTCTGCCTGCTGGATCTTCCCTTGGAGGATACCATAACAGCATGGGCCAGAGCTCTTCCTTGGTCAATGCTATGTCTCACTCTACAGGATCAGGTATGCTCCCTGGACTGCCCAGGCTGTAAGGACAAAACTCCACAATGAAGCTGGGTCAATAGCAGTGCTCTTGTCTGCACAGTTAGAAGAATTAAAATGAGGGAAGAATTGAGGTGGCAGAAGATATGCTTGCATTTTCTCTGCTTTTCTGTAATTCTGTGCTTTCTGCTTCTACGCTGTTTCTACTTGAAAGTCTTTTGTTGTGAGGAGCAACTGTCCGGACTGCCTGATTTGTCTCTGAGCTGTTATGATAGCTTTCTTATTTACTTAAATGAGGCCAGACTATCTCTATCAAAACTAGTTTTAGACTAGTGAACCTTGAATTATCTTGGCCAATTGTAAGAAAAACTAGTCCTAACCCTGCAATCCTCGAACATTAAAGACCTAATCAATAAATGTTGGCAGTGATTATACCTTGTAAGACCCACTTCTAAATGCCAGGGATGCAATTACAGTGAAAAAAAAGCACAGGAAAGTTTATAATAGCATACTAGTAAAAGCTTTGCTTTCTCACATTATCTTATGATTGCAATTTATCTGATACAGGTTTTTCTCAACTTTATGAGTTCAGTAAAACAGTGGTTTCTGGTCACGATTTTCACGATTTTATTGTACAGTTGCACTAACTACATTTTCAAGTGGCCCTTATTCTTAATTTCTGTGGGTTATAAAAATAATAACATTTCACTTTCTCTTTTTACAGTTTTTGGTGTTCCAAATAACCTGGCTCCCAGCAGTCATGCTCTGAACACAGGCCTGAGCACTTCCTCAACAGGTCAGATTTTTCTCTTCTTCCCTTCACACTTTCACAGTGCCACAGTCCTGGCAGACATGTGCAATGAAATATTGTCTGTATCACTCTGTTTCTCCTCTTTCCTCATCTGAATGTCAGCAGCTTGTCTGTACACCACAGTTATTCTCTGGTTACAGAGGAATTATTCTGGGTATACGCTGTACAGCTTGTATAGCTGACATTAGGTCGTAACTACTTTTATTTAGGTAGTGAGGAAAATCAGCTATTTTTCAAGATTAGTAATTTGTCTTTTGAAAGACACTCGTTATGCCAGCCTGTTTCTTCCCCAGGACAACTCAAGGTAACCCCCTGAAACTCGTGTAACTCGTGTCCTAATCCATAGAGGCCCACTGCTGTCAGTTTTCCCTATAATTACCCTTCGTTTCACTTGTCTTATGACTTTTGGTTGACGCTGTTTCATGTCACGAGCACTTCTCTTCCTTACACAGTCATACACATTTTTTCTACTCAGCATAGTGCCATCATGCAGGTTCTCTGATTGGATCCGTGGAGAGCAGGATGTATGAAAGCAGTCTGTAAACTACATTTGATAATGCCACACTGATTCTGGCACTGAAGGTACCACCTTCAAGTGTTTGCTTCTCTCTGGACAGTACTTTGATGCACAGTGTGTGCACTTGTCTCATTAAACTTCCTCCAGTCACACCAAACAAGTTTCCCAAATCTACTTGTTTTTCCAAGTTCCATACCTCCGGAAATGTCCATGCAGCCATGAGAGTGGGATTCCAATCTAACCTGAGTTAGCGTTTTAAAATGGTCTCTGTTAATTGTCCTGGGCCAATAATAACTTATACAGCAAGATGATCGAAAGAAAAATGTTATGTAAGGAAGGTTCTTAACAGAAATACTTAAAATTGTGATGTATCCAGCTAGCTGACAAAATTTCTTGAAAGCCTTGAGGGTGATTTCTAACCAACAGGGTTCTCTGAGGTCATCATTTCACTGGTTTTATTTTGTTTTCAGCCAGAATACCACCTGCACTGTAGGATTTCTCTAACTCCCATTGCATTGATTTTTCTTTGCAGTGTTTGGAGTTCAAAACAATCTGTCACCAAGTTCTTCAGCCCTGAATGCCACTGCAGCATCTGCAGGTCAGAAACAACTTAAGCATAAAGCAAATAAGGGAGTCACTGATGTGTACTGCATTCTCCAACCTTTTCTGTGGTGACTAGAATGTTCGTACTGACAGAGGTTCCTTTGTTGCCGTCTTCTGGTGTGGAGCAACATGGTGTGAGGGGATTTTGAGGAACATTTTCTCTCTTTTGCGCATACAGGAGTGGCTCTCAGTGCCTATGTGAGCACTGCAAGCTTGCTTGCTGGGAAGACCCTTGCTCATTTGAGTTTTACTAGGTGCCCTGAATGAGAAAAGATTCTTGAATGGTGTATAGCCCAAGGCTGGTATGTGTAGGTACCTTGCTCTTCTCCATCTTTTTCATTCTGGGATTTCTTCATTGCAGCATATGGGATGAAGAACACTTCTCAAAGCAACACCATGAATAGTACTGGTGTGTCTGCATCAGCAGGTGAGTGTATCATTTACAGTTGCTTAGGCACAGCTTTGTACAAGCATTTCATGATAAAAGTGAATTAGAGATTCATTTGAGTGATACTAACACCTGCCTGCTCAGGAGCATGACTTGTCACCAGCCAACTCCCTTACTAGTGCCTTTCTGAAAAGAAGGTAACTCTCCCACTGTGTGGTAACTTGGAGAATTTTATTGCAGCTATTTCTGTTCAACAGACAAGTAACTGGACAGAAGGTGACATGTGACACTATGTTTCATTTGAAACCAAAATATTTGCAAGGTTACAACTAAACATTATTTTTCAAGTGTATCAACCTTGACCACTCAAAAATCAAGGAAAGCACTTATGCATGATCAGATTGTTGGCTTTCTTTTTCATTTGGTTGTTTTTTTTAATGAGAAAAACTGAGGTCTTTCTACTGGCCTGTGATCTCTGAATGGCTGGAATTCATATTTTCCAGGCATATTTGACACTGCCTAATAGCAGAAAGGTGACCATGTTATTTTTTTTGAGCCTTCTTTATACTGAGCTCAACCTCTGCAAGCCACAGTTCAAAGCCTCATAACCATGCCTGACTCCCAAGTATATGGAGTCCTTTGTGCTTCACAGATTGTCTCTGCTAAAGATACACTTTAGCTTGAGATGTGATGGCTCTGATGACCTTTGGATGTCTCTGTTAAGACTGAATTTCTATGATTCTGTAATAGATGTGTTTGAGAAAAGAGGAGGTCATTGAGTGAGTTGTTTCTATATGTAATTGAATGCTGTACACTCTTCATGTCCTGTAGAAGTTGCTCCCATACTACTGTAATACACATCTCTAAAGAAATTAAACAAGGCACACAGCTCTTCTCTAATCTTCAAGTGACCGATGTGTATCTTGCTGACTCCTTATAGTAATGACAACCCCAATCGTAATGGGACTCCATATTTTAATGAACACTATGTTGTTGCTTGTAGTTACGACTCTTTATACACACCCATCTCCTTCTCTTTCCCATCCTTCACCAATATTCCAGGTGGAACCATTTTGAGCTCCCAAGGAGATGACTTTCTGCGGAAAGACTGCAAGTTTGTGCTGCTGGAGAAAGAGAATGCCCCAGCAAAGAAGGAGATGGAGCTCCTAGTCATGACAAAGGATAGTGGCAAAGTCTTTAGTGCCTCTTCCACTGGGCTTAATGGAGGTAACTTCTCTTCCTTGGGATGTGTGACTCACACATGGGTCTGCTGAGAGCAGAAAAATGGAGAGGGGGGATATGAATCAGAAATATCTCTGCAAGGAATGTTCTGGAGACAGTAAACTTTGATGCAGCTGAAGTGGGAACAGTGTGGCTGGAGAATGTTTGATAAGGACAGCCCTACGCATGCAGCCAGATGAGCTCTGCCAGTATAGGGTTTTCTCTGTCTGCAGAGTTGAGCGTTCAGGACACTACACTTGATTCAAACCCCTATAAGCCACCCATGAATCTCTTGCAGGCATTTAGCCTTTAACCATGCCAGCAGCATCTAGGTCTAACATTTTTTGCCTTTGAAGCTCCAGAGTGTGCCTTGGGACATTTCTCAAAACTCAGGAGCTCAAGAACTTCAAAAACGGCAGACAGATCAGCAGCTGGCTTAAACTGGCAGAGCTGTTGTCATTACCTAATAAAAACCATGCCTTTTGACTCTGAAAAAAGGATTGGCCTGGTTGAACTCCAGTTGTAATGTTCTCAGTTGCATTTGGTTCCCATTCAGGATCCTTTGCAGAAGATACCTTGAAGAAAGAGAAGCAGGGGCTTTCCTCTTATGCTGCAGATACTGGCCTGAAATCAGATGCAAATGGTATGAGTTTTTCCATGTGGCAATACAAGAGAACTGCCTCCTGCCTCCATTAGCACCTTCTCCCTGCAAGCTCGTGCTCCAAGTTTGATGGTATATGGAAAGACTGTTAAATCTTCTTTTATTATTACAACAGGAGGATTGAAATCAGCACCGACAAGGGACAAAGCAACATATGCAGGTAAGTGGTGCTATTCAGACTTTCATTGAAGGAAGCATCAGAGCACAGCATATGAAAAGCTGTTATCCTCGAGCATGTTGAATGATCTCTGCTTGGTGATATCAAAGGGAGGGCACGTTCAGAAGGCTACTCCGTCTGTAATGAGCAAAGCACATGCCACAGAAAGTGTTACCTGTGATTTTATTATGGATGAATGGGCAGTTGTGGCACTTCTTAACTACTGCAAAAAATCAGCTAGCTGACAGTACAGTGCATCCTGTTATCAGGACAGATTTGTGGGAATGAGAGAGAGCAAACCGTGCTGACCATTGATGTTACTTTCAGCTTAAAACTGTAGAACAAATTGACCCCAGAGCAATTGTGTTTTTGCAGCAGTTATTTTAAAAAGCACTGACCATTGTGCCCTGCTGGAATTCCTATTGGGAAGCTGTCTACAGCTTCCACAGGGATTAGAATAACACCCAGTGTTTGCAGAGTGAAATGTAAAGATTTTTCTCCATTGCCCTTTGTATAATGGATCTGACCTTAGAGTCCTTATTTTCAAGATGTTCTTGACTCTGAAGTTAAGGAGCTATTCACCATGAAATTGTCTGTTCCAGAAATACGAAATGGTGATGCAGGGGGTGCAATTGGATCAGCACCATCCTGGTGTCCCTGTGGTTCCTGCTGTAGCTGGTGGAAATGGCTCCTGGGTTTGCTTCTGGCATGGTTGCTTCTCCTTGGATTGCTTTTCGGACTCGTTGCTCTGGGTAAGAAATGACTGCTAAAGCTGGCCTGGATCACCAGCCTCTGTGTATTTAAATTTGAGACTGAACAGAATCTCACCTCTGTGTATCCCTGTCTATGAGAAAGGTTACTGCAGAGGTGAGAGGAGAGAAGGGAAAGATACAAAGATAGAGTCCTCCTTTTGGTTGCAGGAATGAGTTTTACGTGGAGGAACAAAGTGTTCTGTGGGGCAGAAAGAGAGTTTAAGCTGGCAAAGAAGCCAAGCGAATTGTAACTCAGTACCAGAGGAGCACATTCAGTACTCAGAATTGTGACCACCACCAAAATATTACAAATATACAGAAAGAATGAATAAGGAATATAAACCTTCAGTAAGGGATTATATAGTCTTGGGGATGGGAGGGTAGGGAAACTCCTGAGGTCTTTCTTCTCCTCAGAGACTAACACTTTCCAAAGCTGTCATTGAAATGCAAAATTTCCCTGCTAAAAAAAGAGCAGCAAAAATAATCCTGCTAAATTCATTGTCCATAGCTCTCACGGTGTTGCCTTGTCACTGCTATTAGAAATTGGTATTTCAGTTACAAGCCTGCATCCATTTTTTCACTAGTGTTTTACTTTAACCTTCCAGCGGAAGAAGTGAGAAAGCTGAAATCTCGTGTGGACAACCTGGAAAAAATAAATCACAGCTTCCTGACAGTTAACCAAGGGAATCCATATTTAGAAAAAGATGTTTCTAAAGTGGACTTTCTTCATGGTGTGGCACCATCTTCGACCTTCCCTTTTGAAAATGAAGAATCAGTTTGGTTGATGGTGAAGAGCAGACTGAACAAGGAAATAGAACGAGGTGAGCAGAGTAAATGTCTGTGATGGTGCATTGGACCAGATTATTTAAAGGGAAGTGAGTTTTATTTCCCAAGGGCCCAAAGACAACAACTTCTGGATTGCAGTGCAATCTCTCAAAAGCAGAGCCCTCACCTGTCCTCACAGATAAGCTTTGCTGGGGCACAGAGTGCTGCCACTGACACTGGTGGTGCATCCATCAAAGCTAGCAGGATGAGAAGAAACGAAGCTGTGGGCATGCCATCCTGCATCAGAATATGTCGTTTACTGTAGCAAGTGAGTTTTCCATTTTGAAAGAACTGCACATAAAATTGAATCCACAGCTTATTTCTTGTGCTACTTTTAGTAGCAAGGAGATATTATTTACTTTTGTTTTGATGGAAACAGGCTGAGAAGTCAGGAGTCTGCATTTTTCCAGCTTCAGAAGTTTTGTGTAACTTCTAGCAGTTCAAGGGCTGGCAAAGGGCAAATTTCATGAGGAAACTCTATTCCCATTGTGTTTGACAGCCTGTGCTGTCTGCAGCCTCAGAATCTAATTAGAGGAATCTTTGTGTGCGAAGCAATTTGCTATTTTGTTGTGTAATGCAATCTAACAACCTCTTCACTTCCTATTGCAGGCTACTTCCGAGGAGAGAGAGGAGAACCTGGTATGAAAGGTATAGCCTTACAGTCTTTCTCTTCCCTTGTCCTACTCCTTGGTTCTGGCAGTGCTCAAGTTTGGAATGGATGTTGCTGCTAGGTGTAGTTGGCAGTGAGAAAATTGATCCTGGTTTATACTTAAAGAAAAAAAACATGAAGCTGGTTTGCCATTTAAGTTGTAGAGGGCCTGGTTTCATGCAGAATTAATACAGAAAATCTGATCACACAACACATTTTATGAGTGTGAAAGGCTAGATCCTGTATGTCACTACTTTGATGGGTTTGGTCCTGCACTGCGCAGATGTGAAGTGTCCATGTTCATCTAAAACTTGTTCATGTTTTATTGAAGGCTAGAGAGCAACTAGACAAACAACAACAAAACAAGAAATATCACCAGGATCTCTCCTGATTTTATCTTTTTTCTCTTTTTCTCAGGTGACATGGGATTGCAAGGTCCCAAAGGTGAGTCTGGAGTTTCTTGCTGTCTCAGGTTCTGTGGCAGTCTGTCATAGGACCTGGCGTATGTGTATAGCCTATATGAATGTTTGTTGCTTCAGAAGTTAGACAGGGAAACTGATGCATCTGGTGGTTCAGATATTCTTGTGATTATCTTCAGATCCATTCTCACTTTGAATCTTGGAACTTCCTTTACCTGGTTGTCAATTATTCCTGAAATGAAACCATACTTGGCTTAATCACAAAGTGTTTGAGAGGATTTCGTGCAGTGTGAATGATTCAGTCTATTGTGTAAATACAAAGGATGCAGTGTGGCATTGCTGGGAAGGTAGAACCTCTAAACACACCAAGAACATAAACTCCTTTTTGCATGGGGGTGAGAATTAGTCAGTGTGAAAAACAGTGAAAACCTTTTTCTAACTGACTGACTGTTTCTTTCTCCCTGTAGGGGATCGAGGACTTCCCGGTGTCCCAGGTGAGCAATAATTCAATTCCCCTTTGAGGGGGAACTCTTAGTGACATTACCAATGACAAGAACAAATTTTGCACTGCAAATCTAGCTCAAGATGGTTTTCTGAAGAGTCAAATCTTAGTGATTAGATTAAGTTCCTTCATTAATACCTCAATGCTGATGCTTGGTTATAAGCACAGTCTCAGCCTGATTTCCCTATGGTTGAACATTTCTAATTTGTGGGTGTGAAGATCCCAGCCTACCTTTGACAGAGTTCCACAGCTATGTGAGTACTTGGTACAGTGTTCTTGCGCTCTTATATATATTGTGTTCTTCTGAAGAGATCGCTGTTCAAGTACCCACGTTGCAAGTAATATATCCTTTAGCCCAGCTGCTGAATCCTTTAGGGTTTCAGGTTCTGTTACGCTAATTTGCAGGTTTTTCATTCACGGTACACAGATAAGAATTGTGAATATTTTTTGTGGTTTTTTTTTTTTTTTTCCCAGGCATTCCTGGTCCAATGGGGCACCAAGGACCAGAAGGACCGAAAGGACAGAAAGGCAGCATGGGTAAGCATCTCCATCAACGCTGAGTCTCTCACAGCAGATTGATAGTTGACATGGGAATTACAGACATCAGCTTGGTGTGATCATTGCCTTACACCACGGAGGTAGGCATGGATCCTCCTTGCCCAATGCCAAGATGACTTTTCTAACAGGGCTTTTGTTTTCTGTAGGTGATCCTGGCATGGAAGGTCCCATGGGACAGAGAGGTCGAGAAGGGCTACCAGGGCCTCGGGGAGAGCCTGGACCACCTGGATTTGGAGAAAAAGGAGACAGAGGTAGGAACTATGTTTCCCATTTTTTGATAAAGCAGAGATAGGCAAAAGCTGGAGTTTAGTCCTGAGTTTTCAGTCACTTCAGGAATTTGATTTTGATTATTCAAATCTGAATTTCATTTTAGATGTTTCCAGAGTGGACAAATCTGGCCTAAAGGGTTTTTGTGTCAAGCTTACAAAGGGCAAATAAGGTTTTTTTTGTTTTGCTACATTTCACAGTCAAGTTTAAGTTTGGACGAACCAAAAGCGTTTAGTATCAAGGTCCTCATCTTCCCCATTATCCGAGTCACCAAAGCTTGGGAATTTATCTTGCTCATCCTAAAGTCCAGTGAGATGGGATTTTTTTCTTGTACAGTGCATGTTTATTTGTGTGTTTTGAACTGACCAGCAGATTACCCAGAAGATTATTCATGCCAGAGCAGAGAATAATGGAAGATAGGGGAATGGAAAAATGATATCACAGTTGTATTCTACAGGATCTATTTATGTTCTTATTCTGCAGGTGCTGCAGGTCCTCCAGGGCTACCTGGTCCCCCAGGTTCTGCTGGCCTTAAAGGTAAATATCAAGATACACACAGAGAGCCTAGCAGGTTGACTAGGTGCTCTGTGAGGAGGAAATGAGCACTCTAAAATTCTTGCTTTGTTTGTGCTGTGCTGCAGTAATCAGAGAAGTAAATCGATAGCCCTCATTTTAAATAAAATTGACTTTTGTAAGTACACATGACATTTAAAGCAATAAACTCCTGGAGATTTTTAGTGAGAGTGGGGGGACAGCAGAGAGGTTTCCAAAAACATCAATCTCTAAGATGTGTTATGCTTCCAGCTGTTTTTATTCTGTTTTCAGAAATAATAAATTCCGTATCCCTAATAGACTGTTAATAACATTACAACTTGACAGTCCGTGTAACTTGGATCAAAAGAATTGATCATACCTGAAGCATAGATCCCAACATCCCAGCAAAGATGAAAGGTTTTAATCTCTTTACCTTACTTTAAGGAAAAACACTTCCTCTGCGTTACAAGAATTAAGCTGTACAGATTCAATATCCTGATTTTCAAGAGGCCATAACGCCTGTTCTAGTGGCTGGGGAGATTCTGATCTACTAAAAACCTACTTTATTGTCGATGCTGTTGGGCAAGCCTACAGAGGTTTGTTCATTTTCTGATTGTGGTGTTACTGAAAGAAAATCCATGCTCCTTATTCATAGGTCCAATGGGTTCTCCAGGCCCTCAAGGTCCTCCAGGTGAGTGCTGCCTTTATTTGCTATGGAATCTTACAGAGTAGAGAGAAAAGGAGCAATAGCTTTTCATAGTTTGTCTTCTGTAGCGTTGAGTGGGATGAATTAACTCCCTCATTTCATTTTTCTTCAGGTCCTCCTGGCCTTCAAGGATTTAGAGGAGAAGCAGGTCTCCCAGGTGCTAAAGGTAAACTTCTCTTCCTCTGTGCAGTTACAGTGGTACTGGCTGATGTTCTTCTCCAGCAGTACTCTGAGCAGCAGACTAGACCTGAGCATGGAGCATTGAGATGCAAGAGGCAGAGAAGAACATAAGAGGAGGGAAAGGGGAGAAGTACCAAACTTGGTGATTACAAGCAAATATTGAGAAACAGAATAGACAGGTGATAGAAAAGTCTGAATGAGGACTGGATGAGGACTGGGTGCTGTAGTGATGGATGGAGCTATAATGAAGGAAGGGAAGTTGCAGTTTGAGTTTCTCTGATATAGAGTTCCTGTATCTCCCTATGGATTTCCTTGGTGCCTAAAATCCTTTCCCTTCTGACTTGTTACTAACTATTGTTTAATCATCCATATATCTTTCAGGTGAGAAAGGAGCTACTGGATCCCCAGGACCCAAAGGTATATTGATCAATTAAATCTTTTACGGATCTTTTATTTAGGTTCCTTCTGATATAAATATTATCCATGGGAGTTAGCTGTTTTCTTGTCTTGTTATTTTGTACTCTGATCAGAAAGCAGACTTGTTCTCTGATGAAAACATTTCACAGTGAAGCAATCTCACAGAATCCTTCCTTTTTTGTACTGCAGGTGATCAGGGTGAGAAAGGAGCTCGTGGAATGACAGGTCAGTAGATTGTTTTCCTGAAGTAGCAGCTTGTAAAATATACATGTGCATTGTTTTAATTAAAAAAAAAAAAATTGTATTCCAGAGAATACTCGCTAGCTTTCTGAAAAATTATAAATATGTTACTGGTTATAGGAGTTTCATTTTTGTACCCAAATTCTTATCAAATGGATCCTATCCTTGGTAGCAGTCTTATTTTTGGTGGGTGGAAATTCTCCCTCATGTGCCATGCATTCACTTCCCTTGGACATTTCTAATGCCCAGAGAAAGTAATGAATCATAAAGCTTGAACATCCTATCAGTGCTGTTTTTTTCAATTGCAAAACATCAAATATTGCTGACAATCATAAATTACATCTTCACCGAGATTTGATTCATTTTTATGTCATCTAATTGCAGGTGAACAAGGCTCACGAGGCATGCCTGGTCCCCCAGGAGAGCCAGGGGCTAAAGGACCTGCAGGTGTGTAACAGAAAATAGCTGGGTTTTTGGACACTGTAATTTCTACTAAGCATCTGTTTTTATGAGTCCAGACAAGGGAAGAACTTAGGAGTGAAATCATATTGATAGTGATCACCAATCTTCTCTCTAAATAGCTAAAATTAGTCTGTATGATCAAAAAGTTGTCCTTACACTTTGAAGTGAACTTTTTCAGGATCTTCAGTAACTACAGCTAAAGTTTTATTCAAATGCAGTGAGATTTATTGTGTTTACAGCTGTACTCCACATAGTAGGAGGACAGGGCAACTGTGGTACTATTTCACCAGTCTTTAACAGTCTGTTTTCTTTGAACAGGACAAGCTGGCCGTGATGGACAGCCAGGTGAAAAAGGTAAGAGATTCCTCTGAGGTAGAAGAGCAAGTACTTTCTGATGTGGCTGGTGGCTGATTTGTGAAAAGAGTGGAAGAAGATGGCAGTAGATTTATGTTGTGGGACCTGTCTCAGAAAAACTATGTAAAGTCAACCTTGTAAGCATGGAACTAAGACATATAATGAAGCTGGCTGTAAATCTGTCAGAATTGTTCTTACTACACAACTCTTTTCTGTTAATCTCCAATGATGCTGAAACTGACCTCTTGGCTATGAGGATACGATAGATAGAATGCTGCAGGATGCCTGGTGGCTGAGTTTGAATGAATTGGTAGATTATAAATCAGTGAATTATAGGTTGTTAACATGATTATACTCCTAGGTGAACCAGGTCTCATGGGAATGCCAGGAGCCCGAGGCCCTCCAGGACCTTCTGGAGATGCAGGAGAGCCAGGTAAAAGCATACAGAGAACAAAAACAATGCTTTCTTGGTCAGGAATACATCTCTGTCAAAAATTTCTGGTCTTATTTTGAAGTTAATGCTTGTAGAGGATCTCTGTAGTGTAAGAAAGCGATGAAAGTAAAATACAAAGGGATTTGTGATCTCAGGATTGCGCACACTGCAAACAAAAACATCAGAAGCCAACTTTCAATTTATATACCAGCTGCTAAGCTGATTTGCACCACTAGTGTGCAGTAATTTTAAGCAAATGTAATCTTCTTGCCTTTTCTTCTTCCTGCCCAAAATTTGTTTAGTCATCCTTGATTTTTTGCCTTTTTTTTCCCACCTAGGTCTCACAGGACCTCAAGGACCACCAGGTAGGTTTTTTCACCATGTTCCAGTTTATCAATGATGCACTTTGGTGTGGGCTCAAAAAAACACTGTAATTTTCCCTCTCTACAACTCAAGGCTTCCCAAGTAATAACCCAGGGTTTCTACATCTCCCTTGGTTTGGAGACAAATTTTATGGCTGGTGCATAAGTTCTGAGGACTGCAGAGCCTTGGAACATTTGAAAATTTGCCTCCACCAAAAACATAGTTTGCAACAAAGAACATGTTTAGTTTCCTGTGTATCACTGAAAAATCCTTCTAATTGGCAGCAGAAACAGAGGGGAGAGGAAGTTGTAGTAGAGATGGAAAAAAAGATGTGATGTTCCACAGGCAGAAGTAGTCTGAGGGACAAGGGAATTTATCCAGGAACCTCTGAATAGGGAGTAGTATCTGTGAGAAGTTACAGGCAAACCTAGGGAGCAGTGAAAGATGGGAAACCCCTACCTCTGTCCAAGGACACTTGCAACTCAGTCCACCATGAATTCCTCCACCTTGTGATGTAGGCACAACTTGCTTATAAATGCTGAAAGCCAGGTTCTTGAGTAGGAAATTCCTTCTGTAAATCTGTAAGTGAAACTCACTGGAGTATATGGATAAAAACAAACAAACAATATTTATACTAAGTATTTTAAATTGTTCTCCTTCCTCATTTTAGGACTTCCAGGCAACCCAGGCAGACCAGGGGCTAAAGGTGAGTCTTGTTTCTTCCTTAACACTTGTGTTCTTTCTAAGCACTTCATTTTAGGAAGGATTATCTGCTCTATTGACCAGTCCCTGAATCAACAGTGGCATCTAGTGGCTTTAGGAAAGGAAGGTTTGTGGAACAAGCAGTAGGTAGAACCTCCCTGACCAAACATGAAATGCAGGGTATCTGCTGAGGCACTCCACATAGCTTGTTCTCTGGGAGAGAAAATCTTAGCAAAATCTGCTCTACCCTGGACACATGTGAGTATGATGTCTGGTGACTGCAGTGGAAGTTGTGCACCTGCCTCTGGTAACTCTAGGCCTGTTTATTCTGGCAGATACGGTGCTTGGAAAGATCAGAGAGAATCTGGATTATATCTCTGGATTAAGTGGGCTCTTTTGCTTCCTCCATGACCTTCTAATAATATGATTTCTTAGACGAGAGATCAAGGGCAAAGAGAATAGAAATCACATGTTTAATAAGAGAAATAAGACAGTGTAATTGATCTAGTGACAGATCTTTCCCAGAAATGAAGTTCATATTTATATCTTTCTTTTCTTAGGAGAACCTGGAGCTCCAGGCAAAGTCATAAGTGCTGGTACGTACTGCTGTGAGAGTTCAAACACTTCCACTTTTGGACAATTTTCTATTTTTATGTTATCTCTTCCAAACTAATCTTGACTGTGTGCTATACCCATACTGGCAGCTCTCAGTGTTGGGAGAATACATATGCTACAGATGGTGAAATCATTCCTTGAGAACAGATTTGTTACATGTTTGCTGCATGTGTGTGTATTTGTATATGTACAAGCGTCTGTGTTTTTATTTCAGAAGGTTCATCCACTATTGCTCTGCCAGGCCCACCAGGTCCTCCAGGACCAATTGGCCCCACTGGACCCCCTGGTGTTCCAGGTAAGGAAGCTGCTCCTCTGCAGAGTTGTTTTTTTTTTTTTTCAGGCAGCTTGCATTGCTGTGTATCCAGTTTTTAATTTAATATGTAATGTTTATTGTCTCTACCATGCTACCCTGTCTGGGAGGCAAGATTGCTCAAGCAGTCTAGATACTCATGGTCCTCACCCTTCCCTGCAGAAAGACCCAGATCTCAGGGAGTGTTAGAGAGGCAGTGGCCCCAAGGGAGGAATGAGATACAGTCACAAGGGGGTGGGACAGAAGGGAGGGCTGGAAGATGAAAAAATAAGGAACGCTGTTGTTTTCTCTTGATCTGATGAGTATGAGTACCAGCAAGAGAGAGGTCAAATTTATCAACTCAAACTTTATTGCTTCTCAGGAAAGCAAACTTATGTCTGATTTCTTTCCTTGCATTAGAATTGAAGTCATACAGTGTTTTCCAGTCTTACCTTTGATCTCAAGATAACAGAAATCCCACTGGGCCTTGGTTTTCATGGCATTTCTGTGCCTCTACCAGCTGTGTAGCTGGAGCTAATCCTGGACCAGGTTTGGTAGATCAAGACTTTGTTTGCAGCAGACAATGCAAGAGGAGGGTTCTGTCTGTTGCATTTCTGTTGTGGTCAGTGTTATTCTGGTAATTTCCCCAGTCGAAGAGACACCAAGCACATTAGTTGCCAGAGGATGGAAAATAAGCCTCTTTTCCAGAGCTTCATGTAGTACGTGGGACACTGATGAACTCATACCCTGTAGCAATTCTGTTAATTGAGCAAACAAATACATTATAGTTTCTGTTCTTATAAAAGACCTATTGATTCTCTCCTGCTACTATAAAATACAAACAGGAAAATCTAATGCAATTTTTTCTTTCTTTTAAAAAAAAAAAAACTTTGAAACCAGGTCCTGTTGGGCCAGCTGGTCTCCCTGGACAACAAGGTACAATTCTCTATCAGCCCTGATTCTTCTCCTTATGGAAATGGAATTCATCAGTTTTCTTTTGTTTCTAGTCTCTAAGCCCTTGGCACAATCTCACTCCCTTTTGTTTGCGGATATCTTTCTTTCAGTTCATTTTACTGCATTATTGGGCTTAATTAATCTTTTAAAGAATTTCCATTCTTCCTTTTTTTTTTTTCTTTCTAGGGGAAGGGGAGGAATAGTAAGAACCAGTGTGATGTGAAAGCTGGAAATGTTGTTTTTTTTTCCTCTTGTTATTTTTTCTGGAGGCTTGCATTTCTATTGCACTTTTCAACTGCAGTTGCCTTCCTGTAGGAGGGGATATAGCTTGGCTGGATGCTTCCTGCTGTTTTGAAAAGTGCAAGAGCAAACTAGAGCCAAATTGGTAATAATATCATAGAAGCCACTGCCAATTAGGTAGACATCTGTTTGGAAAGGCCTGAGCAGAGCTGACTCTCCTAAGAACTTCTTAGCTATTTTTCTATGATCCTGCTGGAGCAAATTGTACAGTCATTTCCACGTTTGAGTCCAGTGTCCCACAGATCTGGGGACGGAGTTCAGGCTCCCAGTTCACATAAGCAAAGTTTGAACTCATTGTCAGAGGGAGGAAGAGTGGGTACAAAGTACCGGCCTCTCTCTGTTAACTTATTTCCTTTCTCCTCTTTTCCTGTAAAAAGGTCCACGGGGTGAGAAGGGGTCCGCAGGTGAAGCTGTGATAGAAACTATCAAGACAGAAGTCTCATCACTGGCATCTCAGAGTAAGTGGGCCTGGTTTTCTACTCCTTTTCTTGGGCAGGTGCTGGAGGCCTTGGGGCCTGCTTGCAGCTAACAGGAGGTGCCTCTGCCTCATTCCCCTCAGCAGGCCATAGGGCAAGTGCGTGTACATGTGTTTGATGGTGGGACACCACCAAACACATACCACCTCTTCTGCCCTGCTTCTCATCTGTGCATCCCAAAGTACTTTCCAAACTAGCTAGGTGGCACCGGGCCCGTGACACAAATAAAAAAGCAATGGCGCCTCAGTTTAACCTTTTAGTCACCATGTTTGCACAGGGCAATTCCCTATACTGGATGAACACAGAGCCATCTGTAAGTGGAGAACCAGTTTAAAAGAGCATATTAATCTGAACAACGGGGAAGGAAGGAGATTAGAATATCTCAGCAAGTTAGAGGGTGAATTCACAGGAGAACAAATGCTATTTCAAGATGGAAATAAGTAGAGCAGAACAGAATGGTTTAGCAGTATCCTGAACAAAGTGCCAGCTAGCTCTGTGCAATGCTAGATATGTGATGCGCTTAAAATCAGTATTCCTAGGGTCTAGGACCTCTCTAAGTGTTCAGAAGAGGCAGGGCAGGAGAGGGCATAAAACCATAAATGGTACTTGCCAAATCATCATCTTTGTGCACCAGAATGAGGTCATATAGATCCCAGACTGTGCTTCCAGTACTACCCCATCCCTCCTGCAGGAGTTTGGGACCTGTGCATCTCTGAGCTTTAAGTTTGTGCCTCCACTTAAAGGTGAAGATACATTTCCAATTAAGATAACGTGGTGCAAATACTTGTTAAAGGATGGCTGTGTAATATTCTCCTTTCCAAACCTTTCCTCTCCGTGAAAGTTCTTTCTCTCTTTCTCTACCCTTCGAGTCCTTTGCTCTCTTCCTCAGCACTTGCTGCTCTCCCACTTTTTCAGTGCACTTCCATACTGCTCAGTTTTGCTTCCTGTCCTAAGCCCCATATTGGCAACCAAACATCCTTCCTTTCCTCTCTCTGCCTCAACTTTGGCTTAGGTCACCCAGGTCCTACCTGAGTCCACTGTTGACTGTAAGAACTTCTACCAGCAACATAACAACTGTCTCCATAACAGCAGTAGCTTCATAGCAACAATTTTTCCTTTTTTTGTGTTTC
Organism: Aquila spilogaster; assembly: GCA_024606505.1. Taxonomy (NCBI): domain Eukaryota; kingdom Metazoa; phylum Chordata; class Aves; order Accipitriformes; family Accipitridae; genus Aquila; species Aquila spilogaster. The sequence goes on from JANHGO010000012.1 coordinate 17,118,778, forward strand.
ACTTGCACAGTGCTGGCAGATCTACAAGGGCGAGCAGGACCACCAGGTCCCCCTGGACCACCAGGTATATAATATAGCAGAGTTCAGTATGTAAGCAGAGACACGTATACACCACAGCACACTTCTGGGCTGTGCATTTGGCTCTGGAAATAACGCTATAACAATCATGTTTATTTCATTGTCAGGTGAATCTGTGCAGGGACTCCCTGGGCCTCGTGGTCCCCCAGGTAAGAGCTTGTTTCTCTGAAACAGCCCTGGAAAGTGGGAGGTGTTTTCAATGTCTCTGTCCTGTGCTTTGCAGAATGTCACATAACGATCTTGGCCATGTTGGAAATTGTTAGGACTGACTAAACTGGAAGTGGAATCTCCGATAATGATGGGTTCCTACTAACGCAGTTTCACAGCAGTAAGATGCTGCCCAAGGGATGAGATTTGCTTTGTACAAGGTTTGCTAGGCAGACTAGGAAGTCATAAAGGGAAGATGCTCAACGTTCTCACATCCCCATAGAACACAACTAAATAATTGTTCATTTTATTCTTGTATGGCCTTAACTTCCAGCTGAGGACAGATGTAGCAGCACTGATCATGAGAAACATATCCCCACTCCACTTCCTGTAGCAAAATGGTAATTTACCTTACACAGCCAGAAGAGAATACTGCAGGAGGGCATGAAGTAGGAGCACAACCCCATTCCTTGCTCTCTGCTCAGTAGCAAAGGGGAACAGGTCAGGCTATGAACTTTCCCTCTCAGTGAGCAGAGGCTATCTGGGATAGACACGCTGCACCACAAAGAAACAAGTTTCTCTATCCTTCATTTGATGATGGCTTATGATAATGAAAAAAAACTAACAGGGATGGATAGGTATGCATGGAAAAAGCAATGATACTGTCCTGTACCTGGAAATATTTTAGTTATGTCCATGGCTGGAGATGGAGCAGCTCTGATGTATTTACTCGTATTACTGAGGCTCGTTCTTCCTGAAATCTATTCTTGTCTCTCTTTCATAGGATTGCCAGGACCTTCAGGCCCACCAGGGAGACCAGGATCTTCAGTGTCCACCTCAGGTAGGTTCTTTGCGTTCATTCCCTCCTTTGTGCCCTGAGAATGTCTTGTTTGTTTTGATTCCAGCCTGTCTTTGGTTATGAACAGATGGAGCCAAAGGAAACTTGTATGAAGTCCTGTTGGATGTCATAAAGAAACATTTTTGTTTTAATTACAGAAACATTTGTCTCAGGCCCACCGGGTCCACCAGGTCCACCAGGCCCGAAGGGAGACCAAGGTGAGTCCCACTGCCTCACCAAGATACTAGGTGGATGGCAACACCACAGACTGAAAAGAAAGAAGGAAGGGCTTGGAGGCAGAAACTCTCCTGCTTTTCTGTGGCTATAACAATGATCACTAAGTAGGACTCCTGTCTGCTTCCATAAAAAAAGTCATTTTCAAAGAAATTTATTAGTCTATAGTGCTGATGTCAAGGCAGTTGCTCTATTCAGATCCCAACTTTGTAACCCCGTGAGATGCAGAAGCGTTGATAACTTCAGGTTTGCTATTAAAGGGAAACAATCTTTTTGCAAAATACAACATGGACTTGGTAAGTGTGTGGTGGCCCTGTTAAGCATAGATCAGCTCTCACCGGGCAGGAAGAAATGGGATCTACTCCCTTTACCCACTTCTGCCCTGCAAATTGAAGGCCATGAGAGTATTCTGCAGTGTGGGCTGAGATGCTGTTACAAATCAATGCAAAAAAAACATTAACAGTGTACCTCTGCTTCCCTGTTCACAGGTGAACCAGGTCCACGAGGATTCACAGGTAAGGAGGCTTCCAGGGTTTGTCATTGAGGTGCGGTGTAGTTTGTGTATATGACATCTCTTCCATTTCTGTGTCCTATGCAGGTGAACCGGGTGAACCTGGCCTCCCAGGATTCTCTTCTCATGGTCAGTCTGTACCCTTTTTCTTCCTTTGAATACACTGTCCATAAGCTGAAGCCAGGGGCAAAATCTTGCTCTATTGATTCTAACTCAGTTTTGGTAGAGCCAGAATTCTGTCTACGTGCTTTATACCTTTGAATTTCTGACTCTCCTTTGGCACTTGACAGGTGGTACAGTCACCATGCAGGGACCTCCAGGTCCACCAGGCCCGCCAGGACCTAAAGGTGAAGTTAAAATCTTCCTTCTTTCTGTGTTAGTGGACTCACAGCCATGTCTGATTAAAACTGAAGGATGGAACAACCTGATCTTTTGGGAAATAGAGCTGTTCCCACCCTTGCCTTTTCAGGCACAGCAGAAGCATGGCAAATGAGTTCCTTCAAGTACAAGGCCCTGGGTTGCTGCTGTGGCCTCTTGTGCTTTTCCCCAACAAGCTGTTAATCCAAGATAGTCACTGATCATTGGAAGGACTAGGTGGTTGCCTGTCTGGGCAACATGTAGCTTAGCTGTTTTACAAACGAGGTATGCAGGATGCAGTGACACTTATAAATAATTGTCTGTCTCCCTAACTCTGGTTTCCAGGTGATGCAGGTGTCCCAGGCGCTCCTGGCATCCCAGGAACATCTCGAGGTAAGAGGCTATCATTGCTGTGATACTATCAGGAAATGCTGACATTCCTGGTGGAGATTTACAAATAATTCCTTTGAGTTTTACAGAAATGTGGATGCCAATTTAATGCTGATTGGATTTGTGTGCAAAATTTTAAAGAACATGAGGTGTCTGTACACTGTGGTGACAGGAGTCATGCAGGGCCCACTTATACCTTGCAGTGGAGACCAGTGAGGTCCGTAAGCTGGTTTTGCCCAGGCCGACTGGGATTAGGAACAGTGAGGTTAGCCTAATGAGTTTGAGTGCTTTTTGGATCTCTGTCCATATTTCTGCAGAGCACTGCACTTAGTGCACAAACTGAGTTGATCTATCTGTCTGAAGCCAGGCAGGTTTCTGGGTTCAGCCCTGCAAAGTTGGATAGGCTGAAGGATAAGATACCAAAAGAATTGAAAATGTTAGACTGCTTAATAGTCCATGTTGAGACTGTGTTTGGAGATAGAAGGGGAGAAAGCCCTCTCTATAGTTCATTCCCAAAGCTCTTCCCAGAAGAGGGAAGGGCTCACTGCAAGCACGCATTAGCATTTCTTGGTCTAATGCAGCCATGCCAAAAACTTTCCTCACAATATTTTCTGTAGGTGGATCCAGACAAATTCAGGGACCCCCAGGTCCTCCCGGGCCACCTGGTCCTCCTGGCCCAGCTGGAAGTTCATCTCAGGAAATTCAGCAGTATGTCACTGATTACCTGAAAAGTGAGTATAACCAGGTTTTGCACAGATCAGCTGATGTACGCCTGTCTTCCTTTTGCTCCCTGAGTCCCTTGTCACTCTCCTGTTAGAAGCAGCAGCTCTACTGCTCTGTGTTTATTTTTGTTGAATGTTATGGAGTGCTGTTGCCTACTGTAGCCTCTACAGAACTGTCCTTTTGTGGCCCTGATTTTTCCCTAGGGGAAAAGAGTTCAGTAATTGTGTATCTGGCCATCATCTTCACCTAGTGATGTGAGCATATCCTGGGCTTCCTTCCTAGGTGACAACGTAAGGCATTATTTGACTGGTGCCCAAGGCCCTCCAGGCCCTCCAGGTCCACCTGGAATCATCACCACTGCAGATGGGAAGAACATTGATTTTGCAGAGCTGGCTACCCGTGTTATGAGCTATATGACAAGTAAGCATCATGTTCCTGTGCTGGTAAGCTCTGTGTGTATTAGGTCATACTCTCTGCTAAGCTTGTACAAGGAGACAGAACGTGACCACAGACAGCAGTCTTTAAATTGTAGCTCCTCAGGCCCATGTTTTGCATGTCTTGGCCCAGGACTTCACACAGCTGAAGTGACCTCTGAGCCTTGTCTTATTTTAATGGTTAGATTAACTAATAGTTGCTGTTTAAGTAGTCTCACATTAAACATTAGCTGTTAGAACCTTTAATGTCCCCATGACCCAAGCACAAGTGGCTGTATTTGGTGTTATATGTGGTCTCAGATTTCTAGGGCTGTCTTATCTTCTTGGAGCCCTCCTAAAGTAGATGAAATTCCCAGTGCTCTTGGAAGCAGCTTAGAATCTTGGAGCAGAGACCACACTGCTGTGGAAATGACCAGACTATGTGAAACTGCAACTGATTCATGTTGTCCCACGTGGGAAGCCCATTCTACTAGCTAAACTGGATTAATTAAACTTTTCTTTGTCCCTCCTTGACCACTCTTCACCTTCTGTCTTCTCTTGATCTTGCCTAACATAAAACCTTTTCGTTCCCCCAGGCTCTTCAGACCATTATCAGTCATTCGCCAGTTCAGTATCAACTACATCTGTTTTGTACCGAGAACTTTTGGACATGCTGCAGAGTAAGTGACTGTAAAGAGAAATGTGGAGTTTGGGATAAAGCATCCCAGCAGCCTGCACTTCCCTTCTGTCTCCTGCCTCCCATTGGGATTACCAGCAGCTGCTTTGGAGGGTGAAGGCCTGCCATAGGTGCTGCTCAGTGAACTGCAGTGTCTTCCAAGAACTTCCAAGTCCTTTGGAGACAAATTTATGTGTCTTATACTGTTGAGTCTGCATGCTTTCCAGAAGTTTGCTCACTTGGTTTGCTTTTCATACCCACTGCTATAACTACAGTTTCCTACTCTCCTTGGCTCTCTAGGTGGTACCTGTCTACATCCCTCCTCTAAAGGAATTCCCAGTGTTTTTCCCCAGTCTCCCACTAAAGCCTGAGGTCTTACTTTCCCACTGCCCCAGTCTCTTAAGGTTGCCCATCTCTTCTTGCCCTCCACCCCCCCGAAGACTTACTATGTCTTTGTTTTTAAGATGGCAGCATACCCAGCCCTATATTCATTCCTACACACTTCGCAGTTGTGGGCTTATACGATATGGAGGGCAGATGACACTCAGAAAGGGAAGGGCAGGGTGAAGGGAGCTTTGCACTTATAGGTTCTGGTGGTGTGTCTAGTGTGCGGGGTCTCAGCTCACAGGATGGGAACTCCTCACACCCGACTTTTTTTAAGTAGCTGGATAGTCTTAAAATATCTCTTTTATTTGCAGGAGAAGAAATTCGTCAGTACTTAGTTGGACCTCGGGGCCCACCAGGACCTCCTGGACCAGGAGTAGATGGAATGTCTCTGTCATTGGATTATGATGAGTTGACCAGACGGTTCATTAGCTACTTGACAAGTAATTGTCTTTATTAGTGTGCCTTTCTCTCTGTTCCTTTGGAAGCTGACCAACAAGCTTGTGCAGTCAGTGAAAGATCTTCTAGTGTTGACTGAGTGAACCCCTAAGTACAGAGACCTCCTCACAGGGGTTACGATAGACTTGTAAGAGAACGAAGATGTATCTAAGATGTTATGCACAGACACTAGAAGTGACCAGATTCCATCAATGAGCTGCTCCAAAGATGATGAGCATTTGCTTTTTGACTCTGAAAGAAGGAAAATGCTGTTTAACAGCAGCACCCCAACAGCTTAAGCAGAGCAACTGCATTTTATCAGCAAGGACATTTCATTAAATCAAATCACAAGGATGCAAAATTTTGCAACAGAGCCACTTGCAGATAGGCAGGCACAGGAAAAGCAGCACATGTGTGCCAGTGGGCTTCACAGATGAGCTGCATGTTCTGGCAGGCTTTATGTTGGGGGTTCTTTAAACATGCTGAGCTCTTGCTAAGAATGGAGGAAGAAGCCTGATGCCTGCTTCTCTGTGTGTACCTTTGTATTTGGATTAATGGGCAAGCTTTAACTCCCATGAAGAAAATGGCATATGCCCTGGTTCTTAGCACAGATAGCTGGTGGGAACAAGCCACCCTGCAGAAGGCTCTCCTGCATTGCCTGCAAGCGAGCCGTCAGCCTGTCTGTCCACACTACAACACAGCCTGTTGTGATAATGTGCTACTGTTGGATGTGTTTGATTTTGCAGGTTCTGGTATGAGCATTGGGCTCCCTGGACCACCTGGGCCTCCGGGATCACCAGGCATATCTTACAGTGAACTGACAGCATACCTGAGAAGTAAGCCAACTTCTTGATCCCTGATGTAGGTTCCTGCACACACACAAGATCTTTTTACAGGCTTATTTGCACTAACAAAATTCAGTAAGTGAAGGCACTGCAACAAAGGTCCCTGCCACTATTCCTTATCTGCAAATGACTCATTTCTAAGTGCAGAGTTTCCCCTTTTGGCTGTCACCACAGATAACCCTTTATAAGTCTCCAGTGATCACCTCTGCCTTAGCAGCACTGTGCTCTGCTAGGACCTATAGAGTGAGTGGCTGCAGACAGATCCTGAGATCTTGTGGAAAGTGGCAGCATACAAGACTTTCTTATGTCACTTTTAAGAAGTGTATTTGAAAACATGGACTTTGACATTCTCTGGGGTCTTCTGACTTCCTCGTATGACATCTCTGTTCAAGGAAGTGAGGTGTGCTAGGAAGGCTGTGCTTGGAACTGGGGAGAAAAAAGTATCTCATGCTTAGTTTTAGTTGGCATTATCTGTATTGTCAGGGAAAGTTCATCAGGATTGCATTGTTTTGGGTAACATCCTCTCTTCCCTTGTGTCTTACAGACTCTGAATTCAGTGGTCTTGTTGGACCCCCTGGGCCTGCAGGGCCCCCAGGACCCCCAGGGATCCCTGGATCATCTGGCACCTCTCTGGAGGACCTCTCTGCTTACCTACAAAGTAAAGCACCTGCTTTATTACAGCTGGCAGGGAGATTTGATTGGAGGTTCTGGAGGGACTGGGCCTGAGATTTAGCTTAATAGGCCTGTTACTGCTTGCTGGGAACAAGGTCACTTAAAATCTCATCAACATCAGCTGGAAAGGGCTGGAAGTTGGGGTTGGAGTCTTTAAACTTTCAAGATTCCTAGCCATGTGTCCTGGTTTTATCAGTACTCCATATCATGACATCATAACATTTTTCTTCTCCCCAGTGAAAGGGACCTTTCCCCCTCTCCCTTTCCTTTTGTGCTTGAAACCATGACACCATGCAGTTTCCTTGTCCTCTCACTGTCAAAATCATTCTTCTCTTTTTCTCTCTCAAGGTGTTGGATATTCTTCAATCTCTGGCATCCAGGGCCCACCTGGCCCTCCTGGCCCTCCGGGACCACCAGGCTTCTCAGGAACCGGCCTCCTGTCCTATGCTGACATCACCCACAGTGACGAGTTCAGGAGCGAGCTGATCCAGTACCTGAAGAGTAAGGGGACACCGTCCATCCCTTCTGCACGTCCTTAGCCATGCTCTGCCGCAGCTGAGACAGCCTTCCCTAAAGAAGTGTTGGAGCAACACTTCATTCCTACAGGCTTGTTGCTTATGCCTAGTACTTAGCTTACATGCTGTAGAGAGACCACAGTTCACTCTGTAGGCAGGTCTCCTCTGAGTCCAACTGCAAGACCTAAGTCCATATTGTGAGCCTAAAGGAACAAGCACTGTGCAATTAAAAATGACCTGTACTGAACAATGAGTCGTTAGTGAGGTCATTTGCAGACCTTTGCTGGTGAAAAAGTGTTCTCTTTGGTGAACATCTTCCTACAAAGTAAAGGATGATGTGAAATTTGGAGGGCAGCAGTGAGCCAGTTGAGAGCAGCATTGGTCTGAGCTCTCATGTTGACAAGGGGATCCTCTCAACAAGAGAATGGCCTATTTTTGGGAGACTGGTCACAGAATGCTGTTCAGCAGAGGTGTTGTGCTTGGCCTGAGAGGAGTGCACCCCTCTGCAATCACTGTGCAGGTTTCCAAGGTGAAGCACCCAAAACTGTGGGAGAGATGGGAACGGAGGAGGATGTCAGGCCTCAGTTTTTCCATCTGTAGAGATCCAGGTTGATATATGTGCCTGCTGCCTGAAGCATGGCAGTGGATGAGGGTTAGTACAGTAATTGTCAGGAGAGTTTCACACTCCAGTCTTCATTCAGATGGTGGCACATGGTGTCTGTGGAGCCTGGGGGGTCAGGTACCCCAGTGTCCCTGATGTCCTCTCAGTGCCTCCTGTATTTTGCAGGTGATGAAGTTCGAAGCTACATCTCAGGGCCGCCTGGGCCCCCTGGACCACGGGGACCACCAGGACCCAAAGGAGATAGTGGTTTGGTGGCTGGGTCTATGTCTTCATTATACCATGATTCACTGGCTTCTGAGCGGTTGCATGGAGGATCCATTGGTGCTGAGGGATCCCATGGAGGATCACTTGGCGCAGGCAGCTCTTACGGCAGCTCCATGAGCAGCAGCATGTCATCATACAGTGCCTCCATAGGCAGTGATGGCTCTTACGGTGCCTCCATGGGCAGTGATGGGTCGTTTGATGGGCTGCTGACAGCTGAGGAGTCACACAGGAGATCAGCAGGTCCAGGCAGATCTTACAGCAACTCCTTTACTGGATCCCTGGATTACAATGAGCTGGCTCGACATGTGTCAGAGAACCTACAAAGTGAGTGTGAATGCTTCTTTTTCCTGAGCCTTCCTGTTCTGGCACACAACTCCCAGCTCCCTGTGCATACTGTTACCTGTTCACTTGCCTTACCCTTCCTGCTGCCTCTAGTTATCCCTTACACTCTCCTGCCCTACCACCCAGCACCAGCTCCTTTCAAATGATGTCTTTATTTCTTCAGGCCGAGGTATCCTCCAGGACTTGATGTCTTACACTGGACAGGGGCCTCCAGGCCCCCCAGGACCTCCTGGACCTCCTGGAATAAGCAGGGTCTTTGCAGCCTATGGTAACGTCACTGAGGACCTCATGGACTTCTTCAGAAGTAAGTGACAGGTTGACCTGGTGTTTCTGACTCATGCATATGAAGTCTCTCCAGCCTCTTGTGGAGCCAATGATCCTTTCACTTTTGCATGCTGCAGAAGTACAGTCAAGATGCAAAGTTGGAGGCAGATCCCTCTTCCTCCTTTGCTGGGGATGTGCAGTCCCATCATTAGGAAGGACATCAGGTTTTCCCACTACATGCAGAAAATTCACTCCAAACTCCAAAGTGAGCTTGCAGCCCCTGTGCCCCATTTTAAGCTGGTTGGGCTGGCACACATACAGCAAAAAAAGAGAGCTGCTCACTGCTCTCGAAGTGCCCTCTAAGCAGAGCCAGCTCCAGCACGGGTGACAGCCAGCACACTTGGGCTGGGTGGCAGAGCAGTGCTGTGAAATGAGATCCCAGTCTATTAGGAATAAAAACATTTTTGAAAAAACTGCTCCTGCTCAGTCCAATCCCATTTAACCCAGAGAAATGTCCTTCCTGTGTGACGTGACTCACTGCTTCTCTAAGTGAACACACAGTCCTTTGCAAGGGGTTTATCCTACTCACTCATGCTCTCTGTTTTCCTCTCCAGCACATGGTACTGTCCAGGGTCCACCTGGTGAGAAAGGAGAGCGGGGTTATCCCGGCCCTAAAGGTAAGGCTTGCCATCCTTTCCCTCTCAAGCCCTATAGTGCCAGTAACATCTTGCTGCCCAGGAAGCGGCACTCTGACCAAAGGGATGGCTGGAACCAGGCTGCTCCTAAGGTCACAGTCTCCATGTAGTGAAGGTGATACCTTTACGATCCCAGCCCAAGCAGCAACCTCATTTGGTCTTCCTTACCCTGACTTATCCCTGTCACGCTCGTGGACAAACTTGGTTTTCTCATTCCTTCAGGTGACCCTGGGCCAATGGGCCCACCAGGACGCCATGGGCCTAGGGGACCAAAAGGAGAGAAAGGCGAGAAAGGTATGGACATCTGCCATCCCCAGGGGAGAGCTGAGCCAGGGCTTGGGGTGTTCACCAGACACTGGCCCATCTCTGGGAAATGCTGGAAAACTGACACAGCATGGGTTGGTTTTCTTGGTTGTTTTATGGTTTGGTGCTTTTTGTCTTGTTTGTTTTCTACATGAATTCTTCAATTAGCCTTCATTTTGACTTCCTCCCTGTTGTCCCCAGGTGAACAAGCGTATGGTGGCAGAAGGAAAAGGAGAAGCGTTGGGGTTTAAGGGAAGAGCCAAGTCAGTTCTGCACCGGGCAGCATCTCTAGTAGCCCAGAGAATTCATGTGGATCTTCACTGCCTTACTGCTAAAATGTCCTTGCCAGTCAGCTAAGTACTTAGACTTGATAGTTCAGTTGCTGCTGAGATCTGAATGGCCCTTTTACACGCGTCCAGTGTGGCCCTAGTGTGGATGTTTGCTCCTGCTGCGAATGTGTGGCTTAGCACCCCTGAGCCTACCAGGTTTGTGTTTTTGGGCTGACAAGGGCTTCTTGCAACCTTCCTGCCCCCCATTCCAGTCTTGTATTATTCCAGGCTACATAAAAACTTGTTTTAAACAAGCAGCAAAGTATCCAGAAAAAAAAAAAAAAGCCAAAAAAAAGAGATCCACCTCATACCAAACAATTGGTTTTTCAGAGATGAGAGTCAGACCAAAAGCCCTGCAGAAGTGCAGGGACAGCTTCCTGAGCACCTGGCTGTGCTGCCTGCAGGGGGGGATCTGGTGCATCAGGTGCTGGTGGTGCTGAGTGGGGTCCTGGCTGGGGCTGGGAGTGCTTTCAGATCTCTGGGGTCAGCACCTGTTGTCACCCCACTTGTGACCCACTTTGGAAAGTGGTTCCCTCCCAGCTCTTCAGATTTTCGGTGCTCTGGCACTCCACATGCATTAACCTTGCTCCCACGCCTGCTTCCTTCGACAAAGTTCTATTACAGAGCAGGCTGTGGCAGCAGGCAGGGCATAGCACATGCAAATACTCTGCAGGGAGCTTGGGCCTCTTGTGCTCTGCAGCACGGCACAGTGTGACATGCACAGGGACAGAACTGCAGCACTTTTCTTAAATGTAATTTGTTGACTTTTAAAAAACATTTTTGCATTCTATTTTTGAAACATTAGGAAAAACTTGTTACTGTAAACATCTCAATTAAAGTGTGTTTTATACTCCAAGTTTGCCTATCAGTATTACACAGCATAGTCTGTACCAAACTCACTGTGACTGTGGGCAGACACGCTGTGCAGTTTGAGTAGCCAATGGTGGCAGTTTCACTTCATTCTCATCACTGGTACGTGACCAAGCAGCCAGCATGTTGTTTCTTGGGATCTCTGGTTTCCAGCCTTCAGGAGAGTTTGGAACAAGGTTCTATACAAACCAGGTCACTTTTCAGAGTATACAGCAGCTTGCAGTGTTGGTCCATTAAACCTGTGTTCTTCTGGGTGAGTCATACTCTTCCCCTGGCTCTGCTGAGACATTGCCTTTCAACTCTATCTTAAAAACAACCACAAAAAAAAACAACCCCACTTATAGTTATGTTTAAGTGCAGCAGCCGTTCTCCCATGTCTCAAGCAATGCTGGAGCTACTCAGCTTACTGTGATGTGCAAGCAGGGTGTCGGGCAGAACGAGCAGCCTTCACCGTTTGTGTTCAATCTCTACTCACTACTCACTACTCTGTTCCAGCCAGGGCCCGTGCAGTTCCACAAGGTTGAAGTATTTTTTTATCCTCACTTAATAAAAATTACAAATTCTCCTGCTCACTCACAGATCACTTAACGTTCATATGAGTTTTCTGAAAAGAAAACAGAGACCCTCTCAGCAAACTGTGATTTTTATTGTATTTACAGCAGAATTATTACAATATTCTACAGAAAGCCATGAAATCAAATTACTTTTAAAAACAAGAACAACAACAAAAAAAACAACAACCAAAACTTTTGTATGGCTGCTACTGCAAGTTCATTTCCATGAGCTAAACATACTGAGATCCTTTGCCAATTATTCATCCATCTCATGATTTTTGGTTGCTTCCTGTAAGGCAAAATGACTTGGTTTGTTAACACAAAACATTCAACAAACTTCTGGGACAATGTGAGCTTGGAGATGCCCTGGATTTTGAGGTTTTATTACGCAACAGCACCTGCTTGGCTTTCTTACAGAGACTGGGGGTTATGACAGTTCAGCAGCTCTGTCCTTCTGGTTTCTGTTCTTTCTACCATTCTCAGCCTGGCTGATAATCTGTAAGAAAGAGGCTTTAGCAGCATGGAAGCTGGGGAAGAGATTTTGGGAAATAATGAGAGCATGTTATGGCTTAGTACCTCCCTTCTGCTTCCAGCACAGTGGAAGTAGGTGGGCCCTTGCTCCTTAGCTGGTTTTAAGCACATTTTAATTAAGAGCTCTTCTGCTTTCTCCAGAGCCCCTGGACTGCCCTTGTGCCAGAAGTGCAGTAGTTACAGAAAGGATGAGGACTGAGGTGAGAGGAAGGGGATGGGGAACTAAAAGGTCTGCAAACAATATTCCCTTTCTAGCTAGAGAAATGCCATGAAGTTTCTTTTTTCTTCCCTTTACCTCTTCTCATCTTTCGTAAGACTGAGAAATGTGCCAGGGCATCCTCAGCTTGTCTGGGAATTAAGGTTAATTCTCCCCAAGCGTCATTCTGAATCCGCTATGAAGCTGATGTTAGAAGTCAGGGAACAGGAACACACGTGGACACATCAACACAAGGAAGTTTTTCTGAGATCCAGAAGTACAGATCATGACGTAAAATGACAGGATTGTAAATGCTAAGGGCAGCACTGGCAGAGAGAATTACAGGATACCACAAACAGCTGAGTAAAGGAGGAGACTGCACAACTCTGCACTGGGGAGAGTCAGGTTGAGTACCAGGGGAAGGTTCCTCACCCAAGGGTGGTCAGGCACTGCAACAGGTGCCCGCGGCAGGAGTCATGGCCCAAAGCTACCAGAGTTTGGCCAATGCTCTCAGAAACATGCCTTGATTTTGGGGCGTAACCACTGACTCCTGCATTTACAAGGCCTCATCCCAAGAAAGCTAATTTAGCAAGTGCTGAAATTTGCTTTCAGAGATGATGAAGAAAAATTGTAAAGTCTGAGGTGATGGGTGGTGCGTTTCAGCAGTGACATCAGCAACATGGAAGAGAAGCCCTGTTGTGGGCAGCCATGCAGATTTCTACAAGCGTGGCATACAGGCTCTTGGTCACTGCTGGTGTAAATGACAGCTAATGGCGGTAACTATACTGAAAAACAGCAAATTCTCAGCTGCAATATACTATCAAATAGAGCTGTATCTGTTGTAGTTTCCATGGAAATAAATAAGAGGCATTACTTTCAGAGCAACCAATGTAGTAAAACAAAGGTGATCACAAATCAATATTTGTTCATCATCACAAGATCTACCAAGAACTCAGCAAGTACATTATTCTGGCTAAGGAAAATACAGCCAATTTCCTTTGAGACTGAACTTCTAACGTTTATTAAAGGGATTATGTGATATGATAGTAGAAAGATTAGATTTTATATCTCAGAAGAGCTCTTCCAGACCTATGTGAGACTAAATTCACTTAAATTGGATTTTCTGACATGGACATCATAGCGTGCACCTCCTCTTACACATTCCACAGTACCGAAAGCGACAATTTTATCAATGTAAATGTGTAAGTTCCTATGTTAGTTCCTGTTCCCAGAACAAACGGATTTTCACACCGGACAGCAAATCCCAGCACAGTTCACAAGACTGCAGCTGCCTACCAGCGCCCCATGGCTCCAGCTCTGGCCAAGGACTCACTAAGGCTGCAATCACTACATTCAGTCTCTTCCCTCCAACACAGAACTGTTATTTGTTTGTACAATTTACACTTGAGATCAGATTGCAGGAGCTCATGTGAATCTTCAAGTTAAAGATTTAGACAGAGGTAACCGCTACAACAATACGTGTTAAGTTATCACTGAAACCGCCAACAATGTAAGGAGATTAACATTCCTCTGAGAATTTAATGTGGATAAAGGCAGAGAGAACGTAGAAGGGGAGATCTGCTCGCCATGTCTGCTCCCCAGATAAGTCACTGAGCCTACTGCATACAAAATTGCAAACAAGTTCTTAAATACAGAGATGAAGATTACCTGCTGATTTTAGTAACAGTCAATTTATGATGGTGGAGCTCAGAGTAAAGTAAAGGCCAGATACATATTTCGCCCTACTGAAGAAACAACTTAAAGAACTGTGCATTTTGCAACAGATAACATTCTAGAGATATGGTATGTGAGTTTCCAACAGTACACAATACACTTCTATATAATAAAATGCCAGAAATTAGGGCTAGCTAGTAAAGTAATTACGCTACCAAAAACTTACAAAATTTAAATTAAAACATGCATTTTCCAACTGTTGTTACTGTGCTGTGTCTTCATTGAGAAAGTACAGCTTCAACATCCAAAGATTTCAGCATCCAAGTTTTCAACCACATCTGATTCAAATCCTATGTTAACTTAAGAGTTTATTCACATGCATCAATACTGTTCCCATGAAATGAACACCGTATCACGTTCACCAGCCTCACATTTAATGCGAGCCAGCAAAACAAATGTTACAGCTGATGCCCAAAGAGAATAGAATGTTAGGCCTCCAATAAAGTAAATACTATTTTACAAATTTAACACGGCATACCAAAGTACAGTTTACAGTACTGTCTCGATATGACTGCCACCAAAAGGAGTGCAGTAAAAGTGACCTAATACACTTTTATTTCCCTACCAGCTATATAAGAAACATTGCAGATTTTTTCCACTGCAGATCAGTCAGGTAAATAACTTATTGTACATCTATAAACTTGAAAAATAAAAACCATCTATGTTAGTACGTGAAACACAAAAGCAAAAAAAAAACCAACAAAAAAACAGCTTCATTAAGAATTTTGTCTATATATTTAACTTAAATCTTTCTATAAAATAACATGACTAAAACAACAACAATAACAAATCAACTCTAACACTTGTCATCAAATCAGACTCCGCCATGGTTACTTGTAAATATGACCACTCACCTCCACGCTCTGATGGAGTTTAAACGAACAGGCTTTGGTGAGAACAGAAAGATGGCTCCACCCTTTCCAGGTACAGTCAGAGAGGTCATGTGCATTTTGCACATTGCTTTCTAAAAAATACATTCTACAGGTTTTCAATTTGTAGAACTAACCACCTGTAACAGCTAAGGAAATTAATAAACTGTGTACTTTAAAGTTAACATTTCTTTCACCTTTACATATTTTAGTGCAAAATACTTTAGGGTGAGGATTTACAACAAAAATGGCAGTAGCAGCAAGAAATCTTCTGTTTTGTACAGTAACAGCAATGCAAAGGAGTTCTTGTTTTGTTTGTAAATGACAAAACATCACCCTGTCGCCAGGATCAGCATACCCAAGTGTTTCAGGCACTGTCTGAATTAAACTAGCACCCCATTTCATTATGGAACTAATGGACAAAATACGTAATGGAGATCAGCTCAGTTTAGAAGAGAAACTTCTGGCATAAATTAAAGAAGTTGCAAAGGCCTTTACTGTTCCCAATCGTGTAAGCACAAGGGTTCATTTTTTTGGTTATTGGCCTGCTCTAAGTAATTAGCTTCAGTCCTTGCTCTGAGAACACTGCTCAGGACTGTAACGTTTTAAACCCCTCAGGGCAGTTTGAGTTGTGGAATTCTCCTGTGTAGAAATCAGACACTTAAAAACACAGTAGCAGAACTAATATTACACCGTTTAAAAATTCACAAACTTTTTGTGATGAGAAATACTATAATTCATGTTCTGGACTTACTTTCTTAAAGTCAAAACCATAGATAACTTACTTTCTGAGACCGAGATAAAAAAAACACGTATTCTTGAAACATCGGAAGGACGTCACATTACCATTATGCAGCAACTCCTTTTCTCCTTTCTTCCATTCAAAGAAGTAAAAAAAATAGTGATCATGACACTGATTGTCTCCAGTGAAAACAACAAGTGCCAGGTCCTTAACGCACACTGCAATTAGGTCACGTCAGACGACGAGGATGAAGAAATGAAGAATTCCAAATATGAAAAACCTACAGCAGTTCCCAGAGTTAGGACCCGGTCGAGTGAAGGCTGGGGATTGGGTAGAATTTGGAAATCCGGCTTTGTGTTGAAGGGTTAAGGCATTCAGACTCTCCAGTCATTTTAAAGAAAACTTCCTGTTCCTGCAGTTTTCTGGCAAATTCTTCTTCCAGCGTCTAAGACCAAAATCAGATTGTCATGGGAATAGAAGCACAATACAACAAGCCTATTACACTCTGCTGCCAGTCCGGTGTGACATAACTGCATGCACCACCGTAAAAAGTCACCTACAATTACCAGACTGCAAAACCACCAAGTCCCAGCAATATGCGAACAAACACCATCTGCCTGTCGGTTATTCTTTAAGCAGTGTGGAAGTCTAGTGCTTTCCATTTTGAAACAAAAAAATCAACTACCACAACCACTCCATCTGTTACTGAGCACTCAGTTGTAATATCCTAATGGCTGCTGAAATACATTCCTAAACCAGATTTACTTCAGCTGTTTTGTATGCAAATATGTACTCACGCCCTGCAAGAGATACACAGTAGGAGTCTGATAACATGCATGCCTTTTTATTGCACCTATTTTAACTTCTTTCATTATACAGTGAACTGCGACAGTTCAGTACAGTAGCTTGGTTTTCCTGTGTGTTATTTTTTGTAAGGTCTGCATTTGCAAGATTTAACACTTCCTTATTTTCTGACTCGTGACTGCTCCAATTTACCTTTTTTCTCGGTCTCAATTTCTCTCTCCATTCCTTCAGTTCTTGGCTGTGCTCTTCATCTAGCTCTTTTAGCTTCTGAGTCTCGTGTTCAACCAGTAGATGGCATTTTTCATTCTTAAAACAAGATAAAGATAATCCTTGTAAAACTAATTCAGATTAGACAACTCCGTGTTGGTACAGTGACATATGTTGTCCTAATTCTTTTTAATTAGCTTATTCTGTGTAAACACTGACGTACATAATTACAAGATAAAAGCATGTTACGAGGTTGCATTATCAAAAGCTGATCTTTCCTTCAGAACCAATTGAGATAAGAAATACTTGTAAATCCACACTGTTGACTGCTGTTAAGGGAGCAGCTGACAGCGTTGGTCAAAACTGTGTTTATGGCCTAATAGTGCTATCTGAGGTCATGCAGCGTTTCTGCCTTGCTTTCTAAAGAAAGTTTTTACCATTTGTGACAATTGATTACCATAGAAAGGAAGCAGGGTTTGCAGCATAGGAGCTGAGTGTTTCAACAGTCAGTGCTAAGGAGCTGAGCCTAACAAATAGAGTCTAGTGAGAGATGTGCTCGCACTGAAACAGCCTCAGAATCCCCCTATAACGAGAAAGATAATCAAACTGCACATCAGCTTCACATTCTTTAAGCTGTACATGCATTTGCTTAACGTTCAGCAGAAATTTTGAAGCATGGCAAGAATATAGTTAAGTATTTGGCTGCATCAAATCTTTGCATTACCAGCAGTTGGCAATTGCAGCCCCTAAAATCCTTCCTGTTTGTAGAGCTGTGGGCCCAACTGGGTCTGATGCAGAGTATGAAAAAAAGAAAAAAAAAAGAAGAATAAAAAGTACTTGGCTACTCCTGAGTGCAGCTAAGGGCCAACTCCTCTTAGTGAAGCTCAGAGTAGCCCTAATCTGCTCAATTTTACTTGAGCCGAGTCTCACACAGGTTCCCACAGTATTTGGGGTTTTACTGGAGGCGTATTAGTAGCACAGCCAGGGGCTCGTTCACAGGAGGCAAGAAAAGTGATCAGTACTTCCAGCTTCCTCAGCCATTGAAAGATTTCTCTATGCAAAGGTTATCAGCAGGTGATCAATTAATGCTTTAAAACTGCCTCGTGTCCTTGAAGCAAGGAAAAGCAGATTTAATGGAAAAGGAGGCCTTAGCCTTTAGTATACAGCATCTGCTCCTACAAAAAGCATAGGAAAACCAGCAACATCAAATTCCTTGCTGTAAGGAGAGCATTCCCTCTAAATACCTTCCACAAGCTCAAGCATAAACGGCAGCCTGCACTTTGTAAAGACTATCTAATTCCATGTATTGCTTTAAATGTCTTGTGAGCAGTGCCTGGTGCTGCCTGCCTCTGTCATGATAACCGACATTTGAGCAAGAGCAGGTTAAAAGGAGATGCTGCCTACGCAGAACAGCACTAGGAACTTGGTAAATACTCCAGGAGTGATCATTTGCTTGTGGCTCATGCTCTTCTTAGGTGTAAAATGATTTCTTAGTAACGCAAGCTTCTGAGTCTGGTTAAATAGTATGCTGCAGGCCTTATGAAAGGAAAACTGAAAGAATTCATGTGAATCAGGAAAAATGCAGGAAAAAATGCTTCAGGTTAGTAACAGACACAGGCAAAGCAGAATCTTCCCACTGGATGTCCATCTACTATCATCTATTTTTAACCTGTAGCTGATGCAGTTCTCTGATGTTTGCTTCACACTGCAACTGAAGGTCCCGCATTTGATTTTCATGTTTCTGATGCTGCGCCAGTCTCTCATTTTTCTGTCGTTTTTCTTCTTGGATTGCAAACTACAATTAAAAAGACAATTAAGATTGTGCCCCTAGAGACAACAATTTACCTGAACAGAACAACTGTACATGACAGGACAAATACATATGGCATACAGTATTACTGAATTGAATGATTATAAAATATTTAAATACTTTTAATGGCCCTGAGGTGCAGGACTTTGAATTTGCTTTTGCTGAACTTCATGAGGATCGTCTCTGCCCCCTTCTCCAGCTTGATGGGTCCTTCTGAACAGCAGCAGACTCATCCGTACATCAACCCAATTTTGTACCACCTGCAAACTTGCAGAGTGCGTTCTGTCCCATGATCACGTTTAT
The DNA here is from genome assembly GCA_024606505.1 of Aquila spilogaster. Classification (NCBI taxonomy): domain Eukaryota; kingdom Metazoa; phylum Chordata; class Aves; order Accipitriformes; family Accipitridae; genus Aquila; species Aquila spilogaster. Next base: position 17,137,438 of record JANHGO010000012.1, read on the forward strand.
GTTTATGTCACATGAAGCATTTGCACCACTAAGATCATTTTTATTAATTACCTGTTTAATTTTTTCACGATCTTGATCTGGAGAGGCTAATGAATTAATTCGTAAACTTTTCTTAAACATAGCCATTCGAGTCTTTGCTTCACTTCGCTGGATTTTAGGCAGTCTGGCTCTTTCCTGAGTTTGCTTGTTCTTTAGCTCTTCAATAAGGCGTTGGTTGTATCTCTGCATTTGTTCCGTTTCCTGAAACATTAACCACATGGAAATGTTGCAGAATACCTCTTATGTTAGGGCATTTGCATCTCTTCTCATCAGCATGCATGTTGTCTGAGTGTTTCTTTAAGGAGAAATGAGAGACAGCCCTAGTGATACCAGAGGGGCAGATGCGGTCTTCCTTTAATTCCAGAGAGCTCTGGATCATGCCCAACCCATACAAAATTCTTTAATGTTCTAAGAAATACAGATATACTTTACACATGGTTTTTCAACTCCTGCATTTAAGATGTCTGTGCTATTCAAGAGGAGAAGCTTTAGTGAAACTGAACTTCCGCTACTGCAATGAAAGCAGCAGCCAGCGTGGGGATTAAAGAAAGCAAACGCCCAAATATATAGAGGTCAGTTTGCAGAGGAGGCCGATTCTAATCCAGTGACCAAGGAAAGTCTATTGTCTTCCTCTATAATTATTGGGTTTAGATTTCCAAGAACTGTATTCCTTTATTTAGTACATTCTATTAAAAAAAAAGGTTAAATGCCTTGTAGAAAATGTGATGCCTTCTGGGGTTGTACAGGATTTAGCTATAAAGAGAGATTTCAGTACTTGCCCCAAAGCTCATCTAGTTTCTCATTCTGCTCATTGAATTCCAAGATGATTTACTAATGAGTAGATTTATTTAACCACAAGCCAAAACTCTGCTAATTTTTATGCATAAGTACTATTTATTTTAAATAGCAAAAGGGCGGTGGTGGTTTTGTTGTTATTTTGTGGGTTGTTTCTTTTTTTAAAGGAAACAAAAGGTAAAAATATGGCCCCTTGTACTTCAGTGTACCACTGTTGGTGAAGCAAGATCAGGGTTTATTTTTATTTCAACAAAATACACAGAACATATGCAGCATGGAAATACCCGCATGGGCATCGCCTAAGCAAACAGCTACCACAGAGACTGATAAAAAAATAAAGGACATTGTAATACACAAAAGAAAGCGTCAAAGTCAACACGGACCTTTTCATGCCTCTTAAGCAGCTGGTGCCTCTGCATGAAGTACTGATCCTTGAGCTGCTGTTTGAGGAGCTGGTGTTTCTCTTGTAGATGTCGCTCCTCCAGCTCCCAGATTGCAGCTTCGCGAGCTGAAGAGAGAAGGCAGCTTCAGAAAGTACAACACAGTCCTTTTTAACCCACCTGCAAGTGTGTGTTTAGAAGTGGCCTACAGTCACATTTTAAGAGCAATGCTATTCTATAGGCAGATGTTTTTATTACTGTCCTTATTAGCGTTTCATTGAAATGCAGCACAAAGAACTATCTTTAAGGACAGACTCACCTCTCATGAGCTGCTGTTTGCTGTTGAGGCAATCCCGTTCAATAGTGGCTAGTTCTGTCTTTTGCTGCTGAATAATCTTCTTCAGAGATGCATCCAGTTCCTGTTGCTGCTTCTGTACAAACTCCTGCTCCTGGTGGAAACCAATGAATTAAATATAGTACCTCCAGCCACATGGCATTGCAATGAAATTCCCAGTTCTCTCAGTACGAGCTATACATGAAAACAACTTCAGCTATGGAGATCTGAGCTAACACGCCTCAACTACAGAATTATCTGTTGAATTTTCTACGTACAGAGCAGGAAAGAGAATACTTAATATTTAAATAATACTTTCAGAAATAAGACCAAGGACAACAGACTAAACAATAATCTACACTTCATTCCATCTCTTCTCCCCTCTAAAAAAGCTGCAGTTTAAAGCTAGCAAAGACAAGCACGCTCAATATATAGCTGATCTCAATTACATCAATGGTTATGGATTCATGGATGTAAGAAAACAGAAGCATTTATGACTATTATTTTTTTGCTTTGGGTTATTAGGTAAAGCCTAGTTATTTATATGTTAGTTTCAGAATTGTGTCTCTATCTCAAGTGGTTTATCACTTCATGAATGCAAAGATACTGACTGAGGTTTGGGATCCTGTGAGGCTGCAAAGAAGACACCCAATGGCTTTTGTGGGAATTGCACCCCGCGGCACTAGTGAACTCAGCACGCCAGAGCTGACCTGGCTCCTCAACAATGATTTGCCATCTGCATGATGCAGTCTGCGTTATCATTTGCACCTTCCCATTATCCAGGGTACCCCAGGTGTTGCATCACGTCATGAAGAACAGAGAGTAGTAAGAATCCTCCCTCCACACCACAAGAACATACCACTGTATTTCTTCTTTGCAACTATCAAGAAAACCCAACCTCAAACCACATCTGCCAGCACACAGGCATGCACACACACACACTTCAAGAAGTTAACACAGATGTTTCTACCAGGACATAAAGGTTAAAGAAAGCCATGATGGCAGTGTCCTTCTGAGCCAAAGCTGGCAGCTGAAGCATTTGCTGTTACACACAGTGAAGTTAAAGATGGCCTGCTGGATGGGAGATGACACGTGGCTGGAAAATACTGCAGGTGATCACTGGAAGGGCCTCCTGAGCTAGTGATTTATTTCATTTTTACTGAATCTCACTAAGCAGCATGCAGAACTAGATGTTCATTGCAAATACTTCATATTAGGACCAGGAGAATCTTGGTTTTCATTTTCACGCAATGTTACTGAAAAATACACAAGTCTTTCATGTCTCCCAGTGGGCAGCAGAGTTAAGCTTACACAGATAACAGAAAACTAGAGGTGGAATAAGCTGCTGCACATTCAGAAAGGAGCAGAGCTGAGGATACGAAACAGACTGGGAGACCAGGGCTGTGAACAACATCAGGCATTCCTAACCAAATATATGAGCTGATGGAAAAATACTGTTGTGTTTCCCTTTCTAGTTGGGAAAGGAGAATACTAAAAGTTTATTTTGAGCAAGCAGGCACATAATTAATACTGTATTTGATCTCCTAGTAATTTTTTTTTATCTGGAAAGTGCAGGGGGACAGCTGCTCTAGTGTAGTCAGTCCAAAAAATTATGCTGGGGATTTACCATCCATCATTTAAATATCAGTGCTTCCATATCTACTTAAAACACAGAAAAAAAACAAAACCACACAAAAAAATCCTTGCTAATTGTTAGCACTGAGATAAACCCGGCAATCTCAAAAAGCAGTCAGGCCTTTCTATTTCCCACACCTACCAAAGCATCACATGCAACAGAGAACATAGTCCTTACTCAGGAACACGCTAGATGGTGCAAAAGGCAGTCTGCCTCTTTAAAATCACCTCTTGGTTTGCCCAGTGAGTATCTTAAACCAATATCTTTACAATCCATAATTTCACTGCACACAGAGCATTCGAGTCACGCAGTGTTTCTCACATGTGCTGAACAAATAACAAACACCTGAGAACATTTTACTGTGTCACATTTGTGAGAAACTTCAGTGTTCTGCCCAGAGTTGGCAATGCTGTCCTTTTTACTGTCAATACTGTAGTTCTACACATTTGTGCTAACTTGTTTGGAGGCAGCGGTGAAGTTGATCAGCACATATGAGCAGAAAGAGAAAACATCTGGAACAGTAGGGAAAAAAGACTTTTTGGTTTGTATTTTAGGACTTACATCCTGCATTTGTGCGTTGAAAAGCGTACATGAAGACAACTGAAAAGACTGAATCATAACCTGAGCAACGCCCTGTGGGACACAATGTACTTCCTATGTCAGAATACAATGAAATATAGTGCTTGTCTTAAAAAAAAAAAAAAGAAGAAACGAGACTCTGCTGTATGTCAGTAATGTACATTTAAAACATCAAGGCTAATGGAACAAAAGTAGACACTGGGAGAATTTCTGGACATTAAAATGGAACATTTGCACTTTGTCTAGTGCTGTACCATTCCAAGTAAGGATCTTCCACCTTTAAAACTCTCACTTCAACAAACTGAAACCAGCAAAGGAAACAAACTCATCACAAACACTGCAAACATTCAGTTCCTGAATTGTTTCCTTAACAACATCAGAGACACAAATCCTCAGCGTGGAGAGCGCTGCAACTCAATCAAATTCTATGCCGGGAAATCCCGTCCTGAACAGAACATGTAATCAAACGAAGTTGCTGTTATTTTCTGCCAAGTCACTCACATGAACATGTAATCTAAATTACTCAGTCCAAACTTGCTCCGCTGTGGGCAAATTTTTTCTTGTACAGTCTATGGCCATCACAAAAACATTCTTTTGAAATATTAGCAAGCCTCTTTCCAGCTAGCTCACATAAAGGCAGCAAGTTTGAAGGCATGGAGTTACAATGTCTTCCAGTTTCCATTCATCTATGTTTAGGCATTATGTAAATTCATTTGAACTAATCTTTTAGGGGAAGGGGACTTTTTACAAGGGCATGCAGCAACAGGACAAACAAAAAAGGGAGATTTAGATAACAGAAATTCTTCCCTACAGGGATGGTGAGGCACTGGCACTGCCGCCCAGAGAGCAGAGGGTGCCCCATCCCTGGAGTTGCCCAAGGCCACATTGGATGGGGCCTTGGGCCCCGATCTGGTAGAGGCACCCAACTCATGGCAGGGGGTGGAACGGGATGACCCTTAAGGTCCCCTCCAGCCCAACCATTCTGTGATTCTGTGATAACCTGTTCTGCCGCTAACAATGATGCCTCGTGCTTACAAATTCTAGGTATTTTCCAACTCTGTGGTTGTATTACTCAAAAAATAACTTCTGACTCAAACTTTTATAACCTGATGGACCTGTGGGGGTACTTACAACTCATAAACGCACTGCAGTGGAACTTGTCACAGAAAAGTACAGTTTTTTGGCACACCATGCACAATGTTATGCTTAAACAGCACAAACTTGGAAGTCACTGCTCCTGCATTTCTACACATTGTACTCTATGGGAAGTGATAGGGGAGTATTTGAAGAAAGAACATACGTAGGGTTAGTCCATGTTAAATTTCATATTCACTCAACAACAACTACAACAGGTGAAATTACGGAGCTGTGTGAATACCGCTGCCTTTTGTATTTTAGTAGCTGGAAGCTGCCGCTGTTACCTGAGCATGCTGGCTTTGTGCAAGCTCCTCTTTCTTGCGTTTCAGGAGCTCTTTTCTCAGCTCTTTTGGTGCTTTCTCCACTTCACAAAAAACCTACAGTGTATATAAGCATGCAGAAGGTGGCGAAAAGAACACTTTCTCTGCAGCAAGCATTATCTCGAACATAGGACATGCAGGTCAAGCACTAGAGGTACTGGAAAGCGTGCATTACTTCAGTGGCAGGGATGTTAGTTTAGTGAAAAGAGCTTAGTGAAAAGAGATGGAGCAATGCATGCTTTAGGTATGCCAGTGCAGGAAGGAGGTATATACCAGCTTCTTTTTGCATGCAAATGCTCTCCGGTGCTCTCAGAAATGGCAGTCTCTTGCTTGCTTTTTCATGCAGCAGCTAGAATAGGCAATAGTTGAGAAAACCACCACTTGCAGAAGTGGTATTTCTTGAAGCACTACTGCAAAAGGGACTACAGAGTATGTTTATTTCATGGTAAAGCTGTGAAAAAATGTTGGAAGCTTAAATAAATTCCACTAACAGGAGCCATTTCTGATACTATCTTGAATAGGAATTCATAAGATGCTCTTGTTAAGTATCACAGCCATAAACGACATCTATCCAGGGCAAGTCGTAAAAATGATCATAGAAACAAAATATTAAATGGTTGTAAGTGTTCAGTTCAGAAGGATTGAAAGGTAAAAACCACCAGTGACTAATTGTTCTTGAGAAAGTTTTCGTTACTCATATGCTGGAATGGAACGTTTGTTTCAGTTCGAGGCAAATTAGACAGGAATATAAGTCATCTTCTAAACATAACCTGGCTGATCAGCTGCAAATGAATCTGTTACTTCGCTGATGGTTGTTATGTTCTGGAGGTTTTTTTGTTTGTTTGTTTTTGCTGTTGCTGGTTTTTTTAAAACACTTATTTTTAAGGATTCCAAAAATGAACACTGCTCACATCTCAATGTTGCACGGGGAGCTTAGAGCACCAGCTGCATTTTCCTTCGAACTCTAGTTCGCCCTCTTAAGCTGTAAATACAAAGCCCTGCAGCCAAAAACAAATGTCTGTTTGTTTAATACTGGAAGCATCATCAGAAAACAGAGTCCAAATCACCACATGCTATTCCTGTTTCCGTGAAAGAACTGCTTTTAGCTCAGAGCAGTATGTAATGTTCTCCCCGCTTTCCCATGTAGGACCCAATCACCAGTAAACAGAAAGAGACTCAAAAATGCAAGAGGTTCCGCAAAAAGAAGAAAAATGGTTATTTATGAGCATATAGTTCACACTGAACACATTTTTTTCTATACACTTTTGTACTACAGAATCATTCTATGCAAAAGCATGGACACTACAGTGCTGTTTTGTTTTTTTTTAAAGAAATCTCTGGAAGTCCAACTAAGAGCAAACACCAGAGACATTTATATACAAACACAACAACATTGATCTGAGAATGAAATAAAACAACTTCTATGATACTGAATACGCAGAGGTACAGCGCTTCTCTTATTCTAATGCAAATAAATTAGCAGCATAAGGCGTCAGTGTCAAACGTTACTCACTTTGCCTTAGCTCTACAACACACACGAAGTTAACTGGGAAAGGTTTTAGGCCATCAGATTTTCTCCTCTTGGCTCTCCTTTTGGAGTTAAAGAACAAAATCAATATAACTGACACTTCAGATAAAAGAAATTCTCAACAGCGCACAGGGTTTTGGGAGACCTAATCTCAACCATCTGCTGTGGCCACACTCTTTATTTTCTGTGCAACCATCTTTGTCTCTTACCTCCTTTTTCTTGTTCTTCAACATGTTCTGGAATTTGGACAGCTCTTTCTCCTGCTCTGCTTTGATGCGCTTCGCTTCATCCCGTAATCGATTTGTGTGCTCCTGCTCCAAACGTTCTATTGTCTGTTTCTGCTGCTTCTCCAGATTTTCTATTTCTTGATCATACTGCCGCTTCTTACTCTGCAAAGGAAATAAAAGAGCACAGCTGGCAGGCAGGTCCTAGCATACAAGCTAAGCACCCCATAATGCAAAAATATTGCCGTTATTAGCAAGAATGGAGACTGAACCATAGCCACCATACAAGGAAATGCTGTATTGTTGCTACCAGCATTCTGCCGACTCCATCAGCCTGACACATTTTAAGGGCACCAAAATTCAAAAACTCACTGTCATTTCCTGTTCAAAACGCCTGTACATCTGCTCCCGCTGTTGCAGGAGCTTGTTACTGAGCTGCTGCTGGGCTCTCTGCTCCTCCTTCTGAAGAAGCCTCAGCTCTCTTAGCTCCTGACGCCTACAAATGAAAAGGAACAGTTCATATTGATGAGAAAACAAAAGAAAATTACAAGACAAAAGAAAGCATCTACAACCTAGGTCCAGTACAGCTAGTTTTGAACCAGCTCATTAAGGAACAGTTTGTGTTCCTTTCTACTGACAAAAACCAGCTTAGTCCCCAGACATGACAAAAAGCAGCTGCTAAGTTCAAGACACCATAATCTCTTGCAAAGTTTACTTACCGCAGAAATCTCATTTCTTCACTTTTTGAGTCATTTTCAGTAACTATTTTTGATGTTGTTACACTCACTTCTACTCCATCAACAACAAACTTCCGAGTTTTCTTTAAAGTCTTCTTCTGTCTCCTGGTTTCCTGAATAAAGCAGAGGCAAAATGTTCTGTTTTTAAGCCGTATTCACACTTCCTTTTTTTTTTTAAAAAAAAATTCTTAATATTGAATTACTGAAGTGTTTGTACAGAGGCAGTGCACAGCAGCCAGGACACCTCGCCCATCAAGTCCCTAATTTACCAAGCGAGAACTTGAAAAACTGTCATGAAATGAAACACTCTTTATACTCCAAAGGAAACTGATTACTGGTCACCCAAACTGCCATTCAGAGGAAAAAAAGAACCGATAAGCCCTGAACAAAACAGACTCCGTTTGATTTTCAAGAGCTGAAGAGTCACAATGACTGCCTCCTTTTGCCTATAATTTTCCCCAGTCAGCAATAAAGGTATTTAATTGGGATAATCAGTACTGAGACCCAGCGATGTTTACCTCATCTGCTCACCTGTGCTTTGGAAATAAATTCAACTAGCAAGGTGCTGTTACTTTGGTTGGTTGATTTTGTTTTTAATTCTTACATGACAGCAGCCAATACTCATGTGATGATGACCTTGCTGACAGAACTGGAGCAATTCCCACTTCTCAGAGCTGCTGTTGTTTCATTAGGACAAGAGATCCCAGCTGAAACTTTGTCTCCATTGTGTTAGGGCTACCACAAATACACTGAAGACATGATAGCACAGCTATTTCAAGTTGTCCACTGTTTGTTCGTTCTTGTTTTTCTTCTAACTCATGATTACACAGTTCCTATCTTAGTGTGGCAACAATCATTTCAGTATGAAGATATAAGTAAAGTTCATATTCTGGAATGTGCTTTATCTAAATAAGCCCATTCATCCCAGCATAATTGCTGCAATGCAGTACAAAGGAGTAGTGTTTGGCATGCACAAACTCCAGGGACGGTGTGCCTTAGATCTTTTAAATCTAAACAGAAACAGAAGATGGAAGTGACAGAACTTCAACATGAGATTCAGACATTGAAAGAGATCTGTGCTGGTAGAGCAGGGATTCTGAGCAGGGTAAGGCACTGAACCAGTCTTCTTGAATATTAGCTCTGAACTACAACTGTGCACAAATCTTCGTGTTTAATAGTTAAACTTTGTTATATGTAGTTTACTTTATTAAAATCTAATGAAAAATTAAAAAGATAACGAGCAGTTCTGTAGCTACAAGCTTGGCTGCACAAAACCCAGACATGTACTGAATGCGCAATGCAGAACACCCCCATTCACACACATTTTTATATTCCACACAGCCACAGAAGTTTTTCACTGTTTTCTCAGTTATAGATATCAAACTTGGCGATGTATAATATCACATTCATATAGGATTCACATGGGATTTTATATTAAAAATGTTATTGCTTATACTTACCTGTAAAGATATTGATCCTGTCTCTTTGTTTTTACTAAGGAAACTAGAAATCGACAAGTTCAAATCAATGCTGCTGTTATCAGCCGTAGAACCCGTGCCTGAATCTGCATCATTTTCCTTCAGGTTCTCAGATTCGAGCTGCTGTAATGTTTCAGTACTGTCTTGATTATCCATTTTGACCTTTTCATTATTTTCTTCAGTGCTAATACTAATACTGGGGACTGGAGTGAGTTCAGAGTAGTCAGCTTGTTCGTTGGTAGTGTCTTGAAGCTTATTCTTTGTTATTTTATCCGAAGAAACTTCTGGTTGCTCTTTGTCTGTTTGAATATCATTTTCCTGGATATTCTCAGCTCTGCGCTCTTCTGGATGCTGGTCCATCTCAGTCTGTTCAGCCACCATGTTATCAGAAATATCCTCAGGCTTGTCCTGTATTGCCTTCTGGCCTACATCATCTTCTCCAGACTCTTTGCTCTCCATTTCCTCCACGCTACTTATTTCACAGATATTCTCATTTTCACTTTCTGCCAGCTTCTTCTCTACTTTGATCGCTTTATCTTGGCTTTCTGATAGAGTTTCTTCAGAGCTGATTATCTCAAGGACCTGCTTAGCCTGACTTCCCACTGGCTTATCCGACATCTCAGGTATTTTATCCCCATCGCTGATCTGTGTTTCAGCAGTACCACCTATCTCCTTAATGTCTTCAGTTCCATGCTTTATGAGTTCCTTTTCTTCATCTGACGCTTTATCCTCAGCACTAGGTACAGATTCTGTAGTGACGTCTATTACTGCCTCTTTCTGAGCTTCATCTTCATCTTCCCTTTGCTCTATGATATTTTCTGCAGTGACCTTTTCATCCTTGCTCTCTGAGAGATCTATTCTGTTCTCCTCTTCTTTTTCACTGGTTTCCTCAGACACGGCTTCTCCGCTTTCTACACTATTGTCAGCTCTAGGTACTATTTTCAGTTGATTTTCCTCTCCTTGTTCATTTCCTATGTCATTTTCTTTCTCTGTTTTTAGGTTGCGTTCATCCTTTATTTCTGATTTTGTTATTACATTAAGTTCTTCCCTTCGTTTCTGAGGTTCTGTATCTTCAGCTGTTTCTTCCAGACTTTCTGTATTCTTTTCAGTCGGCAATATTTTGCCTTGCTCAACTTCACCAGTTGGCACAGAACCATTCTGCACTTTGATAACACCAACAACAGCATCAGGTACGCTGTCAGCTGTTTTCCTGATTTTAATGTCCTCGGAGCCATCTTCAATTGTTTTATCATCTGGAAATATAGTGTTACTTTTCTCCTCAATTGCATTACTTTCTGTTTTCTCAGAAAGAGATTCCAAAACAGAGGCATTCTGTGAAAGCTTATCCTCTTCAGAGCTGGCAATACTAAGGTCAGAAGACGCACGCTTGTCTGCAGGTAACTGCTGAAAGATTAAAGAAAGAAAAATATTTAACCATTTTCAAATTTACCTAAAGCACAGTTCTACTGAAGAACGTCCAAAAAAGTGAACACATTGTGTTTACAGGAAATGTCACGTGAATGCCACAGTTTGAGAGCACTTCGTTAGGTATTAGCAGAGGACAAATGCCTGAGCTGTAGCTGGGCTCCGAACAGGGCATTTCCCAAAAAAGCTCTCCCGTGCCTCAGAATTTAATAAAATATACTGTGATTGAAGACAAGGGATCATGGTCAGCCCTCTGCCAGATACTTCACAGAATGCTCAGGAACCTTTATGCAATCCCACTGCTCCTTATTTTATTACTTTATTTTCCCTGATAGTCTCATCTACATCCAGGTTTGAAAAACATGTCTTTGTGTCAGTTTGGTAGGAAGGAGCAACGCAGTTTTAATTAGAGCAGAACTGATACAATTCAATACTAAGAACTCCTTCTGCTTCATCAGATACATCATCTCTCCTTTTGTTCTTTGATGGAAACTCTTTTTTTTTTAAATCTCTGTGAAGCTCCATTAAAAACAGGAAAACTTCCAGCACAACTGAGTAAGCAGCAATACCAAACTGGAATTGAAACAGTTACATAACTGTAGAAATTGCTGTTGCTGAAATCTGAATGATTATCAGATTACATACAGATGTAAAAAAGAATATACCAATGAAGAATCATTTTAACCATAATTGCTCTTCCACTGTTCAAAGTGATTACGGTATCTCTGGCTGTACTTACTGCTAGAACCCTGTAATTTGCAGATCAGGCTTTTGATTTGCCAGTGGGAATATACTAGGCTAGCTATTGTAACAAGCATGGCTATGATCACACATGTACTACACCTGAAGGCTTTCCTAAGCAGGCAGAAAACAACCTTTTAATCTAGAAGTGCTTGTAATAGACCTCTCTGTTTGAATCGTTCTAGAAGCTTAGCGTTCTCCAAGCAGTTTTTAAAACAAATGCGGTATGGTAAATGCATCTATGTCACAGTTCCCTAGGCTGGGACTGGAACCACTCTCAAATAGCTCACAGCACCAAGGCACGATTGCTTAAGCTGTGCAACTTAACTGAGTTCACCCCCAACTCACTTGGAGATCGATAGCTCAGCTGCTAATCAGCAGACAGAGGTGGTGGGTGATGCTCTAGGGGACTGAGAACAAGTCCTGGAGAAAGAAAGCTGGTGAGAACTCACACTTCTGGAGATTTACTTGGGGTGGAAAGTGGTATGGAGGCCAGCAAACATAAGCAGTTCAGTAAAGAGTGAGGAGGGAATGGAGGTGTACTTCTTATGCTCGTAATAGCAGCCACCAGCCATGCTGACAGTGCTTGAATCAGTTATACCAGAGAGACAACTACATGTACACTGCAGCCTGCTACCACATAACTGAACTTCAGGGCTTTGTCCTCCAACAGACTGAATCTGCTGTAGGACTCTTAAGCATCTTTAAAAATACATTCATAAATGCAACCTCCTCGAGGTAAAACTTATTTTCTTGACTTTGGATTTTCTTTTTTTTTTGACAGTCACAGTGTAAAATCACAAACTCAGCTTACTGTATAACACTCGCACACTTTCCTTCTTGATTTAAGCATCTTATGAAATATACAAATATGTTTTCTTATTCATCTAGTCATTTAGACTTAAAACATCTCATACATAAAGATTCTACACCACATATATGTGTGAAAACAAATGAAGATAACGGACTTCATTATTAGTTCTTAATGAGTTTAAGAGCACGCTAATTTTGAAAGCAGTTTCGTAATAAGGTTATCTTATGTTCATGCTGTAATGCTTAGATGACCTGAAGTGAAAGTTGGGGAGAACATCAGAAAACTGAGAAATCCACAGAAAATCAGTGATAGAAACTATTTGCATATTTAAGCAACTAAATTTGAAACTGACCAGAGAATTGTCTGTTTCCTCTTCTTCATCCTCATCTTTACCATCTTCCACTTCTTCTGTAACTTCTGCCTTAGCTTCTGCAATCAATTCTCTTATTGGCTTATTGGAAGTAACAGTAACAAATGGATGCTTGTGAAAATAAGAAAAAAGCACATCATTAGGTGCTAACCTCACTGTGCACAATTTGAAAAACACATCTTAAAAGAAATATCAACTTCAGAGAAACATTACACTGATTCTCTCAAACCTTAAGACTCACAATTTTAACGTTAATCATAACTGCTTTCTTTCTTTCTGCTGAAGTTTTAAATTCATAACATTTGCAATCAAATATCCTGTGTAAGCAGTCTAACAAATATTTATACCAACCTTTTTCATAGTCCAAAGAATAAAAGTAGATAGATTTTTTAAAAGATTATTTTTCCTGGAAATGGTTTTCATTTCTTTTCAGTTCCACGGTCAAACTATTTCCTGCTACGTTTTACCTAGAAATATTCTTTCTAGAAAAAAACGTCTTTTTTCTTTCTAATGTTTTTTCCTACCAACAACAAAGAATTCCGCATTTTTCTTTAAGGGAAAGCGGATACCTGCTCTTCTCCTACTCCTACCATCTTAATCTTCTTTCTCTGATTGGCCCTTCTGCTTAAACCTATTCAACGTGTCAGA